>OY728147.1:601123224-601748224 GCA_963277665.1 Viscum album | reverse complement strand
TAATGTTTTTAATTTATTAAATAATTATATTTAAAATATTTTTTTTAAAAAAATTATTATAATTTTCAAATGGAAATTTGTTTGTAAAATATCAATTTACATGATGGATTCTTATTTCATGTTGATAAATTTTCTGTTCAAATGTGAAATGTTTATTTACTCTTATTAAATGATGCACATTATAGTGTATTGTTGTGAGATTTCTTAATTACAAGATTAATTTATGATCTCATGGAGCATTTTTTATTTCTCTAGAATGTATAAGCATGTTGAAAGGTTCTTGGAGAATTCATTCAGTTCTACAAGTAAAAAACTATTTCAATTCCCGATGGATTATTCCTACCCCATCCTATCCCTAATTTCCCATGGGAGGGTATATCCATGAACATTGTTATTTTATTAATAATAAATAAGTGGGGGAATTGATTCAATCATTATTTTTTATTAGTTTTATAAAAAGGTACATTTTATTCCATTTCATAAGGGGTTGATGACTCCAATGATACTCATTTTGTCTTTTTGAAAGTTGCAAGGCTTAATGGGATTTTTCGAATGATTTTTTCTAGTGGAGATGCTAAATTACTTTTTTACTTTTGGATGACCATGCAGAGTGTGATTGGGGAGTTGTTATTTTTATCTACCACATGGTATCCCCAATCAAATGTACTAATTGATGTGGTGAATAAAACAATTTCATCACTCTAGTGAATAATCATCAATTAGAATATGAAGATTATGGGGGATTTCTTACCTAATGTGCAGTTTCCATATATCAATTCTAATCATTCGACTACTCAATTTTATCAATTTTAATTTTTTACGGATTTAATCATCTTTCCCCAATTTATCTACTTCCTTTACTTTATAGGAATCAATGAATGTGGATGAAAAAATTGTGCAGAATTAATCAACAAACTCCTAGAAAAGAAAAGTAAACATATTCACAGAATGAACCAGTAATACATTGAACATGAAATAAGGGTTTCTAGCATTTTTTATTCAATAAATGTGAATTAATATTGATTTGTAAATGAAGAAATTGATTTCTCTACCAGGAGACATCAAAACTCATGACAAGATGAGATAGACCATTCTGATTACTCAAGAATATTAACAACAATTATTACATGATATATTTTCAATAAATTAATGTTTATATTCTACATTAAATGTCTTTAATCATTCACAATATTTTGAGTTAATTAGGAATATTCTTATAAATCTCATTATCAGGAGGGGGAGGATGATGAGATCCAAGTCAAAGGAACTCAGTCATATTCCAATGAGGAAGAGTTGTATTTTTTGGACTGATCTTTTGGGGGAGATTAAAGACATTGAAGGATATAATGGGCTTCAATATTTTTTTTAAGGACCAATGGATATCATATTTAATGGATACAGAGAATTGCCCAGTTATCTTAGTTATTTATTCACAAAAATGATGTTTTAATCTTGGCCCACATGGATGCATGATTTTTGGTATTCCATTCCCACATTAAGATTCTAGAATGGAATATATGAACAATAAATAAAATTCCACTCGTCAGGGTACAAAAAGAAAAATGTAGATGTATATGAGTGTAATGACATGTGAAATTTTCCAAAAAATTACAATGACACACTATCATTTTATCTTTATGGGGATAGGATAGGAATATGACTAATGACATTAGGTTATTAAACCATTGACCTTTTATGTCATCTATTGTGTACAAATTTCTATCTCATAGAATCAGACTATCATTATTATTGACATTAGTCAAACTCAAGGAGGTTATTCTACCCATTTGAGGATCCTTACATTCCTTCATTTCTCTTGTGTATTCTTACCTTCTAAATATTAAACTCTTATTGGTGATCCATGCTTTGAAATACCCCAATTCTATGCCTCAACCAAAGTACATGGGTGAATGGATTGGCCATCAAAACCCACACATGAGTGTATTGATGAAGTACTTTGTTTTCTCCATATAGTGTTAATTAGTTACATTCCACCACTATCCAATCCCATTACCCACCACATTTCCTAGAACTATACCCATCATACTCCATCATTTATCCTGATTTTTCGGGCCACCCACGTGAGTCACATCTCCCTCATTCCCCAAAAAACCTAAACAATCCAGAAAAAAACAAAATAAACCCTCATCCCAAAAAACCCTAGATGCTTATCCCCAAAAATAATAAAGCCCAATACCTAAGGAAATATAGACCCTCAACACCAAAATACCCATAAACCTTATCCCCCCAAAAACCTAAACCCTCAACACTCAACTACTAAAAACCCTAAACCTTCAACCCCAATAAACCCAAAATACCAATCCCACAAAACCCTCATCCCACATAAAAAACCCTTGACCCACACACATAAAAAACCCTTGACCCCTAATTCAAAAAACCCTAAACCCCAAACCCTTTATAACACCCAAACCAAACACCAACAAAATCATCATCCCTCCTCATGAAAAACCCTTAACACAGTGTCCAAAAAAACCAAAACCAAAGCCCCAAAAAACCTCAGCCCTCACCCACAAATAACCCTCAACCCTCACACACAAAATAACCACAACCCCCCCATAAAAAACCCCCATACCTTATCCCCATAAATCACTAATCCCTTTCCAAAATAAAACACAAACAATGATCCCCAAAAAAAACCTCAACCATCAGCCCCAAAGAACCCTCAACACTCGTCCCCAAAAAACCACCAACCCTAATCCCCAAAAAACATTATACCCTCATTCCCAAAATAACATCAACCCTAGGATGGGGAAACAGTACATACAAATACCTAATAAAACTCAGACAAAAAAACACTCATTCTGTGGCACTAATAATCCTCAATTATCATTCCCAAAAATTCCTTAATCCTCATCCCCCAAAAAATAATCAATTTGACCAATTAAACCCGCAACCTTAATCCATGAAAACCCAGAATCCTTAGCCCAAAAAACACTCATCCCCCCAAAACCCTCAACCCATAGACAAAAAAACCCTCAACCATCGTCTCTTAAAATACGATAAACCTTAGACCCATAGAACCCTCAACCATAAAAAACACAAAAACCTAATCCACAAAAAACCCTAAACCGTCATCCACAAAAAACCCAAAACCCCTATCCACAAAAAACCCTAAAGCCTCAACATAGAAATACCCAAAACCATCTTCCCCAAACACCCTAAACCCTATACACAAAGAAACCCCTAAATTCTATTCCCAAAAATCCTAAATGTTATGACACCAATAACCATAAACCCTATTCTCCAAAAAAAAAACAAAACCTCAATCCCAAAAGGCCTCTAGAACCTCATACCCAAAAAACACTAAATCTTAATCCCCAAATAAACATAATCCCATAAAATAAATTACTCTAATACCACATCACCAACAAACAATAAAATTTTCCCCCAATATACCGAAAGACTCATCCCTAAAAGAACCAAAACCCTCATCCACCGAAAACCAAAAACACATATCCCAAAAAAACCCTACACCCTCATACCAAAAAAATATAAACCCTCTTCTCTGTCAATCCCTATAACCTCAACCCAAAAAATGCTAAATCCAGACCCAAAAAAAACCAAAACACTCAACCCTAAAAAAAAATAAAAACCACTCTTCCCCAAAAACCCTAAACCCTCATCCCCAATACATCCTCAACCCACATACCCAAAAAATTGTAAACCACCATCCCACAAAACCATCAACCCTCATCCCTAAGAAAACACTAAATGCATGACCACAAAACCCCAAAACTCATGAATGCAACAAAAACTCATCAATCATCTGTAAAAAACAATCAACACTCATCCCTAAAAAACCTCAAACATCAACCACAATGTTCCCTAATATATAATTCCAAAAACCACCCAAGCACAAAATACCCTAAATGCTCAATACTCAAACCCAAAATATAATAAAGAATTAGAAAATCCAAATTATAAACCATTTGAAAAAAGACACCTATCCACACATCCCAAAAAATAACTGAAACCGCATTTATAGAAACCCATAATCACTCATAATAAATAAATCTTAACCCACATCCCCATGAACCCCAAAATAAAACCCTCAATCACAACAAACCCTAAACCTTCATCCCCAAAAATCATAAACACTCTTCCCTAGACAACCGTAAAACCTAACCCCCAAAACCCTAAAACCCTCATCCCTAAAAAAGATAAAACCCCCAAACCAAAGAAACAATAATATTTCACCCCCCAAAATATAAACATTTCACCACAATAAATCATAAACCCTCAGCCCCATAAAACCTAAAATCTAGTCCCCAATAAACCTTAAATCATATGGCCCAAAAATCCTTAAAACCTCTACCTCAGAAAACAAAAACTCTATGCAAAAAAATGTATATTATCATACCAAAAACCACTATAAACTCATTTCCAAAAACCCCTTTATAATCATGCCTAAAAACACTAAACACTCATCCTCAAATAATAGTAAACCATCATCTGAAAAAACCATAAACCCTAATCCTAAATATTACCTAAAACTTCATCCCCAAGACCCTAAACCCTCATCCACTAAAATAACAGAAACCATCATCCCAAAAAATTCCTAAACCCTCATCCCGAAATATTGCTAAACCCTTGACACCAATAACATCTACACCCTCTGCCAGAAAAAACCCTACACATAACAAAAAAAATCCATTATCTCTCAACCCCAAAAAAAACTAAACCCTCATCCCAAAAAAATACCCATCCCCACAAAATGATCTACCCTCAACACTAAAATCCCATTAACCCTCAGCACCAAAAATCACAAAATACTTATCTATAAAATACCTAAACCCTCGTCCTAAAAACTATCATCTGTAAACATGAAAAAACACTAATCCAACATCTCCAAAAAAACTCAAACACTCAACCCAAAAAAAAAATAAACCCTAATCCAAAACAAATATTAAATTCCTATCCCCATGAATTGTAAACCCATAGCACTAAAATACCAAAACCCTTAAACCAACAAACATAAACCCTCTTCCCAATAAAAACACTAATCCATCTTCCAAAAAAATCCATAAACCATCATCCCCATAAAACCCTAAAACCTGAGTCAGAATAACCTTAAATACTCATCCCTGAAAGACTATGAACCGTCATCCCAAAATAACTCTATATGATTAACTCCAAAAAACACTAAAACCTCAACCCCAAAAAATCCAAATCCATCATACACAAAAAAACCCTATACCTTAATTCCCAAAAAAACCCTAAACCACAATCACTAGAAAATCCCAAACCCTCATACCCAAAAAACCTAAACAATCATCCAAAAAACCCAAAACTCTCATCACCAAAATAGAATAAACGATTGGCCCCCAAAAACCAAAATGTATCAACTCAAAAAAAACCTACACAGTCATCCCCAATAAGGCCTAGTTGCTCATCCTAAAAAAACTATACACCCTCATCCCCAAAATTCACAGACCCTTAGAAACAAAAAGCCCTAAACCCATTTTCCCCGAAAACCATTAACCATCATCCCCAAAGAACCCTAAACCCTCATCTCCAAAAAACCCTAAACCCACATCACTAACAATACATATACCCACTTGTAAAAAAAACATACACTCTCATCCCCACAAACCAAAAAACCCTTAAACCAAAAAAACCTATAATATAACCCCCCATAAAAACGAAATACCATGGGCCAATAAAACCGTATACACTAATCCAAAAAAATCAATAAACCTCAATTCCACAAAAAAACATCAATCCTCATCCACAAAAAATACTCAACACTCAGCCATAAAATCTCATCAATACTAAATCCAAAAAAACATCATCCTTTTCCCCAAACAACGACGGAAGTAGACACCCAAAAAACACTCAACCCTTATACAATAAAGGCCCTCAACCCACACCCCCCAAAACCCAAAACCAAAATACCAAAATACCCACAACCCTAAAAAACCCTATACCCTCATTCGATAAAAAACCCTCAATTGTCATCCCCAAAAAACCCTCAACCCTTTTCCACAATAAATATCATCATCCTCAACTGAAAGAAAACCATAAACCTCATCCCTCAAAACTCCATACCAATAAGGCATAAAATCCCTCAACCCTTATAAAAAATCACAAAATAATCATCCCCAAAAACTATCATCCCTCATTCCTAAAGAACCCACAATCGTCATCTGCAATAACCGGTACCATCATCCCTAAAACCATCTAACCACAACCCAATAAAATCCTAAACATTCATTCTTAAAAAACCCACATACCTCATACCCAAATTAAGATAAACCCTCATCCCCAAAATACTACAAACACTATCCCCACAAAAAACCAAAAACTTCACCAAAAGAAACCACAATACCCATCCCCAAAAAAATCCTCAACACCCAACCCCAATACACTATAGACCCTCAGCAAAAAAACAAAAACAAATCATCCCCAAATAATCCTCAGCTATCATTTCCCAAAAAACAGACAACCCATTGCCAAAAAAAATATGAAATTGAATTCCTAAAAATTCTGAACCCCCATCCCCAAAACCCTAAACCAACATCCCTAAAAAACACTCAACCTATTTCCCTAAAAAATTATCAATCCTCTAACCTATAAATCCCACAAAACTCATCCCCAAAACCCTCATCCCTCATCCACCAAAACCTCTCATTCCGTAGCACCAAAAATGTCCCCAATATATGGCCTCAAATACCATATACCCCTCCCAAAAAAAACACTCAACCCCCGGCCCCAAAAAAACCTCAACCCTTAGCCTTAATAAACAGTCATCTATCTTCCCAAAAAAAACCAAAACCCTAATCTGTAAAAAACTATCAACACTCATCCCTAAAAATCCCTCATCCCTCTGCCCCAAAAAAACCATCCATGAATTCTCAACCACAAAAAGCCACCATCCCTCTACACCCAAAAAACCCTCAATCCTCAGCCAAAAAGAATATTTATCTGTAAATTAAAAATATACCTCAATCTCTAGTAGAAAATACCATCAAACCTCAAAAATAAAAGAAGATAAAATATTAGACACCAAAACCCCTCAATCCACATCCACAAAAATATCCTAAACCATAATCCCCCAAATATATTATACTATCATCCCCAATAAACCGTCATCCCACAACCTCCAAAACCTTCAACCCTCAATCCCAAAATACCTCATGCCCCAACCCAAAAACCCTCAACCCATAGCCCAAAAAAACCTCATTCTTTCTACCCAAATCCTCAACTCTCAGCTCCAAAAACCCTCTACCTTCAACCCCCCAAAAAAATTAACCCATAGAACCAAAATACTCTCAACCCCATACCCAAAATCCCTATAAAGTCATCCTAAAAAACCCCTATCTCTCATAAAAAAACCTTAAAAACATAGCCCCAAAATTTAGTTAACCCGCATCCCCAAAAAAATCCTTACCCCTCTTCCCAAAAAACCCCTCGACACTCTGTCCCAAAATACCATAAACTTCCAACCACAAATACACTCAACCCTCTCTATAAGAAATAAACATAAAGTATAAACCCTAAAATAACCTATACCATCATCTTTATGAAACCCTAAACAATCAATCCTAGAAACACTAAACCCTTAGAAAAAAACCCTTATATCTAAACTCCAAAAAACTCAAGACTCTCATCCCTAAAATATATAAATATTAAGCCCCAAAAAAACATAAACCATATTAACCAAAAAACCTTAAATTATAAAACCCTTAACTCTTAAACCCATAGCCACATAAAACACTATTTCCTTTGCCCAAAAAACAAATTTAAACATAATCCCCAAATAACCCATAACCCCCATCCCCCAAAAAACCTCAACACTCAGTCCTCAAAACCCAATAAACACCCATCTCAAAAAAACCCTAACACTCAGTACTAAAAATCCCAAAAACCTCATACTAAAAAATCCATCAAACCTCATCCCCCAAAAACCATCAACATCCTAGACCCTAAGAAACCCTCATCTCTTATCATTAAAATTCCCTAAACCCTATATCCCATTATCCCCAAAACCCTGATACCTAATGAACCAGCAAACCTAATCCACAAAATACCCTAAACCTTCCTCCCTAACCCAAAAAAACACTCAAAACATTTACTAAAAAGCTATCTATCCCCAGTCCCAAAAAACCATAATACCACATCTCCAAAAAAAAACCCTAGGGCCTCATCCCCAAATATACCCCAAATCATTGACCCTAAAAAACCATTAACCATCATCCCCAAATAAACTCCATAACAATCTACCCAAAAAATACTAAACATGTAGACCCAAAAACCCTAATTCATCAATGTTATGAAACCACAGACACACAACCCCCAAGAAAACCAAAACCCTTATCCCTAAAAAACTCTATAAGCACATCCCCAAAAAACCCTCAAACCGCGATTCCAAAAAATCCTAACCAGTAATTCCCAATGAACAAACTAAACCTAAGAACCAAGAAAACCCTCTATTCTTATCCCTAAAGAAATCCTTTTTCCTCATCCCCATAAAACCCTAAACCATCATGAACAAAAACCTATAAACCATTATCCATAAAAAACCCACAACATTGGGCCCAAAAAAAACCCTCAGCCAAAAACATCCCTACACTATTATCCTGAAAAATACCTTAATTCCCAGACACAAATGACTATCAACCATCAGCCCCAAAAATCTCTCAACCCACAATAGTAATATACCATCAACCCTCATCCCCAAAACCCTAAAACCAAGTCCCCTGAAAACCATAAACCTACACCCAGAAAAAGAGGTAAAAACTGACAATGAAAAACCATTAACCCTCATCAATACATAATCCTCAACCCTCAACCACAAAAGCCCTATATTCATGGCCCTAAAATAACCTCATCCCACATCCAAAAAACCTCTCAAACCACAACCCCAATAATTCCTCAACCATCAAACTATAAAATCACTCAGCCCTCATTCCCAATATTCTATTAACCCTTAGCCCCAAAAAACCATCAGTCTAGAGCCCCCCAAAAATTAAACCCTAATGTTAAAACCCTCTTTCTTTAGACAAAAAAACATAACACAATAAAACCCATGTCCCTCAATCCCTAAATAACCAAAAACCTAATCCCCAAAATACCCTAACCCCTCATCCTTAAAAAACCTAAACCACTATCCACAATAAAACCCTCAACCCTCATCCCCAAAAAATACTCATCCTACATCTGCAAAAAATCTTCAACCCTAAACTCCAAAAAAACCTCTATCCTGACTCAGAAAAAACCCTGAAACTTTAGACAAAAAAATATAAACGATAATCCCAAAAAACCCAAAATAAATTTTTAAAATTAGTTATTCAACACTCATCCCAATAAAACCTTCTACCTAAACCTCTAAAACCTTCAACCATCATCCCTAAAATGATGATAAGTCAACAATCTGGCCCAATCTTCATGATGCTGGTCAGAAGAATATGGATGGGTATTGAATCATATTGTATAATGATGGGTATGGATAACTTGAACAAGTAGTAAAAAGATGCTATAAATAGAATGGCCTACCACATAGATAGCACACTCAAAGTTGGGATATGATGTGAAATTGACAAAATAATTTACTTGGGGTGAGAAATGGGATTGGGGGACATGTTATCATGGATTGTCGATCTAATATATAGACCAACAATCTAATAATTCACAAGTGAAAAGGGAATAGTAGATTCAGTCCTCACGCATTAGAGATAGAAAACCATAATTTCCCTATTACAATCATGAATGAAATACAAGGTCCATTAGGGTGGAAATTTATAGATAAGGGGTGATACAATAGTCAAGGGTATAACAACCTAATTTTTAAAAGTTGATACCAACCATTTCCTCAAAAATTTGAAAGGATGAAGGATAAAAATTATAGTTTAGAAAACTATCACATTTATTTCCACAAATATCCTACAAAATTTTATATTGTGTACCCTGCCTACCGTATTTGACTTTGGGGTCCAACGATTCCCTTATACAATAACCATGTGAGAAAGGATTCCCAAAATTAATTCCACCAAGTGGATTGGAATTTATGCATCTCTTTTGGAATTAAAAATTTTATAATAATCCATTTCCACTTACCTATATGCACCATGGATTTTTTCCATTAATGAAATTATATGGTCTCCCATTACCATCATTTGTATCTTTAATATTACTTTTATCCTTGGGCCTTACAACCCTATCTCCATATGTGAAATCATGTCAATTTCATCCTTTAGTTTCATATCAACCTGCACATATTAAAAAGGATATATCCTCAAATATTCATTATATGTATCCAAATATGTTGAATTATTAGATACATTGTCTTTTAATATAACATAATACACACCTTATAATGTCATATTGTAATCAATCATATCAAGAACCGATTATTTTCCATCTCTATTTACCATGATATTTGACTTCCATTTCATTTTACACGTCTCAAACATAATTGTGTTATAATATTATTGCATAACATGTTCCTTCAATATTTATAAAATCTTATCATCCCACTAAAACATGATCAATAGGGGTAAGAAGACTACATCTAAAAGTAGTTTGACTTGTTTAAAATTTAATTATAGAGTGATATTCAATTTTGTAAGAAAAATATAAATGTAGTGGAAACTGCTTCAAATCCGTTAGACTCATGATTTTTTTAATTAAAATATGTATATATTTTATCAATCCAATTGGTAGTAAATATGGTGGTTCCTCAATATGAATGGCAACATTTTACACCTGTGATAACGATTCCATAATATTTTACCTAGAAGGTGTTATATTTTTAGTGCTTAAAATTTTTACATTTTACATTTGAACACTGAGGTTTTCCAATGAATTCAAATCCCTTTTAACCTCTCACATTTCTATAATCATTAAATGTTTACATTGAAATACATCTCATTTGTATCTTGATTTTTCTTTAAGCATGCTATCATTTCATCTCTCATTATTTCCTCTTCCCCTGTTCCCTTTTCATCATCACTCGTTTTTCTCTCTCTAATAATTTGATCTTAAATTTTTTGACTAGTTCACTATAGTATGAGGGTTATAGGTTCCCCTATGTGTAAAAATGGTGGTAGTTTAGAAAACCATCATGTGGAACACTTCTATCATACTTCCATAGTCATCCTTACAACTAATGGAATGACATCTCACGAAAAACACTTCAGTATATATTATACTTTTATTTTCCAATGGGGAACAATAACTTCAACCATTAAGTAACATTTATATATCCAAAATAATGAAACCCCAGAAGCTATAATGGATGTAGTTTATTCAATTTTGGGAGTCCCAACATCTCCACAAACTCATTTCTCACCACGCTCCAATAACATCCACCATAAATAAGACACTACATATCCTCTAATTGATTTAGTATCAATTATATATTAGGATCTCTATTTTCATATTTTCATTGAAATGAATTTGAGAATTAAAAACCCAACATAATTTGAGAATCACACCTTCTAATGAAATTTCAAAATCATTGTTTTTCATGTAATCCTTCATCTCTTTCTCTAATCATTCTCCATCACTCTCCGAATCACCATATTTGTTGATCTTATTGGTGTTCAATTTTGTGATGTCACTTGAAATGTAAACCATTCATTGATAATATAAACATTTAATATCTTTATTTCACATTTTGTTATCATAAAAATTATCTTTTTATTTGTTATAATTAACCTGTCAGTATTAGGACATAACACACCTTTTGCCTTATATGATTCCCAAATATACATCCACAAATGTTTCCATGGAGTTAATGGGGAAGTGGGTTTCCTCATGTTTCTTCTCATATTGAATTATTTCTATACTTTTTGGGATTAGTTGATCATATATTATTTCTGCTCAGGCATGCACATCTCTACTTGATTGAAATTATCAAAATGGTGGCCATGTGAAAATTTCCCATGGTTTCCTCAAGATCCACCTCATCGTTTACATGGATAATTTCAATTTTCATCTGCATTTGGTAATCTTAAATGCACATACTCCCTTTTATATGATGCTAACATTTTTTGTAAAGATATATATGGTTTTGTGAAGGAAGAAACTACTTCTTCACGAAAAATCTCATGTCGTTCCATGTGTTTAAGGGATATCCACCATAACTAGCACTCCAGATATTTTTTTATCAAAAAAAAATGATTAATCCAAAAAATTAAAGGAAATCATGTATGGAATTTTTCTCCTATGATTATGAATGACCTGAAAACAAATTCTTCCTCCGTATATCCCAATGCAAGTACTCTTCTAGTTCACTCTTGCATTTTAAGAGGGGGCCTTCCCTTAAAATCTTCGAAGATGTCATCATCATATGGTATCCTTGAGCCTTATTTATGTTGTTGTACTGACATAATTATATGTGGGACATCCTCTAAAGAGTCATAAAAATTACCCATCACATCCATGATGATGTGTTTGTGTCATAGTTCTTGATAATTCCATTTATTATCATGGATTTTCCCCAGTCTTGGTTTATTATCCATGTTTTAAATCATCTTATAAAAAACCTTTAACTTCCAATCATGAATCTTCTCAAAATTTATTATAAAATATGTCATTTAGAGTTGTGTAGATTCCTATGAAGAAATATACATCATCTTCATTCATCAGTAGCATGTGTGATTCTCTTACCATGGTCTTCTATTATGAGAAGTAATACAAACACTCATGTGGAGAAACCCTCATAATGATATACACACACACTAGCACAAACGAAGTTACTAATACAATCACACAAACAAAGTTACACACACACACACACACACACAAGGATACACACTCTCACAGACAATACATACACGAACTCGCATATACAAAATGCAGAAATATGTATATGATCACACACAGAATGATAGACACACAGACACAAGATTTACACCCTCACACACAAAATTATACACACTTACATGTAAAAAAATTACAAACTATCACAGACACAAACATGATTTTTTTATTCCTCTCTACTCTTGTCATAAGTAAAACCTCATGCTCTTATGAAATCAATTTCCTTGATTGGACTAATGATGTTGCACCTATACATCCCAAATTAGGATTATATTTTGGGATGGATTACCAAGACCCATTTGAGATGGAATGGATTAAAATTGGGAAGAAAATATAGATAAAGAAGGAAAATGGATGAGGGAAGTAATAAAGGGGGATTTTCTTGATTTTCACCAAAAACAGAAATTATTAAATATATGACAAAAATATTATTTAGTTATGGTGTAAAATTATGGAGAAAGTGATGTTTGGAAATAGAATTTTTTAATAATGTAAAGCAAGACATGATAAAGAAATAATCTAATATTCATTAACAAATATCCTTAAAAATAATTTTCCTAGTTTCTAATCAACAATATGATGACTGGAGGGTAATAATTTTTTTAAAAATTCCCTCAAAATGAAAATGTGCATAGTTTTGAGAAGTGAAAAATTATGAGTTGAGAGAATATGATTTTTAGTCTTTTTAAAATATATAACGCATATATTGATCAAATGTGAAAATAATATGGGTGAATAATTTTCTTAATGTTATAATATTTGATTCTTTCATAGAATAGGAAAATCTTTGAGGTTTTCAAACATACTAGTTTTTTTAATAGTTGGATAATATGGAAAGATTAGAATCGAATTGGATAAGAGTAATGTAAATAATGGGATATATACCTTCTATGTCCTCCAAAGATCTAATACAAATGAAATTTAGATTTTGGGTTGGCCCGATCTTCACAATGTTGGGGGAAGATGATGTATGTGTTTTGATGATATGTGTCGAATGATGGGTATTGATAGTAGGTTAATGTAGTCAACCAAACATAATTAGAGAATGATCTAATAATTAGAAAATAAATGTAAGTAGGAATGTGATGGATGCTCCAGAAAAAAATTCACTGGGGTTGAGGAACAAAATTAGTTGATTTGTGATCAAAGATCATAGAACATGTATAATGACTAAAAATGAATGGATACAAAAAATGAAAGCAGATACAATGAAAAATACACACCTAATGGATGGTAACAAATCATAAGCTCCATGTTATAATAATGAATGAAATAAAAATTCTATAGGGGTTGAAATTTAAAGAAAATGGGTGATATAACAGTCACGATTCTAATACCCTAATTAAAAAAGGATATACCTACCTTATACCCTATATGAAAAAAACTATAGGATAAGAATTTTTTTAGAAAATTAGTATCTTAGTAGATATATCTTTGAGTTTCTAGCACACCAGATTTGACTATAGAATCCATACATTCAATTGTAGAATTTCTATGTGGGAAAGGATTCCTAAAATTCATTAAACCATCGAGATTGGGTTTCATGCATCTCATTTAATATTTAATAATATTGGTAATAAAACAATTTTTAAAATCCATTCATAAACATTGATATTGTTACTTTTAATAGAATTGGATGGGATTTGGTATCCACATGTAGTATCTTTAACATTTCTTTGATAATTGGTCCTTACAACAACATCTCTTCACATTCCACAAAGTCAATGTCCTCTATTAGTTTCATATCAAAAAAACCCATCACCCCCTAACAAAAAAATTAGAAACTTATCCCTAAAAAACCCTATACACTTAACACTAATAAAACATTCAACATACTACACCAAAACACCCTAAACCCTCATCTCCAAATAACCTTGAACCCCTAGCATAAAAAACCATAACCCCTGATCATAAATAAAACCCTAAACCATGATCCCAAAAAAACCATATACCCATATCCCCATAAAACTCTAATACCTCAACCACAAAAAAAAACACTAAACACACAAACCCCCAAAACCCTTAATCATCACCACCAATATTCCATAAATACTCAACCCCAAAAAAACATTAGCCCTCATCCCCATGAAACCAACAACCCCGATCCCAAAATAACCTACACCCTATTCCCAAGAAACCATAAATATTCACCACTAAATAAACCCCAAACCGTATCTCCAAAAAATTGTCAACAATTAACCACAAAAAACCCCCAAACCTCATCCACAAAACCCCTAAACTATCACCCCCAAAAAACCTGGAACCCCTATCCCAAAAAAACCATAAATTTCCATCCCCCAAAAACACTCTTCCCTTATCCTAAAAAACTCCTACACACCTATCCCAAAAAAAACTCTTAGCCCTATAATACCATAAACAGTTAACACACAACAACACTAAACCATTAGACCTAAAAACCAAAAAACCCAAGTCTAAAAAAAACACTCAAGAATCAATCATAAAAGACCCTAAACCCTTAGTTAAAAAAACTAATACTTGAGCCAAAATGAACCCTACTACCCTAGCCTCAGAAACCATAAATACATAGCCCAAGAAAATACTATGCCACTATCCTAAAAAACAGTAATCCACCATCACTAAAAAACACTAATCCACAATCCAAAAAAGTATTTATCACGCCCCCCTAAAAATAGTAAAACCATATATCTTAAAAACCTTAAACCCATATCACCAAAAACAACTGAAACCCTTGACCCAGACAAACATTGAACACTCATCCCCAAAAAATCCTACAACTTCATCCCCAAAAATCACTAAACCCTCAACCCCATAGAACCCTAATTCCATGGCCCCAAAAAACCCAAAACCAGTATCCCAAATAAAACCCCTAAACCCTCATCCTGAAAAAACCCTCAACCCTCAGCACCAAAAAACCATAAACCTCACGCCCTAAAAAACCTAAACCATCATCCCCAAATAAATATCATACATGAATCCTCAAAATACCTCAACCATCATACCCAAAAAAAACCTCGACCCTCAACCCCAAAAAACAGTCAACACTCATCCTAAAAAATCCCTCAAACCTTAGTCCCAAACACTCCTAACCCTCATACACTAATAAGCTCATCACTCATCCCTAAAAATTAACACAAAAATCAGACCCAAAAATGATGAATGATAAACCCTATGAAATCATTAACTATCATTCAAAAAACACCTAAACCATCCACCCATAAAAATCCCAAAGCCTCAATCCTAGAAAAGCACAAAAGCATAATTCTAATAAAACCAACAATCCAAAGCCCAAAAAATAGTAAATTATCATCCTTAAAAATCATAACACCTTTATCCACAATAAACATTAACCCTAAACTAGAATAAATTCTTGACCTGCATCCACAAAAAAAACATAAAATTTTATCCCAAAAAAA
The DNA here is from genome assembly GCA_963277665.1 of Viscum album. Taxonomy (NCBI): domain Eukaryota; kingdom Viridiplantae; phylum Streptophyta; class Magnoliopsida; order Santalales; family Viscaceae; genus Viscum; species Viscum album. The sequence continues at coordinate 601,732,043 of OY728147.1, read as the reverse complement.
CCTAGAATTGTATCTTCAAATAACCTTAAACCCTCAAACCTAAAAACCCTAAAACATTATCCCCAAAACATCGTAAATATTCAACTCTCAAATACCCTAAACCCTAAACACCCCAAAATCTGTAAACCCTCATCCCTATAAATCCATAATCCCTCACCACCAAAAATATTATACAATTAGACCCAAAAAACCCTCAAACATCATTTCCATAAAAAAATTTTAAACCATCATCCCTAAAAATCACTATAAACTCTTCCCTACAAAACACTAAACCCTATACCCATAAAAATAGTTAAACCCTTATCCCATAAAAACCCTAATCCCTCCACCCATGAAACCAATGAAACTCCAATCCTAGGAAACCATAAAACCATATCTCCAAAAAATCAAACAAACTCACAAAAGAAATGAACACTCAACACCATAAATTGTAAAACCTTTACCAAAAAATCATAAATCCTATAACGTAAAAATAACCTATACGCTCATCAATAAATAAACCTAATCACTAACCCAAAATACCCCTAAACCCTCACTCAAAAACAAAACCAAAACCCTCACCCCAAAAAAACAAAAAACCTAAAACCTAAAACCCTAAAACCTCATCCTTAAATACCATAAACCCTCATCCCCATAAAACCTTAAACCCTCATATGAAAAAATAAAAATATTTCATCCACTAAAAACCTAAGACCTCCACCACAAAATCAATAAAATTTCATGGTTAAAAATCGTGAAACCCCCATCCCTAAAAAACCTGACACACACATCCCAAATAACCCTAAACCCAGAACTCTAAAAAGAACTAAACAGCAAGGCCCAAAAATTGTAAACCCTCAGCCAAAAAAGTACTCAACCCTTAGCACCAAAATTCCCTCAGCTCTAGAAATCGTTCAAAACTACAACCCCTAAAAAAACCCGCAACCATCAGATCAAAAAAAATCCTCAACCCACTTCCTCATAAAACCATTAACCCATATCCCCAAAAACCCTAATCCCTCATCCCAAAAAAACTCTAAAACGACATAAAAACCCATCAACATTTGTACTAGAAAACCATTAACAGATGGAACCAAAAAACGTTTAACCATAAGCCTCAGAAACCCTGGAATCTCATCTACAAAAAATCATCAACCCTTAGCCTCAAAAAACCCTCTACACGTAACCCTAATAAACTATTTACCCTAACCCCCAAAAAATCATCAACCTTCATCCCCAAATAATCACGAAAAAAAATTCCAAAAAAATTGTTAACCGCCATCACCAAAAATTCATAATCCATCTACCCCTAAGTACGCTGAAACCTTCCACCTAAGATAAATTAAAATCTCATCCCAAAAAAACCCTCAACGACATGTGAAAAAAAAACATCCTAAAAAAACTAAATTATTAAGAAAAACCCCTCAAAACTAGCCCCAAAAATCCCTAAACCATCATACCAAATACAACATATACCATCTTTCCAATAAAAATCCATCAACCTATAAAAAACATGAACCCTCGGTCATAAAAAACCCTAAACACATAGCCCCAGAACTAAAACCTCACCCCCAAAATACCCCAAACCCTTAGTCCTAAAATCCCTAAACCCTCATCCATAAAAAATCCATAAACCCTCATAATAAACACATAATTACTCATTCTTAAAAAACCCTATTCCCACAGCTCAAAAAATCCCAAAACACATAGGCCCATAGACAAGAATCCTGTATCCCAAAACACCGAAAACCCTTATCTTAAAAAACCATCAACCATTTTTCCTAAAATCCTATCATGCATCATCCCAAAAAACCCCAATAACCCATCCTAATGAAAATTAAATACCCATAAATAATAAACCTTTAACCCTCAAATCCAAAAAAACACTAAGTCATTATCCCCCAAAAGCAAAAAAAATCATCAGCACAAAAAAATACCCCTAAAACCTGAACCCTAAAAAACCCTAAACTCTCATCCCAAAAAACTCTAAAACTTCATCCAAATTTTTTTTTAACACTCAACCCAAAAAATCAACAAAATTTCATGATATAAAACTAGTTGATTACCTTCAGATTATGTTATGTTCACTTTTAGAGTTATGAGACAGAATAATATAAGGAAGTATAAAGAGACTATTGGTGGAAACTGATTCCCATATCACTATATTAAAATGACCACACTCGAAGTGCAGGCATAGAAAAGGAAAACATGCTCATCATCTCTCTTGTTGAACCCTAAACTTGATAATTAGGCACATCCCAAATGCTTTGAATAATTTTTGAAATCCTTTCTCTCATGGAGAATCTATATTGTAATATTTGGATACCAATGAAATAACCAGGGTCTATGTGATCAATGTAAAATCGAGTGGGATATGTGTTTAAAATTATCTTCAAATTGAAAAAAAAATATTTTTTAGAATTTATATTTTTTACTATAATGGAAAAAGGTAGGTTTATCATTTTTGGATTTTGGGTGTTAAACCCTAGAATATTTTATAACCCCTTAGCTATAAATTTTAAAGTCCATGGATCATACAATTCATTGAAGATTCAATTAGAAAATTATGATTTGTTTCTCTATATTGGGTGGGGATTATTCTTATTTCACCCTTTCTCTTGTGCATTCACTCCTTCTCAATCTACATATAAAATTTGTGATACATATGAAAAAATCCCAAAAATTTGTACATAAAGCCATGTTTTTTTAGATTAGATGTCACATCCCTCCTTTTGGTTGGTTTTCAAATTCATAGGTCACCCATATTAGAGAATATGTTGAAAAATTTATTACACTACTAAATCCCATTGTCTCTTATTATCCCCAAACCACTTCCATCATCCTCAACCCAATACCATGAATATTGGTCAACCCAAAACATCTTACAATAGTTGGTATTAGAAGTCCATTTGACATGGAAGGAATCTATCCAATTATTTATTTTACATTTATACACTACCCTTAAACCCTCATCCCAAAAAAATTCTGAACCTCCAACCCCAAAAAATCCTAATCTTTAATACCCAAAAAATCCCAAAACTGCATCCCCAATTAAACCCTAACACACACCCCCAAAATAACCTCACCCCTTAGCCAAAAAAACACCCAACCCTCAGTCCAAAAAAACCCTAAACAATAATCCTCAAAAATACACATCCCTCATTAGATAAAAGACCATCAACCATCATCCCCAAAATAACCATCCACCATCATACCTAGAGAACATTCAACACCCATACACAAAATACTCACCACCCTCATACCCAATGAACTCCATCGACAACCAAAAAAAATGCTCAACCCTTAGCCCCGAAGAAACCATCAACCCCGGAAATATCAAACCTCATCCCCAAAAAAAACCAAAACACACAATCCACAAAAACCAACAAAACATGGCATTAGAAACCACATAGCCCTCAGCTTTAGAATACCCCCAACCCGAAGACCCTTATCCCCAGGAAACCCTCAACACTCAGCCCCAAATTAACCCTCAACCCATATACCAAAAAACCTTCCACTCCCATCCCCAAACAACCCGCAACCCACATTCCCAAAGAAGACTCAACTAATACCCCAATAATCCCTAATCCCTCAACCCTAATAAATATAAAACACTCAACCACAAAAAAAACCTAAACCCTAATATCTAAAAATAACTAATCCCTCATTCCAAAATAATCATACACCATATTACTTAAAAAACAATAATCACATAGTCCTTAAAAACTAAAAACCCAAATAAAAAAAACCCAAAACCCTATTACGAAAAAAAGCTAATCCCTCATATGTAAAAACTATAAATCCTCATCCCCGAAAACCCATAAACACATAGGGAAAAAAACTGTAAACTCCCAGCCCATGAAAATCATAAAACCTTATCCTAAAATAAACCCTAAACCAACAACCTCAAAAAACCACAATCATGAAACCACAAAAATTACCCAAAACATTATCCCCTATAACCCTGAAACCCTCAACCCCAAACAATCCAAACTGCTTAGTCCCAAAAGATATATCATATCTCAACCCCCAAAACCATAAACACTAATTCCCAAAAAAACAACAAACCTGTATCCCTAGAAAATCCATAAAACCTCATCCTCAAAAAACCATAAACCCTCAGACCCAAGAACATTAAATCATATACACAAAAAATCCAAAAACCTTTTAAAAAAAATCAAATGGATCAACCCAAAACTACCCCCAACCATCACAATAAAGAAACAACATACCCTCCATACCAAAAAACCATTAACCCTCATCCCCGAAAACCCCCAAACCCTTAACCTAGAAAAACTAAATGAGTAACCGAAAAAAACACTAACCCTCTTTAATAAAAAACAAGAAACCTAATATCAAAAATCATTAAACCCTATACAGAAAAAAAAATAGCTCATCATTCAAAACAAACTAAAAAACCACATCCCCAAAAAACACCAGTCCTTCAACCCTATAAAATCCAAAACCCACAACCCCAAAATAACTTATACCCTAATCCCAAATAAAACCCACCATAGACCCAATGAACTATAAACCCTTAGAACTAAAATAACCCGATTACATTAGCCTTAAAGAACCCTAAACCCCCATCCCATGGTATCCCTAAACCTTTATCACCAAATAGCCCTTGTCCCTAAAATCCAAAAACATATTCCTCCAAAAATCATAAAACATCATCCCCAAAAAACCTAAACATTCATCCCAAAAATACCCCAATCCCTCATCCCAAAAAAACCTTAAATATTTATCCCCCCAAAACACACTAATACATAAAAACCCAAAAAACCCTAAACACTCATCCCCAAAAAACCATAAATTATCACTACTAATACACTCTATATAATCATATAAAAAACCATAAACCCTCATCCCAAATCACCCTTATCCTATGACCCAAAAAAACCTTAATCCTTGACCTAGAAACACTAATGCCTCTTGCAAAAAATCTAAACACATACCTCTAAAAAACCCTAAACCATCATCCCTATAAAACCATCGACCCTCAGCCTCAAAAAAACTAAACCCTCTCCCCAAAAACCATAAACACTAATCCCCAAAATACCCAGAACACGCATCCACAACAAATCCATAAACCCACTACCCCAAAATTCTAAACCATCATCCCCCCACAACCGTATATCATCATTTCCCAATTCCTAAAACACTCATCCAAAAAAATCAAATCATGAATAATCAACATAACCCTAACCCTCACCCATAAAAATCATCCAACCATCAGCCCCCAAAAAACCCCAAAAACCTCATCACTAAAAAACCTAATCCCTCTAAAAAACAGTAACCCCCACCCAGGTCACAAAAAAACTAAAAATACAATCTTAAAAAAAACATAAACCAGAATAACTAAAAAACCCACTGCCTTATGTCCCCAAAACAACTAAACCATCATCCCTCAAAAAACCCTAAACAATAATCCCCAAAAAATTCAAACCCCTTAGATAAGACAACCCTAATCACTCAGTTCCAAAAAAACCCAATACCCTGATTTGTAATAGAATCAAAACTGTCATTCCCAAAATACCCTATACCCTTATCCCCAAAAAATACTAAATACATATCCCTAAGAAAACATAATCACTAAGTACAGAAATTCCTAAACACCCATCCATACGAAACCCAAAAAACATATCCACAAGAAACCCTACACCTTCATCACCAAGAAATCATAAATCCTTCTCCCAAACAAATCCTTAATCGTCATCCCCATGAAATCCTAATCTCTCAGCCCCATAAAATCCAAAACACTCATCCCCAAGAAACCCAAAATACTCAGATCCAAGAAACATATAACTATCTGACATAAAATATCCTAAAACAACAACTAGAAGAAACCCCAAACCCTCATACCCATGAATCCCTAGTCAATCAGCCCCAACATACCTTGACCCCATATCCCCAATAATACATAAAAACTATGTACCGAAAAAACCCTAAACCCTTTGAAAAAATATCTTAACCCCTCCACCCCAAAATTTCCCAAACCATTATCCCCCCAAGAAACTATAATCATTGTCCCCATGAAAACCTAATATTTATGCCCCAAAAGAACCTAAACCCTATGCCTTAAAATTCCAAACCCTCGTCCTCAATAAACCCTAAAACCCCATCACCCTAAAACATGAACTCTCATCCATTAAAATAAGCCATATCCATAAGATACCCTACACTCTCATCAACAATAAACCATACCACCTTCCCTAAATATCCCTAAATCCTCATCCTCAAAAAACAATCATCCCAATAAAACCATACACCATCATCCCTTATATACACTAAACGATGAGTACCCAAAAAAATCATCAAGCACATTCTAAACAAAGAAAATCATCCCCAAGAAACCCTATAGCCTCTAAAACAAAATAAAATAATACTATCATCCCCCAAAACCATTAACTTTCAGCCCTAAAAAACCATAAACCCTCATCAAGAAACCACCTGAACCCTCATCCACCAAAACACTCAACCCTTTTCCCCAATAAACACTAATCCATCAGACCCAAAAAACCTAAACCCTAATCCCAGTAAATCATTAAACCCTTAACCACAAAAAACACTAAATCCTAATCCAAAAAAACCCTTCTCCCTCATTCCCAACTAGAAGTAATCTCTCAGCCCCAAAAATCCTTTAACCCTCAACCCACCAAAACCCAAAAACCTCATCTCCATAAAATTAGAATCCCTCATCATAAAAAAAATCCTATATGAAAATCCATAAACACCCCTAAAACGTTATCCCCAAAAATACCTAATAAATCATTCTAGAAATTCTCTAAACCCTTAGCCCCAAAAAACCAAAACCATGTACCTAGAAAACAATAAACCCTTATCCCAAAAAACTCAAAACCCTCATCCTCCTAAAAATATAAACCCTCATCTCAAAATACCTAAATCCACAACATAAAAAATATTATACACCCTTATCCGCAACATACCCTAAACCCTCAACCCAAAATATCTTTAAACCCTCAGGCCCAAAAAACATTAAACACAAAAACCAATAAACCCATAAACCGTTTTCAAGAAAACCATAAACTCACACCCATAAAAATCTATAAACCCTCATACCACCAAATCATTAAAACCTCACCACCAAACCCCCCCTGATCCATTTACACCACAAAATTGTAAACCCTCATCCAAAAAACCCCGCTACAACACAAAAATCCCAAAACCATCAACCCCAAAAAACCCCAAATCATGATTCCCAAAAAAGTTGTAATCCCACAACCCCCACCCCCAAAACAATAAACAATCCTTGAAAAAAACAAAACTGTATGACAAAAAATGCAAACCACTCATCCCAAAAAAAACTCACAAACATCATCGTCGAAAAAAATTAAACCATCATCCTAAAAAAAATACCCTATACCACAAAAATCCAAAATCCATGTCCAAAAAACTCTAAACACTCTTCCCCAAAAATATCCCGTAACTCTCAGCTCAAAAAACCCTTAAACCCATTATCCCAAAACAACCTGGACACCTTACCCCATGAAACCCTAAACCCACAACCCCTAAACCCACAACCATTGAATCCCAAAAAACCCAAAATCCAGCATCCCGAAAATACCCTAAACCGTAAACCGAACAAATCAGAAACCCTAATTCCCAAAACACCCCTCATGCCTCATCCCCAAAACACCCCATCCCTAATCCCCCAAAAACACTAAACATTCACTTCCCATGAAACCTCAACCCTCAGCCAAAAATACCCTCAATTCTCATCCCCAAAACTTTATAAAACTGTAGATCCACAATATTTAAAACCCTCATAAAAAACCACTACCTTTAGCCTAAAAAACCTTTGTCCCTAATCCCCAAAAAAACCCAAACACTCATCCCGAAAGAACCTAGATCCTCATCACTATGAAATACTCATCCCTCTTCCCCCAAAGTCCACTATCTCTCATCTTAAAAACCCCTTTACCCACATCTCCAAAAACCCTAAACCCTCATCCTCAGAATACCTATTCCTTCATCTCTATAAAAACGAAAGCCTTCATTCCAAAAAAACCCTAAACAACCATCCTAGAAAAACCGAAACCCTAATCCCAATGAAACCCTACACTATTAGCCCCAAAATACCTTAAACCCAGCCCCAAAAATCAATAAACCTGCATCCCTAAAAAGCCTCAACCTCATCCCAAAAAAACACTAAAACATCATTTGAAAAAACCATGATACTTTAGGCCCAAAAAACCATTAACCCTAACTCCCAAAAAAAAATCATCCATTACAAACAAAAAACACTCAACCCTCAGCTCTGAAAAACCATAAACTATCATACATACAACACCTTATTCTCATATACCTAAAAACCCCACCACACTCATCCAAAAAATCCCTCAATACTCTTCCCCAATGAACCATAAACCCTAATCCTAAAGAAACCTTCAACCCTCAGGCCCCAAAAACCCTCAACCCTAAAACCCATTTATGCTTATCATAAAAAATACCACATCCCAAGATACACTCAAACCTCATCCAAAAGAAAACCACCTCAACAATCAGCCCCAAGAAACATTCAATCCTCAAACCCTAACTACCATCAAACCACATACATACAAAAACCTCATCCCTAATCTCTTCAAACCCAAATGTCCATCAACCCTCAACCCCCAAAAAAAATTCCAAACAACAATACACAAAAATCACTGATCCCCATCACCAAGCAACAATGAATACCCAATCCGAAAAAATACAAGGACTATAGACCCAAAAAACCATAAACAGTCAACTCTAAAAACCAGAATCCTTATCCACAATGAAATCTGAACCCTTATCCCTAATAAACTATAAACCCGTGTAACCAAAAACCACATTCCTAAAAAATTTAACCCCTAATTCATAAAAATCATTCAAACCTCATCCCCAAAAATAAAAAACCCTCATCCACAAAAACCTTAAACCATTTGCACCCAAAAAACCCTAAACCCTTAGCCCAAAAAATCCTATATCATATTTACCAAAAACCCCTAAACCCTCATCCCTAAAAGACCGGAAGCCTAATCCCAAAAAAAACCTAGAACACTCAGTCCAAAAAACACTAAACTCTCTGGCCCAAAAATTCCTAAACACTAATCCCTAAAAAACCATAGTCCCTCAGCCCTAAAACCCCCAAAACCTCAACACCACAACATCCCAAACCATCATACGTAAGAAAAAATAAACCCTCAACCCCAAAACCCTAATATGCAAATATTCTTAAACCCTTAGACCAAAAATAACATAAAATCCTCATACCCAAAAAAACCTAAACCTTCAACCAAAAAAAAATCCCCAGACCCTCTGGACCAAAATAAGCTAAACCCTCATCCCAAAAAATAGCTAAAACAATAGTCCCAAAATAACACCAATCCCCCATCTCCAAAAAACCCAAAACACACAACTACCCAGAAATCACATACCATTTACCCAAATAAACCTCAAACCCTTAACCCCATTGGAGAGAAACCCTATGCTCCAAATACCCCTAAACCAACATATACAAAAAAACTCATAACACTCAACCCTAAAAAATCCCAAGGACCAATGAAATCCTAAAAACTAATAATAAAAAATATAGACAATTTATAATAAAAATCATTAATCCTCATCCCAAAAAAACCAAATACCGTAGTCCCAAAAAAATTGAAACCCTTATTAAAAATAATTCATCTAGCCCCAAAAACCCAAAAATCTCAACCTCAAAACCACATAAACCCTTATCCCAACAATAACTAAAAGGCAAACCCACCAAAACACTAAACAATCAACCCCAAAACCCCTAACCGTAACACCTAAAAACCATTAAAATTCATAAAAAATATCTAAAACCCCATACTCACAAAAAATCATAATCCCTCAAACCAAAATAAACCAAACCATTTTCCAAATAAAAAATACAACCCCTCATTCCCAAAAAAATCCAAAACCATTAGACCACAATAAACCTAAACCCTCCATCCTATTAAACACCACACCCTCATCCCGAATAAAAACTACACCCTCATCCCTAGAAAATTCAAATCCCACATCACCAAAGAAACCTAAACTCACATCCCTAAATGTTCCTAAAACCTCATCACTAAATAAACCAAAATGATAACACCCCAAAACCACCAAACACTGAACCCAATAAAAGCATAAATAATTATCCCCCATGTCACAAAAAAAATCAACCCCTAAAATCCATTGTCCATAATCCAAAAAATTTATAATCCCTAAAAAATTTAAACCTCAACCCCAATAAAAATAATTTTTCATCCCAAAAAAACATTGAAACCACATAAAAACCCTAAATAACTCATCCCCATTAAACCCTAAACCTAATAAACCCATAAACTCTTGGTCCTAGAAGACACTAAAACAATATTCATAATAAACATACAACCCTCAGCCCAAAAACCCAAACCCATAGACTCGAAATATCCATATAATATCCCACAAAATACCTTAAACCCTATGCTGAAAAAATTCAAAAACCTAATTCCCAAAAAACCCTTAACGAAACATCCCAAAAAACCCTCACCACTAAAAATAATAAACACTAACACTAGAAATCCATAAACTTTAATACACAAAAAAATCCTAAACAATCATCCCCCCAAAACCATAAACCCTCGTCCCAAAAAAACCACTAGAACCCTCTATAACAAGAAAACTATAAAACCTCATCTTCACGTAACCCTAAACCCTATACCCCCAAATGATAAACTCCCATACTAAAAAAACAATAATCCCCAACCGTTGATGTCCCCAAACCCACAACCCCAAAATAATAATAAACCATCTACACCAAAAAAACCAAACACTTATACCCCAAAAAATTTCTAAACCCTCATCCCAAAAAAACCCTAAACACTCAAACCCAAAAAATTATTAACTCTCATCCAAAGAAAAACAATCCATTAAAACCCTAATCCCTCACCCTCCAAAAACCCTAATCCCAAAACCCAAAAAAATCACTCAAAACCAAAATTCCTAATCACTCAGACCCAAAACCCCCTATTCCAACTTCCCCAAAAAACACAAAACCCTCATCCACTAATAATACAAGAACCATATTGACAAGAAACCATAGTCCCTCATCCACCAAAAACCCTAAACTATGAACACAAAAATAATATAAATGATCTACCATAAAATTAATAAACCCTCACCCCCAAAAACACTAAATTAACATCCCTGTGAAAATTTAAACCCTATTCCCCTATAAATCCTAAACACTCAACCCCATTATGTCCTAAAAACTCAATCCCATGAAAACATAATCCAATATCCCCAATAATATTAATACTTCATTCCCAATTAACAATATAGACTCTTCTCTTAGAAATCCTAAAACCTCATCTCCATGAAACCCTAAACCATCAACACATAAAAATCCAAAAACATCTATACAAGCAATCCTAAACACTCATACCCATGAAATCCTAAATCCTCATCCCCAAAATACCATAAAACATAAACTCCAGGAATCCCTAAACACATAAAACAAATAATCCCTGAAACCTTATAAAAAAACAGTAACCACTCAACCCCAAAAGACCCATAACCCTTATGCTAGAGAAAACATGAACCCTAAAATCCATGAAATCATAAAACCTCTTACCCTAAAACTCTAATCCAATAACCCCAAAAAACCATAAAACCCATCCCAAAAAACATTAAACCCTCATCCCTAATAACCCATGACTCTCATCTATAAAACAACCCTAAACCCTCATCCCCAAACCCTATTCCATTATCCCCAGAAAACCCAAAACCCTCATCCCAAAAAATGTAAATCATCATCACCAAAAAACCATACACCCCCATCCAAAAAATAACTATAACCCCCACTCTAAAAAAACTCTACACACTTAGTCCCAAAAATACCATATCCCAAAAAATTGAAAAATCTCATCCCAAACTGACTATATACCATCAGTCCAAAGAAAATATAAATCCACATCACATAGAACTCTATACCCACATCAAAAATAAATTTTTTTCCCTCCACACGAATATAAATAAACCCTCATCCCCAAAAAATATAAATTGTTATCATAGAAAAACCAAAAACCCTCATCCTCAAAAAACCCTATACATCATCCTCAAAAAACCTAAAACCTCATTCCAAATAACCCGTTACTATCATGCATTAAAAATCATTAATGTTCATCCACAAAAAAATCCTAAACCCTTGGATATAACAAAACATAACCCTCATTCCCAAAAATCCAGAAACCTTCAACCCAAAAAATACCATAACCGTCAACCAAAAAAACACAAACCCTCACTCAAAAAACCTTATACACTCAATTGCATGAAAACTCAAACCCTATGCCCAAAAAAATAATCCAAATACTCTAAAAATCCCTAAAACAACTACAATAAAAAATCCTAAACACTTAGCCCTAAAATACAAAAAACCCTCAACCAAAAAAATACCTAGACGCTCATCCCTATAAACTACTAAACCCTCAACCCTAATAACCATAAATCCTCGGCCAAAAACCCTAAACCTTCATCCAATAATTACCTAAACCCTCCATAAGAAACAAACCATAACCATAATCTCCAACAAACCCTAAACCCTTAGCCACCAAAATAACTAAACCCACTACCAAAAAAAACATTAAACCCATAGAATCATAAAACCCTAATCCATTCACCCCAAAAAACCCCAAACAACTTCAACAAAAAACATTAACCCCTTATCCCTCAAAACCTAAAACCTATATCCCCAATAAAATAGAATCCTTAAAACATAAAATACCTCAATCCCTCTATCCCCGAATACCCTAAACCCTGAAGCCCATAAAACTCTTAATCTTGAACCAGAAAATCCTTAAACCCTCAACCCCAAAAAATACTAATCTCTCATACCTAGAAAATGCTAAACCCTTAGCCCCAATAAAACCCAAAACCCACCTCTAGAAAAAACCCTAAATCTTATTCCCCCAAAAACCCTATAACATTAATCCCAAAAAATATACCACAGGCTTAAAAAAATACAAAAAACACACCCCCATAGAATTCTTAAACCATTAACGCCATGAAATCCTAATAATAATCTCTACGAAATCGTAACCTATCAGCCTTAAAAACCCAAAATCCTAATTACCATGAAATCCTAAACCCCTAGTTCCATAATATTATTGATTCTCCACCGTAATAAACAATAAACTTTCATCCTCTAAAAATTGCATGCCCATGACCCCAGTAAACCTAAACCCCTCATCCGTAAGAAGCACTAACCCCACAACCCTATAAAATAATATACCCTCATCCCAAACAACCATAAATTAAAAGCCCCAAAAATACCATAAACACATATTAGAAACCACTAAAACCTCAGAACAAAAAATGATTCAACCCATATTCCAATGAAATAAAAAACTCAAAACCCCAAAAAATATTATACCCTGAGTTCCAAAGTACACTAAACCCAATTCCCCCAAAATATTAAACCCTAACCCCCCAAAAACCCTATACCCATATCCCTAGAAAACAACAAACCCTCAGTGCCAAGATTCCATAAACCCACATCCCTAGAAAACCCTTACTCACAATAAACCCAACACCCTCATTCCAAAAACCCCTAAAATCCCATCCCCTGAAAACCCTAAACCCTTAACAAACAAAATCCCAAACATTCATCCTCAAAAAATACATAAACCGTATTTTCCAAATTACCATAAGCCCTCATCCAATAAATACCATAAACCCTTATCCCTAACCATCCATAATCCATCATACCTAGAAAACTCTAAACCCTCATCCCTAAAAAACTATAAACCCTAAACTGTAATTAAAAACAGAAATCATCCTGAAAAGCCCTTATCATTGAGCCCCGACAAACACTAAATACTCACCCCAAAAAAATTGGAAAAACTTATCCGCAAAGCACCCTAACCCTCAACCACAAAACACACTAAACCCTCATCCCTAAAAGGCCCAAATCTCTAATCCCCAAAAATTCCAAAACACTCATAAACAAAAAACGCTAAAACATCGTCCCCAGATAACACTACACCCTCTTTACAGAAAAAAAATACCATCATCCCCATACAAACCAAAACCCTCATTCCTAGAGAAATATAAAATCTCACTCCCAAAAAACCATACACCCATTGCTCCAAAGGACAATAAACCATCAACCTCACAAAACCCAACGCCTTCATCCTTAAAAACCCTAAACCCTCATCCCAAAAAACCCTAATCCATGGTCCCCATAATACCCTAATCCCTCTAACCCAAACAATAATAATCCCTCATCCCAATAAAACCCCACAAATCATCCGTAGAAACTCTTAATACATTATCCCCCATAAACATGAAATCCTCAGTCCCACAAAAATCCAAACCTTGGGAAACAAAAACCCTAATGCCTTATCACCAAAAAACCCTAAACATTATTACCTAAAAGAAATAATAACCTTAGTCTATAAAACCCCAAAAACGCTATTCCTAAAACCCCTAATCCTCATCAGAAAAACCAAAAACCCTCATCCCCAATATATATAGAATAGGTATCCCCAAAAAAACCTAAAATATCACCACCAAAAAAACATTCAACCCTCATCCCCAAAAACCCCAAACACTCATTAGAGAAAAATGTTAATCTCACATGAAAAAAAAACCCTAATCCAAAAGTCCCCAAAAATTCTAACCCCCCCCAAACCCTAAACCATTAGACCCAAAATTTTCTATTACATCCACTATTTAAAATCCTATACGTTCATCCCCCCAATGTGGTAAACCATTGTCACCAAAAAACATGTAACCCAGATCCGCAAAAAAACCCTAAACCCTTAGGACCCATGAAAACCTAAACCCTTATTCCAAAAAAACATAAACTCTCAGTCCCAAATCACCCCATACCATATCCCCTAAAACCACAACTCCTTTTCACATAAAAAACAAAAACCCATATCCTCAAAACACATTAAAGACTCTTCCCTATGAAACCCATAACCCTCAACAACAAAACCCTAAGCCCTCATCCCCAAAAAATGATAAACTGTTTTCTACATAAGACCTCAACCTTATCCCCATAACACCATCAATCATCATCTTAAATAACCCAAAAAACGTATCCCCAAAAAACCCTCAAACTCCATCCCCTAAAATGCATAAACACTCATCCCCATGAAACCATTAACCCTCAGCCCAAAAAAACCATCTACCCTCAGCTAAAAAAAAATTCAACATCAACCATTGAAAACCATCATACCATAGCCTCATAAAAACCTAAACACTATAACAAAAACTATAAACCATCGTCAAAAAAATTCATCAACCCTCATAAACAAAAATATATAAACAACATCCTTAAAATAAAATAAACGACGTGGAAAAAAAAATACTCAACCCCAAATAAAACCTCTACTATCAGCCCCAAAAAACCCTATTTATAATCCCAGAAATATGATAATATTCTCTTCCCCAAAAAACCATCAACCCAAATCCCCATTGAACGCTAAACCCTCATCCCTCAAAAAACCAATAACCCTCATCCCTAAAAATCCATCAACCCTTACCTTCAAAAACCCTCAACCATCAGTCCCAAGAAAACCTTCAACCCACAGAACCCATAAAACCATTAACCCTTAGCCACAAAAACCAACCCTCAGCCATAGAAAACCATCAACCCATAGCCTCATAAAAAACCTAAACACTCAACCGTAACACCGTAGACCATCATCCAAAAAATACATCAACCCTCATAGAAAAAAATACCTCACTCTCATCCTCAAAATACAATAAAACTTGAGGAACAAAATATAATCAACCCCAAAAAAACCTCTACTATCAGCCCCAAGAAACCATGTACCCAAATCCCAAAAATATCCTAATATTCTCTACCCCAAAAAACCATCTACTAAAATCCCCATAAAACCCTAAACCTCAATCCCTCAAAAAACCCATAACCCTCATCTATTAAAAATTCATCAACCCTCACCATAAAAAATCATCAACCATAAAACCCAAAAAACCTTCAACCCTCGTCACCCAAAAACCCTAAAATGTGAAAAATCCTTAACCCCCATCCCCACAAAATCATATACCCTCATTCTAAAAAAAACCCCCAAACACAAAACCCCCAAATAAAGTATAACCGAATCCCTAAAAACCCTAAATCTCCAGAACTAAAATACATTGAACCCATATCCTCAAAAACTATAAATCTTATCCCCCTATAATGAATAAACCCATTTACCCAAAAAACCATAAACTCTATCCAACAAAACAAAAAACCCTCAACACCCAAAAAACCTAATCCCTAAACATCAAACAACCCTAAACTGTCAACCAAAAAAACCCAAAACCATCATTCCAAAAAAACCCTAAACCCTCTTCCCCAAAAAACAGTCAACCCTCATCCACAAAAAAAACCCTAAACCCTCAATAAAAAACAAAACATAAACAATTATCATGCAAAAAAACTAATATCGTATCCCTGAAAAATATACACTCATCCCAAAAAATTATAAAACCCTCACTCCCTATAAATGAAAAACCCTATTCCCTAAAAATATTAAAACAATCAACCCCAAAAATCCCTAAACCCTTATACCAAAAAATCCATAATCTATCATCCCCAAAATAGCCCTAAACCCTCATCCACAAAAAACACCTTAACCTTCAGTCACCAAAAATCCAACACCCTCATCCCCCATAAACACCAAACCATAAACACCAAACAACCCTAAACACTAAACCAAAAAATTCATAAACCCTCAACCTTAAGAAAACCAAAAACCTCATCTATAGGAGACCATAAAACCTCTTCCCCATGAAATCCAAAATAATCTTCCATAATAAATACTAAACCCTCATCCCATGGAAATCCTAAAACCTCCACCCCAAAAAGACTAAAAACTCAATCCCAAGAAACCCTAAACCATCAAAAAAATAAAGTAAACCCTCATCCCAAGAATAACCTATTCCCTCAGAACCAATAATACAAAACCCTCAACACCTAAAAATACCTAAACCCCTTAAATAGAAACACTAAACTATCAAACCAAATATAGCCAAACAATTTACCCCCATAAACCTTAAACAATCAACCCCCTGAATCCCTAAATCCTCATACACATGAAACACTAAAAAAGTCATAAAAACCGAAAAACCCATATACCCTCATCCTTATGAAATCCTAAACCCTCAACCTCAACAAAATATGAAACATCAACCAGAAAATCCCTAAAACCTCATCCCACACATACACGAAACTATCTTCTAAAAAACATAAAACTTACACACCAAAATACCCTACCCATAATCCACAAAAAAACCTAAAAACCTCATAAAACAACCCTAAAATCATATCGGAAAAAACCAAAAACCCTCATCCCAAAAAACCCATAACCAACACATATAATTAACCGAAAACCCTCTGGTCCAAAAAAACATTAACCCTCCCCACAACTAACCCTAAACCCTCAAAACCAATAATTTCATCACACTAAGCCCCAATAAAACCCTAAACACCCAACCCCAATAACCCCAAAGCCTATACACCATGAACCCTAAACCATCAGTCCCAAAAATCCCTATTCCCTCACCCCCCAACACTATTCCCTCACCCCAAAAAACAAAAAACCCTCATCCATAGAAAAATCAAAATCTTCAACCCAAAAAAAACTAAGCCATAAGCCCCATACACCTTACACCCTAAAACATAAAAACCCAAAAAAATCATCCCAAATTTCCCTGAAACCTCATCCATAACAAACCCTAAACACTCATCCTCATGAATACCGAAACCCTCATCCCCAAATGACCCAAAACAATCATCCCATAATAACCGCAAACTATCCTCCATGAAAACAATAATCCTTCAACCTCAAAACCCCTAAACCCTCAACCCCCTAGAAATCCTAAATCCTAGGCCACAAAAAATCATAAACCCTAAAATATAAAAATCCTTAAACCCCAAGCCTTAATAAAACAAAGAACAATAGGACCCCCAAAACCAGAAATTGACATGCCAAACATAATTCCTAAACAGTCATTAAGAGAAAAACCCCTAAATCCCCACCCTATAAAAATATTATTCGTTCAGAAATAAAATTCCTTAAACCATCATACCTAGAAAACACAATCCTTATCCCTTCAAAACCCTAAATCATTAGCCATATAATATCCAAAAATCACACACATTAAAACACGAAACTATCACCACCAAAAAACAGTAAACCATCCTCCTAAAAAACACTAAACCCTCATCAATAAAAAATACGAAACTCTAAACTCCAAGATATAGAAATCCCTCAGCAACAAAAAACCCTAAACCCATAGCCCCAAAAAACGCAAAACCCTTATACAAAAACATAAACCCCCAGCCCTAAAAAACCCCTTACCCCATCACCATGAAATCCAAAACCCTCAACCCTTAGAATACCTAAACCCTCAGTAATATGAAATCCTTAAACCTCATGGAAAAAATCATCATCACTCATTCCAATGATACCCTAAACCCTCATCCATAAGAAACACTAAATCCTAAACCCCAAAAAACCCAAAACCCTCATCCCCAGAAACACTAAACCTAAATCCCCACAAAAATCTGAAAACCTCATCCCAAAAAACCCAACACCCTCTATAAAATAATATCTTAAACTTCTATAAAAAACATAACCCCTCTTCCAAAAGAATCATTAAACCCTTATCCTAATGAAACCATGTACACAACAACCCAAAAAATAAAAAACCTCATCTGCTAAGAACACAAAACCGTAATCCCCAAAAATCCTAGACCCTTAACCCAAAAAAACATAATATGTTATTATAAAAAAACATAAAACACATAGATCAAAAAATACCAAAATAAACATCCGTAGAAAAACATATAACATTAAAACAAACAAAACCTAACTCCCTAATTCTCAATAAATTCTAAACCTGTAATCCCAGAAAACCTAAACCCTAAACCCATAAAAACCCAATTCGTCAACCCCCAATAAACCTAAACCCTCATCCACAAAAACACTATACCACCATCCCATAAAAACCCTATTCAAAAATTCCAAATAAAGCATGAACCCTAAACCATAAAAAACCTAAACCGACATTCCTAACAACCCTAAACCATAAACCCCATCAATCCCTAAACCTCTACCTCAAAAAAACCTTAAACCTTATCCACATCTAACCCGGAACCATCATCCACACAAAACACCAGACCCTCATTGCCAAAACACCCTAAAACCACATCCTCAAAAAAACCTAAACATTCATCCCCCAAAACCCATAAACCATTACCACCAAAAACCAAAATCTCTTATACTCAAAAAACACAATACCCTCAACCCAAAAAATACCTTATTCTTTATCCCTATCAAAACATAAATCCTTATGCACAAAAAAACACAAAACAATCAACCCCAAAAAACCATACACCATCATCTCTAATGAACCCTAAACACTCAATCCCCAAAATACCTAAACCCCATGCCTTGTGAAACACTAAACACCCATCTCAAAAATACCTAAACCTTTATTCCCAAAATACCCTAAACTATTATCCCCATAAAATCATATGACCTCACCCATGAAAACCCTAAACCCATATTTCCAATAAACCATAAATACTCAACCCAAGAAAACCAAAAAACCACATCCCCAGTAAACCCAAAACCCTTAGCCCAAAGGAACCAAAAAAATTAGCCCCAAATATTTTAATCCCTCAAACATAAATAACCCCAATCCCACATACCTAAAAACCATAAAACCTATGTCCCAAAACCATAAAACCATGCCCCCATGAAACCCTAAATCCTCATCCCCATAAACCTAAACACTCATCCCCAAGAAACACTAAACTAGCATCCCTAAAAAACCCTCAATTCTTAGCCCCAAAAAACCCACAACCCTCATCCATAAAAAATATCAAACCCTTATCCCAAAGAAACCCAAACCACTTATCCCAAGAAAACCATAAACCCTCATTCCCAAAAACCCCTAAGACCTTAGTCCCCAAAAAACTAAAATAATAGCATAAAAAACATTATTCTTCTGAACAAAAAAATCCCTATCACATTATACACTAAACCCTAAACCATAATCCCTAGAAAACACAAAACCCCCATAAAAACCCTTAAACCCTATTCTCCTATAAATTCTAAAGCCTTTTCCCAAAAAATAATGAATCATTTCTCAAGAAACCCCCAATGCTCATCCCCTGAAATCCCTAATAAATTATCCACCAAAACCCAAAACCTACAGCTTCAAAAAAACACAATCCCTCACCCCCAAAAAAAATAGTCAACTAAAAAAAATACTCAAAAATTAAACCTCAAAAAAAGAATAGATACCTCATCCCAAAAAACACTCAACCCTGAGCCCATAAAAAATCTCATGCCTCATTCTAGAAAAAATATAAACAGAGGGATCGAAAAAATAGTAAACCCTCTCCCCCAAAAAACCCTAGACCATTGACCCAAATAAAAACTAACAGCCCTCATACCCAGAAAATTTATCCTTCAGTACCAAAGAATCCTCAACCCTCACTCTTAGAAAAATGTAAACCATTATCCCTCAAAAACCATAAACCCTCATCCCTATTAAACCATAAACCCTAAACACAAGAAACCATCAACCTAAACACCCAAAAAAACCCTCAACCTATATCGACAAAAAATATTAACATCTATTCCAAAAAATTACTAAACCCACATCCACTAAAAAACATAGATCAGATGAATAAATAAACACCCAACCCTAAATAATATAAATCAATATTACCTAAAAAACATTCAACCCCCTGCACCATAAAATAATAAAACCTCAGCCCCATAAAAATCCACAACCATCAACCACAAAAAAACCCCTCAACCCTCAATCCCAAAAAATCATAAACCCGACTCCTCAATTAACCATGTAACCTTAGTACCAAAAATATTCATCCCTCAACCCCCAGTAAACCTTAACCCTCATCCCCCAAAAAACCATAAACGCTCAGTCCGAAAAAAAAATAATCCTTGAGACCCAAAAAAAATAAACCCTAATCCCTAAAAACCCTACACAAACATCAAAAAAAACCCAAAACCCTCCACCCAAAAATATCATAATCCCCCTTCCCCAAAACCATTAAAACAATTACCCCAAAAAGACCCTAAACCATCTTTCCCTAATAAACATAAACCCTCAACCCCAAATAACCTTAAACCCTCAGCCCCAAAATAACATAAACCCTCATCCCCAAATATACCTAGACACTTAACCCCCAAAACCAAAATTCCTCCTCCCATAAAAACCATCAACAATCAACCACATAAAATACTAAAATCATAACCCAAAAACCTGAAACCTTCATTCCCAAATCCATAAAAACTTATCATAAAAAATCCCTAATACCTATACTCCTAAAAACTCTCAAACCCAATCCCCCAAAACCCTTAACACTCAGCTAATAGTGTCATAAAAACTCATCCCAAAAAAACCCTCAACCATAATCCCCAAAAATCATGAGGCCCTTTATCCCAAAAAAACATAATCCCTCATCCCAGAAAACACTAAACCCTTAGGCTCAATAAGAACTAAACCACAATTAAAAAAATCTCCAAACCCTCATATCCAAATGATCCTATTCCCGCATGCCCAAAAACCCTAAAATATTAGACCCAAAATAACCTAATCCCTAAAACCCCCCAAAAAATGAACCCCAGGAAGAAAATAATAATTTACTCATGGGAAAAAAATCAAAAAACCCCCCATCCCCCACCCCCCAAAAAACCCGAAAGCCTCTTACCCAGAAAACCAGAAACCTTCATCTCTAAAAAACCAAAATCCACAGCCCAAAAAGAACCCTAAAACCTTAGCTGCAAAAAACCTTAAACCCTCTACCATAAAAAAACTATAAAAAATCATCCTATAAAACCATAACCCCAATGACCAAAAAATCTGAAACCCCCTCCCAAAAAATTATGACGCCCTATTCTCCAAATCCCAACAACCCTCCACCCACGAAAACCTCAACCTTTATCCCTAAAAAATACTCCACCGTAAACTATAAGAAACCATAAACTCACAACCCACAGAACCATAAAAATTCATTCCCAAAAAACCATAAACCCTCATCCTAAAAAACACACAACCCTCATCATAAAAAACGTAAAACCCATTGTCATAAAAAACCATGATCCTTTAGCCCCCCAAAAACCATACACAGAGCCCCCAAAAAATCATAACCCCCATTTTAAAAAAACATACAATCCCATGCTCCAGAAACACTTTAACTCATTACCAAAAAAAACCTTCATCTGTATGCCCAAGAAAACCCTCAACCATAATTCCCCGAAAAAAAAATTCACATCCCCAAAAAATCTTAACACTTAGACCCAAATATCAATAAACCCAAAACCCAAAATAAACCACAACACTGAGCCCCAAGACCCACTAAATCTTCAGACCTAAAACCCATACAACCTGACCTAAGAAATCACTCAATCATCATCCCCAAAAAACCCTCTACCCCCTGGAAAAAAATCCCTCAACCCTCAACCCCAAAATACCCTCAACCAACTTCCCTAAAAATAAATAACCCACATCCCTAAAAAAACTATAATCATCATCTGCAAATAACCCTCAATAGTTAACCTCGAATAACCTCAAACCTCATCCCCAAAAAACCTTCAACCCTCAAACCCAAAAATCCCACAACCCTCTTCCCCAAAAAAGCCTGAAAACTCATCCCAAAAAATCCTCAAACCTCAGTCACATAAACTATAAACCAACACCCCCAAAAAATCTTTTATACTCATCCCCAAAAAACCATAAAGCCTCATCCCCAAAAAATACCCTCAACCCTCAGTACCAAAAAACCCTTAACCATAAGATTCAAAAAAACCCCTCAATATGTATCCCTAAATAACCCAAAAGAAGTATCCCCAAAATTTATTCAATCATCATCAAAAAAACCCCTAAAACATTATCCTTAAAAATATGTCTATCCTCAGCCCCGAAAATCCAATACCACCAACCCAAAATAACCCTAAACCATCATTCCCAAAATCCATAAAACAACATCCCTAAAAAACCCCAACCACAAAAAACCCTCCACCATCATCCCAAAGAAATCATTTAGCCATCATAATCAAAAAAACGTCAATCCTTATTCCGAAAAAAACCTAAAACCCAATACCCAAAAATCCGTCATCCTCAAAAAAACCCAAACACCTCATAAAAAACACTTAACCATCATCCCCAAAAAAAACCTCAACCCTCAACCAAAAAAAATCTCAAAGCCAAATCCCCAAAATAACCAAAACCATAAACCCCAATAAACTAGACTCTCATCCCCAAAAACCCATAAACAATCATCCTAAAAAATCTATCAACACTCTACCACAAAAAAACAGCAAACCACTTCTCCAATAAACCCTTAACCCTCATCATCAAACAACCCAAAAACTTATTCCCGAAAAAAATTAACCCTTATCCCCTAAAACATGAATACATATACCCCAAATAAACCTCAACCCTCTAACCTAAAAAAACCTAAAACCTCATCTCTAAAAAAACTCAAACCCTTGGCCCCAAACAACCAAAAACCCTCATCCCCAAGAATCCCAAAAAAATCATCCACCAAAAACCATAAATCCTCACAACCCAAAAACCCTAAAAATAATCCCCAAAAAACCATTAAGCCCCATCCCAAAAAATACCTAAACCCACATCCCCAAAAAACCATCAACCCTTATCCCAAGAAAACCCTAAACAATCATACCCAAAAAAACCATAAACCATTTTCACCAAATAATCCTAAACCATCACCCCCAAAATACTCAAACCACTCCACAAATAAACCCTAAACCCTCACCACCAAAAAATGATAAACCCTCATCCCCAATAATCCATCAACCCCATCCCCAAAAAACACTAATCCCATGTCACTAAATCACCATCAACCATCATCCATATAATACCAACAACCCTCATCACTAAAAACTATACTTTCATCTTTCGAAAATCTCAAACCTCAGCCCAAATAAACCCTCATCCCTAAGACAAAAAAACACCCAGAACATATTTTATAAAAACCCATAAACCCTAAATAACCATAATTAGTTTTCCATAAAAATCCTTGACCCCTCAGCCTCGACAAAACCTGAACCCTCTTAAAAAAATACTTAAACCCTCATACCCAAAAAACCATGAACCTTGAACCCACAAAAACCATATACTCCCAAAAACCCTACACAACCAACCCCAAAAAAACCCTAAACCCTCGGCCAAACACTCCCTCAACCCTCATCCTGAATAAAATCTCAACCCATATCCCTAAAAAACCCTCAACCCTCATCCTCGAAAATCACTAAACCCATACCCAAAAAAACCCTCAACCCCCTGCACCAAAAAACCCTCAACCCTAAATCCAAAAAAAAAACATAAACCCATAGCCCCTAGAAACCATAAACCCTTAGCCCTCTAAACCCTAAAACCTCAACAAGAAAAATCTTAAACTATCATCCCCAAAAAACATTCAAATATCATCACCAAAAAAATTACCTACTAATACCAAAAAAACCATCTACCCTCAGCCCCAAATAACCCTAAAGTTTATATATAAATTAAATTTTGATTTTTTAATATTATTATTCTAATGTTTATATGAATTATGTAATGGTCAAAAAAATTATTTTATTCATTAAAAAAATTCTTATTATATTTTTTTGTCCATCTTCTCTGATTTAACTTCTATGTTTTTAATGGATATTATATTTTTTCCATAATAATCATGTCATAATAGGGTGTTTTGGTGAGGTGGTGTCCCCAAACGTTTGGATTTATGTTAATGAACAAAGGATAATGCATCAATGGATGTATATATGTGCATTAATTCATGGTTAAATAGTTTAAAAATGCATCCATTGAATAGTTTTTAACATCTTTTTTTGGTGGGTATTAAGATAAAAGCACAAATATTCAACTTATAGGTTTAATTTTTTACTATAGTATTCCGTTATATTTTCTATTAATGAAATGATTATTTAGTAAATTACTTATTTATCTACATTAAATTAATAACAATTGATTATCTATTGAATTTTATAGGATGTTGTATTTTATTATTAGTCGAATTCCCACATAGAGAGTATTGGTGGGGGGAAATTTAGCCCAGTGAGTTTGGTAGAGGAGGGAATCCCCCATAGGTTGAATTGATGTTGAAGCCAGATGGTTCATGCCTGAATGGATGTATATATTAACATTACAATTTATGGTAATTATCTTTTTAGGGAGGATAAATTTCATTTAAATGTTTTATCATTATTGTATGGATCGATGTATTTATTTTAGGTTGAATAAAATACTAAAATTTTGATTATTTTCATAAAAATTAGACACCCTACTCCATGATTCATACTTTAGGATTCGAGAATGTGGCTGTTTATTAAAAACATTTCCCAATTCTTAGGTATATGTGTTTTATTTTACGGATCCATATTTTTTAGGGAGGGTGTGATTAGTTCATGAGAGGGGGAATTTTCTAGGCTCATGATGGGGGTAGTTTCTAGGGATGGGGTATGATAAGGCCTATGGTCATGGGTGTAATGGGTCATGTTGGGGGAAGGTTCAAGGGTTGTGCAGTGGGTTTGAGGATATGGATGGGGGTTAGCTTCTACTATCAAGGATTTATTTAGGTATATTTTAGGGGGAATGGGATAGGGAATACTTTTATAGTAAGCCCATTGGAGATTAGAAATAGGGTCAAGTGTAGGATTATGGTTATGGAAGGGGATTTTGGTTCTAGTTGGGTAGTAGTTTCTATAGTCAGTGGTTTGGGAATAGGGATGATGGTGGGGTAAATGGTTGAGGGTAAGTCCACAAGTTGGGGGTTTAGGGAGAGTGTTCAGTGTAGGTTATTGGGTCTTGGGGTTTTGGGATACAATTGAGGTAGTTTTAGGGATAAGGATGGGGGATTATAAAGTTAGTAGAGGGGTATTCTCTAGGGGCAGCGGATATAGATCTAGGGTTAGGGGTAAGTTATATTGTTGGAGTGGGGGTAGGTTCACTGCTAAGGTGGAGGTATGAGGGGAGGTTTTGGGTAGGGTTAGTGTGGTTGTAGGCTAGATGGGTTTGGGCTCAGTTCAGAGGGTAGGTTCAAGATATTAGGGGTTTAGGGATTTGGCTTTGGGAATGATTGATGGATGGGGGTGGGTTCTTGATCATGGTGGTTTAGTCATTGAGTTGGGGTGGGTTCTAGGGCTTGATTCATGGGTCGATTTAGGGCTATGATTGTGGCATTAAAGCTAAAGTAAGGGGATTGGTTCTATAGTTTGGGGTTAGTACTCAAGTCAGAGTGTATGATTTAGAGACATGTGTTTTATACTAGAGTTCGAGGTATGTTCTAATGCTAGAGGTAGGTTATTGGGTTTGTGAGTAAGGATAGTGTTGGGAGATTAAGGATAAAGATGGAGGTGGGTT
Organism: Viscum album; assembly: GCA_963277665.1. NCBI lineage: Eukaryota > Viridiplantae > Streptophyta > Magnoliopsida > Santalales > Viscaceae > Viscum > Viscum album. The sequence goes on along the minus strand of OY728147.1, from coordinate 601,705,643 downwards.
TAGGGAAAAGACCAGGTGAGGTTAGAGATCAGATTAGGGGGTAGGTTCTAGGTACAAGGTATTAGGATTGGTTTAGGGTTTTAGGAATATGGTGGAAGGTGGTTTTTATATAGTTTTAGGTTTATGGGTAAGGTTACAGTGTAGGTTCTAGAGCTAAGGGAGTTTTAGTGCTACGTTTGGGGTTAGATTCATGTTTTGATGATATGATCTAGATCATGGGGGTTTAAGGGTATGGTTGATGGTGGTTATAGGGAAAACATTTTTAGGGTCAGGGTTGCATTGTAGGTTTAGAACTACAATTAAGGGGGTTCATGATGGGGTCCGGGGTTTGGTTCTATAGCTGTGGGGTTTAGGGATCGATTCAAGATGTATATTAGAGATCCAAGGTGAGTAAGTGTTGGGATGAGAATAGGTTCTCATTTGGGGGTAGGTTTTGAGACATGGTCGTATAAGGAAATTGTCTGGTGTAGGTTTAGAGCTAAGGTTGGGTTAAAGCATGGGACTATGGAAAGGTTCATGGGTTGAGGTTGGGGGTGACAGATAACTATAGGATCAGGGGTATGTTCTAGGGTAAGGGTAGGGTTCAGTGTTTGGGTTGGTTATAGGGCTGGGAGAGAGGGTTGGATGTAGGTTCAATTTCTCGGGGGTAGGTTCTTGGGTTGAGGTCTAGTGTCATGTGTGGGTTCTAGGGTCATGGGATAGTGTTAGGGGTATGTTTTAAAAATTGGGGGGGGGGGTAGGGCTTAGGTGGAGGTTTGTATAGGGCTAATAAAAGGGTTATGTGTTAGTTTATGGGTATGTTTAAGAGATAGGGTTTTAGGGATATGTCTAATTATAGGATTCATGCAATGGTCACAATATTTTTTAGGATCACATTGATTTCGGCAATGGTTGGGGTGGTTAGGTCTCTAGTCGGGGGGGGGGTTATTTGTCTAGGAACTAGGTAGGTTTAGTGAAAAGAAGGTTAGGTATAGGTCCAAGTTGTATAGGGATGTGGTTTGGTGGTTAGGGCTAGGGTTGGGGACATTAGCTGGGGGTTTAAGGATTGATTCAAGGGAGAGTAGGGATAGGGGTGGGGGTGTATAATGGGTCTAGTTTCGGGGGAGGTAGATTATTGAGGGGGTAAGGAAATAGTAATGTATATTATAAAGGGTTCATGTTATGTTCTTGATATGTGGATTTTATAGCTTCTATTAGGGGTACTATATTTTGGGGATAGGTTCGATGATGATGTTTAGAGAGAGGCGTTTTCTATGTCGAGGGATGAGAGGGTTATGGGATACGGATGTGGGATTATTTTCATGTCCAATTGAGTTAGGAAACTAGTCATGGGTTATGTTCTAAAAAAATAATGGTTCATGGTTAGGGTTGGGGTAGGTTTTGGGGTCTAGGGAAGGCTCAAAAGCAGGGGGTTTAGGGTGGGGTTCGTGTTATGTTATATGGTCAGGGGTGTAGGTTCTAGTGAAGTTCAATATAATTATAGATTTTGTGGTTCATTTAGGGATATGGTTAGAGAGGTTCGGACTCAAGTCGGGTACTGTTCTAGAGATGGTAGGTTAGGGATCATGTTGGGGGTAGGTTCTAGATTAGAGGAGTCTAGGGATAGAGTCAAGGTAGATATAAAGGATTTATGTAGTTTCTAGAGTTTTGAGATTTATGTATAGGATTTATGTAGTTTATAGCGTGAGATTTTGTTCTGGGGCTAGGGGTTTGGGCTAGGTTCATGGGTAGGTTCTTGTGATAAGGATTAGGTTTTTAGGGTAGCGAGTGTTGGGGTTGTGTTAAGGAAGGTTTAAGGTAAAGGTCAGGGTAAGGACTCGAGTTCGGGGGGGGGGGGGATGTTCTAGAGCCATGTAATTAGGGATAGGTTCTATGAGTTATTAACAAAGGTTTGGGTATGATTTAGAGTTTTTATAGGGTTACAGGGTTGGGGGCTATGGTCCGGAGTATGTTCATGGGTTATGGTGGTATGTTCTAGGTTTGTTGTTTATGGTGAGGGGGGGGGGGTTCTAAGGTAGATGTAGGTTCAAGGGTAGGGGGCTTGGGGGTTAAGTTATAGGGTCTAGGGCTTGGATCATGGGTAGGGGGTATGTTCTATGGTTGTGGTAGGATCTAGTGCTTGTGGATAGTGTGACTGTAGATTCAAGGGCTAGAAGATAGATTTGGGGTAGGTTCTAATGTTTGGGACTAGGTTTTGGGGTAATGTTTTAGGTTTAGGGGTTTAATACTTGTATAAAGGGTGTGATCTTGTCTAAGAGGGTGGGTTTGGTATATATTAGGGATAGATTCAGAGGAAGGGGGTTCATGATTCTATTGGGGGGGGTATGACTATGGATGAGGGTGTACTAAAATATCTAGGATTAAGAAAATGTTGCGGTAGGTTTAGTTCTATGATAGGGGTGTTAGGGATCATTTCTAGGAGTTGGTTTGGACCGAGTGAATGGATGGGTCTAGGATGGTTGGTTTAGTGAATGGGATGAAGGGTTTAGGGATATGTAGGGTTTATGATACAGGGATAGTGGATTAGTTCTCCTGTCGGGGTGGTAGGATCTAGGTTTGGGGTTATGGTTCGGTTGTGTGGGTAGGTTCTATGGACATGAAATTTTCATCTTTGTGTGGGGGGTAAGGTTTCGGTTCAGGGAGGGTAGGTTCAATGGTTAGGATATTTAAGGCTAGATCGAGATAGGGAGGATAAGGATTTTCCTGGTGGTTGGATTAGGATTATGGCACGGGGGATTGGGCTTGGTTTGGGGGTGGTATAAGGAAAGGGATGATAGGCTTGGGGAAAATGATAAGTATAGTTTTAGGACTATGCCATGTGTGTTTTTTAGTTCTATGGATGGAGTTAGGTTCAGGTCAAGGGATGGGGGTTAAGGGTTGGGTTATTGGGATTGGTTATAACTATGGTGTATGGTAAGGTACAAGGGGGATATTTTAGGGATAGGGTTGAGTTGAGTTGTAGGATCTAGTTTTTTGGGGTTAAGGATCGGGTAGGGGTAGGTTCTATTTCATGATAAGGTTTACAACTAGTGTCATATTGTTTAGGGATAGGTAGATATCAGGTTTAATGGATAGTGGGATATAATTCGGGTCATGATAGGCTATATTCGCAGGCATGTTTTGGGCTATGGACAACCAAGGGGGGATATTTTAGTTCAGATTTGGGGTGTTTTCGGGATAGGAAAAACATGATTATGGATTTTTGCGGTTAGGTTATAGGGAATGGTTAGAGCATGGTTAGGGAGGTTTAAAACTAGGTGTGACCTAGGGTATGGTTATATATTTGATTTTGGGGTAGGTTCATAGGGTGGGGAGGGCGGTTTAGGGATAGAGATGGGGGAAGGTTATGGCTTGGGCTAGGGGGTTAGTGCTTGGGAGGGATTAACTTCTAGGGATGTGGGGGTCGGAGCTCAGGTTAGGGCTAGGGTTGGGTAGATTAAGGTTAGGGTGAGGATATGATCTAGGTTCAAGGGTTTGGGAATCGGCTAGGATGATGTTCTTGGGCAAATTGGTTTAGTGCTAGGGTCAACTGGGTGCTAGGGTTGGGGGCATGGTATGCTTAGGGATAGGGATGGGGTGGTTAGGGTTTGGGTCTTGAGGTAGGTTATTAGGACTTAGTGATTTAGGGTATGGTATTGGGGTTTATGTCTTCATTGGGGATAGGTTATAGTGTTTGGACATAGGGATTAGGGTAAGTGATAGGTTCTAGGTTTGGGGTGCAGGGTAACTGTTAGGGGCTGCAGGAGAAGGGGTAGGGGGTTTAGGACAAGGGAAGGTAGGTTTTGGACAAGGATGGGTTGAGGTTCTAGGTTTATGGTAGTAATCACTTTGGTCAGGGGTAGGCTCTAGGGATAGGGTAGTTTAGATCTAGGGTTGGGGGTTATGGATAGGTCCAAGAAGGTTAATGGACTTGGAGAGGTTACGTTCTATTGAATAAGGGGTAATGGTTGTAGTCTTTCAGTTAGTTCAATGGTTGGAGTGGGGGTGGGGTTAGGAATAGGTTTGTATAAGGGAGTGTTATGATTGGGGATATGTGGTGAGGGATTTATATCTAGGATTGGGTGATTTAGAGATTTCTCTTTGGTGGTTAATGCTAAGGATGTGGGTTTGGGCTAGGACTGAGGGGGATTGGTGCCAGAGGTGGCTTTAGTTATGGAGTGGGGATAGATTCAATGGAAGGGGGTTAGTTCTTGTTTGGGGGAGGATAGGACTATGGAATTGGGTTTGATTATAATTATAGATGTAGGACAATGATGGGTGTAGGTTTAGGTCAATGGTCGGGGTTTTAGGGATCAGGTTAGGGAGTCTGTTTGCATAGATGGTGTAGATGGGTCCAAGAGGGAAGGATTAGAGATGGGTATGAGGTGGGTTAGGGCTCTGTAGGGGTTACATTGTAGGGATAGTTGTTTATGGATTGTGTCAAGGTGGTAATATCTACGTTTGTGGGTTAGGGTACATGTGTTTGGGTAGGTTCTATGACCGAGATAATTTAGTCTTTGCAGGGGTGGTTATGTTTTAGTTCAGTGGGGGTATGTGCAATATTTATAGGATTTAAGGATAAGGATATCTAGGGGAGATATGGATTTTTCTGGTGGTAGGTTTAGGACTACGGATCGAGGGGTTTGGTTTGGATTTGGTGGTGGTAAAAAGATATGGATGACAAGGTTGAGGATAATGCTATGTATAGTATTTGGACTAAGGCATGGGGTTGTTTTTGGTCTGTGGATGGGTGTGCGTTTATGTCAAGTGATGGGGGTTAACAATTGAGTCTGGGAGATAGGTTAGGGCTATGGGGTATGGTATTGTTTGGGGGGATATTTTTGGGATATAGTTGAGTTGTTTGGTAGTTTATAGTTTTGCGGGCTAAGGATTTAGTCGAGTTTGGTTCTAGGGAATGATGGGGTTTAGGACTAGGGATACAATGTTTTAGGATATGAAGATATTACATTCGAGGGATGAGGGGCGGGGGTTATGGCTTGAGTCGTGGTAGGCTCCATGCTTGGGCACTTTTAGTTTTAAGGCCCATAATGTAAGAGATTTAAGGGTTAAGTCTATTCCGATTTAGGGATTGGAAAATGGGGTTAGGGATTTTATGGGGGTTGGGTATAGGGAAGGGGTAGAGCATGGATTGGGTGGTCTAAAACTAAGGACGACCTGGGTTATGGTTATGTATTTCATTTGGGGTTTGGTTCATAGCCTTGGGAGGGGGCGGCTTTGGGAGAGATCTGGGGGAAGGTTATGGCTTTGGCTGGGGGGTTAGTGATTTAGTGGGGTAAGGTTATATTGTTGTGGGGATTGGGTATCAGGTTAGGGATTGGGATGGGGTGATTACTCATAGGGAGATGATTGGTTCTCGGTACAGGGGTTAGGTCTTGGGTTAGGGGTAGGTTATTAGGAAAATTGGTTAAGCTCAAGGTTCAATTGAGGGGTTAGGGTTGAGGTTAAGTAATTTTAGGGATACAGATGGGGTGGTTAGGGTTTGGGACTTCGGGTAGGTTCATGGGCATTGGGGATTTAGGGTTTTGTATTTCGGCTTTTGTCTTCATTGGGTTTAGGTTACAGGGTTTGGGTTTAGTGATTTGGTTGGGGGATAGGTTCTAGGTTTGGGGTGTAGGGTTAGGGTTGGGGACTTCATGGCTAGGGTTAGGGGGTTCAAGACTAGTGAAGGTTGGTTTGGGTCAAGGATACATTTCAGTTCTAGGGTTATGGTAGTTATGTCTTGGGTTAAAGAAATGTTCTAGGGATAGGGTTGTTTAGAGATAGGGATGGGGGGTTTATGGATAGGTACTATAGGTATTATGGACCAGGAGAGGATATGTTCTATGTAATAAGGGGTTGTTGGTATCGCTTTGGGGTTAGTTCAAGGATCTGGGTGGGGGTATGGGTTAGATCTAGGGTTTACTAAGGGAGTGGTATGACTGGGGATATGTGGGAAGGGGGTAAGGGATAGGACTGGGAGATTTAGATATTTTTAAAGGGGTTAATGATATTAATGGGGGTTAGGTCTAGGACTAATGGAGATTAGAGATATGGTTGGGGGTTTTATATATATTGGAATAGGGGGTCAATGGTAGTGAGAGATTAGATTCTATGGTTGATAGTGTATTTATCGAGTTATGGGGTTTAGTTCTACTATTAGAGGGTTTAGGGATATGACCATATGGGAAATTTGGGTAAGGACATGGGTAGGATAATGACTATGTCTAGGGCAATGGATTGTGTAGGGGGATGGGTTCTATTGCTTGGGTGTTTAAACGTTGGGATATGGGGGAATGAAAGAGGGGTTGAGATCTAGTGATGGAGGGTTTAAGGATATTGTGGGGCATGTTCTAGGGATGAGGTGGATAGGGATTGGGTTAGGGTATGGTCAATGGATATGGGTTATTACCACTGTGGTGTTACGTTCTAAGACCAAGGGTGATTAGGGATCCGTTTGTCGTTTGATCATGGGTATTAGGTTTAAGTATATGGAAAATTGGGGGGTAATGGCTATAACCAGGGTAGTTTCTAGGCCTAGGTGGTTCGATATTAGGCTAGAGGGTAAGTTACTTGGCTGGAGGTTTTAGGGCTAGGCCCGTTTCGGGGAGGGGGTTTTCTATTGTTGGGGGTAGGTCTATGAACATGTATGGGGTTTTTAGGACTTGTGATATGGGTTATGTTAAAGTGTAGGGGGGTTTAGTCTTGGGTAAGGGGGGTTTTGATGTTTTCGAGGAAAGATAGGGCAAGATTCATGGGTTTTAGGGATGAGGGGGTGTATGAATAGGGTCGTGTATTTATGGATAGGGCTCAATTAGGGCATAGTTCAATTAGTAAATTGTAGGTTCAGAGAATATTAGGTCTATGGTAGACCAGGGTGTAAAGATAGTGTCATGGAAGGTTTATGGCTATGGTCAGGGAGGTTTAGGGCATGGGTACAGGGGTAGGTTCTAGTGCCAGGGGTTTGGGGCATGAATAAGGGGGTCATTGGGGGGGTCTATGTGGTGTATGGGTAGTTTATGGAAGTTAGTGATTGGTCTTGTGGTTGTCTCAGGGATTAAATTTGGGTTAGAATTAGTTCTATGATCAGTGTGGGGGTCAAGGCATAGGTCAGAGAAGATTCTAGGGTTGAAGTTGTTTACTGATAGGGTTAGTAGGGGGTTAGGGCAAGGGAGAGGTTAGTTTTGGGGATAAGTCCTAGTGGTTCCGATCATGAGATGTGGGGTAGTTTTAATGGCTGATGGAGTTTAGGGATAAGTTCAGGTCAAGGAGGCTAGTTTGGGATATAGTTGTGGGTGTAGGGCTGGGGTCATGGGATTTGGGAAAGGGTTGGAGGATGGTTTTTGGAAATTTATGGAGGGTAAGATTATTTATAATGTTGGGGGGGATGTGTTTATGTTTTGGGAATGGAGGTTGTGATCATGTTAGAGGATATGTTATATAGCCATATGGTTTAGGTCTATGGTTGGGGGTTAGGGATGGGGTTGGGGTTGGTTCTTTTACTAGAGGTGTTTTAGGTATATGGTTGGGGGTGGTTTAGGGATAAAGACATGGGTAGGTTTCTATCTATTGTTGGGGACTAGGGATCAGATCAGGGAGTTGATTTTAGATGATTTCTAGGGGTATCTCACCCACCACTCTTTAGGAATAACAATAATAAACACAATTCATATGAACTAAATCATTTTGTAATTGCACAAAAAATGAATCAAATATCATAACTTTGATTTTGAGGGTTTTTATTTTTCCAAAATGTCCCATGAGATCATAATAATGTTCATATTCCATGGAATGACTTCCAACATAACAAATAAAGATCTTTATTAGGGTTCTTTTAAAAGAATTAAAGGTGGTTAATTAGTTCTAATAAAAAGAATTGATTATAGATACATTTATCACTACGGAATTAAAAATCACTTTTTAACAATGTTGAAAATATATGGAATTAGCTGTTCCAAATTTTTCCCTAAAACGTTTTTATTTATGGTGGATAAATACTATTTTATAAGATCGAAAAAGAAGTTGAAAATTTATAAAAATTTAGTAATTATATAAATATGAATATTAAAAGTATATAAAATATATTTTATATTAAAAAATAATATTAATTTAATATATAAACAAATATTAAGAATTAATAAATTATATAAATATTAAAAATGAATACATAATATTAATAATATCAAGTAAAAATTTATTAAAAAAATAATAAGTAAAACTAATTAAGTATATTAAAAATATTATAAAGAATAAATATTTACATAAAATGAATAAATACTAATATTTTAATTTAAATGGATAATATTTACAAAAAATCACTAATTATAAATGAATAAGTATTGACTGTCAGAATGTTTGAATATAAATATTAAAATGAAAAAAAAATAAATGTAACAACCCCGACCTTAGTAGGCCAGAGTTAGTGGTCATTTTATTATAATGGAATAGATATAATAGATCACATCACAATTGATTGATCAGTTTAGAAGTATTGAAAAATAGGATACATTCAAGGTTCAAATATTAAATTGTATAGTTAATCCAAGAACATATCAAAGGGAAATATACTGCTTCCATGTCAATTATTTAATGATTTCATCTTCATAAACTAGGGAAGTAAATGGATAAAGTTTTATCTCAAATGATCAATAATGTATATATATAGAGTAGTCATGTATCAATAAATAGTGAATCTAAATCAGTTAGGAATAATCAATAAGGTAGGGTGAAAAAATGAAAAACACACGCCATTAACAAACTGAGAAAGAAGATGCATCCATAGATTTTGTTAGAGTGAAAATACGTTTGATAATGACAACTAAATGATGAATGATGAAATGATTAATCATTGGACTTATTGTATCTAGAACACCAACCATCATAACATGAAGATGATTTAGGTCTATTGGTAGATACCCATCTGATTATGTTTGGAGCCAAACACAAAGTCTTTATCACAAACTATTTTGTCTCTTGAGACCTATCGATGCATGAGGGGATATCTATATCATTTCCCCACTCATCTCGTCATGTCCAAAAAATTATTCATACATAATTTTAATTCATAAACAATAAGACTCATAAAAATATCCATATTGAGTAGAACATATTGATTTATATATATTTACCAATTAAATCGTCATTCAATAAAAAGATCATATGGAAACATGTTATACATCTAAGATAATAATAATATCCCCAATACCCGAATATGGATTTTGGAGATAAATATAATTTCAAGTGAAAAATTATCTTAAAGAGGTAGTAGATGCATCACATAAAAATAATTATGTACAAAATATCATGTAAGTCTTACTGAAATGGAAATTGAGGTGATATCCCTTATATTAATCCAATCATAGTTTTGTCATGTTTTCACCTTAAATATATATATATATTTTTATAAAAACACTGAACCATAAATGAGTTATAGAATTTTAAACAACTATTTTTAAATTATATTAATTGTATTTCATTTCCTAATTTTTTTTTGATGAAATTTAATCCTTTTTATATTATGTTTTTCTTATAAAGATCCCATTTTGACCTGATTTCTCTAATTTGATAAAGGTAAATAATAAATTAGTACAATTACATATAGAATTATACAATGAATTTAATTAATAATTGTTATTTTACATATATTTCATATTTCCCTTCCATGATATTAGTTATATAAATTTTCTGTACAATGTACCTATAGGTGGTTAACTGGCCTTTAATGGGTTATTGTCAAAAGAGCGGTAAAAGTTAGTATGAAGATTATATAGGTGATATATATGATACATTCATTAGGTTAAATGTTTTAGTATCATGTTAAATTTTTGTATAAATTATTTTAGAGTATATTGTTATGATAGGAATTGAGAAAAAGAACAATATTTGATGATGATGATGAAGGAGAAAAGAGTCTATGCAGACTTACTCTATCCTTGGTGTGGTTTCTCTTTTATAACACTATAAATACTTTGATTTTTGGATAAGAATTACTCCAAGACATGAATATGGTTTCTAAGAGAATTATGGGTAATTATTGGGAGAGATATTTGGATTTGTAATGGGTTGGATGAGTTTTTTTCCAAGGGAAGATTGAGGGGTTATTTATACTTGAAGAGAGGAGTATTTCTAGAATAAAATACTACATAAGAAATTATTTCAAATGTGTGACTTTAAAAATTAAATTATTGAATATATAAGCCATATTTTAAGATAATATAATGGGGATAATATTTTACAAAACCTTTATAAGTTGAATTATTTAAATTATTAAAATGGAATGGGGAAAAAACAAAAATAAAAATTTTATTAAAGATTCACTTTTGACATTAGGTTTTGGAAAATAATTTTTCAGTTTTGAAATAGATTTTATTGTATTTTAATGAATAATATATAAAATAAATATATAATATCTGAACATGATATTCTAGAAATCATTATGTCACTAATAAATCATGAATGCTGTAATTTATGTTTCACTTGTTCTTCAAAAACTATATTTTTACCATTCATCCTAAAATTTAAGTAGTTCAAAAAATTACTAGAAAATCAACCTTTGATAAATTTTACATTAAATTTCCAAAAATGATCACCATTTTATTCAAATTAATTTATAAATATCATAAATTTATTTTTTAATGAAAGTCATCATTTATTCAAAAAATAATGGCATTAATGTTATAACATATTTTATGAAAATTTGAAAAATTATTTAATTTCCTATAAAAGCATATTATAATCATAAGATAGATAAATATTAATTTATGAATATATTTTATAAATTTAAATTAACTTTTAAGTAATTACATTAATTAAAAATAAGTAAATAGTCATTTTTGTTTTACAAAATTACTAACACTTAATTTATCATTTTTAGAATATTCAATTACTTATTTTATTATATTATTATATCATTTTTTTATAAGATGAAAAAAAAATTATTTAATATTTCATAGATGAGGTTACTATTCAATTGGAGAGATTACAATTCTTAAGGGTCATTTATTTTTTCCAATGTCCTTGTTAATATTTAACAATGTATCATGGTTCATGTGTGCAATGTAAACTATTGAATGTATAGAATGTATTTAGAAAGACACATAAAATATAATATCGGGGTGTTATAATATATATTAATTTATTAAATTGAAAACATATAAAAAATGTTCAAAACTATAATATAAGATTGTATAAATAAATATTAAAAATGAATAAAGTATGTAAATATATAATAAATAAATATTATAAATAACTAAATATAAAAATAATTAAAAGTGAATAAGTATAAAAATATATAGATAATAATTAATTAATATATATTAATAAGATACAATTTTAAGTAATTAAAAAATGAATTAATTGCACAAATATTAAAAAAATAAATCAATAACATTAAGTGCATAAATTAATAATATATTAAAATATAATAAAAAATAAATATAAATAATTATTAAAATTTAATTTTAAGAAAGATATTTGTAATAGAGTACTAATTAAAAATGAATAAATTATAAATTTATACCGATTTAAATAAAAATATATTAGAATAATATGGATACATATTAATTATAAAAATTTAAAATATATTTATGTATTGAATTTTAATACAAAAAATTGACTAAATAAATAAAAAAAATTCCATTGCAAAATATATAAAATGAATAGACATTTATAATTGATAAATATTATAAATGAATAAATTATAGAAAAAAGAAAAAAACATAAATATTAAAAATAAATAAATAATATTATATAAGTGGAATGCAGGAACAAATATAGAACATACATATGAATAAATACACATATTTACACATACATAAACATAAATAAAAATACACACACATACGTACAAAATCATTTTCATAATTTAAAATACATACATTCACATACAGACATACACATATATCCACATACATACACATGAATGAAAATACATACATATATATATATATGTAAATTTTTTATGACCAATAAACATGGGCCATTAACCAGGTAATCTAACCATATGGGAATCCTATAATACATTGGTTTCCTTCTTCGAAAACAATAGGATATTACCAAATAAATTCACTTATCATACTAGTGTTTGTCTCAATTAGGGAACCCATGTTCTTTTAGTTATCTTTTTTCATCACACACACACACACACTTGGAAGCTTTTTGGGAGGTCACCAATCCAATCACCACTCCATACTATGTAAGATTAACTATAGATTTAATATTATATAGGAAATTAAAAATAATGGTGTGCATTGTTGAAATAATTAGTAACATTTAGACTTTAAAATTTAATTATTTATTGGGGAAATAGACCCTCCACCCCTTTAATGATAATTGTACTCATTGTGGTCCCCACACATTAATCCCAGGTTGTGTCTCTACACATAAAATTGGGTATTGGCTATGTTACCATTCTCCATGAAACAATCTCATGATCCGATAAAACTAGAAATCAATCACATTGGGTTCTATTAATACATTATTGTCCTCCCAGAACTCCGTAGATTATTACCGACCAGGATCACATATTAGGAATTTTAGTAGCCCTAAATACCAACACATGATCATTCATTTCACTTTTTCCAAACACAAAAAACCCTACAAAATTTCTTTTGATTTCAAACATCCTCATAAAACTCCATGCTAAACATGATTAAATTTAGTTTTCTTATTGGATAATCTATCGAAAAGAAATGTACCCCTTATGGACATGACTAGTAAAATTTCATATTTTTAGATTCAATTTTTATAAGGGTGTTACAAAAATTAAAATATTTAATGTGTATATAAAAATATATATTCAAATATAATATCTATTAAATTATTGTATATAATTTATTAATTTCATGGAGTATAAAATTAAATGAAAACACAAAAACACCCCAATGCCAAGAAGGAGTGGTCACACCCCCACCATGGGATGACCCACATTATAGATGGCTCGTTAAATTTGTATTGCCTGAATAAACTATATATTGAAATATATTATATGACCTTAATAGCCCCATTATCCTACCCCAATACCCCCCTACATATTGATTATGTTGTGGTAGCATGTACAAGGTCTATACCCCTACTTGAGTTATCAACTATGACATTTCTTATGTTAGCAGCTATTTCATCAGCCCTAAATAACCCATAAATAATTGATATGTAATTTAATAAATTAAATATAGTTCATATTTATATACAAGATTTATATAAATAAATGTAAATGTTGTCATATTAATCATATTTGAGGATAATATATATATATATATACAAGTTGGGGTGTTGGGCCACATGGGTCCAAGTCCTGGGGAGCCTTTGATTGTCATCTAAATTCTATAGGGGTGGATTTATAATATATTATATTATATATTTTAAATCATATATAATGTATTTATAATACTATAGATAGGACTATATACAGATCTAGGAAAATAATTTTTCACAGTTAGAAAACATTTTTGATATGGGAATCGTTAAAAGGGGGCCCCTTTTATCTGAACATTAAATAAGTACTGATAAAGGCATTCCATTAATAGGGATAGATTAGTGATGAATGATGGGACCAATTTATCAATGATTCTTCTAGCACTAATAATGATAACCCATAATCAGTGCAAAAAAGTGATCATGAAGGCCATACTGCTATAGGGTGCTATTAGAATTACAACGCAATGCAAGAGTAACATGTATATGAAAAGTTAATAATTTAATTAAAATAATTATTAAATCAAAAAATAATGAAAAAAAATATATTTTTTATATTTTTTAAAAAATTTACAGTTATATTATCAGTTACAGTTTTTGACACACATCCAAATTGATCAATGTTTTCATTGTCATCGGCACTAGATCCCCTATCAAAAAAGCATGATCATGGTATTAGTTGCTGAACAAACCTACCCAACTTGAGAAAAGAATCCACCTATATAATAAAAAGATTAAAATTAAAGGAATAAATTACAGAAATAAATTAGACATAAATAATAAACAATTAATTATTAAATTAAAATTTTAATTAAAAAGACACACATGGAGTCATACTAGTCACAGTATGGGTTAGATAGAGGTGTGGTAGATTTCAACAAACAAAAATGAGTTATCGATAATTTTATTATAGTATAATACAATACAAATGTTTTTTCATGTTTGTGAGTATGTCACTCATATATTTTAATAAAGTTTCATCATAAACTAAAAACACACACTTTGAGTCATATATGTCACATCGAGTGTCAGTTGGATGTGTTAAAAATTTTAACATTTAAAATTGAGATATGAAACATTTTTATAATATATAAAGACTATTCAAATGTGTTTTCTTGTTTATTAGTGACTGAACTAATTTTAAAATTATAATGTTAGTTTTTGATTAATAATAGACACATTAGATCACAATAATCACACTATGTATCGTATTTTTTTTGACTAATTCATACATTTCACAAATGATTTATTAATTGTTTTCCTCAATATTTAAAAGAATCCTACTATGTTTTATGAATTTTAGCAAGTCAATTAAATTTTTAAAAGAATGTAATTTTAAAAACTCACAATTAGAAACTTATCGATCAGACCATGTTTTGGAATAATTTTTTCCTACAAATTAAGAATGATTTATGGATAGTTTTACAAATTTACCAAAAAAACACTAAATGTGTTTTATCAGTTTTGAATATGTCACATTTATTTTTTACTAAAAATATCATTAAGATTTTATTACATGATATTCAACTCATACTGGTCACACTGTTGGTTTTTTTGACACGAGACAAATTCCTACATATCAAAATTGAATTAAAAATTATTGGAATAAATTAACAAAACAATATGATCATGTTTTATCATATTTTGTTAGTGAAATACAGTTTGAACTATAATTTCATATTTAGAATGATAACAAAAACATTGTGTCTTAGTGGTCACACCATGTATTCAATTAAAGTGCAAATAATTCATACAGATCTCAAATGAAATATCAAAGTATCAAAAATAATACGAACGTGTTTTCTCAATTTTAATTATAACACATGTTCTTTTTACCCAAATTAAAATTTAAAATAAAATACGCACTACGAGTGATACCCATCACACCATGTGTCGCATATAGGTTTTAATGATTCCTACATGTAAAAAATGAGGTTTGAATCATTTTCCAAAATAATAGAATAAAAATTTAATATTTTGGAATTGTTTGGACTATGTCACTTTCCTTTTTTACTAACATTGAATTTCACACTGAAAACATGAACATTGATTCATATCAATTACATAGTGTGTCATTTTTATATAGACTTGTTTATAGAAAAAAAATAACTTAAGAATTTTTTTCCTAGTGTATCAGGAAAATTTGATATAAAATTTTTTAGTGAGTGGAATACATTTTGAACTATTGTGGAATTTTAATCTGATAACGCTCACGTAGAGACACACTGGTCACAGAGTGTATCAGATTGCGGTTATCATCATTCAAATACATCATAAAATGACATATAGAAAATATTTCTAATGTATAAAAACAATCTGAATGTGTTCCATCATTATGTATTATGTCACTTATATTGTTTTCTAAAAATTAAATATTATATAAAAAGGACACACTTTGAGTCATACTAGTCACATGGGGTATTAGTATGACAGAAGGCTAATTCTTTCTAACCAAATATGATTTTTTTGATCCTTTTCCTAAAGTAATAAAACAATCATAATGATTTTACACATTTTTAGTATGTGAATTTTATTTTTCTACTACACTGACTTAAACAAAAAGCACACACTTTGAGTCTTATCAGTCACATTAATTTTTTTAGGAAACTAATTCCTACAAGTAAAAAATGACTTAAGAATAATTTTACTAATGTATCATGATAATACAAGGGTATTTTCTCTATTTTCAGTGACTTCCATGCATTTTCATCAAAAATATCAATTTTAGACTTATAACTATAACTTTGTGTCATACATGGAAGATCATTTATCTGTTTGAGTTTCTGGTAATTCTTATAGGTCACAAATTAATTGTGGACAATTTCGATATGTTATTAAAACAATATGAATGGGTTTTCTATGTTTTTAGTATTTCCTTTTTATTTATTTTACTAAAAGAAATATTTTAAATAAAATGGAACTCGTGGAGTCATACCGGCCACATTATGCATCAGATTGAGGTGTGTAAAATTCATATACATTAAAAATGTCTTATGGATTATTTTCTGAAGGTATAAAACAATTTTAAATTTGTTTACTTTATTTTGATTATGTCCCTTGTATTTTTTTTACTAAAATGACATTCTAAACTAAAAACCACGCACATTGATTCATAATGGTCCCATAATGTGTTGAGTTAATGTGATACGGATTCCTAGAGTTTAAAGATGACATAAGATTAATTTTAATAATGTATTTGAAAAATCCATGTGTGTTTTGATTTATTATAGTTATAAACACATGGTTTTAACTAAAATGGGGATTTTAGTCATATAACATGCACTTTGAGTAATATTTGGAACACCATCTATTTGATTGAGGTGTGGAAAATTCATACACAATAAAAATTACATATGGATAATTTTTCTAAAGTATCAAAACAATCATATTTCCATTTTTTCAATTTTTAGTATATCACTGTTCTTTTTAACTAAAATTTCAATATTAAATTAAATGAATCATTTTGATTCATACCCATCATAATGTGTGTGGGATTGAGGAGGGGGTAATTTTTAATCATTAAAAATTAGTAATGTATCGTTTTAATTAAGATTAAAAAAATTAATGGTTTTGATTATGTAAACTAAATTTTTATAAAATTGTCATTTTAAACTAAAAAGTTGATATTTGGGTAATACCAGTCACAAAATGAGTATTTTTTTACAGGGTATTAATTCTTATATATTAAAATGATTTTTGAATCATTTTCAAAATATATCGTGGAAATCTGATCTTTTTTCATTATTTTTTAGTTACTTGGACATGTTTTCTACGAAAATTTAATTTTTAGACAGATGAGAGACACATTGATTTATACCTGGAACTTATGTACAAGATTGAGGCTCTGTTGATTCATTCATTTTAAAAATGACTTTTGGATCATTTTCATAATTTTTAATAATTATGGTTGTGTGTTTTATCAGGATTTAGTGTGTCGATGGTATTTTTTACTAAAATGGCAATTTTAAATTAAAAGGTACACATGCAGCCATATCTGCCATACTGTATGTCAGATTTAGGTTTTAATGATTCCTACATATTATGTATGAGTTATATATCAATTTAACAAAAAATAATTATATTATATTTATAGTTTTGTGTATGATAATTTTCATTTTTATTAAAATGTCATTCTAAACATAGAAAACACACATTCAGTCACATTGGGCACATCGTGAGTTGGATTGGTGTAGGACTAATTCATACACATCACAATTGAAATAACAATTTTTCTCCTAAAGTATTATGATAATTTAGGTATGTTTGTATAGTTTTCAGTGAGTGACACAAGGTCAAAATTAAAATATAAAATCTAACTAATAATGGACACTTTGAGTCATTCAAGGCCCACCATGTATTGGAATTAGTGCTGATGATATCTATCCATCAAAAATAAAACATGTATAATTTTTTAAAAGTATCAAAATAAGATGAATTTGTTATCTTGATTTTGAGTATCTCAAATTCATTTTTTTCTAAAATTTCAATTTTATATAAATAATACACTTAGAGTCATATCGGTCACACCATGCATTGGATTGGGGTGAGGCTAATTTTTAAATTTCCCAAATGAAAAATGGATAATTTTCCTAAAGTATGAAAATAGTCAGAATGTGTTTTCTAAGTGTTTAGTATGTGAAATTATTCTTTTACTAAAATTTACTTTTAAACTAAAAACACACACATTGATAAATATTGGTCACATTATATATTGATTTTTTTAAGGATTATACCAGTATATAAAAAAATATTACTCTTTTTCTTAATGTATAAATAAAATCGGATATTTTTTCTCAAATTTTAGTGTCTAGAACGTGTTGTGAAATAAAAAGTCAATTTTATAATGATAATCGGGATATTTGAGTCATTTAGTTTACATTTTTTATTAGATTTAGGTGAATTTAATTATTACACATAAAAAATGGACTATGAACAATTTTCTTAAAGAATCAAAATAGTCATAATACATTTTCTCATTATTTATTATGTAAATTTTATTGTTTACTAAAATGTAATTTAAAATAAAAGGACACATTAAGAGTCATATCTGTCACATTATGCGTTAGATTAAGGTGTTCTATTTCAAATATAAAATAATTGAGTTATGGATCATTTTTTTAAATTAAAAATACAAACCAAATTAATTTCATATATTTTTTGGCTATGCCACTTATTGTTTTTACAAAAACATTCATTTTAAACTAAAAATGTGCACATTGAGTCATACTGGTTGTGTTTCAATAAGACATGATACTTATTTTTTCATGTCATAAATGACATAAGATTATTTTTCTGATAGTATCAAGATAATCTGTGTATGTTTTCTCTCTTTTTATTAAATGGCACTAGTTTCAAAATAAGATGACTATTTTAGACTAATGATAAAAACCTTGAGTCATATCAGACACACCATGTATCATATTTTTATGTGCGAGATTGAAACATATAAAAAATGACTATGAATAGTATTCTTATTTAATAAAATCATTCCAAATGAATTTTATCATTTTTGAGTAAGTCCCTTAACTTTTTTACTAATATATATTTTTTATTAAAAGACACCTTTGGAGTTATACTTGTAATATCACAGTCTATTTTAAGGCGAGGTTAATTTTTTAACATAAAAAATGAGTCTTCAATAATATTCATAAATTATAAATATAATCAATTTTTTTTCTATATTTTCATTATTTCACTTGTTTTTTTCTAAAATTTTATTTTAAATTGAGAACCAGCACATTGAGTCACACTAATCACATTATATATCAATTTTATTTCTTATTGGTTATTAAAAATTATAAATGACTTAATAATCATTTTACTAATCAATCAATACAATCAATGGGTGATTTAATGTTTTTGAGGTACTGACACTTATTTTGAACTAAAATGACAATTTTAAACTAATAACGAAAAATTTATGTCATACTGGTCACAACATGTAGCGTATTGATGGGAAAAACATTTTACAAGTCAAAAATGACCTATCTATTATCATGATAATGTATCAAAATAATATGTAAGTTATTTCTTGGTTTTGAGTATGTCACCTATCTTTTTTACTAAGCTGTTAATTTAAAATAATAAGAACCCTTGTAATAATAACTATCACACCATCAATTATATTGAAGTACATATAATTCCTAGACATAAAAAATGATTTATGAGTCATTTTACAAAATTATCAAAATAATCCAAAATTGCATTCTTTTCATTTTTATGTCACTTTTCAATTTTATTAAAAATTCATTTCAAACTAATAACATGCACTTTGAATAATATTTGTGACATCTTGTGTCTGTTTTATATGAGACTGATTAAAAAACATCACAAATGACATAAGGGTTTTTGTAAAAATGTATCAAGATAATATGTGTGTGTTATCTTGGGTTTCGGTGATTGACACATTTTTTGAACTAAAATTATAATTTCGGACTAATATTGAACACATTGTGTCCTACTGGGAAGCCTACACATCACATTGAGGTGTTTTTTATTCCTATATGTTAAAAATTAATTTTGGATAATTTCTGATATATATCAAAATAATCCAAATATGTTTTCACTATTTTTAGTATGATACTTTTCTTATTTACAAAAATCTCACATTTAAATAAAAGTAAGTGTTTGGGTCATATTAGTATAAAAAATCATTATATTGAGTTGTTGATTATTCCTAGACTTCAAAAATGACTTATGGACCATTTAAATAATTTATCAAAATAATATAAATTTATATGATCATTTTTTAGCTTTTCAGTTGTATTTTTTACTAATATTTCAATTTAAATTGAAATCATGCACTTTGTGTCATACATGCCACACTGTGTGTTGTTTGACATTATTCTAATTCCAATACATCAAAAATTACTTATTAATCATTTTCAAAAAATTTCATGATATTAAAAGAATTTTGGACTATTTTTTGGTGCGATACACATTTGTAACAATGTTTACATTAAAATAATAATAGAGAATTTATGTAATACAAGGAATACCATGTATCAGATTGTGGTTTGGTTGGTTCCTATGCATGAAAAACAACTTATTCATCATTTATATAATGTATCAAAATAATATATATATTTTTCTATTGATTATATGAAAAAAATCAACTAAAATGTTAATTTTAAACTGAAAAAATAAACATTTTGCCAGACTTGGCCTAAAATGATGATAAAATAATGTAAATAAGTAGTAGGATGTCACATATTTATGATTTCTATATTCATTCTAATAATTGGAATTATTCACATTCATTATTTAAAAAATATATTTACTCTTCGAAATGTGAGTCTTATCGAAGGACCTGGTATTAGTGGAAAAATATAAATAAAGAATGTAATAATAAATATATTTAATGAAATAGAAATTTTCATCCAAAATTTCACATCGTGGTTTCAATTATTATGCTGGAATATGATATCTTTCATAAATTTATAAACATAATGACCACAATATTTTCCATTATTTTTCCATGGACATGGTAGAAACCTTGAAAAAATTAAGTAATATTTTTATATATATGTTTTGTTATTGAAATAATATGATATATACCCTAATACTGATCCACTTGTAAAAGTAGAGAGGCTCCTTTTTCCCATGGATTATCCTCATTCAATGATTTTGATGATATTAAAACACTACCATTTTATTACATAATTTTTATTAAAACGTAATATAAAATATATAACATGATGTTTATTTTTATATTCATTTATGTGGTGTATTATAAATTGATAAATTTCCTCATGTGTGGTATGTTTTGATAAATCCTAACATTGAATCAAGAAAATAAATAATTGGAGACTCAAAATTGATTTTCATGAGTAACCAATGCTATATAAAAAAGTGAAATTGAATTAGTAATGAATTGAATTAAAATATTTTTGATATTATTATATTTTCGAGTTTTTGAACATCAGAAAATGTATTAAGAATATAATAACAACTATATGTTTTCTATAAATCAATTTGTCCATTTTTTCAACTATTTCAACAATTTTTTGTGTAGGGAAGTGTTCTTGTTTAGTAGTTATGTGAAAGAAAATTAGTCTAAATTTCTATTAATTGATTTTTACATTATAATAGTATTAACATATACACCTCCAAAACATTTGAATAGTATTTATTCATAATTAACACAATAGAATTTATATTAGAAAACAAATCATCAATATAGGCCTCATGTATGCATTTTCAACAGTCTCCCAACCATTCATGAGTGGAAATTTCATTTAAATTTTCATGACCAAGATAGTTTCCATGGGACTCACCATAATGTTTTTTTCATCAAAATAAATTATGATTAATTCCGAACATATTAATGTTGTATCTATAATAAGAACTATTGTTTTCCGATGCTAAAGTTGAATAGTTATGTTAAAGGTATGTTCTAATGATCATTTTGATTTTTTGGTTGATCATTTATATCATTTTGATGAAACCCTTCATTGAACACCCTCCCATTCGACATATATAATAAAATTCATTGATTAATTCTATTTTTCATTAATTCATAATGGTTTTTCATTAAAAAATATTTGAAATGAATGCGAGTTTCCCGACATGTATTTCTACCAGATCTGATGGACATGCTATGAATGTTTATAATGCATTCCTGGCCCATTGAACATTTACATCATCTTTTGTGACATGTTGCGCAGAGATTTTCTCATGTTCTATGTGAATCCCAACTATCACATGAGTTTTTTGATATTTTTTGTTTTATTAAATATCTCATAGGATGTTGTACACGGTACTCCTCACAATAATTCGATGGTTGAGTAGTGATAGATATAAATCATATTCATTTTCATCATAGATAATAGTAGTACTAAAAAGGTACTAGTGTCATCTAAATTCAATTTTCACAGAGGAAATTATGAAAAAAATGACTACCTATTTTTAGATACCATTTTTAGGGGAATGGATCAAATAAATGCTGGTGGGGATGGGGGATCATCACATATTGGTTATTCTTATATTGTTTCATCTAATTGATTCCTTATAACAACAATTTCATAACAACATAGGTTTCCAAATATGTTTTTACTATAGAAATATAATTGTGAGTGCATCTCTTCTATTTTATTATCTTTATTCCCTAGTTAAATTTTATTCACAAAATTTTTTCAGGTGACACCGTGAAACCCACACCTCGAACATGCCCATAATGATCATTCCACATAAAGGACAAAAATAGTAGATTATAATCGGGTATAGATTATAATAATTATTATGTATAACTTGGAAAAAACATTTAAACAATTAATAATTTCTATTTAATAATGATTTAAATATCATATAAATTAATATTTCACACTAACACATGCTTCACAGGGTTTTGGTGTGTTTTCATCTATTAATATATTGTCATTATTTACATGAGCATACATTTATAGAGAATGGCATGGGATAGAAGACTATATTTTATTCATCAATATTTATATAAAAAATATAATAATATTATGTTGTTGTTTCATACAGAGTGAAATTATTGTGGCAGATTTAAAATACATACCATTTTTTTCCAGGGAAGTATAAATGAACTTTTCTTTACGGAATGGTTACATTGGTTTTTAATCAAGTGGATTATTTTCAGAAAACAATTTATATATCGTAAATTATCGTTTATTAATAAAATTGATCACTATAAATATTTTCAATCAATTTATTACCACTCACAGTTTACCAAAAAATTTATCTCAATACGATGACCAATAAATATACTCGTCTTTTTTTGGTTTATAGGAGATGCATTCATCTATGGTGGGAAAGGGTTTATTTTTTCCTTTATACTCATTGAAATGATAAATAATTAGAATTCTATGAAATTTTCTATTAGCATTTATAATAATCATTTATATTTATTTTTTTCAGCCCTCAACTACTATAAATTCATGTTTCATGGGATAATGAAAAGGTAAATCATTGTTTTATTATTTTTTCCTCTAGTAAAATAATAAAATTATATCATAATTTTTACATAATCTCTCCCCAAATTAGTGCCTTAATAACCTAAACCACATTATTCCAAGAATATATATCAACCAGAACTTGAATTCTAGTGTTGAGATCAATGTAAGTACTAAAAATTACAATGTTGTGGTTAATAATATAATTACGTGCATTCCATCTATCCTTGATTTTGATACCTTTGTAGCTCATAATAATATTTTTCAAATAGTATCATGATATGATAGTCATTTTTTGGGACATAGCTTGTTCAACATCATCAATTTTTTAAAGGTCTACATAATCAATAAGTTCTTCCTCGTGATTTTTATCATCGGAATGTTTAGTAGTTTATTGTTTCTATGTGTTGGGAGAATCTGAATGATGAGAAAATTTTTGTCCCTCATGATTTAAATCATCAACATCTGAAGAACTCATTATATATAGAATTAGTGGAATATTTAATTAAAATTATATAAATGTAATAGAGAACATATAATAATATAAGGAATGAAAATTTACATTATATAAAATATATCACCTGATTACTGAAATATTTTCTTTTAAAGGTTGAAGGGATTTTACACATCAATCGATTATACAAATCCCATTATTGTCTTCTACAGTGAGATACTGTACCCTATATACATTGGTACAACTATGAAATGATTGTAAATACCTAATGAAGTGGTCATCCTTAGATAAATTGGTATATGAACCTTTAGTGTTTTTGGTTGATAATAGAACAATTGAACTCTATGTTTCCAAGATCTAGAAAATAATATTTTTTAATTCTAGTGATTCGATTATAAATTTGTATTCATTACAACAATACATGAAATCCACTTTCATGAATAATAATTCTTATATTTTTTCTTCACTCCAATTATAAACAAACATGAATTAAAAAAGATGTTCTTGAAAGATTGTATAATCCAAAACCAAAATATTTATGATATTTCAATAGTTTGTCATATTACTGTAAATTTTATATTTGTTCTTGGTATATGATATATGTATCACCTCAACCACAAGTGTAACTATAATGTTTTTATTGTACTATATCCATCATGTTCATTTATATAGAATTTTATTTAAATAACCATTATAAGATGAAACATTGAAACTTGGTCCTCTGACAATCCATCGATTTTATTATGAATTTTAATTTTGATTTAGAATTTAATCCATAAAAATACTATTTCATAAACATCCTATATATTATTATTTATGTGTCTTTGATATCTATAATTGGACCCTCTGTGGATTCATGTTCCTAATATTATTAATTTTATTTCATCAAATGGTGGATCCAATAAAATGTTGTATAAAATGTAATGGTGACCCTTCTCCTGATCTATCATAGAAATTTTGACAACATCTCTTCTAGAAATTAATTCACCCACAATGCACTAGATGTGATGAGATTTTGGTTGACTGAAACATTCCATATTGGATTTTTATTTTTTAAATAATTCAATGGAATCCTAAAAACATTTTTCTCTCCAATAAAACATTTTGGCCAACTCCAATTTATGGAACACACATTCAAAATCATAATATACTACTCATTGGGTTTATCCATCTATAATTTACTTGACCACATTGTTGAATCTATTTTTCTAATTGATCCTTTTATTAAACTATAATATAAAATAATATTAATGGCTAGATCATATATAATACATATTATATGGCTGATTTTTTTTTTCTATCGTTAGAATTTTCCCTGGATAGACCACATTGTTTCCTATATCATTGAATATGAAACATATCTTCATTAATGTTTGATAGAAATATGTGAAAAAAATGAAATGTAAAGCTACACGCATAACATCTTGCATAAAAATATGAAAATCAAGTGATTTCTGACCCCTGAACACTAAATTACTCATTGACATGATATTATATATTTTTTTTCTGAAAATCCTAGTTGAACATTTACATCATTAATCATGTTTTAAAACTGATTTTTTATCATTCATTGAAAGAGTTTATGTATATATAATAAGAAATACTATTTTCACTCTTCATTGGAGAAAACATCTTCATGTATCCCACATGTCAATCATGTCCAACATAGCCTTAATCCTTCCCATTTTTTCCTAGTTTGATTTAGTTACATGCCAATGATACTATCACATACATAATTCCCACATGATTAACATTAATAAAATACCTAACATACAAACCATTCTAGTATGGTAATTGAAAAAAACTGATCTTCTTTTCCAATAAGTTTTTTTTATGATTTTTATAAAAAAATTACCCGAAGTAGTTTCCATATATTTTTCATTCTCATAATGTTTCCAATTATTAGTGGAGAAAGTGTTGCACCTTCTTTTTAACATCCATCAAATGATATCATCATTCATTCAAATTTATATCTCAGGTGTAGATATCTATTATGTCCTTGAAACATAGTCATTGATGAATATTTAAACATAATTTACTCTGTACCTTGATCCCAAATGGGAAACTCATGATTTACATTATTTATAAATCCTAATAAATTTTTCTATGTCAGAAATAAATTTATTGCCTCACACAACATGTTTCTCAAAATGAAATCCTTATTTCTATAAGTATCATACAATGTAACACCAAAAAACCAAATTAATTTAATTTTTTTTATCAATGGATGTAAATAAATGTCATTATCATTAACTACTTGTTTTAGTACAGATATAATTAGAAATATTTTAACATATTTTCATTTCATGCATTGTGATGGTGGAATGTTATAACTTACCATCATAAACATCCATATATTGTGTGTATATCTTTGAAATCCAAAAGGATTCACTCCAACTACAGATAAAAGAAGATGGAATTTTTTTGGCTCATTTCCAAATTCAAGATACTCATGATTTGTTTTCATCTCATAAAAATAGTATATCGAGAGAAAATTTTTCCCATAAAAAATTCATGTATCATCAACCCATTAAAATTAACATTTAGTAACGTCACATACATATATGTTTCAAAAACCGAGAATGATTTTAATGTACCATACAAAATTCAATGTAACATATTCATATTTCTTTTATTCATACATACTTGACATTGGTAATTTTTTATGTTCTTCTAGGTCCACACAAAAAAATATATTTTAATTTGTATGGAATTTTATGTTTATAGATATCATACCCATTGAAGGTAGTATTTTAGTAGTGTTATATATTTTTCATTAGATCCTATTATTTTCTGGGAGCATATCATTTAAGAGACCAAGTATTTCTTTAAAACTTGTCTCACTCCATCCATTTTTATCATCTATATTATATAGCTTCAGTATGGATGAAAATATTTTGTATTTAGTACAACTAGAATAAAATGGTATCCGTTAACAACTCATTAAGATCTAAAACAATTTTCTACAATCATGAAGTTCATCTTCAACTACATTTTTCATTTCCTAAAAATTATATTCATTATTGTTCACACTTATAATCATAACATTGATGCAATATTCATCATTTTTAAAATGCCTATTCATATTAGATGATCTAAAAATTTTAGTATTATCCCAGTCACTATCTACATTCCCAATCTCCGTATGATTAGTAATGTTTTTATAACAATTATCTATTCCATGAATGATAAATTATTCTTCTACCCCTGTGGACTAATTATTGTTCAATTGAAATAGTGTAAACATAGACAAACTATTTGATAGGGGTAATATGAATTATTTTATTCAATTATAATAAACTGATTCACTCAATCATCATACTCTATTTTTATATGACTGGACTCCATGCATCCTCAATTCACATCCAACCATTTGATTTTATAATTTTTATATATATCCGAATAAAAAAATACACCAAAATTATAATATTAGGACCATAAATTTTCACTATAATGGATTCAAATAATCTAAATGAATTTAATGGTATATGGTAATATGAGTCTAATATTGAATATTGAGATTACATTATAGTGGTACAAATCAATGAAGGAATGAAATGGATAATATATAATATGTTTTAAAAAATATAATTAAATGTTCATTTATTGAAAAATAAAAGAGATCAATGAAGGTTTCTATAATATTTTTTGTTGGGAGTAGAACTTGAGGTAGGAGTGGTTGTTTATTTATTTCATTAGTTGGTATGTGGTGATCTAGGTTTTCATTCAGTGATACGATTCTTAAGAGAAGAAGTTGGCCTTTTGTTAGATAATGAAAACATTGTTAGGGTTTAATCACATGGCTTATACAAAAAATATTTGAAGATACTCAGGAATTTAAATCCACTAAATCTAATGTCCTTATATGGGGTTCTCAAGATATTGAAAAAACTGATGAAAAATCTAATTCGAGTTTAAGAAATTCTTTAAATTTAAATAATTCACATTACTGTGATGAAGCCTCGAAGAATAGTATTATAAAATATATTGATATATATATATATAATCTAGAATGATGTTATATATATATATATTTAATGGAATTATTGAAAATGAAAAGGAAATTAGTAATATATCATTCCATTACAATAATTTAAATATGAAAATATTATACTTTTCACTATTTTTACAAATTTTAATATTAATTAAAAGAAAACATTAATATAGTTTAACAAGTTGTTCACATAAGAATAAAACTGAAAATTTTCACAAAATAAATATTTCATCATATATAGTGGAATAATATTTATAAAAATTGACAAAAAATTTATCTAAAATAGAATGTGAGAAAAATAGTGTTTATCATATAAAAGTTTAATCATGAAGTAATTCATAGGTTGGGTTATAAAATTTAAGATTGACTGATAATGAGTTCTTTAGTGATAAAGATAAAGGTAATTAAATGATTAACATTTTTAATGATGAGTTCCAGATGGGAACAGTATATGTCTACAGAAATGAAAATATTAAATATATTAGGGTTCCTTAGTCTATTAAAAGATTAAAATTTGAATAGTTGGTTGATTTTAATCGTTAATAGATGGAATGAATCTGGAAACATGTATTTTCACTCTCATTATAGTTGTTGGATCCAATCCCTCTCTCATAAATAATTTTAGGTTGTAGATATTGTTGTAATGTTTTTGTGACTAACAGTTATTGGTGGTGAAATGTAATGTATATCAAGTATCTGTCACCCGAAAATCGACACAACTTACAAATTTTAAGGTGAACCAGGTGATATCCATGTGGTGTGTGATGGATGTGTTATATCAGATATGCCCGAGGGATTTGACATGTCATTCATATCAATTGGGAAAAATTTTAAATACACCCAAATACGAACTATTAATGTTGAATGCTTAAATGGTGTATAAGACACCACATACTGTCAGATTTGAATGTGTCGATTCATCCAAGGGAGAGTGCACTGTGGTGAGGAATATTATTAGAGAGGAAGCATAGAGGCAAGTTAGGGAATCAATGAAAGACAGTGGTGGTGACAGAGAGTGGAAAATACAAACTAGGGAAGGTCGAAGTGAGGGAGGGACAATGGTTGCAAGTCTTTGAGAGAGGTATTAAGGATTCAGTTCAATGAGAAGTTGACCATCTTGAGAGAATCAATTTGGTTAGTTTAAAATTTATAAGATGATAATTGGTTTTATCAATGCTCCAAAAATATTGTGATAAAGTGTGGTTTTATCAGCACTAAAATGAAAACATATGATAAATTCCATCTTTAATAGTGTTTTTACACGGTTAATAGTGATAGGTCATTATCAACGGCAGCAAAGAACTAATAAAACATCCCGTTATCATGGTTACTTTTCAAGAAATGAAAGAGATAATATAATTATTTTTAATAATAAAATTAACAAAATTTTAATATATAAATGTATATAATTATAAAAAAATACAAATGTATATAATTATTAATTTTTTTTATATTATTAGTAATATTTCTAAATAATTTTAAATATTTATTTATAAATAAAATTCTAATTAAATAAAAATCTCTATAATTATTATCAAATTACTATTTAAATATTCAAAAATATATTTATTGATTGGTAAATATGAATTTTTAGATATAATTATTACTTTTTATATATAATTATAATAATAATAAAATATATCTCCAAAAATTTGTATATAATTATAAATATATTTATATAATTACAAATGTATAATTATAAATATATAAATATATTTAATTTTAAATATATTTAATATATTTATTATTAAAATATAATTATTATTATTTTATTTTTTAAAAAAGTTAATATATTTATTTATAAGTAGTTTATTACATCAAAAAATTAAATATCAACTTATAATTAGAAATACATATATATATATATATATGTTAACATTTTGATATATATAGTTATTAATATATTAAATATATTTCTTAGTTAAAATAATTTATTTAAAAATTTATTCATTACGTAAATATATCATTGCTTAATTATAATTATAAAACTACATATTAAGAAATATATATATATTTATTTATAATTATAAATATATCATTTAATAAGTATAGTAAATATTCATTTATAAATATATTTATATATCAATAAAAATATGTTTATATAAATACATAGATATATATATATATACAAATTTACATTTATAAATAATTTTTTCCTGTTATTAATTAATATAAATACATAAATTCATTAATGTTAAAAAAAGAGTGAAATAAAATAATTTAAAATTAGGAGATGTAAAAAATATTAAAAAAGAGATATAAGTTTTATTAATAACAAAAACAATAATAGAAATTTATAAAAAATATACATATCAATATTAATATGAATAAATATTGAAAATATATAAAATTGTTAAATAGATACATATAAATTATTTAAAATGAATAAATTCCGTAATTATCCAAAAAGTAATATATATCTATAATGAAAAGAATATTAACTAAAATAGTATAATAATGATTAAATAATATTAAATGAATTCTCACATATTAACTACATAAATTAAAAAATTATTACAAAATTTATTTAAATAGATATATTGTATAAATATCAAATGAATTTTTTGAGTTACAACATAATAAATAAAATTGATTAAATACTAATCATTAAAATTATAAACATATTAAAAGAAATTCATTGTAATATATGAATAATTATATCAATTGGATAAGTACACATGTACACTTGTCCTCTATCTCTTTAATCCTATATTCATGTACACATGTACGCATACAAACATTAATATACATACACACATAATGAAATCACATATGTGCGCATACACATTGATATATATATATATACAAGTTCAAATATGTCATTTGAATAGGACATCATTGATATTGGTATTTGTGTTTAAATTATTAATATATATATATATTGATGTATCACATATATATTTATTTTATACAAGAATATTTTAATTACTGTATATAAATAAAAATTAATGTCTTATATTTAGATTACTTATATTAATAATTATTTAATGAATTTATATAAATATAATATTGAAAATTATGAAAAATATATATAATTTTTTATAATTTTATAAATATGAATTTATAAAAATATGACTCATTTTTATTAAATCAAGAAAAATTCTATTTACATATTTTATATTTACAAATATATACTTATAGTAATATAAATTAAATTAATGACCATTATCAATATTAAATTAAAAGTGCTTACAATGGTGTGAATTCAATCAGTTCTAAATAAATTATGGATAAAAAACTATGTTTTATTAGTGCCAAAGAAGCAATGAAGAGGGTACCTTTGATCATATATTTTTCTAGAACTAATGAATGTTTTCTTTAGCAGTGCATTTTTCGAGAACTGATAAAAGTTTACCCTTTATCATTATTTTTTCTATCACTGATTAAATTCATCACATAATAACTCACAATCTATGGTAGTGATATATTCTTATTGGTATACAAATCATATTAAAAAATATATAAGTAAATGTATATACATTAAATTTTTTGTTTTTAAATTTATCAGTGCCAATGAAAATACTACTAAATGACCCATTTATCATTTCTAAGAGAATCTCTGATAAAGATAGTATTTTGTCATATTTTTTTAGAAACTAGAAAAGGTACATTGATCTATGATTTTTATATACACTGATAAATGGATATTCTCTATCAGTATGTTTTTTAGTACTTATAAAGGGTAGCACTAAATTTTAATGATTCTACAGTAATGAGTTGAAAGATAAGGAGTGGGGGTACCCACTGGCTTCACTCATGTATAATTTAATAATACTAATAAGAATAATAATTTTCATTGATGTGGGGGAAAGGTGAAAATGACATTGAAAATCCCCAAGAATTCACATGCAGGCTTGAGCACTCTAGAAGACTCAACATTAAGACCTCTCTGAGACACCACAGGGGGAGACCAACCCATCTTCACCATATTAAAGAATAATAATAATAATAATAATTTTAATTTTAATTGTAATATTATTAATAATAAAAATAATAATATAAACAAAAAAATGACGATGATAATGATTAATGCTTTTTTATTTTTTACATAAATACACTCATATTCATTTCACATTAGATTAAAATGACAAAAAATTAATTTTTCATCAATTTACCACATTTAATCTATCCATTGAAAGAATGTTTATTTCAAAGGTATAATACAAATTTTTGACTAGTTTTTAGGTAAAACCTTGTTAACAACACAATTTGGTAATAATGATTATCGATTTCTAAATGATATTCGCTACGCATGTATTATAATATTTCATTAATAGTGCACAGTAATTGTGATTTAATAAATAAATTTCAAACTAGTTGTTGTTTACCACATATTAAATAATAATATATAATAATATATTTATATTTAATGACCATATTCCATGGTTTTACAATCAAATTAATGAAAGATATTCCAAAGGATTTAAAAATTTTCTCAGAAAAATTATTTGTAATTAGTCATCATAACACTTATAATGATTTATATTAATATAAACTTAGCTCCCGAAATAAAAATATATATAGCCACTATTTAGAACTGGCATAATAAATTTCATTTCCCATGACCAACACCATGAACATTTTGCTAATTACATTGGGAGCTAATGTAAAATAGGTAAAAAAAATTCCTTCTCTATGTGTATTTATTCAATGTCTGTGTGTTTCCCTGACATAAGGGATTTTTAGGAATTATATAAGGAAAATCCAACATCTAATCTAAGAAATTTTTTAAAACTTTTTACAAATCATTTCACATTTATTACAATAGAAGATTCATTATATAGTGGTGGATTTTATGAATGCTAATAAATCCATAATTTATCAGTGGGCATTAGAAGTGATGATAAACATTGTATATTATTATATCTTAAAAAAGAGATAACTAAAGGTAACTTTTATTTGTTCTAAAATAATACTCTTAAAAGGTATTATGAATAATTTCATTTATTTATACATATTTAAATATTTTTAATTCTGAGTTATATAACAATAAATACATATTTATAACAATACAATATGTATATGTATATATATTAATTTACACTGATATATAATTAAAAATACGAAGGCTATATGTGTCAAATTAAATACATAGTGTAATTAATTTGGTAGAAATAATGATTGTTCAATTAGATGATGATAACGAATGGCATCACCAATCATATCTTAAATGGGTTGGGGTAATGAACAATGACCTGTCCCATCAAGCATGGGGTTTATACAACCCACTTTATATATCATTCATATGAATCTATGCATATATATATATATATATTTCATTAATTTGTAATGTATTTTTTAAATGTTTTTGAAAATATTTACAACCTTTAGTTGAAAATAAAACTTTTCATTAGTATTAAAAAATATAGAGGTCAATATTTATTTATATATTATATATAAAATAATTACAATACATATGTCAATAATTATAAAGAATATTAATTTTTATTTGTTCATTTTATTTGCTTTTTATTCTTGTAATTAATTTTTTTAGTTCCCTTTTTTAAAATATATTTTATAAATTTATTCATTTTTTATTTATTTTTATCTTTTATTAAATTAATATTATTATGTATTTTTTATTTTGTAATTTTTAATATTTTTATAATTTTTTCATTTTTTAATATTTACGAATATTTATTTTCTATGTCTCAATATTTTTCAATATCTTCGTATTTTATATCATTAAGATTTACTAATTTTTATTTATTATGTTTTTATATAATTTTTTAAATTTACATAAATAATTTATTGAAATTCATTTTTTATGTATTGTTAATTAAAATAATTAATATAAATATATATTAATAATTTTATTATTTATACAATTTTATTTATTTATTTATTCATTATATTGATATTCAATGTGTTTTTAATTCAGGTAACTATTGTCATGAATTACATTTTATAATTATTTTAATCATTTATTCATTTATATTTATTGAGTTTTAATATAAATTCATTTAATTTTATTTAATATTTTTTAATATGTAATATTGTTTGGAATTTAGTAATTTTCAATATAAATTTATTCATATTTATTTACTATGCTTTTGGAACATCCCAGGTAAATAAAGAATAAGAAATATTTCATATTTATTAATATTTTTGAATTAAATATTAACTTTACATTAAAGGGGTTGCTATGTTTGATAGCATACCTGATATGCAACAATGAGTTTCTTTGAAATCTTACATCGCACACTAATAGTATAATATTATTATTTTAAATGGTAGTTAACTGCTTTTCGTTCTATTGGCGGGAATAAACAAAACTAACTAAAATATGATTATACATGTTTGTTAAATGTATTTGCATTTATCCAACAAAATCTAGAGGCTTAAAATGAAGATGAATCTAATTTGAACTATAATTTACGTTAAAAGGTTGATTTCTCACTTTTTAATGGAGAACCCTCTTTAAATATAGTTTTTTTTTCACTTTAATACATTTTATTTGACCAAATAAAATCTTTCTTTAGAATGGGGACTTTAAAATTTACTTTCTGTAAATTTTTGGAATTTTTCCGATAAAGTTAATTTTTTTAATGAATTGTGAAAAATATTGTATATAAATTCAATAGTTCCTTTTAGTAAAATTTATATATATGGTTATAATATATTTTTAATTGGTTTTCAAGTTTAATTAGAATTTATTTTTACCATTTAATCCAATTTTAGTAATTGAAAGTAATTTCACTTTGAAATTGGAAATAAACAAGTGTCAATCTATTGATTGTTTTTGTTTCCTAAAAACACTATATTTTTTTTAACAACGGGAATTAATTTTAAATTAATTAATTCAACTTCTATGTTTTGAATTTGGTAAAATATACATCATTTTTGAATTTGGAATATCAAATATATCTTATGCTGAAATTTTTGTAGTTTTCTGAAAAACATAAATTTTTGATGAATAGTGAAACCACTTAGTAGTAGTTAAAAACTGACTTGTTTTTTTAATGAAATTTTACAACTTATGTGAATTGAATTTCAAAAACCTGAAATAAATGGATGTTATTAGTAAGTATTTTTTTTTCAATAAGATGAAAATATTTTTCGGTGAATAGTAACTTTTGACTTTTATTTACCACGGTTAGAGATAAATATGGAAAGAACATGTAAAAAGAATATTATAATAATAAAAAATTTCATTAACACTTGTCTTAAACTTATTTTCTTATTCATGGACAACCATGGGCATGCTTGGGTCGAATTTGGGACCCCATGGAGCCACTTGGGATTGATAATGACACTTTAGATTAATTAACTTAACGTAATGAGAAAAATGACATAAACAAATATTTTTTAGTAAATAAATATTTACATGGGGTTATATAATTTATTTATTCGACTATAAATAATATTTTGAAATATAAAAAGATTTACTACATCATTATATTTTTTATATATTTTTTGAACATCAAATAAATTAAATTATTTATGACAGAATAATGATGTCGTGTTTACCTCATTAATAAATGGTTTAAATAAATAAGATTATAAATATTAAAACAATATCCAAAACCAATCCAATTATTATTGGATGATTTTACTTCTCCATGATTCATCTTATGTTCAACTTTAATGATTTTTGGACATTAAAAAACCGAATATCATTATATAATAAAATAATATTATCTCACTTTCCTAAAGAACCCCTCCTCCCCCTTATAAAAGCCATCACTTCTTACCAATTCCACACACCTCTCAAGAAATTTTTCTCATCCAAAATCTACCCAATTAAGCTAAATACATCCCTCTTTTCCTTGAATCCTTAACTTAGGCATAAGGCACTTCAAGAACCCTTTTGGTTCATACCAACAGGAGTTACCCAAATTAAAGGTAATGGTTTCTCTTATCTTTTATTATTTTATTTTAATTCTTTGACCCCTAATATCTTTTTAATCATTTATTTTATAACCAAAAATAGTATCCTCAGTATAATAGGATGTTGTTATAAAATGTATTAGAACTACACTTACACACACCTCCATCTAATGGGTGAAGAACATACTGTTTCCGTGGATGGAAAACTAACGCCTCACAGAATGACGATTGATCGATTATCTCCTACTGCCGATCATGGTGGACATTAATATAAACTATATTTATATATGATATGTATTACTTTTATCTTTTATTTATGCTTCTGTATTTTTCTTTTATATCATACCTTTGTGGTTTCCAATGTGGGTAAATGTGATAATTTCATTTGAGAAAGTGCGGACTACCACCCCCTGAAAGTGAAATGACTTATTAATGCCATATGTGGGATATATAAAGGATGGTGTTAATGATATTAGATATGATATTATACCGTAATTATAATATACCTATGTATCATTGTGTTTTAATTCCATTAAAATAAGAAATATAAATGAAAGTAGCGTTCATGCGTACGTACGACTTATCATCGTCATGAACAATGCATTTAATTTCATAACTCCAAATGATATATACTGTTATAAATATATATATAATGGATATATATGATATCTAAATAGTTAATATCATTCTGGATTTAATGGACTATTGACCACATGGACAACTTTTTAATATAATGTGTTAATTTTTTACTCAAGTACCAAATATCAACAAAATGAATGTTATTAACTTAAATGATTATATATTGTTTATAAAATGGTAATAAGTGATATAAAAGAAATAATATACATGAAAAAATTTCTTAAGCAAGTAAAAATTAATTTTAGTTTTTTATTCAGAAGATTAAATAATGATTGAGTCAAGTCGGACATGAGGTAAGGGACTTCGTCTCAATATCCATTCAATGAGGCATATTTTGTTCTAATACACGACATTCTTTTATACTCTACGTAAACACCTTTGACTTTTCATTCAAAAAGAATATTTTTCTATGAAGCGTTTTACTAAATGACAAAAAAATAATGTTTCTTTTTAATGTAAGCAGTGACAACAACCGTTCCGCTGCCGCGAGTATTATTTGATCTTTGGATTCCTTAACAAGCCGTGATGTTTTTAAAAGAAAAATAAATACCATATAATATTTTACATATTTTTGGTATTGAAAATGGTTTTGATAAAGGTTTTGATTTGTTAATATATTGAAATTTTATATTGTAATTTCAATTTGGAAATTTTATCTTTTCTTTATGATTATGTTATATGTTATGGTCATGTTATTGTTCTTGAGAATTGTTCATGTATATTGGTGGTTCTGTGATAAACCTAGGGTGTGTGAGCTCGAGATAACTCTCCAATGAATTGGGTAAAATTATAGAGGCAAACATTAATTTTTATCCTAATATATTTAGGGAATATACTGTGATGGGTATTCCAAAGTAACTCCTTTTATAGAAATGTTAGCTACAATGTAAAAATGTTATGGATTCCACAATTTACCTTTATGATTGGTGATTTTTATGTGTTATTCATAAATATTATGATTTCATGAGGTAAGTAAAAGAGGTCATTTTTTGTATGTATTTATGAACTAATGTTTTTTTCTTTGTTTTATAACCCATACTGAGATTTTTTATGCTCATCTCAAGAATGAAAATATTTTCATAGGACTTAAAGTTGAATAGGGCCTAGGGTGGGATTAAGGAAAAGTCTACTGTCTAAAACAAGGAACAAGACATGACTCTTTTTTTTAAGATTTTTTATTTTATGAAAAATGGAAATTGGGTAGAAGTGTCTACTTTATATTCTTTTGAGATGTAATAGTTATGTCCTAAATCTATAAAACTATAAACCTAAAAAGATCCTCAATGTGAATTATTTGTTTAATTCAATATTATGTATTATTTTAAGGCTGAGTACCTATAGTTGGTATTAGAGGTTGGTTTAGATAACATTAAGAGTTTGGGTATTGTTAAATTAATTTCCTAAAATTAATTTATGGTAATATTGAAATGATATAGAATTTACAGATTACCATGTTGTTTCGTCTAAGTTATTTTTGTGTTCATAATGGTTTTCTGCAGAGAAAAAAGTGCAGCTTTGTTGGGATGACATCAAGAGGAATAAAACCTTCAAAATCAGCAACCTGATATGGTCAGAATCCGAACTGAACAATTTTTTTTCAGTGATGACACAATTGACTCAGGCTAGAAATGGTGGTGGTATCCATGCACGAGATCAACCACAAAGGAGCATCTCAGTAGTATAGCATTTCATGAGGCAACATCCCCCATCGTTCAGAGGATCATATGACTTTGTGCTAGAAGAAGGGTGGATTAAAGCATTGGAGAAATTTTTTGATGTCATGGTGTGTTCAAAACATAAATAGGTTAGTCTTTTTGTTTACCGTTTTGAAAGTGAAGCTGGTCTATGGTAGTTGATGGTGAAAAATATTGGGGATAGTTAGGAGATTGATGCTCTTTATTGGGATGAATTCAAAGATGTGTTTCTTGAGAAATATATTCATAATGAGGTTTGTCTTAGGATAGAAAAACAATTCCTAGTATTGAGGCAGGAGGATGACTCAGTGGCTGCTTATGAAGTAAAATAAACTTGACAGGAAAGGAATGCTTCAGATTTAATATGAGATATTGACAATAAAATCATCCATTTTATACTTAGGATTAATGCCAAAGTATCTAAGGGATTTAGCTTATCGTGAGTTAAAAAGTTATGAAAAACTTTTTCATTGTGAAGAGAAGGTGGAAATGTATTTTTCCGATGATCATGTGTTCTTTGACAAACAACAATATAAGAGGTCGAGGTGGCAGGAGAAATGGACGAACTCTTCAAAAAAGTCTGACGGTAAGAAACATAAGATTACAGTTTGTGAAAATTGTGGTAAAAATCATGATGGGGAATGTATTTTGAATTATATTAAGTGAAACTGATGTGGTAAAATGGGACATAAGGCTCATAACTTCACTTAAAAAGATCAGGGTAATGGTAAGACAAAATCTGATTTACTATTAGTAAAATGTTTTAAGTGCAATGAAATTTGTCATTATGAAAATGAGTGTCCATCAAATAACTCAACTGAGGGAAAGCAGCCAGACTAAAAGCAGAATCCGGTGGTGAAATCCTTCACAACTACTTTAGCAGATGTTGGGCCATCAAATGAATTAGTATCGGTTACAATGTTTTTTTGTTCAGATTATTCGAATGGGTTGTTTGATTCAGGGTCTACACACTCATTGATTTTTGAGAAGTTTTCTAGTAAATTGGGAATTCTATCTCAAGATATGAATATAGAACTTATGGAAACAACACCTGGAGGAAATGTTGAGAGAAAAAGAAAATATAATAACATTCTTGTCCTCATGTGCGGAATGAATCTACCTGCAAACCTTATTGTTTTTCCTCTAGTAGAGTTTGATTTTAGTTTGGGTATGGATTGAATTTTTTTTTTCCGTCTAATATTTTTTTTATTTAGCTAAAGAGGTTTCTTTTCATAATTATTTTCATCTTGTATACAATAATGAACCCTTACTTTTGATAACATATCAGGATGCTCAGATACTAGTAAAAGACAGAAATGAATGATACCTTGCACACATTGTTGAAAACAAAAAAACTGTTTAGATTAATTATTATCTAGTGGTAGATCAGTATCTTGATGTTTTGTCTAATTTATTGGTTGGTATTATACTAATCATGAAGTGAAATTTAATATTTACTTAGTTCCTGATTCTAATCCAATTTCAAAACCCCCTTATCCAATGGCTCAAATTGAACATTTGGAGTTAAAGAAGAAATTGCAAGAGTTAATGGATAAAGGTTTTATTCGACCTAGCACATCACCATGGGGTTCTATTTTCTTGTTTATTAAAATGAAAGATGGTTCAATGAGACTTTTCATTGATTATAGAGCATTGAATAAAATTACTATTAAGAACAAGTATACTATGCATTATATCAATGATTTTTTGATCAGCTCCATGGAGCTAAGTATTTTTCAAAGATTGACTTGAGATCGGGGTACCATCAATTGAAAGATAAAGAAGCAGACATTCCAAAGACCTCATTTCGTACGAGATATGGCCATTATAAATTTGTAGTTATTTGTTTTTTCTTTAACCAATGCACCTACTATATTCATGGATCTTATGAATAGAATTTTCCGTGAGTTCGTGGTTATGTTTTTGGTTGTGTTCATCGAAGATATTTTTATTTATTCCAAAAGTAAATAGGAACATGAAAGTCATTTAACAGTTGTCTTGCAAACCTTAAATGGGGAGAAACTATTTGGTAAATTCATTAAGTGTGAGTTATGGTTGCAATTTTATTTTCCTTTGTCACATTGTTTCAATAAAAGGAATAACTATTGATCCTACTAAAATAAAAGTTGTTGAATAATGGAAAAGACCCAAAAATATTATTGAGATCCCTAGATTTCATGGTATGGCAGGTTATTAGCTGAGGTTTGTTGAAAATTTTGCACGGTTATCTAGAACAATGACAATGTTGACTCGGAAATGTGTTAAGATCATCTGGACAAAAGAATGTGATGATTGTTTTTAGGAATTGAAAATAAGATTGGTGAATGCTCCAGTTTTGGAACTACCTTACAGAAATGGTGAGTTTGTTATTTATAGAGATGCTTTGTTGAAGGGGCTTGGTTGTTTCCTAATGCAGAATGATCAGGTAATTTCTTATACATCACGTGAGTTGAAACCACAAGAGTTAAATTACCCAACAAATGATTTGGAATTAGCTGATGTTGTTCTTGCTTTAAAAATTTTGAGGCATCATTTGTGTGGAGTAAAATGTGAATTATATATTGACCAAAAAAGTTTAAAGTATATATTCACTTAGAAATAATTGAACTTTAGACAGAGGAGATGGCTAGAATTAATCGAGTATTATGATTGCACGATCCATTACCATCCGAGAAATGAAAATAAAGTGGTTGATGCTTCGAGTCGAAAAAGTAAGGCTTCATTAAAAATGTTACATTTGGAAAACGTTCTTTTGGTTTTTTATTTGATAAACATTGGTATATAAATTTTTTGTGAGGAAAATTATTCTGTTTTGTATCAGGTGTTAGCGAGATTATCTCTATCAGACAGAATTAAGCAAGCACAGAAGGAAGATGGTGAGTTACATAAAATGGTAGAGTTGGTTCAGAAGGTTAATTTTCCTGAATTTAATATTGATAATGAATGTATTTGTAGATTTGGAAAGAGATTATGTGTTCCTTGTGATTCATAGTTGATGAACGAGTTGTTATGTGAAGCTCACAGTTCCCTGTTTACAGTTCATCCTGGAAGAACTAAGATGTACAGAGATCTTCAGTAGTATTACTGGTGGGATTGAATGAAAAGAAATATTGCGGAATTTACTATGATGTGTTTGACTTGTCAGCAGGTTAAAACAAAGAGGCAGTTAACCAAAGGGATACGTCAGCCTTTACCAGTGCCAGAGTAGAAATGGGAAAATATATCCATGGACTTTGTTGTGGGATTACTGAAGAAATCTAGTGGTGAAAATGAAATCTGGGTTATAGTTGATTGATTGACTAAATCTACTCATTTCATTCCTATTAGAGATACATTGTATCAAGATAAACATTCTCAGTTGTATGTTAAAGACATAGTCGGGTTGTATTGAGTTCCCCTCTCTATTGTATCTGATTGTGATCCCAGGTTTACTACAAAATTTGGGAAAGGCCTTTAGAATTCATTGGGTACTAAATTAAATTTTGGTACAACTTTTCATCCTTAATCAGATGGGAAATCAGAATGA
This sequence comes from Viscum album, assembly GCA_963277665.1. Taxonomy (NCBI): domain Eukaryota; kingdom Viridiplantae; phylum Streptophyta; class Magnoliopsida; order Santalales; family Viscaceae; genus Viscum; species Viscum album. The sequence continues at coordinate 601,664,422 of OY728147.1, read as the reverse complement.
ACAATTCAGACCCTGGAGGATATGCAACGTGCTTTTTCACTAGATTACTAGGGAAGTCGGGACCAAAATTTTTCTTTGGTTTAATTTTCATATAATAATAGTTTTCATTCTAGTATACAGATGGCTCCATATGAGGCATTATATGGAAATCATTGTCGAACTCCATCTTTTTGGGATAAAGTAGGTAAAAAAGGTGATGGGACCAAAATTGGTAGAATAGATAATAGAGAATGTTTAATTGATTCAGAAACAGATGATAATAGCATAGAGTCGTCAGAAAAGTTAAGCAGATAACCAGAGGAAGGATCTCTCTTTTAAGGTAGGTGATCATGTCTTTCATAATGTTTTCCATAGAAAAGTGTGATGCGTTTTGGTAAGAAAAGAATGTTGATTCCAAGGTTCATTGGACCCTATGAAATACTGTATAAAGTTGGATCAGTTGCATAAAAGTGTGTTTAGATCCATGTTTATCCCAGGTAAACAATGTTTTTCATGTTTCGATGTTGAGAAAGAATATGCCAGATCCATCTCATGTTTTGAGCCCAGAGGTAGGTCAGTTGGAAGAGAATCTATCATATGAGGAACAACCAGTTCAGATTCTTGACTGAAGAGAGAAAGTTTTGAGGAGTATGTTAATTCACTTGGTAATGGTTTTGTGGTAAAACCCATCAGGTTGAAGAGGCAACGTGGGAATCTGATAATTCTTTGATGGATAAATACCCCCATTTATTTGATAAGTAAAATTGTGAGGACACAATTTCCAAAAGGGAGGAAGGATGTAAAATCCCAGGTAAATAAATAATAATACATATTTCATATTTATTTTTATTTGTGAATTAAATATTAATTTGACTTTAAAGGGGTTTCTATGTTCGATAGCTTTCCCGATATGCAACAACGGGTTTCTTTGAAATCTTACATTGCACAGTAATAATATCATATTTTTATTTTAAATGGTATTTAACTCCTAGTAATTTTATTGTTGGGGATGAACAAAACTAACTATAATATGATTATGCATGTTTGTTAAATGTATTTACATTTATCCAATTAAATTTAGAGGCTTAAAATGTGGATGAATATAATTTTAAGCATAATTTACATTAAAAGGTCGATTTACCACCTTTTAATGGAGAACCCTATTGAAATATAGTTTTGGTAACTTCAATAAATTCTATTTGACCAAATAAAATTATTCTTTAGAATGGGAACATAAAAATTTGCTTTTTGTAAATTTTTGGAATTTTTCCGATTAAGATTAATTTTTAATGAATAGAAAAAAATATTGCATTTTAATTCAAATGTTGCTTTTAATATAATTTATTTATATGGTTATTTTATATTTTTATTTGGTTTTAATGTTTAATTAGAATAAATTTTTACCAATTAATCCAATATTGGTCATTGGAATTAATTTCACTTTGAAATTAGACAAAACAAGTGTCAATCTTTTGATAGTTATTGTTTCTTAAAAACGCGGTATTTGTATTAATGAAGGGAATTAATTTTAAGTTAATTAATGAAACTTCTATATTTTTAATTTTTTAAAATATACATCATTTTTATATTTGGAATATCAAATATATCTTAGGCTGATTTTTTGGTAATTTTCTAAAAAATGTCAATTTTTGATTAATAGTGAAACCACTTAGTAGTAGCTAAAAAACTAGCTTTTTCATTTAAATGAAATTTTAAAAATTCTATGAATTGAATTTCGAGAATCCAACATAAATGGTTGATTAAGTTACATGTGGTTCAATAAGATGAATTTTTATTGGTGAATAGTAACTTTTGCCTTTTATTTACAGTGGTTAAAAGTAAATAGGGTAATTCCAGGTAAAAAAATATTATAATAATACAAAATTACCATAGCACTTTTCCTAAACATATTAGATGAGTTATTGACGACCATGGGAATCCTTGGGTCGAATTTGGGACCCCATGGAAACATTTTGGAGTGATAATGAAACTTTTGATTAATTAACTTACTGTAATGACAAAAATGACATAAACAAATATCTTTTAGTAAATCAATTTTTACATAGGGTTATATAAGTTATCTTTTCAACTATAAATATTCATTGGAAAGATAAAACTATTTCATACATCATGGTATATTTTCTTATAATTTTTGTATGACTAATAAATTAAATTATTTATGACACAATAATGATGTAGTGTTTACCTCATTAAGAAATGATTTAAATCAATAAGATTATAAATATTAAAAAAATATACAAAACCTGTCAAATTGTTATTGGATGATTTTATTTCGACAAATAGTTATTTTATATTCAACGTTAATGATTTTTGAACCTTTAGAAACCGAATATCTTTATATAATAAAATAATATTATCACACATTCCTAAAGAGCCCCATCCCGTTATAAAAATCCCTCAATTATAACCAATTATACACACCTATAAAGCCTTTTTTCTCATAAAAACCCTATCCAAAATATCTCCCTACATCCCTCTCCTCCTCCTAGAATCCTTAACTTGGGAAAATTCACTACAAGATACCCTTTTTCGTCCATACGAACGGGAGTTACCCAAATTAAAGGTAACAATTTCTCTTATCTTCTTTTCTTTTATTTTACTTCTCCAACCCCTAAACTCTGTTTATTCCTTTATTTTATAACAATAAAAACATCCTCAATATACTAGGATGTTTTTATGATAAGGATTCAAACTATAATTACACACACCTCCATCTAATGGGTGAAGAACATACAGTTTTTGTGGATGGAAAAGTAACGCCTCATGAAATGATGATTGGTCGATTATCTCTTACTGCCTATCATGGTGGCCATTAAGATGAAACTATATATATATATGATATATATTATGTTTATGTATTATTTATGCTTATAAATTTGTCTTTTATAGCATACCTGTATGCTTTTCATTATTGATAAACACGATAATCTCATTTGAGGACGTGTGGACTACCATCCCCTCAAAGTGATATGACTCATTAATGCCATATGTGGGATGTATAAAGGATGGATTTAATGATATTATATATGATATCATACATTAATTTTAATATAAATATGTATCATTATGTTTAAATTCATTTAAAATAAGAAATATAAATGAAAGTAGTGTTCATGCATACGTATGACTTACCGTCTCCATGAACAGTGCATTTCATTTCTTAGCTCCAAATGATATGTACTATTATATATATATATATATACTAGATATATATGATATATATGATATGTAAATAATGAATATCATTCTGTATATAATGTACTATTGATCACCAGGACTATTTTTAAATATAAGGTGGTCATTTTTTACTCTAGTACCAAATATCGACAAAACGAACATCATTAACTTAAATGATTAAATAATGTTTATAACATGGTAATAAGTTATATAAAACGAATAATAAACTTGTAAAAGGTTCTTAAACAAGTATAAATTTACTTTAGTTTATTATTCAAGAGATTAAAGAACAATCGAGTCAAGTCGGACACGAGGTAAGGGACTTCATCACAGTCTTCTTTCATTGAGGCATATTTTTTTCTAATACACGACATTCTTTTATATGTTGTATAAATGTCTTTGACATTTCCTTAAAATATAATATTTTTCAACGAATCATTTTACTAATCGAAAAAATAATAATTTTTCTTTTTATTGTTTGTGGTGATAACAGCCTTTCCACCGCTGCGAGTATCATTCGATCTTTAGATTCCTTAATAAGTTATAATGTTTTTAAAAGGAAAATTAATACCATATACTATTTTAAGTTTTTTTGGTATTGAGATAATGGTTCTGATATGTTAATATATTGAACTTTTAAATTTTTATTGTAATGTGGAAATGTTATCTTTCCTTTATGCTTATGTTATGTGTTATGATCAAGTTATGTTTCTTGGGCATTGTTTACATATACGGGTGGTTCCGTGATAAACATAGGGTTGGTGATCCCGATATAGCTCTACAATGCATTGGGTAATGTGAGGGAGGTAAACTTGAATGTTTCTCCAAAGAGATTTAATGAATATACTGGGATGGTTATTCCAAAGTAACTCCCTATGTAGCTATGATGGCTACAATGTATGAATGTTATGGATGCTACAAGTTACCATAATGATTTATGATTTCTAGGTCTTATTCATAAATCTTATGATTTCAAGAGGTAACTAAAAGTGTTTATGTTTTTTATTTATTTATGAACAAATGTTTTCTTTATTTTTTTATAACCCTTAGTGAGCTTTTTATGCTCATCCCATGTTTTGAAATATTTTAACAGGACATAAAGATGAATAGGGTCAAGGATGGGATCTAGGAAAAATCATGCTGTCTAGAACATGGATCTAGATATGACACTCTTTTTTATGAGTATTTATTTTATTAAAAAAATGGAAACTGAGTAGAAGTGTCTACTTTGTAATCTTTTGATATGTAATAGTTATGTCTTTATTCTATAAAACTCTAAACCTAAAATGATCCTTAATGTGAATTATTCATTTAATTCAATATTATGTATTTTTTAAAGGTAGGTTCCTTATAGCATTAATGTTTTCAATATGATTGTATTTTATATGATTAATGTTTATCCATTTTTAATTATTAAATTTTAAAATATTTAAGATGTTTGAAATTTATATAAGTAATTATTTTTAGCTCATATTAAATATATTTTTTAATTTATATTATTAATTTTTGATAATATTCTGTATAATGTCCATTATTAATTTATTCATTTTTATTCATTTTTTCATGTGTTTTTAATTCATATAATTAATGTTATGATTTCAATTTTCAATGTTTTATCTAATTTTTTAAATTTAATTTATTCATTTTTAATATTCATTCATTTAATTTTATTTATTCACTTTTAATTTTTTCCAATTTATTCATTTTTACTATTTTTTTATATTTATTTAAAATGTATTGAAATTTTATACATGGTTTTAATTTAAATTACTAATATTAATTCATTTTTATTTATTATGTTTTACTATTATTAATATGCCTGAAATTTAAATTATTCATTTAATTAGTTTCATATTTAATATTTTATAATTTATATCTTTAAAATTATTTATTTTTGATAATTTTATTGTTTATATAACTGATATTATCTATATATTATTTGGAAGGGCAATGTAGGATGGGACGAAACCCTTTGGAAGTGGCGATGATGATTTTGGATTTATGTAGTTAGGATCTGGATTGGAATACTATTTCAATCACTATGGGATTTTTTGGTATTAAAAAGTAATTGAATATGGATATCACTCCTATTAGGGTCTCTCCACCTTCAAATACCCTTGATTCAAAAGAACAGATTTCCAAAAACAAGGAAAACATGTTTTTTCAGGGTTGTCAAAAAATATTCCTACATGGAAACCAAGAATGGGAAGCATGCCTCTTTCAAAGAAGATTAATCTATCCGGGTGGAGCAACATATGCAATGTTGGAATTCAGTCATCACTCAAGTAATATTTCATCCGGCTAACTATTAGTGTATGATATGCGATCTAAAAATCATCAATAATAAATTTGGTGCATCAGCGATTTTAGAATGAGATCAATAATTATTTCTATCATCACATTATTCTCCTTTCAAAATATATAAAATATAGGGAATGAGGGTATGTTTTTATTTCACACAACCCTTTCATTTAGAGAATCAAGGTTTCAGATCCATAGTTCAATCCCTCCAAATTTAAAAAACCATCGACCAAATTTAGTTTTATAGCAAGGGGTTGAGTAGGTTTCTCTGGAACCCCTCGAATAATTAGAGAATTTACACCATGGTTGGTGATCCCATCTTAATAAACAAAAAAATTTAGATAGTGAGGTTTAAGGGCATTGAAAAAGTTCTTTTCAAGGATGATCTTCTAACTCCACTAACTGAAACTATGATTTTAGTTACTGGTGAGTTCAGATTTGAAATATCAATTTCTCCAAAAAAAATATTCTTCTATTCTATTAAGAGTGTGAAATCATTGGAAATAATAAAAATCATAAGAAGTTATTTTTCAAGAATTTAAGAAATGATGGATCACCATATTGATAATTTTAAATACAAGAAACCAATTGTCGATTCCTCTCAGGATTGAGTGAGTACAGAGGAAGCCCCCTCTAAATCTTGTCTGAAAGAACCCATGAAACATTCTTCCATTACAACTGTGGTGGTAGGTGGTTCATCAGGACTTTTTGATGCATGATCCATTATTTTTAGGCTATCTAGAAGAATGTGTACATAGGCGATGTGATTGGAATGACTTCGGAAGAAGGTTATCATGTTACTTACCATGATGTTGGAAATGCGATTGGTTGAATGTTTAGTTAGAATAATAATGGGCTAATATAAATCTGATTTTGTCTCTATGAATTTATAGTCTCTTTGAAAGAGTTCTGAATAATTTATTTCAAATTCATATTCATCTTATGGTCAATTGGATTGTGATAATGTCTTACAAGATGATGTGGACAAAGAACTGTGGTAGGAGAGAACATTATCCATGAAAAAAGGGAAATGGAAATTCAATGTTATGGAATATTGCATCAATAAATAATTAAATATTAGTTCTCCCTATTTTTCCAATCTTATATCTTTTCTAGATCATCCATTGGAATTAATAAGTTCTCCATTTAGTAAGGGAAAAATTATTTTAATGGATTGAGAGGGTATAAAATTAGTTACTCATAGGTATGTTAGCACTCATGGGCCAATATATAATGTTAGGTTGGATTCATATATATAAATTCAATATCAAATGGAAACAATGTATCACATGAGTAATATGGTACTCAAAACTAATCTAAATCATGAGAGAAATACTATAATTATCTCTTCTTCATTAATGATAATGGATGATGATGCTAATGAATCTATGAAATAATGATGGTAATATCTAGGTTATTTCTACAAACATATGAAAAATGAATTTGATACATTCGATAAGGATTCAATTTGATAATTCTATGTTGGATAGGTAAATAACTCCAAAGTCAAAATTTCATTAAAGTATCATGAAAATGAAAGGATTTATATATGTATTTGAGAGGGTGTTGATGATTATATTTATTCAAAAGTTGAGTTATTTATTCAAAATTGGAATATGATATTTATTTACATAAAGACTACATTGTAGTTCTAAAATTATTTTCCTTCAATCTTGAGGAAAGCTTTTGTTATAATATTTAGCTAAATTAATGTGACTTATATTGGAAATTAATGGTCATCTCAGTTCTATTTGACTCTACTAATTTATATTATATAATGATCATGAACTCACTCAAAAACGCTACACGTGGGGGTGGGGTTGTTATCCCTGTGGATAAGGTAGGTTTCCAAATATATGGGATCAATTAGGAAACATAAGTGATACATTGTGTTTTCTATTCATTTGATTTTCACATTATATTTTCTTTTGATCATATTATCATCTTTTATACCTTCCATTATTATTAATAAATGGTTGGGGCCTTTTGAATCTTCCCTTAATCTATTAATTGATAATTTTTATGTATTTTTTTTATAATTATGTAATTTGTGCAATTAATGTAACGAATTTAGAATTTTAATACTTTTTATATTTATTAAATTTCATGTATTATTTTTTAATATTCATTTATTCTATATTCATTATTATTTAAAATAATTTTAAATTTTCTTCATTATAAAAAAATAAATATTCATATTTATTTATTGTGTTTTAATAATTTCAATATTTATTGTAATATCTAAGATTAATATATTTTTTCATTATCATTTACTAATTTTTAATATTTTTAATATTTTTAATATATTTTTAATATATATTAATAATTTATTAATATTAATTTATTAATATTTTTATAATTTAAATCATTGTATAATTCAATTTTAATAATTTTCTTATTTTAATATTTAATATTATTTATTTACAATTTTTTATTCATTTTTTTATATTTATTCAAAATCTAGATTAAGTGCTAATAAATTATTACATTATAAACCCTAAAAATGTTCTCATAAAAACCAATTTTATTAGTTCTTGTTTTCATTGATAAGAGTATTTGTTTTTCAGTAAAAAAATAGCCCTGAATAAATTTGTATTTATCAGTGCTTATATTTTTAGCGTTGATAAAATGAGCTTCTATTACTGTTTCTCAATAAAAAAACTGAAATTGACCTTAATTGAATTTAAAATAAACCCCAATAGATCACTTCTCCTCACACCACACTCAAGAACTGATGGAACCTAATCACAGAAGCAACCAAAGTCATTTTTCTGGAAATGTAAATCCTCCACAGAATAGGTATGAAATTAATAACTTTATTACAGTTTCTCAGTAAATCATTGTTGTTTTTTCTATGTTTTTTTGTTTTTCATCCCCTATTCATTTTCAGAAAACAAAACCATTTATTTTGGTTATATCAAACCAATTAATAGTAGATATGATATTTAGAAATAACTTTTATGGATTCTCCATTGATCATTCATTTTTTCCGGATTTATTTAGGTTTATCTTCCTATTTTTTTCTATAAAATATCCTCCACTACATGCTCTTGTATAATATTTTTTTTTTAAATTTTAACCTATATTTTATGGAAGAATCCATATTTTTATGATTCCTTCCTTTTTTATCATTTCCATCATTGATTTTATCAATTTTTTTGCTTATATTCCCCTTTGTATAATATTTAAACAAGTCTTTTTATGTGAATTGTTTTTCTCTCCTTCATGAGATCCTTCTTCGCTGTTTTCCTTGAGTTTAAAAACTTTTGGTGGAATTTTTTATCATATTCTAAATAAATATAATTTGTTTTCTCTATTTGGGTTTCATTTCATGGAGTGGTTGAAATATTTTTTTAATCATAACATTTTTTCCAGACTATTAAGGTAATTTAATAATATTTATTTGATCAAAATCTCCTTTAATTGTTATTTTATATATATGTTCACTCCCCCGGAATTATTTCACTGGGACTATAGTTGGTCTATGACTTCCCTTTTTTGATTCAGATTTGGTGTTTGATTGGTTAGGATATTCAGATCTGACGCCCTCTCACTCGAGGTGGATTCTTCTCATCCAATTCATTGGATGGGATATTTGATTTGTAGGCTTTTTCATATTTCAAGATTCATTAATCCTCTTGGATTATAATATTTTTTGGTTGATATGTTTTGTTAGATCTATCTTATAGACTTGTTAGAAATTTTTTATCTAGTTTATCATCTATGTTTCATCTAGTTCAACAATTAAATTTTATCTAGACATCTAGTTCATCATATTTTTTTACCTACTTTCATTAGACAACGGAACAATATCCAATCCATTATCGAATAATCTCTTGTTCAAGAACTATCATGTAATTTTCAATCTATGCAATGTTTAGTCACTCCATTATTGGAGCGAAAAATAATTCCACAGTGACGTATTTCTTTCTCACACAATGTTGAAAACTATGGAAATTATTTGAATGACATATAAAATAGGGTTTCAACATATTCATTCAAATTTAGAGTTCTATTCATGCTATTGGATTCTACCTTGTTCATAGAATGAAATAGTTATTAAAATTTAAAATTAGTCTTATTATCATTTTGATTCTTCAATTCAGTAATTAATGACTCGAGAATTTCTTTTTATGGAGATGTATGGCTAGCCTAACCGGAATAAAAATGGAAATAAGGGTAGTTACTGAGGTTTTTTTAATAGTGATATCATTGAAACCATATTATAAATAGGGTTTAAGAACTTTCTCCTTAATGAATATTAAGGGGTATTTTTAAGACTCTTTCTCAAATATAGGATGTCTATGATTTTTGGGTTCTATAGGATTGCATGATTTGTGCTGCACATGCAATTCTTTAACATAGTTTTGGAGAAATTTTAATTGTACTATAATTTTATATATATTGAATTTATTTATGGGGTTATTATCAATTGTTAGATCTTTTTTCCATTTTCAAGGCCTCCCATATCCCCCCTTTTCATTAATCCATTTTCCTATTGTGCTTAGTATGAACCTATTTTGGATGGATTTCTAGAATTGATGTTTTTTGAATGTTTTAAAACATATAGAAAAATAAAGTGGATGGTAGAGGCATGATAGGGTACATCTACAGTTTCAATACAAAAAATTTCATTTTTTAAATTTGGAATGGTATGTTGTTTCGTTGAGAAATAGTGAAATTGTAACTTTCATAAGTCTGATAGAGATATTTACTACATTGAGGACTCAATTGTATTTTATTCCCTTCCATGCAAAAATCTAACTATCTCACAGATTCTAGATAATGAGAATGATTTATAAACTAATATGAGGAATAATGATAGATTATAGTTCTTTTGGGTGGTGGGAATAACTCGTTTGATAAGGAGAAATCAATATGATGTAGTTCCACCATAGAGATTATACAATAAGAAATAATATCATTATTCAAATAGTGGCGAGCTTTGAAAGATTTATTTTTTATAGGGGAGTGAAATATAGGATATTATTAAGAGTTTCTTTTATGTTCTATACTATTAAGGGGAATCTTTTATTTTATGTGATGATTCACCTAATATATCCAGGGGTTCTATGAATATTTATCCTTCCAATGACATTTCAAATGAGTAGATAAAACTGTATCTCTCACAAATTCATTCCACTAAGGCCCCAATTCCTAACAGGTTCCATTCCCTATTCTTCAAGTGGTTTTTGAATATTATAGGGTATGATATCATTTTACTCGGGAAATATTAATTAAAATGAAAGGCTATATTCCACTAAATTTATGAAAATCTAATCACACAAATTATAAAAGTAATAAATCAGTATAGAGGCATGGAATTTAGTACTATAATATATTTCAATCAGACGTATTTTATATTGTGAAAAATTATGGTCAATAATCTTGGAATTCTGTTTCATTCTATTATTTTAGAGAATCAAAGTCTGTTTGGTCCCAAAAGATCCAACTAAAATAATAAATTCATTTATCATTTTTTTCAATAAAATAATCCACTATCTCCCTAAATTTTTTGTTATTTCATAGAAACTGGACATGAATAATTAATTTGATAAATTTTAATGGTTATATCTATTATTTTTAATTATTTGGGTGGGTTTCTATTCCCCATGGGTGGATGTCATTATGATTTGTGTTTCCACAAGTTTACTTTAGATTAGGGTTGATGATAATAGTACCCATTGATTTATCCCTCATCATGACCAACATTAGAGAGATACACTTTCTCCATAATAATTTATCCATGTGGATGATATTTGTTAGAATCATATCATAGATAAATATATGATAAATCTAAATCATGGTGACAAGGTTTTCTATCACAATCCCTCTATTTCTCATTTTTTTGGGGATGGAATCCAATTATTTACTCAGGGGAGTTAGAGGAATTCTGTGCAATTATTAATATTATGTCTATCTATGGAAGGGCTTAGGCTCAATCAATGAACCTTTATAGATTTAAAGTCTCCAAGAATTTTTGTGTACCTTTTTTGAAAGAAAATATTTGAAGAGTGTCTAGAATATAAGTGTTCGAAATAAATTAAAAATACAGTGTCATTATTAGGGATTTCAGATGTTTAATTTAAGAGGTGGGGTCCACCTTTTTTGATATGATTGATTATATAAATTCGTTTTGGTCTTTCAAAAGGTTTTCTAAATCTAGAAAATGTATTATTCATATTTTTGTTTCCCAATCATTCCCCACATATATCATTTATATTCCACCCCATGTTTTTCTTATTGTTAAATCACATTTTAATTTGGAATCATTTTTATGGGGATACCATAATGGAAATTCAAAATCTAATTAGGTGGAATTGGTTAAATTATTTCTACCAAAGTCTTGTAGTGTTTTGGTTTTTGGGGATTTGATTTCAATTAATGATTATTGTATTGCAATATAATGGTGTCTCATTTTATTAAGTCATGGATACTTGAGATCCCATGTTATCTGTTATTTGTGATATCCTAATATATATTTTATGAATGGATAAATTGGTTAAAGGACAATATTGTTTGGTATAATCTTATGGGGTTCACACATTCTCTTCAATAAGGGCCTTTATTAGAGAATAAATGATCGCGAGAGGGTTAATTTATTGATTAAACCATAGGTTTTTTATCATTGTAGTCTAAGGAAGGTGACACATTTTCACTGGTTCAGAACATGCCAAAGTTTGGGAGTTATTTAATGATAATTGGGATAGATGTTGTTTGGATAAATATTCTCCCTGGATTAATAATAGGGACTATAATATTAATCCCATAATTCCCATCATAATTTTATTTATACTAGATAAATTTCTCTATTGTATTGGGGCTTCTAGTTTATAATTTGTAAGGTTATATTCTATTGGATAAATGTTGACTCTCTTTACTCTTTGGTATACAATCATTGAAAGATCCAATTAAAGTAGATAGTTTTTCCTATGTTTAGGTTTTTATGTTGGAGGATTTTTTATAATCCTTCCCATGAGAGTGTCTCTATTGAAATACCACTCCACAAGTGACCCATTGTACTCGTTTTCTCTCTACTAAATTGAATCCCCTTCAAATGAAATTCTACATTTTCCTAATGTAAGGGGAATCTAGCTTGTTTGGCTAGATATATTCTTCAGGGAATTGATTTTTACCTTCATTTGATATTAAATATATCCCATTTTTTCTCTTCACTCTCTAAAAAAATATCATAATAATTTATGAGTTAACAAGTTTATTTGGGTCCAGTAAAATGAGTTACCACGCAAACAAGTTGATTGACCAAAAAATTTTTGGGTTTCATGCACAACTGAAGGGTTATCTACTTGGCAGATAAAAAGAATTTGTTATACTAGATTACATATAGATCTTCTGATGGGTATATAGATCTCCCCTCCACAAGGTGTACGTAAACTCTATTTAGATATATAATTGGATGGAAACAATAATATGGGTGTTAGTCTGGTTTTTCGATAATATCACATATTTATTTCTACATCTCTCCTTGAATATTTAATGACAAATTGTATCCTAATAGTAACTATTTTTTGCATTTTTCTTTCATGTATGGATTTTTATTTTAATTAATATTATACGGAATGTTTCTTTGAATTTTATTATCATATCATTATTAATATTATTTTGGAACAGGATGAAGGATTGCAATGATTTGGAATGATTATAAATAAAATTAATTATCTGGTGGATGAATTTACTACTTCTGCATTTTCATTTTCAATACATTACGAGAACAACATTTTACATTACTTGGTGGTCTAAAATGAATATTTTGGAACTTATACTTGGTGTTCCAATATTTCAGGGTTTTTTGTTCCCTTGTAATAAATTATTTTCAGTAATTCTATTTCATTTTTTCCTACAAAAAATAGACAATGGATGGGGGTTATATAAAAAATTATTTATTTTTTATTTGATATCAATTTAAATTTTAGTTGGAATTAATGAAATGAAAATAGTTTTTATCATTAGGTGGAGAATTACTAGTTTGGGTAATTTTTAGATAGAAAATCAATATTTATAATGTTATTAATAATTGTAGGCCTTATAAATGTAAATTAATTCATGGTTATTCAGTAGGTTTTTCTTTTTATCAAGCTAGTAAACCTATTTGAAAAGATATGATCAAATATTATGATTAATGATTTTTATTAAAAATAGGACCTGGGATATGGCGTCTTCCAAGATATATATTTATAAAAATAAGTATTAGTACAAAATTAAATATTTATACATATATATTACATATATTTGAGTATTTATATATCAATGTGTGTATTTGGGCATATGTGTTCATATATATATATTTTCAATTTTTATTTTAATATTAGCTTATATAATATTTAAATTCATAGACTTAAATGAAAAAATAACAACATTACATAATCATATTATTCCTGAAGATACCATCTCCAAATGAGAGAAATAATTCACACCAATATAGAATACATAATTCATTCCATAACATGAGGTTTTATAAGTATAAATTTTACATATTATTATAAAACATATATTTTATATATATTCCTTTATTTAATAATTATATGAATATATTGTGATTTATAATTATATTTCTAAAAGTTAACTTTATATAATTTATGGAAAATGATAAATTCTATGCATACCTTATATACAATTTTTTTAAAATGAATGTTATATAACAAAATAGGATGGATGATAGTTGTATTAAAAATGTGTATGGGTATGTGGTTAAACAGTTCATCAATTTTGAAAAAGAGAATTGGTATGACCCATTATAAGGCCATTATTAATGATTTTTTATTTACTGAATATAATTTAGTTCAGAAGAGTTAAAAGAAAATTTAATCTTTCATAAAATAGATCAAAACAATAAAATCATGACTCATCATGGGGAAGAACATACTATAGATACTGAACAATATTATATTATGATGTATGGATCATTAGATTTGATTATAAATGTAAAATATGATGGATATCATATTAAATAAATACAATGGAAATTGAAGATAAACTTCACGATTGTCCAGTCATGTTTATAATATAATAAGTTGGGAAAAGAGACCATTATATATCTGTTGTACTAAATATGTAGCATTTTTAGACATACTGATGAGATATAATTTCAATTCTAAAAATGGATGGAGTGACATCGACATTATAAAACCACGTGGTATTTTGAATGACATGTTACTAGATGAAAATTAAATTCATTTTATATCATATAGTTAAAATGAATGTTAGGTTCAATGGAATGATCTACAAAAGAATAAATTCATGTTTAAATTATTATATATCAATTTTAAAATTCTATAAATGACATAAAAATAAGATAGGATTGGTGTGGCTAAATACAATAATGACGAATCAAGTCCACCAAATGTTTATTTGGTATATTATAATTCTTATAATGTTACGAAAGACATGTAGATGTAAGGAGACTACTAGAAAATTTCCCTCACATGAAGATATATAAATTCCACATGGTAATCTATATCTCTCAATGTACATCCCTCAACAGAAAATTATTGATCATGAGACCATGAATATGTAAATGAGGTGAAAAAATAATGTCTTTTTCTATCTACAAATGGATTTGATCATTTTTCTATAATATTTAGTAATCAGAGTGCATGGATGATCATGTAAGTAAATTATATATTGAAACTATGATTAATCATGAATCAAAAATAAATTATTTTTCCTTTAATTATATATGGAATGAACCAACTTTTTAATGATATTGATGATTATTTATCATTATTTATCAATAATCTGGAATTGATTTCAAATAGAGATGTTATGTTGTGTAATGCATAAGGAAGTTAAGAGTTCACAATGAGAGAAATAAGGAATGAGATTATAAATAAAATTCATAATTGTGGATATATATTATGATATTGAATTAATGGAATTTTGGGGTGTCCCATCTATGAAAAAGGTACACACTCTGTTTGGATAAAACATTCCCCAAAGATTGTGTTTTCAAGACATTGTTTTTTTTTACACTGGAGGTATAAATACCAATATATGATGAAATAATTGTATGGGAATATCGATAAATGTACCAAAAAATTATTTATTAATGGTAAGTTATTAGTTTAATAATTCTATAGTCATTGGACCACAAAAAAGTTTAAATATTGTGGGAAAAGGTGACCATTGTTTAAATTTTGAGAATTGAAATGTATGTATGTCGGATATATTGTTGATTTTATCCACATAAAAATATGTATATGATTTCATTATTTGAACATTAATAAATGTACATGAAAAAAAAAATGGATTAAACTACAGATGTGTTGGACATAATTAGCACAGCGATAAAGGAAAAGATGGATATAGTGAATGGTAAAATATGAAATTTTCTTCATTTAAGGACATACACTCTTTTAGGGAACAAAATATATCATTTTTAAATATTATTAATAATGTAAAGGTTATAGTGGAGTATTTATAATATATTAATAATATCATTTCAATGAATGATCTTATGGTTAATGGGCCCTAAATAACATGACTTCCATGTTTTGACGTTAGGTTTAATGCATATAGAATTATATAAGCATTCTACCTAAAAAAATTTACTCTCATTATAAAAATTTGTTTCTTTTTCAAAGTAATAAGTTGGAATGTAATAGAACAAATAAATTTTCCATCAATGATAATGGAAGATAATGTCAAATTGAGGGAATTGGAAATGTACTTATCCCTATAATTTAATGAAATTATAGTTCACTTAACGGTTTATTTGTTTAAAGAGTTATGTATTTGTGGACTATTAAATTACTAGTAATTTTACCCCATTGAAAAGTATATGATTATTTTTAATGGATACATATGAAAAAAATTTGTTTATAGTTTTGTTTTTCAGAGAAATATATTGTTGGAGAAGATGATAAATTTTATACAAAGTACCTATTGAATTTTGATAACATTGGTCTCCTAAAATCTCATCAAAGTGGTTTATTTTTGTTGGAATGGATTTCTAAAGGATATATTTCTAAAATTACCTTTTTAAAACATTTCAAGCACACCTAACGTATTCAATAGAAATATTAAGGTTGGTTTTTTTAATTTGAAATCAAAAATGTAATTCATTGGCATATGAATTGATCAAGAGTTGATAGACGAATATAAAATATATGTAATAAATAATTTATATGATGGATTTGAGATCATTTTTTTAGGATTTATTTTCAAATACAAATTCAATTTATGAATGAATTTCATGGATAGTCAAAGTAACAAGTGTACATATATTATCATACAATGGTTATGAAATTAACAATTATACATTCTATACAATGTAACCTAATGAACATAACATGATAATGAATAGTTGATTTAAAAAAATATTAGAAGTGGTGGATGCATCTAGTACCATATAAGGGAATCAAATTTATATGAATATGTAATTATCTTCCATAATTGACGAAATTTATGAGTTGGATTATATAATTTTTCAAGTTACTTTTTTCATATTGAAAATGTGTTTACTACATAAGGGTATTAAATGTTATGAATTGGGATTTTTGAAGGTGAATTTATGTGTGGTAGGGTACATGGTTGAATTGTTCATAATGGAATCACTAATAGTGCATGTAATTTATTTCTCAAATCCTGTAAACATAAATTATTTGTTTATTATGTTGGTGACTAAAAAACAACATGGTTAGATTAATATTCAATTGAGGATAATCCATTCATTAAGAAAACAAAATTATTTCATTGTATTCAATCTATTAAAAGTGTATTTTACATCAGAAGAGTCCAAAAGTTTGTTATACCAATAGTCAATAAAGGATATAGATCCCATTAACATTTTATGAAGGAGATTATATTTTAATTTAAATATAAAAAAATTATATACTATGATATTCCTCATAATATTATGTGTCTAGTACCACATTTATGTTATCTAATTTAAATGTTTATCTAATCATATAAAAAATACTTCTCCACATGTTGTTTCTACACATATAAATGAACCAGACACCATAGATACTAAAACTGATATATTGTTTTAAGGTCAAAAACAAGTGGAAGAAAAAATGAGTTACGGAACACTTTTTAGTTGAAACAATTATTAATGAAATATTAATATGAATAATTTTTTTGGATGAAATCAATTTGACCAACCTGATGACCCCAATAAGTCAATTTCCATTAGATAAATTTGGGTCACAATGGGAATTCATGTGTAAATTAATATATTCCCATAAATAAAATTCAACATACATCTAATCCAATCCATTGGGGATTCATTAGTGTAATTTTATGATATACATTCACTATTTTAATAAAAACCAATTTAATAAAAATGTTATTAATTTTATCATTTTATGCTATGTATTATATTTATTTTATAAAATATATAAAATAAATTTCTATTTATAATCAATAGATATGATCATATATCCTTTTATACAATTATGTTGCTGAAAAATAATATAGATATTGAGGGGAATATAAATCCCCCCCACCAGATATGTGTTCACACATCATAAAATAGAAACAAGGATTTCATTCCTTGGTCTCTATGGGGATAAATCATATCATGTTCATTGTAATTGGAAATATTATATTTTAAATTTTTTTCACCATTAAAATTAGTAAAAAAATAACAAATTTATGTAATAAAAAATGTGTTTTTAAAATAAAAAACGTCCATCTAAATAAACATACCCCGACCATAAATGTTGGATAGGGTATAGTTCACCTAAAAAAATTGTATGTTTATTAAATATATAGTAATAATTTTATATTTCATGGAAAACAACAAAATTATTTTCATTTATTATATAAATAATTATTAATTAAAATCAAAATCAACTTCATCCACACATAATATGTTATAGAATATGGATAGTGTAAATAAAAAAAATAGTATATAAAAAAATGGAATGTTTTTAAATAATGTGTAATATGAAATTATATAAATATTTTAGGATTTATAATACAATTACATAATAATATATGGTCATGTTTGTATATTTTTTTATATGGGTTAGAAAAATATACCTTCATCGATTATACCGAAATATGGCTACTTACATTAGATTTGATGCAGCTAGAAGAATATGGCCACAATAGATATCTAGGTTTTAGAGTTCTACCACAACATTTTTTTTGATAATGTAAATTATCAATGGGTGAAATTAACAAAATGATATACATATAGGGAAAAATAGGTACTCTACAATAAATAAATATCGTGTACTGTTTGATGGGAGATTATATGAAAAGGGGACAAAAACATCCCCCAATATAAAAATAATCATTACATAAAATAACAGACCTTACCATCTTTGAGGTTATCCATTCCCCTAAACATCATTCCTTAACCATGGTAATTGATTTAAATAATGGTTTTTATTAAATATAAATCAATAATAAACTGATAACATTCTTAGAATAAATTTATTCTGGGTGAATTTGTCTATGATTTAAATTTTTTATCACCCACCAATATACTTATTGAGTGGGTTTTACTATACAATATTCATGATGATATGATACACAATAAAATATCCTAAAAGATCATGTGAGATTGGGGATTCATGTACATCATTTTTCGAGCATGGAGATTCCTATTCCCCATGAGGATCTTAATGATAATAAAGTAAAATATGCTATAAGAAATTTCACTCCATATCATTTTATCTTATAAAGGAACATGATGATCATATGGTATTCCCCTTAGATTTTTTCAAAGCATAAACAATAAATAGTTACTAAAAAATTGTTAGAAATGTGGTATATTATTATAGACAAAAAAAAGAGAAGTGGAAATAGATGGTCAGATCAAAATAATTTATCAGATAAACTAATAAATGAAAAGTCTCATCCAATAGTACAGTTTCCCACCCAAATTCCACAACCATATTTGCAATAATTATATGTTATTATGGATACAACATTCAATAATGGATATATGGATTACATTGAATATAATGAAAAATTGTATATATAGTCCGTTATAAAATTTATTTTATTTTAGATAAAATTCCAAATAATTAATGTCTTGGATTCTTACTTCTTAATGTATACATAACATACATTTTCATAATATGTTTTCCCAATAATTTATCTATTTTTTTAATAAAACTATTAACAATTAATAATTTATATAGGGGTATACATAAATAATATATATAAGGAAAAACCATGAAAATGTTATGCTACATTACTCATGCAATCATTTCTAAGGAAAAAACTATAATTTGTATAAAACAAATTGAAAAAACTGAACTACCTACAAAATTTGGAAACAAATTTTTTGGTGATGGTCTCTTCTCAGTACCTACAATGAAAGGTTAAAACTAAATAATCTAATATAATAATTTTTTTTATTTTTTCCTTACATATTCCTTATTGTTTGTTTTTGGGGCCCTGGATTCTCATTGTAGACAATTAGAATACTCCAAATGCTTATTTTTTAGATCCAATGCATAGATTCCAAACAAATAAACCCCACATTATGTCAATTTTGTATTTTTAATGAACTATATTCAAAATTTTATAGAGATAGTTCAAATTATATATTTTATATTGTGTTTTAAAATAAAATTATTTATTATTTTAGTAATATTTACATATTAAACCAATCTTGGTTTCAGGTTAGCTACTGAGAATAAGAAGCCTATGTATTTCTACATAAGGAAACATATTATGGTATATATAATACAATTTCCCAATAAAAAGAAACATAAATAAATTCTTGATTTTTAAAATGATTTTCCCATGTCTGAAAAAAAGTGACTTTTATTATTAAATTTATTGATATGTGAATCATAAAACATTCCATCAATAAGATATCGCCCCCAAGAGGTATTTTTGAATTTAATTACAAATTAATTTAATTAATTTTATAATTTTTTGATGGATATATTTCTCAAGTACTATATTGAATTATGAAATTCTACATATTCAAAATAATGATTATATATGTTTATAAATGCGAGTGAAGAGTACATAATATCAAACTATTTGAAAAAATCATGCTGATGATATTTCCTATTATGTTTGTAATTAATTTATTATTTAATATAGATCATGATTAGTTTATCAACATATTATAATATATAATTTCATTTTCACATTGTTATTAAAGTAATAAATAATCTAAATGTGTTTAAAACTTAGAAAATGAGTTCATATTTTCATTTAAACATTAGAAAATGATATTTTGGAAGTTCTTATTTATAGGAATAGATTGTGCATAACTCCAAAGATTGGATTTCTTGGTATGATCCAGAGTATCATTTCAACTTTTTAATTATATTACAGTGATATATCACCACAAATGGTGTTGAAATTTTGAATGCAACATTACATATGCATGAAAATGTATGACAATGATCCTTTGTGAATTTTGATCTGTTGGAATAAGTCGAGTAACAATATGATACATGGATTTCATGTTTTGGCAGAACATATTATGTCCAATTAAAAAATATAATTGTGAAATGGAAATTTACTTTTGTATGGGTTAAAATAAAAAAATATGTTCATATTGGAAAAAATAATTTTGAGACTGATCTTAACATCTTATCTAATCTATATGATTATGATTCAGATATATCAATTACTTTAATTGCTCGGTATGATTGAATGTTTCATTTAATCATCATATTTTAATTAAATTTTAATCTCACCTAAGGGACAAAAACTAAGAAAACTAAATTATAATACCATGAAAAGATATCAGGATGATCCTAGAATAACTTTATATCAATAAAATTTAACCATGAATCAATCTGCTGACAAATTTCTCAACATGATATAATATACTATTGCACATTTGAATTTTTATAAAAATTTCATATCACTACTTGAGAGGTAAAAGTTGTTTTTACTAGTTGATATTTATATGAAAAATCAGGGAATTGTCCATGAATAATTTTTCATCTGATGGAATAAATCATGAATAAATTAGATTCCCATATTTCTATATTTTAATGAGAGTATGTTTTTATATTATTAACACTTATTAATAAATAAAAATTAACACGTTTAGGTTTCATAATATAGAAAACAAGATTTTATATTTTTGAAAACATATGATTAATATCTTTATTGAAATTAATATCAACTAGAATATACTTCAAGTCAATCTGAAATGAGAATTGGTCGATATGATCAAATGTGTTGTTTCACCGACAAATTGTTATTAATGTAAAAATTTAAAAAATGGGTCAAAACTATGGATATATGTTCTTATATTCAATGAATCATACAAGAATGATCCTTGAGACATTTATTATTTAAATTAATTGACATCAAATCAATATGAGGTTCAAATTATTCAGAATTATCCATCATTAAATTTTACATTTGTAATTCTATTGAAAGTATATATTTTTCACCAATGGTTAATTCATCATTAAAAAACCTCACGAGGACTAGAAAACATAGTAAAATCATCCCTATATTATTTTTGATATATCTTAATCAATATAGCATCAATCAATTTCATAAATATCTCTGTATGACATAATGTACTATTTCACCTTAGCATACTTATTAAAATTAAATATCACCCATCGTTTCATAAAAACCAATAAAAACCTCATATTGGCATAGAAACCTAGTAAAATGATCACTGGGTTAATTTTGATCTATATTAATATGTCCATCATTAATTTGGTACCCAAATTTATTAGTATGATCTAAAAGATAATTTAAACTTTGTTGTAATATTAGAATAAGATATCACATATCTGGGGGTTAAAACAAAATTTATTGGTTTATATTTGAATTGAAACATAGAAAATTTATCCGCAAATTTTTTTTGTTCTTTAGGAATCAATCACGCTTCAATCTGATGCCTTATATTTCTTAATGTGTGGGAAAGTGTGATTTCATATTTTTAACACTTATTAATCAGTTATAAAACATCTTTGTAGGAGTTATAACTAATGGAAAAATATTGAATTAGTTCAGAAACATTTGTTAATTATCATCAAGTTATTTTTTATTTATAGTAATCATAAACACTTTATTCTAATACCCAAATTTCTATTTATGATCAAAAGTGTTTTATAATATAAAGTTTCATTTGAAATTTATCCAGGATTATATAACATTTATATTATAATTTTTTTTTATTTCGATATTTTCACTAAAAATTTATTTCTTTTACATGTTAATGATTTTTAATGCAATTCTTCTGGTTGTTGGAGAAATTATGTTACTTGAGAATTTATTTTTCATTGGTTGTAATTTTTTTTAATTTAAATAATTTTAAAATAATGTAATTATGTTGTAGTTTATCATAACATTTGAACTAAAATTTTCATATAATATAAAATTGATTATACTGTATAATAATTGTTTTTTATGTATAAAATGTTGAAATTTAATATCTTATGTATTAATTATGTTTATTTGAAATATTTGAATTGTTTTTTTATGAAGAAATATTGATTTATTATAATAATTTTACTATAATTTATGTAAATTTTATTATATTCATCATTATTATGTTTATTGGAATTGTAGTTTCTTTGATAAAATAAAAACAATATCATTACTTTATAGGGCTAACATATGAGGATTTTAAAACTACACTTTTTCATGAATAAAAGATACTTTCTTTGTATTAACATAGAATGTCAATTATATTTTATTTTTGAAAATACTTATTTTTAGTGTTGAATATGTAGATTTATATAGTATTAAATGTTAATATTATGCTAAAAGATCATATTTAGAGAATCAATCATATCATTTTATATCAAATACTTTCCTGTGGTAGTCATATAATATAGTATGACTTCAGATATAAAACCTAATATAAATTAAATATAAATATATTACAAAAAATATGATTTTAGGGAATAATCTCATTAGATGTGTGTAGTTTGTTTACTAAAATAAGTTATTTGATTCATAAATATTATTGTTTTTCAAATATTTTCTTCTTATTAATATGAATGACCCACCCTTAATTTATTACAAATAAATATTTTTCTATCTAAAATATCATATGATAAGAAGAAGTTTATTTCATTTCACTCTTCTTCTAGATGTGTCAAAATTTTCTCTTAATATTCATTTATAGATCAATAAAAATCCTTGAAATTATCAACATACTAAAAATAATGAAAAAATTGAAGGTAAATGAATTGATTTACTACTTTTTTCCTATATAATATTGGCGATCAGCAGCTTTCTTCCTCGAAATAGTGTACTGCACTTTATCTGTATCTTAATTGTTTTTTATATTTTATCTTTTTTCCAATCATTATAATTTAATAAATAAACATTTAAAACCTTAGAAATTTTCAAATTTTTGATATATAGATATGTGTAACGTATTATACACTAATACCCCTAACTAATGAATTTCAACGGTTATAAAAAATAACTTTTTTATTAACAAATATACTATGTGACATAATATAAACAGAAAGAAATGATAGTATGAATAATAAATAAATAAATATTAAAAAATAAAATTGAGATTATGTTATGTGCATAGGAAATTCATATAGTAATTACATATAGTATACAATGTGATTTAATTCTATAACAATATGCATATAGGTTTAATTGCACTTATTGAAGTGTATGAATACATGTTGAAAAATATACAAATCAATTTTATTCCACTAACTAATGAATGAAAATACAAGTATAAAATTATGAATATTTATGTGTGCATATGATCACACAAACTAAATTGTTATTATTTTTATAATAAATTTGATTGTTTTTTTAATTTTTTGTTGTTTTATGTATACTATATTTATATACATCATATAGAGTATTAATATGGTAATAATTTTATAGTATACAATGTATGCATACAATAATTTTATATTCTATGGATAAAAAAAGTGGAATGGGTGGAATAAGGTCACATAAATGTATAATCTTTACAACTTACTATACATGTATAGGTTCTTGTAATTTCAAATGTTGTTACATATTGTATGCATAAACATGTATGTAATGTGAAATATTGAATTCCTACAGGTTAAATAAAATATTCATGATACGTATATATAGTATTTAATTGTAGACATATAGTGTACAATATATTTGTATTGAAATAGTGGATAGGGTGGGTCTATAATAAAGCTTGGACTATGTAATTATAAATTCCCATGACATGATTAAAATTTATTATTGTATTAATCGAATTAATAGTAGTATGCAATTTTAAATTCATGCGTTCGTTTTAATTTGGAATATTTCTATTTTTAAAAATTTTAGGCAGATCATTTGTTTACCGAACATAAAAAATCATTGTTAATTGAAATTAATATGGGAAAATTCTAAATTTTTAAATGAAAATTCATTAAATAAAAAAATTAATTAGAAACATTAAAATATCAACCTAGGGTTTTGAAATAGAATATAGTAAAAAAAATTCTTGTGGCATCCAATAAGTCTGGTTAAATGAGAAATCATTTAAAATAAAATATTAATTAATGAAATAAAAATAAAATGATAATTAAAATTAAATTTTTGGAGGAAGAAAACACTAATGACGGCAAGTGACAATTTACATGACATCAAATCCACATATTCACTATGGTGAAAAGTACCAATAAAAAATATTAATGCTATGATCATGTAATATTTATCAAAACCAAACACATTCCTATAAGGTTTATAGATCATTAATCTAAGAAATATTGAGATCTTGTATGGGAATATCATTCTCATTGTCTAAATATATATATATGAACATTTTTTGAATTTATATAAACAATATGATTTCAAATGTGTGTGTGTTATCAGTTAATGTAAAACCCCACAAACAAACCACTAAGATATGAAGCTGGTAATCTTTTGAGAATGTAGGTATAACATTTAAATGGATTTCTTCACTGAGAAAGTGCAGTCTTGTTCTATACTTGATTATTTTCTTGAGGTCTTCTATCTATCATCTTTAGAATATCTTAAATTTCCCCTGTAATAATGGTCATTATCATTATAATCCACAATTATAGAATGAAAACAATAAGTACAAAATATATAGGGTAAATATGATGTGATATTATTACATCGTCTATAAAAATAATCCATTGTTAATGTTCCTTTTCGTACATTCTCATTAAACCTAGTGTTTTCCCAAATTTTATCATAATCATTGAAAATGGGGGATACATCACTTTTTTGTTCTCAAAAACTAATCAGGGAAAAATAATTTTCCCCTTGAACATTATACTCATTGAAAACATGGAAAACATAAATATATTTATGTGTATAATTTAAAACAACTTCTTTTATTATAGTAAGAAAAATAAAATTTATGCATGAAGTAGAGAACGACATGAAATTACTTCAAGAATATAGTTGAAAAAAACAATTTCATTTTTTATAAAGAATAATAGAGTCAATGTGTATGTTTATAAATGTAATATGTAAGAGTAATTTCTTTTTGTAATTATGTTAGAGTAAAGTGAAAATAATAAAGGAAAAATAAAAATTTTACTAGACATAATATCTACTGAAACTAAATAAATAATCATTTTTATAGAAAATATAGACAAAAACATATAGATATATGAGAGAATGCTAAAATAAATTTAATAGATAAATCAATATGTTAAAACATTATTATTATTATTATCACATATTAGATATAATTAACAATAAAAAAATTCCTGAAATATATTCCAAATTTAATTATTGATAATATAGAAAATAATATGTTTTTGTACAACTGGGTAAACTGATGGCAACAATCAATTACTGAAGAATATTATGATGGAATTTACCTTAGAATAGAAAAACTATCACAGATTAAAATGAAAAATTGAGAAATAATTACTAAATGATTTATATTATCAAATAACGTAATATTAGGTATTGATAATGATATTTTAATGAACTATAAATATTTTAATTAAAAAAATATATTTATATAAAATATAATTATATAAAAAATCATTGAGGGAAACCAAATCAGTGGTCTATTGAATTCATGTCCCAAGTGTTTTATCCATACCTAAACTTGAAAACTTATCATACATGTGAAACACACAGTAAATATTGTATATTAATATACATTTGATTAACAACACTTGTCAAAAAAATGTTTACAATGTTGGACATAGTATTAAATATTCTTAATTTTCCACACATTCAATCACAAAAGAAAAATCAATCCATTTTAATATATGTTTTTCTTCCATGGTTACTAAACACCACATTAAGGATTTATTATTATGTATTCAATTATATTTCAATAGAACATCCTAATGAGCTCAAAAAATAACACATATGAGGGAATATACTCGGGTTGAAGAAAATATATATAATAAGGTAGGATTACTTATGACAAAATGTCCTATGAGAGGGGCTTTGTCGATTATATGATTAGTGATAACATGAAATTATGAGCAGTAATATATTCTTAGAAAATTAAAATATAAATGGATTAATATTTTTATAGATAATTTCAGTCACTATACGAACACCCAATAAAGTAAATCTATTCTAAACTTGTTGTATTTTTAATCTCACAAATAAATCAATGTGGTTCAAAATATTTAATTTATATCATAAAATAACCACACATCATTATGTATAAACGGAAATCCTAATCTATTTTCATTGTGCTATATGATATTACATTATAATTGAAACAAATATAATTGAATTATATTTTAAATATATAAAAAAAATAATTTGGTTGGTAGGTTTCAAATTTAATATATTAAATTTGTATTAATAGAAATAAATATAATCATAATACATGGCTATTTGGTTGTCTAAATTTCATAATTTATATGACATAGAGTTATATTTACGTATTTTTATATGTTTAAAATTATATATTAAAAAAATTATATAAGAAATCCACAATATTTAAATGAACATGTGAAATTGAGGAACACATTTTCACTTATGAAATGTGATTTAAAACTAATATGTTGAAATTTCATTGGGATATGGTAGAATATAATAAAAATTTGATTTGTAATGTAATTTTTTCGATATTTGTACCTTTTTATAAATATAGATATAAGAATATGTTTTAGAAACCATATCTCAAGGATATATTTCAATGAACCATTTTGAAATTGAAATAATTATTTAGAATAAATAAATTAAAAAATTTAGGTATTTATTTTGGTCTCACAGTGCTTGAAAAAATCATAATGATTAAAATACATACTGAGTCTATGTTTGAAATACATTATGAAATGGTTTTTATGAATATATAAATTATTAGTATGGAAATAGTTGTATAGAAATTGATTCAATAGTAATGTAATGTGACTTTGACAAAAATTAATCATCACTACTTGTATTAGTAAATAATTTTGAATAATAGATTTAAAGTATTTCTTGAATCCCTTTTTATAGAATATAAAAATAAAAGGGTATTAATTGATGTCTATCACTTTCATGTAATATATAAAACATTCATGAAGATTATAGTCACCTATAAAAATTTATTGATCTCAAGTAGTGTTTTTTTGTTCTTAGGAAGTATTATTTGGGTTTAATAATAACTCATAGTTGATGTAGATGTTAGTTTGATAAGTCATGGAGACATCATAGGTACTGAGCTAAAACTAATGAAAATAAATGGATCATTATATGAACATTGATTATGAAATTTTCATAAAATATAGTATTTTATATCATTAAAATATATCTGAATATCATGAATGAAAAATAGTTAGACCTTAGTTACATATAAAATAATAAATTAAAAAAATTATAGAATAAATCACCTGGATTTTAACATTTCCACTAATGGGGTCCAATAAAAGTAAAATGTTGAAATTGAAATTACCCAATTGTAATAAAAAATTTGTTGTCTTTTAAATGAACATGCATCGAAAAGAGTAGTACCTATGGAATCTAATTTTAAATTTTAGTCTGACCACGATTGTGGTAAACTTTTTAAGGATATCAGTATATCAACCAATTGATAGGTGGAGTTACTTCAGATTATATAAGCAAAAAAAGCTCATATTTTGAATGAAAAGGTTAAAATATGATCACTATAAATCAGTAGCTAAAATGAAATTACATTGTATGGTCAATCAATATCTATAATACACATTGTGACTACAAATAACAAAATGAAGATACATAAAAAATGGAAATAAAATTGTTTTAAAACTATTATAAACAGTTTTAAAAATGCGGTGGACATTGAGAGGGATTTCTTTCAGACCATTTTAAATTGTGTAGTTTATAGTTAATTCTATGAGGTCATAAAGAATTATCTCACAAACAACAATTGGAATTTAAAATGGAATTTAAAACCAATTCACACTCAGCATGCATTGATAGTTTCTCAAAGAAATGGGAAATTCATGTATGTAAGAAATTATTGAATATAGTGAAAGCAAAATAAAATTGTTAAATAGTCATATTTTACATTGAATCATAATAAAACCAAATTGTGGTAATGAGAGTATGTATATTACTTCCACCCAATCACATACATAGTTTGAAAAATGGTAAAATTGTTCACATGATACATGTTCTCTTTGTGATCTAATATGATCATAATTTCATTGAATATTTTTTTAGACGATGTAAATATTTTTTCCTTTCTTAGAGGTTGATAAATATTAAAAATTTACCTTTTTATTAGTCTGAATAATATCATTGGGCTAAGGTCATCAAAAATTAGATTGAATGATACTCACTTCAATAACACTATTGAGAATGATAAAATGATATTGATAATGATGAAACACCAAAGAGTAGAAAGATTTTATAGTATTAATTATAAAGAGTGATAGTTCATGAGTTTCCATGAACTCACCTTTAGATGGGGATGATTATAGAACATTTTTTTAAATTTTGTTCCATCATTTTGTCATGATATATCCATGTTTTTTACAATCATATATAGTGGTTTTGTATAAAATATATGTATCAAATGTATAACCCATAGTTTCTTTTATGTGTCCCTTTCATGAGATTTTTAGGTATATAAAATATACGGATGAGGTTTGGGTGTGTTTGGGTAACTTTCAAGGAGTTTTGGGGAAAAAGGGAACATGCATGAGATCTGTACGATTTTTCTAAACCATGCAGGATCATATGAGAAATCATGCAGAGTTGTAGTTGTTGGAAAATAGCTTTAGTTTGGTGGGATAATGGCTAAGGAGTCTATGTGAGGATGTTGTGCATGTGTCATCCAAGGAAGTAGCTAACACATGGTTAGCAAATGGTTTTTCTAAAAGTGCGGACTAACCGTGCGCATGGTTAATGTGAGATTATAAAAAAGGTGATCTCACTCATTTCTTGACTCTATAGGATTCATTTTTGCTCCTATGTAGCTGTAAATAATAAATATTCTTCATTTAAGGTTTTAGAACTTCTCCCAAGGGAACTAGAATAAATATGGATTCTTTTCTGGGTGTATTGAAGCTCAATTCTTGACGTATTAATTCTTCTTTGTTAATGTCACATTTTTTAAGAACTACATAGATCTACATCTCCTATCCTCTATGTTTATCATATATACAACTGTTATGGGGAAATTAATGATTTTGGATTCCTAATATTTTGACTTTTTGCATTGATCATGATAGGAGAAGGGATCTAAGGAATTTTTGTGTAATTCTTACCCTTTTTCTTAAGCATTCTTTTTCTGTGTTCAGTATTTTTTGAAAACAATAATGGTATGTGGATCCAATCTTGACTACTCTCAGTTGAAATGATTTTCATGCATTCCAATTAATTTTAATATATTATATTGATTTTGAAATGGCTGTTTGAGAAAAGTTGGAAAACCTCTTTAGTGAGATTATTGTAATTTGTTGAAGTCTAAAAATTTTTTGTTCTTGAAAATGTGATATTTTTTCATGGTTTTAAAATGTGGATTTTAAAACTAGAGTTTTCTAGAATTGGGGAACATGAATTTTTTTATGATTTATTAAATAAAAGAAATGTTCTAATTGAAATGAAATGGTTTGTTTTAAATGGTTTTCTTTATGATTTTAAATAAAAGAATGGGTTTATTGAATTGGTTAAACAAACATGGATTTGGCATGAGTTTGGCCTGGGTTGTGGTGTCTGTAATTATACATTGGGATGAATAAGTTTTTGAATAACCCCCATCAAAATAATGGGATTGATATAGGTGAGATGTACCCCCAACAAACTGGTTCACTTTGTGAAGGGTTGGTGGAAGGATTACTCGCCGCTCAAAAGTATAGGGAATTTCAGGTTGCATGAATGGATGGGTGTTTAGTGAATTAGAATATAATTTCTATGCCATATTGATATTGAGAAATGAGTTTAAAGCCTTTTTTCATTGTACTTCTCAAAACGTGATGAAGTGGAAAATTGTTTTTACTAGAACTTTCGTTCATTTATTCTTAAATTTTTTTGAAACTTGATTATATTATGTTATAATCTATTTTTGGAAATTATTTTATATAAACTGATTTATATAAATTTTTCTAACCATTCTAACCCAATGGTTTGGGTAGGGAAGTCATTGGGGAAAGCCTGAATAGATTTAAACTCACCCCTACTTTGGCACTTTTGTTCTTTTTCAGATGTTATCTTTCGTGATATATTCAAAGGTAATGTATCACAAGTATTTAGCACCACATCGTTATAATTTGGATATGTGGTGATGTTGAAGCATGGATCTTGTGGAGCATGGAATCTTGAGGTCATTTTGTGTCCTTAGTTATTCTTATTTGGTTTACCTCATTTAAGGATTGGATTCTACAGTAGCATAATTTGGTGTTGTTTAGTTATAAAGATGATGGTTGAGTTTTCTTGTGTTTATCATGAATCAAATAGAGGATTCTTGGTTATGGTAGTTTGGTTAGTGGTTTATTTCATAAGGGTTAAATCTTCCATAACATTCATTTGAAAAACATCCGCATTTATATACACCTGTTAGCATCTTGGGGATGTCACTTAAGGACTAGTAATGATTCGTTGTGTTCTCAAGAAAATGAGAATAAGTGGGTTATTACAAATTCTACCAGTTCATTCAGTCAAAAATATATTTTTAGATAAGATGTATCATCTTTTTTCTTTCCATGTGGACTAACTAGTGTTCAGTTTTCTGGGTCTTGGAGTTGAGATTCATTCTTTTATATTCTATGGGATGTGATATTAGAATGGAGTTGGATTGTTTTGACATGAATTGTAGAGCATATAAATATGTAGATAAACATTTATGTTGAATTTCAATTTACTAGGGATTTTGGTACATATGTGTTTGGGATACACATACAGGAAATTGGAATCTCAATATCAAGGGATTATCCAATGAGATGAGCATGACATGCATTGTAGAGGAATGAATTCTCACTAGGATTGAATATTTCATTTTGAGAAATGACATTTGTTTTTTTCCAAAAGTTTATATTTTTGAAAAAAAATTCAATTGTTTTCAAATGAAATATTATAAAAATGGAATGGTTGGTAAATTTAGAAAATGAGTTAATTTTTGAAAGCAGATATGGATTTTTCAAAAAAGAAAAACAAGAAAATAATTTTTTTGGTTAAAAAATTGTGTGATCAATGATGTGAAATAATTTGAAAATATAATCCATCCGTTTAAAGAGAGTGTGACATATAGATTTTTTTTCTATTTAGAAAATGCCACTTGGAAGATGTTGTAGGAAAAAAAAGAGAAAATGCTACGGTGAATGTGGCTACACATGAACCATAGGTGAAATGAGAGATAGATCAGAGTATCTTCTAAGAATTTCAAGATATGGAAAAGGGAAACTGGAGGGAAGAGCCAAGGAATATGGATCATTCCATCCAGTTCATGAAGATGAATAAACCTATATTCTGGTGGAATTCTAAACCCAAAAAGGTGGATTTGTGGATGAATTGGTTGAATCATATCTTTTATTTCATTGCCACACTAGCGGAGTTCAAGGTTATACTTGTGACATATATTCTCTAGGATCATATATGCAAGTGGTGGGATCTAGAAGTGAAAGATAAAATGGATCAAGGCCTTAGTTTGGAGGATTTTAAAGAAATTTCTAATAAACAATTCTATCCACATACATCCATGATCCCGCAAATGATTGAATTATTCATCATAAAGTAGTAATATCATTTTTTTCATAGTGTTTATAGATAAATTAATGAATTTAGTTCTCTTGGCACTGTAAGTTGAGGTAAGTGTGACCTTAATGGAATTTACCATTGAATCAGAGATAATATTGGAGATTCAATCAATGATTTTGGTTCTCTTTATTATAGATTATACTGTGATCATGAACAGAGAGACAGTGACTGAATGAGATATCTCAAGATATAAGGGAGGAGGATGTATGTTTATACCTATAGGAAATGTTGGGGACTCAAATTCTAGGAGGATGATGAATAAAGACACCTATTTTCAAGGAGTTAGTGGGAGTGAAAATCATATGGCTATATTAGTGAACCATCATCTACAACTGAAGAAAAAAGTAGGTTGTTTAAAATGTGGTTCAATTGACCACATGAAGAAAGAGAGTATGCCGAAACATGAGCATGCCATAACTACAAGCATAGAGAACACTAATGTTTTTATAGATTATCATTTTCATAACCAAGGTACAATAATGAATAAGTATTCATTTCCACACATTGATGATCAGTTTGATCATTTGAGGGGGACTGATGGTTCACTAAAATTGAAATTCGATTATGATATCACCAATTGAGTGTCCGGAAGGATGAAATACCAAAGACAGATTTCAAAATCATAAATGGGATCTATGAATATGTATCATGCCTTTTGGTCTTATAGATTCACAAGCAATCATTATGGAATTGATGAATCAAATATTCAAGAGTTATATGGATTATTTTTATGGGGTTTTTGGATGAACTATCGGATTATTCATGGAAAACGTATGATCATGAGAAACACTAGACAATAGTGTTGTAATTTTTGAGATTTCATCACTTTTATGCCAATCTGCAATAGAGTGATTTTTTGAAGAAAGAGGTCGGAATTCTCGGCCAAGTAATTTCGTAAAAGGTGTGTGTGGATCCCGAGAAAATAGAAGTTGTTATCTCATGGAAACAACATTGGAATTTCATTATGATATGATGTTTTCGTGGTCTTGCTGATTATTACCGATTCTTTGTGTGTGACATCTCATGACTAGACACACCAATGGAAGATTTGACAAAAAAAGAAAGATCCATTCTAATAGACTGAGGAATTTAATAAGACTTTCTAGGAGATGGAATTTCATCTTACATTATCACCCTTCTTGATTTTTTCAGAATCTGGAAAGGGGTACGTGGTGTACTATGATGCTTTGGGATCTAGGTTGGGATGTGTTCTCATGAAAGGATAGCATGTGGTTGCTTATGGTATGGGGTATTTGAGAGTGAATTAGAAGAATTACCCCACACACGATTTGCAGTTTTTTGTGTTCATCCATGCTTTGAAGACCTAATCTCACTATATCTTTGGGGAGAAATTCATCATGTTGAGAAAACATAAGATCATGAAAAATATTTTCACATAATGATACTTGAATTTGAGAAAAAATTATATGTTTGGAGAATCACCAAATGTTTGACTTTGACTTGATGAACACACCAGAAAAAGGCAATTCAGTGGATGATGAATTATATATAATGTTATATGCTCAGTTTGAGATAGAAGACTCATTTGAATTAAAGTTGATGTCATTCTTAAATGACATGAATGTTGAATGTGATGAATGAGGTGATGTTCTGGATTTCCTTTCACTTTCTTTTGTACCATATTTGGATAATATGGTCAAATATGCACAAACATATGATGAATATTTCCTGGGAGTGAGTTTAGAAATAATTGGTTGGGAGATCATTGAGGGATGGAAACATTATGGGAGTTAATTTTTATCTTTCAAAGATCGAATGGTTGTATATATGGCTTACTAGGATACACATTTTCTGAATTTCCACCATTTCATATGGTTTGTACAATTAGGTATTCAAAATAAGTATAAGGCTTTGGATTTTATGTTTTGGTGGATTTTTATGGAATGTACGGTTGATGAGTTAGTTTAAAGGTGCTTATCATGTCATTATGTCATGTATTAACATAAAAAACCAGCAGGTATATTGCATACTTTAATTATTATTGTTTTGAAATGGGATCTGATAGCCCTGTATGTTGTTAGAGGTCTCCCATGAATGGTCTAGAAACATGATTCTATATGGGTGATAGTGGATCGACTCACTAAGTCAGACCAATTCATTATTATTAATGAGACTCATGTGGTAGAGGATTAATACAAAATACCAAACCAATCAGTGATAAAGGGACACATAATACGAACTTTAATAGTCTTAGATATAAATCTGAGGTTCACTCTCATTTAAGGGAATCCTTACTAAAATCCCTTTCCACTATGTTGATTTTGAGTTTGAAGTATCATCCTCATACAAATGGTAAATCCCAAAGGATAATACAAACATTTTAAAACATGTTTTGGTAATGTGTAATTCATTTTGGTTTCTCATGGGAGTAGAATATACCTTTAGTACAGTTCTCGTATAATAACATCTATCAGGACTCGATACATATGGCTCCATTTAAAGAATTGTATTGGAGTCTATGTCATTCACCACTTTGTTGGGTTAAAATAAGAGACACTTCACTTGTTTGGAAATGCCTTGTCCATGAAAAAATAGAGAAGATTCATTTGACTAGGAAATGTATGGAGACAACTCAGATTCATTAGAAATTATATGCATATTATCATCGATGACTGTTATCATTCACGATGAGAGATCGCATGTTCTTCCTGGTTTCTCTATGGCTTAGGCATTATTAATTTAGGAACTAGGTAAAGTTATCTCTTAGATACATTGGACCTTTAGAGATAATTTAATGAGTTGGAGATGTGGAATATCGGTTGGCATCACCACCACCATTCATTTTGGTAAATAATGTTTACCATGAATCCCAATTGAAAAAGTATCAACCTGATCTTGTTGATGTGATCAGATGGGATCATGTTGTCCAAGATCTAGATGCATTATTGGTTAATATCCCAATGTAGATTTTGGATAGGTAGGATAAAGTATTGTGAGGAAAATGTATCGGTCTAGTACAATCTTTAAGACAACATGGTAAAATTTAGGAAGATACATTGGAATGTAAGAAAAAAATGGATGGGAAATGGTTATAACTCATTCATGGAAAGGATGGTTTTCAAAATTTTGAGGACGGAAAGGCTAATGGTGGGGAGAACATAGTGCCCCCTATTTATAGTATTTAACCCTTTATTTATGTTTTTATGTATATATAGTATATGTATGAATGTTGGTAGTGTTTGGGGAACATTCAGAGAGTTTTGGGGGATAAAGGGTTGGAGAACGAGATGTGCACGATTTCTCTAAATCGTGTAGAATCCATGGAGATACCGTGCTGAGTTTTAGATGTTTTAAAGTATCTTCATCATAGTGGTCACATGGAAAAGGAGGCCATGTTGGGAGGCCATGGAATTGTTACCCCTCTAAGTAGATAACTCACTGTTTTCTCATGGGATGTCTAACCATATAGACTAACCATGGGTTGGGTTAAGTGAGATCCCAAAAAAGTGTATCTCACACATTTTTTACTGTATTGTCTATGGATTTTTGGCTATTCATCCCTAACTCGTAATTATTCTCCATTGATTGTTGGATAACATCTCCGAAGAGAATTTAAATCAATTCAGAGACATTCCATGTAGTTTAGAAGCCCAATAATTGAGGTATGACCTCGTTATTCATTGTTCTTATCACGTTTTCTTAGATCTAGTTCTCCATTCCTTTCAGTTTCTCATACCTTCAACAGTTAGGGGTAGATATATTTTTTATATTCCAAAGATTGAAAATTTTCATCTTGGTCATGATATGAGAATATATCGAATTTTGTTTCATAGAATTCTTACCCGATTTCATGAGTATTCTTCATCTGTTTTCAGTTTTCATCAAAACCATCATGGTAGGTGGATTTTATCTCGAATAAAATTATTAGAACTGATTAAAATTATTTCCAATTGATTTTCATATGTCAAATTGATTGTTAATTTAACTTTTTTAGAATTATTGTAAACCCTCATTAGTGATGGTTTTGTAAATTGTGGAAATATGTAAAATTGGTGTTCTTGAAAATGGGTGTTTGTTCTTGGTTTTAAAATGTGGATTTTTATATATGGCTGTTAGAATGAGGATTTTATAGAATTGTGGCATATGGATTTTGTAAATAAATTCAATAAAAGAAATATTTTTATTGAAATAAAATCATTTGTTTGAATTGGATTGCATTATGATTATCAATAAATGAATAGGTTTATTGAATTGGTTGAACACAATCAGATTTGGAAGGGGTTTGACATGGTTGTTTCCATGGGTTCATATGAATTAGAATGTATAAGGGTGTGAATGGTACCCATCAATAATTTGGGATAAATATGGGTGTAATGTACCCCCATCAAAGTGGTACACTATGGGAATGGTAAGTGAACGGATAACTCACTACTCACAAGTATAGGGAGTTTCTGGTTTCATGCATGGTTGGATTTGTTCTGATATGGAATGGAATGTTTAAGACAAAATGATATTGAGAAACGATTTTTAACCTATTTTTGGTTGTTCTTCTGAAAATTTGATTTGCTGTAAAATAGGTTTTTCTAGAATATGTCTACACTTGGTATTAAATGGTATTGAGACTTTTTTATACTTAGTTATAAAATGTTTTGGGAGATTTTTTATATATAAACAAATTTACACAAATGTTTCTAACCTTTATATCATAGTGTTGTGATTTGGTATGTCATTGGGAAAACTCAATTGAGTTTTATACTCACCCCTGATTTGGAACATCAGTTCTTTTTCAGATGTTATCTTCCAGGATATGGGAAAAGGTAAAATTTCATATGTATTTAGTGTCACCTCGTGATACATTGGATATTGTGTGATGTTAGAGCATGGACCTCCTGAATCATTGTGTATTTTGGTCATGTTGGATTCCTTAATTTTTATTCCACTATTTAGATTTCTTTTTTTTTTTGGATTCCATTGTATCATACTTTGGTTTGGTTTTGTTATAAATATGATGGTAGAGTTGTCTTATTCATTATACATCATATAGTGGTTTTTTGGGTTATGTCTATTTGGTTAGTAGTTTATGTTTTAAAAGGTAAAATCATCCCCCAACATTCATTTGAAACCCTTAATCATTTATTACCAGACATTGGCTTCTTGGGGATATCACTGAAGGACTAGTATTGTTTCGTTTAGTTCTCAAGACAATGAGAATAAGTGGTTCATTACATTATCGATTATATTTCTTATTTTGATTATTCTAAAAGTTTTAGACTAGTTTCTTGGCATCAATAATTCATGAAATAATGGAGGAAACCATTCATATTGAATGATTAGTTTCATAATATGAACATACTCCCTCATATCGCAAAATATTAAATATACATACCTTGATAAAATGAAAACTTTAGCCATACAATCCAAAACGCCATGGAAATGAGTTTAATAATTGGAGGAAATACTGAGTCATTTGATAAATTATTACATTTTCAATATAATTCAAATTGAAAATAAATTAAAAGAATGTGAATTTTTCTTCTTCGATATAGATGTATAAAATATAATATGAAGTAGATGAAAACAATTCAAATTTCATATTACTTTTACGGTAACATAACATAACTATCTTGAATGTATAGAGAATAAAAGATGTTAATTTTATAAATATTGATATAACATATTTGGATCCATGAATAAATTATATGGTATAATATAAAATCCTATTTTTCAATAAGATAATATTTGGTAAAGCACATTTAATAATTTTTAACTAGAATAACGAATAAATATTACAAAAAATAGAAATTAGTTTGGAGAATAAAATTTTGTTCAAAATGAGGGAAAAAAATAAAACATAACAGAATTATAATTCAATGTTATTGACAATGATTGATGTAAGATCATATATGAAATCAAAAAAATATATTTGGTATTCTATAGTAATGATTGAATTCAAATCAAATGTTCCCATTTTGATAAAACTAGTGCAGGAATAATATTGTACTGAGCGAGTCATGAGCCAAAAAAATTTATTAATGATCATATGACATTATTTTTTCTAGAAACTATTTGTTGAGAAGGATAATTGGAGAGGGTTAGGTTTTCATAGGAAAAAATAGAGACTTGTGCAGAGTGAGATTTTGGAAATGATGGAATGTAATGGTAAGGGAGTATCTCGGTGGATAAAATTAAAGATAAGGTATATCAGAGGTATGATTTTAAGAAGATAGTAAAACGATTAAAGGGAGATCATATTATTTAATATAATAGTAGATAATATATTTAATAGCATAATATGTTTGAAAAAATAAGGATATTTTTAATGAAAACATGTATCATTTATTTAACATTTATTCATAGATTATTGAAAATAGATTCTATATCTACCAATAAATGTTCAATTTCATTGTTATCATTTTTATTAGTATGAATAGTATAGGAAATATTTTTTTGAGTTGAATTATTTATGAGTAAACATATTCACATAATGATACATGTGTTATGATATGGTGGTAATGTAATAATAATAATATAAGTGGATGGAATAAATTTAATAGTATAGTGCTTTTATTTTAATAACAAATCTACAAAAGTAATCAAAATAATTAAACAGTTCTACAATAATTTAGTTCTTAACGTAATATTCTAAGTATTTTGAAAATATTATGAATTCATACATTAATGGCCGGGTAATAAATGAATGTAACCATTTTATATTACATGTCTACCTAATGTTATTTTCTTACTAGATGACGGAATAATTGATATATACAAATAAAAATTTTATTTATTGGAAGTAATTCTTATTGATTATTTGAATTACAATATTTTTCAAATGTGTGTAAATGATTTTTTATAAAAATAAAGTGAATATATAAATATTAAAATAATATAATAAAAATTCCAAATAATGTTTTTCACTTAAAAATTTTCGGTAATATATTTATTGGATTAATAAATATTTTCTCTTAAGGGATGAAAATTGTAATGATAGTAATTATGGGAAATTAACAATTAATATATAATAAACTTGGTTTCACTGATAATTTTATGTTGTGTTGTCTTGTTTCCTGTATCAAAGTTGAGCCAAAAATAATTTTTTGAATAACATTGATATTGTAGTGTTTAGGAAATTTTGAAATTAATATAGAATCAAGATAAATTTTAATATTCAAAATATTCCTTTGAAATATACATTTGAAAAAATAGTATACATTCAATTTAATGGAATATTTTCGAACATCATGTAAATTTTTTATTATCCCACACTTTTTGTAACAAAATTTTTTATGGAAGGTGATAATTCTCTAAAGTTTATTTTTTTTAATTTAGAATTATAATGTTTAATTTTAAATATTATTATAAAATTTAAAACATTTAAAATGAAAGAGTCTAATAATCACTCAATTTAATGATATGCTTTATAAAGGAAACCAACATAAGCATTCTAATCCACGCTAGTGGATGATAGTATATCCATATGAATCTACATGAATCTATTAAATTGTATAAGAAATAGAACATGAAAGAGATGATATATCCTAAATGAATATATTGGTAGTAATTTTATATGAAATTTAATTCACATTTAAAATATATTAGTCATGTATTAAATGAATTTTTTAAACTTCATTCAACATATTTGATGTCTTTATTCCTTATATGTTTATTTGGTATTGAAATTCTTGTGTGACATCTTTGAAATCATCTGTTAATAAGTGAAACGAAATTATAATCATCACCCATATAAACTGATAATCTACTCTGGAATTATAAAATTGGAATAAAATTGTAATCTAAATCATAATTATTGAAGAATAAAATAAATGTATATATTATTTTTTTAGAAAACAATAAATATTATGTTAATAAAAGTAATTATTATATATGTAAATGTAGAAAAAAATAAATTAGATAATTAATACATGGTGGTACAATATTAAAAAACTACATATACATTATACATATATTGAAATATTTTATATAGGATAAATTATATATAATATCTCCATATATATTTTTCATAC
The DNA here is from genome assembly GCA_963277665.1 of Viscum album. Classification (NCBI taxonomy): domain Eukaryota; kingdom Viridiplantae; phylum Streptophyta; class Magnoliopsida; order Santalales; family Viscaceae; genus Viscum; species Viscum album. Next base: position 601,623,926 of record OY728147.1, on the reverse strand, counting down.
ATACTATGAGCATAGTGAAAGTGATATTTTATACAGCAAGTACACTATGAGAAAATCACTAATTCCAATATAAGAAATTCAAATATGACAATTTCTATCATAAAAATGTGAAAATTGAATATTGAAAAAACATATCTTTTTAATTTAAGACAACATAGTAGTAATAAAAAAATAAAACCTGACCATAAGTAAAATTTTAAATATGTTATAAAACATGTATTTTTTTTAGAAATTGTACATTTTTTGGGTGATTTAATATAGGTTATTAAAATATATATACAAATTATATGGGTGAAAATTCAAATCTTCATTCATAGAAAATAAATTTTTAAATAATATCTTAACATTTCTCCAATAATTTAAAAATGATAACATAAACCATAATGTTGGGTTATCCTATAAATAAATTTCAAGCGTAATAAATAAAATATATAATGAAAATGTTCTGATTTATTAGTATAAATATTATTTATGGATATCATTGATCCCAAAAAAACTAATACTTGTCGAAACTATTTAAAATAATAAATAAAATTCACATTTCACAATTCCCCATAATATAATTATATAATTATATAAAAATTAAATATTTGATGGGAAAAGATATTGTTTTATAGGTTATGAGGTAATTCATTAACATTAAAAATTATAAATATAGAAGAATTATTTACAATAAAAGAAAAAAAATGGAAATGAAAATTAAAATAAACATGTGAAGTTAAGAGAGGGGTGGGGAGGCTACTGCCATAATGATGAATCAAGGAAAAATTGAACAATAATGAAAATTGAATGAAAAAAAGATAAGGTGGTGGTGATATGTGTAAAGGGTATTATGTCATTTCATATAATTATAGATATTTATATATAAATAGTGTATATAAATCATTGATATTTAAATTGTGAATTTGTACGAAGAAAAATATACATATTACATATTAATAAAAAATATCCCAAAATAGATATAATTATTTTAAATATAGATGTATGTAATATGTGTAATACTTATTTAGAATACACATATTACATATAAATTAATTTTTATTCTATTTTTTAAAATATGAATAAACATTTAGGATTATTTATTTTATATACCCCTAGTAAATGATAATTACATACTAGTGATTAAATATTAGTTTTTTGCATTTTTTAAATTTGGTATAACATGTATGGTTTTTAGTATGTCAATATTTCATATTTTAATTTTTGAATATACATTTCCTTTGTAATATATATTTTAGTATATACATATTGGTAGATAGAATCCAAAATAGAGGTCATAATATGGAAAATAGTATTTCATTTAGAGTTCATAAATATTTCATTCAATTAATGTTAATGATTTTTTTAAAAAAATAAGTCGAATATATTATCATAAATATTTTAGTCATAAAAGATAAATTCAAAATTCAAAACCTCATTTTTTATCCGGACATTTCATAGTAGGAATGGCACTAGAATAAGTGAGAGATAAATTTAAGAATTCGTATATGTGTTGTGTTTTTCTAAAAAATGATACTATTATAATTAATTTTAAAGAGTTTTTTTTTTAAATTCATTGATTTGATATTTAATTTTTGATATGATCGAAGAAAATTTATCAACATTGATTCTAGGCCTGAAGAAGACAACAATTTAGAAAATAAACACAATATAAAAATATAAATAATGATTATGAGTATAACATAATCATGATATTCAAATTTGTAAAAATATAAAATACTATGAAATACAATGTAGTATATAATATTGAGTAAAAGAAAATATCAAAATAGTTTTCTTTTTGTTGAAGATAAAGGATAATGAATTATGGTTTGGAAATATGATACATGTAAAAATAAAATGGTTAATAATTTCATAAACATTTTATTATCAATTATGTACTTGATATTTCGTATTTATATAAATGGTATGCACTATTCATGCACTCAATAAACTGATTGTGTCATGACCCTATACTCCAAGGCCTGTTCTGTGACTACCCCAATCCCTCCTTTCATAGGTCAGGGGCTGCTGGCAAGCATCGAAAGGCGTATTCCCTAAAACTGGGAAGACATTGCCTTTATAACATGTAAACTCACACAACTAAGAACAAAGCAGGATACAAGCACAAAGTGAAAATATATTATAAATAGGGTGCGTACATAAGGAAAAAGGGCCCAGAATACAAGCCCAACTGAAAAGTAAAAGTAAACATAAAACTATATGTAAAAATTAAACAACTCTAATGGACACCCTCCAAGGATCCTTCCTAAAGGGTAGGTACATCTCTCAAACGGTTGTCCCTATGGTATGCCTCGTCTAATGTCCACCTTTTAGCTACCTTCATTCCTGGTACCCTCATCCTCTTTCAGCGTTGTCTATCGTCTGCACAAGATAGAAAAAGGTGTGGGCGTAGCCCGTGCAGGCTTGAGTATAACAATACTCAGTATGGACTCTGAAACCCTCAAAGGTCACACAAAATCCACAAAGGATACACCCCAAATCATGGAAACAACAGTTATATCTACTTAGTTATATTCCCATACATATACCTAAGTTATCAAGTATACACATCTCTTCTATTAGGAAACACAAGGACCAAATCAAAAGCCCAAATCTCAACTGTTCCACAGAGGAATGATTACCACGAAAGTAACACCCCAATGGTACGTACCACAATGGTAAAGCCACACAGAAGTATACCACAAAGGTATCACCACGAATTAAAGTACCACAAATGTATCGCCACACAGAAGTATACCACAAAGGTATCACAAAAAATGTATGGACTTAGCTCAAACCAGGTATAACTTAGGTATGGCAGTAAAGATAATTAGATGTAACTACTAAATCATCTTACTCTATTGGGAGGCTGAACCACGTAGGATCCTAAATCATCAAATCCATGTCAGATCCAAGTATAACAGACCCACGTAAGATCCTAGAGTAGTCCCACATGGATTCCTAGACCGGATCCAGGTATGATCCATGAACACAGAACCACGTAGGATCCCTTGGTAGAGACCCACAAACTACCCCTTTCTCATGTTATCGCCATCCAAAGGGTTTCCACACTAAGTTCGCTGGATTCCAGAAGGGTATTCTCTTCAAGACACAGGTTAATAATCCATCTACCATGATGTCCTGTGAAGAAATATCCCAATGTACCGCCATGTAATAGGGGTCTCAATGCAACAGATGATGTGTCAATCAGATGCTTGGTCTGTATGTTTTTGGACTTCTAGTCCCAAGGGTCCGGTTAGATTCATGTTCGATACAACCTAGCCATACCGTAACATTATTCAAAAATCATGTGAGTTATACCAAAAGAACTATCTTAATCCAAGGTTTCTGGTGCTACAGACGATTCGTCAAATGGACGCTCGTAGCTCACATTATGGCCGAAAGAGTGGAAAGGGGTCGAAGCTGGTCCGGGTCTGGTCCGACCTAGTTCGGGTTAACCTGGCCCGAACCAAGTCCGACCCTTTGTCCGACTAGGCCCTCTAGGTCCGACCCGGCCCGCAGGGTGGCCCACGCTTGGTATCCCGTGACTGGCCCGTGGTTGGGTGGCCCGCGGTGGGGTCCACACTAGCCACCGTCCAAGGGGGAGACACCCCTTAGGTATCCCAAACGGCTATTGTTAAGGTTGGGAGGCCCACCGGCCGGCGCCACATCGCGCCGACATGAGGAACACGGGACCCCGTGTCACGCAAGGCTCCCCGGCTGGCCGGACGACAAGCCCACCCGTGGGGCGTGGTCACACTGCGCCGCCATCGGCAGCCGACAAGGAGTCGGCCACCCTCCTTCATCACTGTGGCTTCGTGCATTTACCCATGCATGCCCGACGGTGCGGATGCGTACCGCCACCAACATAACACGACCATTTGTACAACAGTCGCCATCATTTCTCCACCGCGGCCGACGGGCCGCGGCCCTTCACCGGCGACACGATCGCACCACCTCTCCTGAGCCCTTCAAGCACCGGTCGATGACAATGGTTGGCAGGAACATTCCTCGGGGAACCGGGCGTGCCTCGGTGGACCATTCTTCATTCCAAATACTCATGAACTCATCTTGGTACATTTCCATTGATTTAAGACCACAAAAATCCACAAAGGATGCAGAGGGTTCGGGCCGTGTTTGTTTTTCCCACACCCTCCGCGTTAGAACGGTAGTAAGCGGCATAGTTTTACTTGATTCAAGAAGAATGACAAGAACAAGTTAAGGGGTATTCAAAACAATAATCCCAATCTCAAAGATTCATTGACATCGGTGAGGAGTGGTAGAGACCGTTGTCGGTTCATCAACGTTGAAGACGTTCCTCGTTGGAGATCCTTCGACGAAGTTCTTCGTTGTAGAAAAGTTCGTCGAAGGAGAAGAGTTCTTCATTAGAGAAAGTTATTCCCGATTCTCCATGGTTCTCCCAACCCTCCGTTTCCAATGATTTTCCCCAATGAAATTTGGATATAACATAAAAAAGTCTATCAATTAATTAAATTTGGAACAATTAATTAATTGAAGCGGGTACAATTAATTAATGGAAGTTGGCATAATTAATTAATTGATGTTGACACAATTGACCATGGAGAGTTGAAAGGTTTTCCCACATTAATAGGGGTTTGGGTGGTCCCCACTATAAAAATTTAAATTCGGTGTATTTCCAGCTTGGGTGGTCCCCATCTCCATAATTCTTAAAGAAAAATAAAATATTAATTATTATATTTTTCTTCTTCCACGAAAAACTGAAAAACTAACTTCCACCCCTGTTCTACTACGGTTGAGGTAAAGGTCTCCTTAAGAGAATATCAGCATTGTTACTTCAACGGTGCCATCAGATTTAAATTTTGATCAACGGTTCAAAAGTTTCAAAAACCCACTCGCATGTTTAATGGATGTACTTAAAAAAAGTTCAAAAATTTATTCTGAGAACACTGGTCCTCAGAATCACGCGCCTTCAATTTTCATGAACTTGTAATATATCCTTATATTTAAAAACATTACATGGAAAAATTTGAGTCATTACATTCTCCCCACCTCAGGGATTTGTGTCCCCGTAAGCCACAACTAATACTAAGGTAACAAGTGGGAGAACTAAACATGTATCTAAGCCTCCCACTCACATGCTCTCTCCTAGAGGTTCACGTGCTTCCAGCAAACATGCACTAAAGGTATCAACCGCCCATAAAGGACCGTCTCTTATTGATTCTCAATCTATATTGGAACCTCCATAGAGGTTGCCCCATTGTCGATGTCCAGCTCGTTGTGGTCAATGATGTTAGATGGGTCGAGCACGTATCTCCTCAGCAGGGATACATGGAATATGTCATGCCCCTGGTTCAACTGAGGGGGAAGTTCTGGGTGTTAAGAAACCCCACAAACTCTATTGAGGACCTGAAAGGGTCCAATGAACCTCAGAGATAACTTTCCACCCCATCCATATCTCCGTAAACCTTGTCTAGGTGAGACAAGTAGAATGAAATGGTCTCCATCCTCGATCAATGGAGGTGTCAGTCTTCTATCGGCATAGGTATTCTTCCTAATTTGTATAATATTCATCTTCTCCTAGATAATTTGTACCATCTCCGTGGTAGCCCATACCACATCTGGTCCCATGAGTGCGGACTCCCCTAGGTCAGTCCATCCCAAAGGGGATCTCCAAGGTTTGCTGTATATAGCCTATAAAGGTGCCATCCTAATGGTTGAGTGATACTTTTTGTTGTATGAAAACTCCACCAAGGAAAAGTGATCCTCCTAGCTGCGACTGAAGTCGATGATGCAACCACACAGCATGTCCTCGAGGTTCTGAATGGTCCGCTCAGTCTGGCCAACTGTCTGAGGATAGAAGGTGGTGCTCAAATGAAGTTGCGTCTCAAAAGCCTCCTACAGCCCCTTCAACAGATGAGAAGTGAAACGTGAATCACGATCAAAGACAATCATCGAGGGTAAACCATGTAACTGAAAAATTGCTTGCACATAGAGGCATACCACACCCTCTACTAAACCCTGCTCTCTGATTGGTAGGAAGTGGGCCGACATGGTGAGTTGGTCAATGACCACCGAGATAAAATCATGACCCCGAGATGTACATGGAAGTCCTGTCATGAAGTCTATGGATATCCAATCACACATCCACTCTGGGACCTCTAAAGGCCTAACTAAGCCTGGTGGTACCTGATGCTCCTCCTTCACATGCTGACAAGTGAGGCTTTGAGAGACAAACTCTACAACATATTTCTTCATTCTTAGCCACCAATGATGTCATTAGAGGTCCTGGTACATCTTTTCCACTTTTGGATGTACTGCTAGATGGGACGTATGGAACTCCCTCAACACTTCCTTCTGATGCGGCACTGGTACCATGGTATGTTCTCTTAATAGGATGACATGCTCTCCACAATCAGAAAATCGATCAGGTGCCTTCTCTATTGATATCTGAACATGTCGAGCCTCACTATTAGTATCCACATGATGTGCCTTCGTGGCTCGGTAAATAAATGGGGGAGTGACTGTAAGAGACTGATGAAAATATTCTTAATCTTGATCCATAAAGGATATATGAAAAGTGTCCAGTTGCTCCATCGCCTCACCTAGCAGCTGTATACCTGATATCTTGCTGACTACATCTGCTATACGTTCCCCTTCAAAGGAGTATAGAATATCTTGAAGTCATATTCCTGGAGGAACTCATACCAACTTCGCTCTCTCATGTTCAGGTCATTCTAGGAGAAGCGAAATCTGAGACTCTGGGGATCATAGTAGAATGTAAATCGATCGCCCATAAGATAATGTCACCACATCTTCAAAGATAATACCATTGCTGCTAACTCAAGGTCATGGGTAACATAGTTATTCTCATGCCATCTTAGTTTTCTAGAACCATATTCTATAACTAATCAATTATGTATGAGGAAACATCTAAGCCAGGTCCCTGATGCATCACAGTAGACTATGTACCCAACACCCTCCTCAGGAAGCCTCATGATGGGGGCACTAGTCAGCCTCTGCCTCTTCTCTTGAAAACTCCACTAGCATCACTCTGAAAACACGAAGGGTTATCCCTTCTTCATCAACGTTGATAAAGCTACTGCAACTTTGGAGAAATCTGACACAAATCTCTTTTAGTATCTAGCAAAACCCAAGAAACTCCATAACTCCATCACACTCCTGGGTGGCTCCCAAGCATGTACCGCCTCAATCTTCGCTAGATCCACCACAACTCAAGCCTCAGAGATGACATGTCCTAGAATGTGAACCTCCCGAATCTAGAACAGGAACGTCAAGAGCTTACTATAAAGGTGGTGCTCTCGGAGTGTGTCCAGAACTACCTGAAAATGATAGGCATGCTCCTCCTCGATAGCCGAGTAGAACAGAATGTTTTTGATGAAGACTACTACAATGTGATCAAGGTATGGCTGAAATATCTTATTCATGAGTCCCACGAACACAGGTGGAGCGTTGGTCATTCCGAATGGCAAAACAAAGAACTCGTAGGGGCCATACTGACATCTGAAAGTCATCTTCTACACATCCTCTTCTCGAACTCTGAGACAGTGATAGCCAGATCTGAGGTCTGTCTTTAAGAACCACCATTCTCTATTCTACTAATCCAAAAGGTCGTCAATCCTCAGGAATGGGTACATGTTTTTCACGGTCACCTGGTTTTGGCTTCTATAGTCAACACAATGTCTCAAGCCCCCATCCAACATCATGGCGAACAATATCAGGGCTACCCAAGGAGAAACACTAGGCCATATGAACCCCTTCCCCTTAAGTCCTCCAGCTATACCCACAACTCATGAAGCTCCGTAGGAGCCATCCGATAGGCTGGTGTAGATATCAGTGTCGTCCAAGGGTACAAGTCAATGTAAAAGCCCACCTATCTATGAGGAGGTCGACATAGAACATCATCAGGGAAGAAATGTGCATACTATTCCACCACTACAGGATAACTTGGACTCTCCATATCAACCGCATTGAGGGTATGGTTAGCGAACTGATTTGTGATTGACTGCACTGTCGCCAATGTAAGTCCATCATATGTTAAAAAGGCTCCATTATTCCTGGTGTAGAAAAACCTAGTCCCATTTATGCGGACACATCACACTTTGTGCCTAATATAATCAATCTGATCATGGAGTGTAGATAAACAGTCCATACCAAAGATGACATCGTTAGGCATCAACGCCACTACTAAGAGATACCTGCCTATGCTCTCACCTCCTAGAGTAATCTCACACTGCTGGCACTAGTGTGTATTCTTAAAATCATCTCCCGAAGGAGTCTCTACCTGTAAGGATCAAGCCAATGGCTCCACAAGAATCTCTAAGCTCTGAATGAGCATAGTGGAAATTAAGGAATGACTGGAAGCTCTGTCTATAAGTACTACAGCTAAGGTGTATTAGACATAGATCGTAACTCGTATCACCTTTGGAGCACCATGGTTGTAGGACTCACCTCCCTGGAGTTGAGATCGCCCCTGTACACCAACTTTTTGTGGTCGAGGTGACCACATGGTGGTGGTAGGGGTAACACCTCGAATTGTCGCCCACCGAAAACTGCACAGCCAACGCCTCTTCCACGACCGCTTTCTCCTTGTGGACCTCCTTGGTCGAACCTCTATCTCTTCCAGGGTGGTCCTTCGACCATCTTTTGATCATCCTTATGGTTGGTCATGACGTCACGTGCCATGTGACCCTGACTGACACATGCGTAACACTGCCTACTCCTCGCATGACTGCTCTGTCTCAGGTGCCCCACACAACTGACCCTAAATCCGGCGATCATCCCCCTATAGGTATGGTCCTCTTGGACCATTGTGACATCTCTCAGCTGTCTGCTGAGGATGAATTCTCTATGTGATGATCGGTTGTGGGTCCCAATGCTGGTGACAGCATAGCATGAAAACTCTCTGCTAAGAGGGCTCACTCTATCACCCCTTCCCGTGTCGAGATGCAGAGATAAATCATCGAAGTCCTGATCTCCCTCATGAGTCCCTGGTCGATGGTTTGGGACCTATATAATGGGTCTTGCACAATATCAGGGGAGTAGCATGAGAGATCGGGAACCTTGCTGAGTACTGAGCCACAATCATACTGCCCTAATACAGATGAAGAAGCTCTTGTATGTTCACTACATGAAGGGTCGTTGGGACAAACTCTGCCCAAAACTGGCCCTCAATGTTTTTCCAGAGAAGTGTCACCTCGTCGTGAACCTGGTGCATCAAGATCCACCACCATCCTACATCTTCCCGTAGAAGACTGGATACAAGGATCACCATGAGATCAGTTGGTGTCCCTACCTGTCAGAATACTCTCACCACGGCATCCATCCAATACTCACCCACATGTGTGTCCGTCTTACTCCTGAAACTAAGTGTCCTCTTGCACTGGAACATGTAAAACACGCTCAATAGGTGTTCCCTCTCAACTACTTGGGCTGGTGGTATTGGTGGCCCCAATGGTTAATGGTATCGCTGGAGCCTCTACTGAAAGAGGGCCCTGCACCAAGGCCTTATCACTCAGTGTGCTATCATTACGTACTATACCTAGAACCTATGCTGGTTGTCTATGCGGAGCCATCTTCAAATTTAAAAGGTGTATCAAGGTAAATAAGTTAAACCGGGTGAGGTAACTCAAAGAGATCACAAAGAATACTTTTCAAAACACACACAATCCGTGTTTTTGTGCACAGAGTCAGAAATCAGAATCCAGGGTCCTGGTGTATGGATATGTCCACCACCACACCTACACTGGATTCCCCAAACTAATAACCACACTCATAACACTTAACACTATTTATGTTAGAAGATCAATGTCTAATGTTCTACAGTAGAACTAACTCCTCTGATACCAATTTTTCAAGAACCATTCCCTAGGTCCCGTGCCATGACCACCCCAAGACCGCCTTCCATAGGCCAAGGGTTGGCGACTCGCACCGAATGGTGTATTCCCTAAAACTGGGAAGGCATTGTTTTTATAACCTATAAACTCACACATCTAATAACAATGTATGATATAATCACAAAGTGAAACTGTATAGTAAATACGGTGTGTACAGAAATAAAAAGGTGCCAAAATACAAGCCAAACTAAAAATTACAAGTAATCTAAAAAGTACAGGTAAAACTGAAACAGCTCCAGTGGACACCCACCAAGGATCCTACCAGAAGGGTTGGTACCCCTCTCAAACGGTCATCCCTATGGTATGCCTCGTCTAATTTCCACATCCATGCTACCTCTAGTCTTGGTACCCTCATCCTCCGTCAGCGCTATTCGTCGTTTTCACAAGACACAACACGGTGTAGGTATAGCCCGTGTAGGGATGAGTAAAACGATACTCAATAGGGACCCCGAGACCCTCAAAGTTCTCACAAAATCCACAATGTATAAACCAAAAATCATGGAAACAACAGTCAACCCTACTTAGGTATATCCCCATACATATACCTAAGTTATCAAGTATACCCAACTATACCATAAGGAAACAAAAGGCCCAAATAAAAATCCCAAAGCTCAACTGTTCCACAGAGGAATGATTACCATGAAGGAAACACCCAAAAGGTATGTACCACTAAGGTAAAGCCACAAGGAAGTATACTACAAAGGTATCACCACGAAGGAATGTACCACAAAGAAATCTCCACACATAATAATACCACAAAGGTATCACCACAAATTTAATGACTTAGCTCACTCTAGGTATAATATAGGTATTGTAGTAATGATGATTATATGTAACTACTAAATCATCTTACTCTGTTGAGAGGCAGACCCATATAGGATCCTAAATCATTAGACCCACATAGGATCCTAGTATAACATACCCACGTAGGATCCTATAGTAGTCCCATGTGGATTTCTAGAGTGGATCCATGTGGGATCCTCGAACACAGACCCACATAGGATCCCAAGTCACAAACCCACATATGATCCCTTTCTCATGTTACCACCAACCACAGGGTTCCCACACTAATCTCACTTGATTCCAAAAGGGTCCTATCCTCAAGCCCTTGGTCTACACTGAAACTGCCACAAAGTGCCACGAAAAAGTTTCCCAAAGTTCCTCCATGTAATAATGGTCTCAATGCAACAAACATTGCATCAATCAGACGCCCAGTCTGTATTTTATTGTCCTTTTAGCCTAGAGGGCCTAATTGGATTCATGTATGATCCAACCCATATATACCCCAACATTATCCAAAACTAATGTGGTGTATACCAAGAAGACTGTCTCAAACCATGGTTCCCGGCACCACAGATGGTTCTTCAAATGGATGCATATATCTCATGTTATGGCCGAAAAAGAGAAAATGGGTCGAAGATGGTTCGGGTCCAATCCGGCCCGGTCAGACAGACCAGGTCTGGGCTGACTCGACCCGATTCGGGTTGACCCGGTCCGACCTGGGTCTGGCCCGAGGTCCGACCCCACCCGCGAGGTCCGACTTGGCCCATTTCAGGCTTGTTGTTGGGTGGCCCCATGGTGGCGGTCCTCCCTAGCTACTGCCCAAGGGAGAGGCACCACTTGAGTATCCCGAACGACCGCCGTTCAGGTTGGCAGGCTAACCGGCTGGTGCAACGTGGCGCCTGAAGCTGGAACGCAGGAACCTGGGTCCCGCTCGGCTCCCCGGCTAGCCGTATGGCTAGCCCACCCATGCGGCACAGTCGAGCGACATGTGGCTAGTAGCGAGCGGAACTCCCTCCTTCACCGACGTAGCCTCATTCCGTAAACCCTACATACCAGGTGGTACGGACACGCCCTGCCACCCCCATCATGCTATCGTCTATGCACCAGCCACCACCAATGCTCCGCCGCACCTGAAAGGATACGACCCTCCTCTGGCAGTGCAATCGTGACACCTCCATCATCGCGGCCACCCGGAGGGCCAGACGCAACTCCCAATCCCTTCAGGTGACAGTCATTGGCACCGGTGGCCGGTGATGTTCCTCGGGTAACCGGGCGCACCCTGGTGGCCGTTCATTATTCTGAAGACTCCTGCACTCATCTCAGGAAGTTTCCATCGATTCAAGACCACCAAAATCCACAAAGGTTGTAGAGGGGTCGGTCTGTGTTCATTTGGACCACACCCTCTCTATTAGAATGGTAGCAAGAAGCATAGTTGTTATTGATTAAATAAGAATGACAAGAACGAGGTAAGGTGTATTCGAATCAATAGTCCCTACATTAATGATTCGTTGACATCGGTGTGGAGTGGGATAGACTGTCATCAGTTTGATGTCATTAAAGACGTTCCTCATTAGATATCCTTTGACATAGATCTTCATTGGTGAAAATTACATCGAAGGAGAAGAGTCCTTCATTGGAGAAATTTATTCCTGGTTCTCCACGTTTCTCCCAACCCACCATTGTCAACAATTTCCACAAGGTAATCAGGATCAAACATAATAAAAAATTAAGTCTATCAATTAATTAATGTTGGCATAAGTAATTACTTGATGTTGGAAATATTAATTAATTGAAGTGTTCACAATTAATTTATTAAACGTGGCACAATTAACCATAGAGAGTTGAATGATTTTCCCACATTAAGAGGGGTTTAGTTGGTCCCCACAACAAAAAATTTTAATTGGGTGGATTTCCATCTTGGGTTGTCCCCACCTCCATAATTCATAAGGAGAGGTTTAGAAAAGGGAAATAAAGTGTTAATTATTTTATTTTTCTTCTTCTAAGAAAAACTAAAAGTCTAACTTCCACCCTCATCCTACTATTGTCAAGGTGAAGGTCTCCATTAGCTAATATTGGTGATGCGAGTTCAATGATGCCCTCCGATTTCGATTTCAATCACCAGTTCAAAAGTTAAAAAACCCCACTCAAACGTTTACTGAACGTACTTAAAAAAAGTACAAAAATTCATTCAGGGCACTCTAGGCCACGGAATCACGCACAGTCAATTTTCATGGACTCGTAATATTCCCATATAATTAAAACAAATTACATGGAAATATTAGGGTCCTTATATACTATTCATAACTAAAATATATAATATTAATTATATATGAGAATATTATGGTTTTGGTGATATAATATGATATAATAGTATAATGGAATAGGTAAAAGAATATACCAATAGGCAAAATATTACTATATTTCATAAACTAATTGAATGAAGGTCAAGGAATTCATAACGTTCAACCATTGGAAAATTTGAAGTAAACTATGATAAAATATGTATGCATATATGGACAAAAAAATCATTCCTTTTGGATGATAAATTTTTTTTTGTTTGACAGTGCCAGTTGTGGTTGTCAATAAAGAACAAAGATAATCAAGAAAATGATTAGAAGAGTTATTCCTTCACATGAATCATGTAATGATAGGAAAATACATATAATGTTTCCAAATATTAGGGGTTACAATATCCTTGAAAACATAAAACAATCTAACTGTAAACACTGATTCATATGGTTCATTTAAAATAACCAACAATTATAAAATCACCCAGTAGAGGCCATGGTGATCACATGGGTCCACACGAATAAACAATATGGTGGAGTTTATAGTCAACTAAACTATATTTTTTATCCATGGATTCACTTATAGGGAATAGAAACCAAAAATTGGATATCATAAATCTTATATCATAGATAATCGGAATTGATAAAATTGTAGTTTATCAATAAAATTAAGGAATTATTAATCAAAGGGTGTTTTAGGGACATTGAAATATCAATGTGTGAAATTTCATAGTGTGAAATGTTAAAGTGTAATTGAGTAAATGTGAGGGTGATGTTAGATAACCTAGGGGGTATAAATTGATGAACATAAAGAAGAAAAGTATTTTAATGTGAATGGGTATGGAAGGTATGGAGTCTAAAGGGGGTTTCATTTTCTGGAGAAAAAAATATGGTATAAGAGGTATGACATATGGAAATAGATATATGGAATCAATAATGAAAAAGGGGTTATGAATGGAGATTAATGAAGATAATATTGGATGTGGGGATGTAGCAGTAAGGATTATAAATCTATAAATGAGAAATGATAAATGAACATTAGAAGTATAAAAAAATGAAAAAATTCTTTGAGTATGTAAAAATAAAGAAATTAGTATAAATATAAATATGAAAATAATCATTGGTGAACTATCACATGAATCTAAACCAGTTTTGATTCCTTTTTTGATTCTTACATAAAAAATTAAAATATATATTTTTATAAAAATTAAATTTTATTGGTATAATTTTACCCAAGAATCACATGTGAAAAAGAAAAATATTGGACCCCGAAACATATAAATTATATCTAAAAATGATTTAAAAATTCAATATTATACAAAGAAAAATAAATTAAATATAAAAATTGAAAATTAAAATAAATGTTTTAATCATTATATATCACCTTTTATAAATAACCCTACAAATATAAAATATAAATATTTTTTTGAAAATGTTATTTATTTCATATAAATGTAAAAAAATTTAAATTTTATTCAATAAATTGTAAATTGGAAACCTAAAATTAATATGCAATAAATAGATTATTTGTGTTAGGACCATCCTCTCTCTATACCTTTCTACTAGGGTTTCATCCTCTCCCTTCTCATGTCAACACATTCTCCCTACCACTAACTAATCAGTATCCTTCCCCTCTTTAAAATCGCCATCATCACCAATTCTTGATTTATAATAATTTTCACAATTCTTGATTTCTATCACACTTCCCATATACATCTCCCCCATTCACACTCCATATAACATACACTCTGTATATTGGTGTCCCAATCAATCCACCATGGCGCCACCATGATTAGTTCCCTCCCCTTGTAGACTATAAATAAGCCAACTTCAATATAAATACCATTGGTTAAACTTATCAGACAAAATCCAAGACTGGTCGTATACTTTTTTTCCACGATACATACATCAACTACATAACAATATTTTTAATGTATAGGATAACTCATAAATAAACAATAGGTTCTTCTCTTATGTACTTACACTCTACAATATTTTTTATGTTATTTTCATCCAGGATACCAATAACAAAAATCAGGATCCATTTGAGGAACCCACTTATGGTCGATATTGATCAAGGATAGAACAATATAATCATCTATAGCTACAACGTTGGGGTTCAAATCAATGTTAACATAGGTGAGGGTGTTCACATTTAGGTACTAATTTTTTCCATCTATGGACAAGTGATAATTATGATCATACTGAGAAGAAAATGACAAGAGGGAGAAATAGTTTACTTTTCTATGGGTCTTGAATCAGTATAAATGAATATAGCCTTTTGATTAAAATTTATTCTATGATTTTAATTTCTTATGTTAGAATTAACTGATTCATAAGGTACATTTTAATCTACAGAACATATGTGTCCCCTAAACTTTCTTTCTATTTCAATATTTATTGGAATCTTGAATTGGGAAAGTTTATTACATTCTAAATGATTTTTTGAACTTTTTTGGTTTTTATGTAGGGATACATTAAGGATTGGGTCAAGTGTTTTTTAACGGGTAATGGTTTTCAATTTCATTTATATTCTTCACATTTTTCTGTAAACATATTTTACTCTATTGAAAAGGACTAGTCCAATTGTTTGTTTTTTATCTTGAGTTAAGGTGAAATTAATCCGTTAGGTTATACCAGTTATTTCACATTCTAATAAATTATATATTTTACAAAAAATACTAATTATGGTATTTTTAGGTTATTCATCAATATTAATGGCTACCATTGTCAAAGCATTGAATTTCTTAATAATATGTTATTTTTCTAGTTTTTAGAGGCATATTTTGAATTTTCAATCAATAATTTTTTTTGGAGAAATACAAAAACAACCCAACATGTTTTAGAATGTGTATTTCAAACACAATCTTTATAAAACCTTTTTATAACAATAATTAAATAGACACTAAGAGTTGTATCAGATTCCCTTTTTTATATTGATAATGTTATGGGTTATTCACAATTATTTTTAATTGAACAGTTTTAGTTAAACATAGAATCATATCAACTGGAACATCTTAATGTTATTTTTGTAAATTTATCTCTCATTAAATTTAATCATTTATAATTTTGTTACATATCATTGTTTGAGCATAAATATTATTTGATTAAATCATTTGAGTGACACATATTGTGGAAAATCTTGATTTTGGGAATAAAATATCATTAAAATAATTTTTTGACATCCAATTAAATATTGAAGTGATATAAAAAAGAATAAAAAATAAACAAGAAGGTTTTTTATGGTGGTAAAGTCCTCCAATGATGTTAACTTAACAATCCATTGGATACTCCAAAAAATCCAGAAATAAAATAGATTGTACAAAAATCATGTTAAATCGAAAACATGAATTTCAATGACTATATAGAAAACAAATAGTTGAAAAAAAAACCTGATAATAATTTCTACTCTCTCTAAAAACAAAAATTATTAAACTAAAATTCTAATAAATTCATCTGAGACAAAATCTCCCCATTGGTTGATGAAACATCGCAACAAATAGAATATTGATCTAGAAATGAGTCAGTATCACACAGTCATTTGTCACCTGATGGATTCTACTCTACCATGATATCTCTATAATAATTTATTTATGATCATTATCTGAGACATGACACCTAATCGCCATTATCAATAATAATATTGATACATGAACTCAATCATCAATCACATCATTGATACTTAATAGCTACCAAATGTCAACATGCCTCCCTTGCTACAGCAATCATTGAAGAAACCTTTATACTCCGAAAGTACTACATCTTTATGATATTTTAAGGAACATCTCCAAGAGTATAAGTAAATTGAATCATTTCCCTCATAAAAAAATATGCTACAATATCATCATATAGGAACCATAGTCTATATCTCAAATTAATTCGACCAATATAACATCTTCCATCAATTAAAATTCTCAATACACATCATTGATGTATATCTAATCACCTTTTTTAATGTTGCATAAAATCTATCCATAAAATAATTTCCATTTCCTCAATAAATGTGATGAATCCAAATGACATAAAGATATATAAGGTTAGCAATGTCAAATTATTACATCTAATTTCAACCATCTATATCAAGTGACCTACACTTAGTGGAAGGTGATTTTTTTTTGAGAATACACATGAAAAGTATAGAAACCTATTGAAATATAATATTGATGTTAATTTAGTTTTTTATAGTTGTGGGACGTCTAATTATTTCAATGATAAATAATATATGGTGTCTGATCACCTTTTAATATGCATAAATACTATTATCTTCAATTTATTAAGCTTACTCATCTTCTATATATTCAGAGATTGAATAAAATTATTAAGATGTAATTAAAATATTATTGTTTTTAGTGGTTCATTTTAGGTTATCAAACCATATCTTATATTGGCATATAATTAAGATTCTATTCGAACCAATTTTGTATGTATTTCCTTGTTTTCTATTATTAAATACAATGTTAACTGTTTCTTTTTAAGGAGGTGTAATTCCTTCTTATAATATATAATGTTCTTAATTTTTTTCATCCTTAATAAATTATCAATATATAAATATATTATTTTTTATTTACATGGAAATATTCTAATGAAAACCCCTAAATTCATTTCGATTTCTTTTTAACCATTTAATTTTTTATAAATATTTTCTTAATTATGAAAAAAAATTAAAATGGTTCTTTAGTATGTTTCATCAGTAAATTAATTAGTTTGGTGAGTTTCCTAAGATATAGGGATTCAAGTCACATTGGTAACACTTAACATTATCCATTAATCGTGATTTTCTTTTTTACATGCTGCATAACATTATTTACCTATGTAATAAATTCAATGACGCAACAGTTTTTATTGTCATGTGGAGTAGTAGCTTAATTTTTATCATCTCAAATGTCCTTACATGTTATCATACTAAATGACTAAATTCAACATGGATAGGTATTAAGGTAGGCATATGGTTGGAGGGGTAGGTGTGTAGGATTAGAGGTAGGTTCATAGGGGTTTAAAGTTGGGGTAGGTGGTGGTATGTTTAGGGATTTAGTATGGCTGTGAGGTTTTTTTGGGATGGGAATTAGAGGGTCGAATTATAGAGGGGTGGGTTTTGTGGGATATTCTTGTTGGGTTAGTTGGGGTAATAGGTTTAGGAATGGGTGTATGAGGTATTTTTTGGCCATGGGATAGGGTGGGGGTTTGGATGGATAGGGCCACGTGGGGTAGTTGGGTGGGAGGTTTAGGACTAGGGGTGTAGGTGGTAGGGTTAGGGCTAGGGTTTGGGGTATGTTTAGGTATGTGGGTGTAGGTGTGTGGGGGTGGGGGTGGGGTTATGTTTGGGGTTAGGGTGGGGTTAGTTTATAGTTGTGGGTGTAGATGGGGGGGGGGGGGGGGGGTTAATGGATTGGGACATGTGGAACAATGAGGTTGAAATAGGGGTAGGGAGTAGGGTTTTTAATGTGGGTGTAGGGGGGTTCATTTAGGGCTAGGGTGAGAGGGTAGGTTTAGGATCATTGGTGTAGAGAGGGGAGAGGGATTGGTTTAGATATAGGGATGAGAGATAGGTTTGGGATGTGGCTATAGGTGGTGTTGGTTTAGGGATTGGGTGTGGGGGTGTAGGGGGTTGTTTAAGGCTGGGGTTAGGGTGTTGTATGGGGTAGGATTATGGATTTTGGTGTAGTGCCGGTGGGTTATTGTATAGGTCTTGGGAAGGGTGTAGTAGTAGTGATTTTTGTGCATATGTGGAAATGGTATAGGTATATCATCAAGGGGGTGAGATTATGGACATTGGAGCTTAGTGGGATTGGTTTATGCCTATGGATGGGGGGTTTGTGTGCTTGGTGCGAGGGTGGGTAGGTTGGGGTAGGTTTAGGACTATGGGGGGTGAGGGGTGTCGGGTTTTTTGGTTTCGGGATCGGTCTTGGGGTATGATTAGGGATGTGGGTGTAGGTGAGGGTTGCATTATGGATTGGGATGTGGTGTTTTGGGATAAGGATTGTGGTTTAGTTTTAGGGATGGGGGAATAAGGGGGTATTGTTTAAGGATAAGTATTTAGGGGTGGTGTAGGTCTAGGTATGTGGGTTGGATTGGTGGGAATTTCCCATTTGGGATAGTTGGGGATTGTTTTAGGACTGGTTGTCTTAGAGGGTTGGTTTTATACTAGGGATGAGGGAAGGTTTAAGGATGTGTATGTATATGGGGGTGGTTTAGGGAAATGGTCAAGGGGTGCATGTTGGTTGGTTTAGGGGTAGGGGTGAGTGTCTTAGGTGGGGGTAGGTTTATGTCAAGTGGTGTATGGGGTTGGATTAATTATACGTTTTTGGTAGGGTTATGGTTTCATTCGGACAAGGTTGAGGGGTTGGTTAGGGATATGGCTATGGGGTGTATGGAGTTGGTTCAGCGATAAATTCATGGGGAGTTTTATGCTTTTGGATGTAGTTTTAGGATTTTTTAGGGATTGGTCTCAGGGTGTAGGGGGTTTGGATTAGGTTTGTAGGTGTATGTGGGGGTGCGTAGGAATATAGTCGAGTAGGTGGGGGAGGTTATAGTGAGGTTCAAAAGATTAGTATATGAATTCGGTTGTTGGTGGGGTGGGGGTCTGGTGGGTTAAGGTCCAGGAGGATACATAGGGTGGTGGATTTAATATGGGGAGCGGTCGGGATAGAACTTTGAGGGGTATTATGTGGTTTTCTCAGTGTTATTTTTAGGGGTATGTAGGGTTTTTTAAGGCTTTGGTTGGGGGTAGGATTAGTGTTTTCAGTGTCATGGGGTTGGGCTATTGTCATGCGGTGTAGGGGCGGTCTAGGAATAGTGTATAAGACGTGATTAGGGTTATGGGTGTAGGTTTGGTGGGGAGGGAGTTGATAGTAGGTTTAATGCTAGGGCCTGGGGGTGTAATGGGTCGGTTTGGGGATACGGTAAAGGGGGTTGGTTTATGGATAAAGACATATTTTAGTTTTAGGTTTGTTGTTGGTTTTGAGGGGGGTGTGTGTTTATGTTCACGAATAAATGGAGTAGGGGAGTATATTTAATCCTATATCCATGGGTAGGATTAGGGATAAGGGTGTAGGTTGGGTGTTGGTTTTGGGATATGGATGAGAGATGGATTTAATTATGTGTGTGTACGTTGTGGGGGGGGGGTGAGAAGGGTGTTAGGGGTTATAGGTGTAGGTTTAGGGATATGGTTTTTGGGTAGGTGTAGAGTTATGGATGTATTTTTTAGGGTTAGGGATAGGTCCCGATGTAGGTTTGCTGATGTGTTTAAGTGGTTGATCTAGGGATTGTGGTGGGGTGTTTTAGATAATGTTTTTTTTTGGGGGGGGGGGGGTTGGGTTTATGTATAGAGCCTAGGTTAGTAGGGGTTTTGGCTTAGGCCTGGGCTTTAGGAGTTTGTTTTTTATGTGGGTGTAGGTGTGGGTGTGTTTTGGTCTTGTGATATGATCGTTTATGGATGTGGGTGTAAGAGGGGGTTTAGATGTAGGGAGGGGGAGGTTGGGTAGGCTAGTGATGAGTTGGATTGGCAGTGGGTAGGTTTATTATGTTGAGAGGTAGGTAGAGGAGCTATATAAAGGGTTATGGGGTTAATATCATTATCGGGGTTTTAGGGATTGGGTTTTGCAGGGGTATGTTCTTTTATTAGTACTATGGCTGGGAGGTAAGTATACAATGGATAGTGTTTGGGGGGTTAGATTAGGGCTAGGTTTTTGGGGGTGGGTGGGGGTGGTGTGGGGTGTAAGGTGGTTGGTTTAGGGTAACGATGTATGGGATAATTTAAGGCTAGGGTTGGGGGTAGGTTTAAGGATGTTGGTGTAGGTATGGGTGTTGGTGTATGTCTAGGTCCAGGGTGTGTATGGATGTTGGTTTAGGGCTAAGGCATGGGTTGCGGTAGTTTGGTTTACAGCTCGACGTAAGGAGGTGGGTGTATAAGTCTAGGGCTAAGGATGAGAATGTTTTTAGGGTTCTCTGTGTGTGTGTGGGGGGGGGGTACGATTAGGGTAAGGGTTGGGGTGTAATGTGGTTTGTTTAGGGTGTTTGAGGATGGTTTAACACCTTGTCTTGGGGGTAAGATTAGGTTTTTGTCTGTTTTTGGTGGTTGGTTTAGGGATAGGTTTAGGTGTTGAGTTATGGATGTGTGTGTAGGCATGGGGGCAGTTTATTGCTATGGTGGGGTGTAGGGAATGTGTGGGGGTGGGGGTTTTTCTTTTCTGGGTGATGTCAAAGGGTTATAGTTTGGGGGTAGGTTCAATACTAGGAATGGTATAGGTAGCGTGGTAGGATTAAGATTGGGAAGGGGAAAGGGTTGGTTTAGTGAAAGTTATAAGTGGTAGGTTTAAGGTTCTATGTTTTGGGAGGGCTGGTTACAAGATTGGCCGAACGTTTTAGGGAATTGGTCATGGAGCGTTTTATGGTTTTGGGTGTATGTTTGGGGTCATATAAGGGTTAGGGTGGGGGTAAGTTTATGTATATTAGTATTTCATGGGGTTGATTTAGTGATATGGTTGGGGTGGGGGTTGGTTTGGTGGGCTAGGGATGAGGGGGTAGGTGGGGTAGGTATAGGATGGATAGGTGGACTGATAGTGGTGTAGGTGTTCGATTAGGATGTGGTAGGGGTAGTTTCGGTGGTAGGGGTATGGAATGGGAGAAGGGTAGGGCTAGTTGTATGGTTGGGGGTATGGTGAGGGTGGTGATGGGGTAGTTGTAGGGGTAAGGATGGGGTTTTTTTAGGGATAGGGTTGGGGGTAGGTTTTGTGGGGGTATTAGTGCTCGGACATGGTTGTATGATATGATATGTGGGTGTATGAGGGGTGGGGGTGTTTTTTGGGTTACAGATGGGGGTAGGATTGGTGGGATATGAAAATGGGTTGGTAGGTTTAGGAGTGTGAGGTGGTAGGGGTTGACGTAGTTCAAGGGTAGGGGTAAGTGGGTAGATTTAAGTGTAGGATTATAG
Source organism: Viscum album (assembly GCA_963277665.1). Lineage (NCBI taxonomy): Eukaryota > Viridiplantae > Streptophyta > Magnoliopsida > Santalales > Viscaceae > Viscum > Viscum album. The sequence continues at coordinate 601,602,048 of OY728147.1, read as the reverse complement.
ATTGGTTTAGGGCTATAGGTTATGGAGGGGGGTTTAGTTCTATATATAGGTATAATAGGCAGGTTTGTATGCTACTAAGTATTACAATGTTGGTTTAGTGGGGTAAGTTTAGTGGGGGTGTGCTGGTAGAATTTTAGTTGTGGGTGTTGGTGGGGGTGGGGTGGGGCGGTATGCATGGTAGGGGGTGGAGGTAGAGATAATGTCTACAGTGGGGTGGCTGTGGTGTGGTTGGTTTTGGAATAATCTTGGGGATATGTTACTTGTTTGGGGGGATGTACGGGAATTGGGTAAGATTAGTACTGGTAGGGGTGTGGTAGGGGTTGGGGGTATGGTTGGGTTAGTGAGTTTGATTCTGGACACTACTTATGGGGGTTTTGGTGTTGGTGTCCTAGGATGAACTGCTTCAACATTGATTACATGAATATTCAATGTATTGAATACAAATAAAACTTCATATCAAATATTGTTTGTTTTTCTACATGAATATAATGTAATAATTCCCTGGAGTATATATGTCACATTGTTAATGTCATAGTAGTTTCTAGCTATGATGAAATTATGGATGTGCTATGAAGATATTCTGAAATATTTTTCTTGTAGTTTGTTAATGTAAAATTATGGGACTCATAGTACATAGAATATCAGGTGTGAGTACTCTCAAGAATATGAGGCTTCCAGTCACAACGTTCGTTGTTGGGAAAATCCAAAACATGATATTATGAGAACAGAACAGTCAGTAGTTTTTCTACATGTTTTTGTGTCATTAGATATTCCTATATATGAGAGCGTGTGAAGGTCAATTTACATATAGACACTTATTAATGTTTTTAGAACTCACGTACATATATGTACTTCATAAACCATGATGATAAAAGGCCATGGGGGAGTTGGATATGGTGGGTGTGTGATTAGTGACATGTCATTAATGAATTAGTTGAGGAATGATTTTCTATTCCTTGTTTAGGGATGTTGATATATCATCCCTTTGATTGGAATAGAACTGTAGTAATAAATTCCATGGAAATGGTGTAACGACATGTTTATTTCATATATTCAATGAAATACATGTCGATCATAAGGGTTGGTGATAGGGATGTGCATCAAACTTGATGAGATATTTTGAAAAATTAATTATATTACACAGTGATATTTCATATGTTGTTGACATTGAGACTTTATGTTCTTTCTCTTGGGTTCCATGATGCATTGCAAGATAGTAATCTTATACTTTTGAAAATATTACCTATTTCCAATTAGAAGGAATCATATATGTTCAAACATTAAGCGTTTCTGTTGATCATGATTAAATTATATTTGACTTTAATTAATGTAATAATAATTTTTATCATGTTCAGGGAATAATATTATTCATGTTATATTGACCACATAAATTAAATAAATATGAATTCACTGGTTTGAATAAAATATTTCTTTTCATTATAAATGTTTTAACAATAATTTATTCTATAGATTGTGAATAAAATAATTATTTTATTTTTCAATAAAATATAGAAGAGTTTGAATGGAACCATGTTGGGTGATAAATATTAATTAACAAAACTGTTATATAGTATTTTTTATTTCACAAGTAGGTGCACATAAAAAATAAAAATAAAAATAATTCATTTTATATGGAATGAGTTTTATTAATGGTTATAAATGTTATTTAATGGCCAATATACAATTGAATAATATTTTATCATAAATACTAACTCTATAAATAGATAACATTTTCATTCGTGTAGATTATCTAAAATTGATAATGTAGAATTATTGCACACAATGAAATATATCTCAACACCTCCTTCCCTCTACCTCTCAAGAATGAGAAGTTAAAAAGAGATTTATTTTACAATGAAGAATGAGTGATTAATAATGAATAACCCCAGACATTCAACTCATTGTGCTTCCACCAGGAGATTGACTGGTATTTCTTGAATATCATAGGAGCATGTGTGGATCACAGTTAGAGAGATTCTATCCCTATATCCTCAAATCACTATAATCTTATTCTGAATGGGTCTTTTTAAATGATCAACATTCACCAACAAAGAATGTTTCTAAGCCAATGTACATATTTCATCAGATGATATATAAATTAATTGTAAATTTGATGTCAAAGATCCTCATTATTGGTTTCAAAAAACAATTAATGAAATAAATTTTAATATATCACCCACTTATGCAATATTACACAGTGCCTAAAACTCACATATTGTATGAGAGAAGTCATGCTTAAATTTTAAATTATTTATTTGATTGTTGATCCATTTGAAATTGTGGATATATTTTCATTTCATGTTCTTCGTTATTTAATAAAATTTGAATTAACATGTCAACGACACATTAATCCTGTTTGTTTAGTGTTTCATTCTATGGAATGTTTATAAACAAATAAATAATGACCAGAGATACCATATAGAAATTCCAAATCATTGGCCAGTAAAAATGGGTTACATAGCATGCAGTCATATCATAAGTTGTATACCCCAAAACAATGTATTTAAATTTTTCGAGAAACTAATTGCATGTTGTTCTTTTATTTCACATTGTGTGTTGACAAGGCCGACATGGCACATGAAAAGTGCATACAAGGAGTGTAGTGAAGAAGTACACACCATGTATACTGGCCATTTTAACATGCTAAATAACTATGCATGTGGCTTGAATATATGACAATGGACGTACATGGCATGTAGCTTCATGTACATTCCATGTAGTCTCCCAATAATAGAAAAAATTAAAATTACATTAAATTTGAAAAATGTAGGATTAAAATATTATTTCTTAATAGTAACATCATTGTGAGATTCAATATTTAATAATGGGTATAAATAATTTTAAATGCTTAATTAATTTATTATAATTAATATGTCATTATTGGTAATGTCATTTATATTTCGTCAATTCCATTAATGATGAGTATCTCCAAATAAGATTGGATAATCATTAAGATGAAATCGAATTTATTTATTTATTATTTATTTATTTAATTCAAGAACTCTTATCTAAAATAATAAAATAATGAATTATGAATTAAATAATATCCATTTAATTGTGTGCATTCATTGCATGTATGATCGTTCATGAGCATTTCCAAAACGTGTGTATGTGGTTGAAGTTTTAATTTATTTTATTGATTGAGTTTCAAATTATTTAATATTAATTTTAATTATGGTCTTCATGTTATCTATCCCTACATTATTATGTAGGATATATGTGTCCAAGGAAATATATGTAACCCCTTTAACAAATCCCTTGGTTCCCCTCAGCTCTGTGTGAATAATACATATTTGTAATTAACGGAGCATCCCAAGGCGCATTGAGAGAGTTCATGATAGAATCATAATGATGCCAACTCAGGTGATACAGTGGTGGATGGGTGAAATTTTGTGAAGCATGTCATGAAAATAAATATAAGTTATATCCCCTTTGTTAATGTTTCATTTAATTTCCACTTAATAAATCAACCATTAGAAAAGCTCATGAATGGGTCATTTTATTAACTTTTTTAGTCAATAATGATTTTTATTTTATTTATTCAAGTCCATGACCACATAAAAATTCAATTAATGTGAAAAGATAGAAATAATTTAAATCATATATGAATAAAAATTTATCCCACATAGTTAATTAATCAAATTTCATCCACATAATATTAACAAGATATGTAATTTTAAAAACATGAAAATATTTATGCATAAAAACTTAAAATCCCTTAATTAAATATTATGTCAGAATAAGCCTCCCATTACAGGATGGAGAATGAAACCATAGAATTAAGTGTAGTACATGGACAAATTCATGACACATAATTTTATCGGTGAGATCTCATTAGAGTTCTAGGATGGATTAACCATAATTGTATTGACTATTATGGCCATAATATGTTAAATAAAATTTTTGATGCCAGGGGTGAGGAGATCCATGATAGGATTTTAGGATAGGGGAATTCAATAAATGGATCAATGAGCCAGAAGTCTTTAGTTTTCATGACCACCAACCTAATTAGTTTATTATAATTCTTATCACCAATGATTGGATCATTAATAAATTTAATGGGAATCCTTTCCACTATAATGTTAAATCAACGAGGCATTAAAAGATCAATGGTGGGGGGTATTGGGACATGAAAAAATAGTGGGATATTTAATAAATAAAAAAACATAATTTATTATATCTTACCTATTTTGTAACGAAAAAAAGTTCTAATAATATTCTATTTTTAATTGTTGAATTAAATTAAATGTTCATTATCTATACTATCCCTATGATCAATAATGAAGAAAGATAACCCCCAAAATATTTGTAATATCTATGAGTGGTGTAGATGATTTTGGGTTGAGCCACACCGAAAATGGAAATCATATATTCTGAAATCCTCAATGCTAGATCTTAATTCTTGAGAGGAGAGTGGTAAAGTGTTACATGTCTATGAAATTTTTTTATAGAGGTAGTTTATGTTCAATGTTTGATGATTTCATCGATGTATAGTGTCCTAATGAAGTCACATGAAAACATGGATGTGTATAGAATCCTTTAGAAACTCGATGGTCTTTACTATGAGAGAGCTAGACACAATGAACTTGAGATTTTCAAGGAACACTTTCAGAGATATATTTGAAATGGTGCCCTGTCTAGGACTTCCGTAGTAATGATCATTAGGTACATTGACTTCTTAGAGGTTCTAGGGTTTAAACTCCTTAAATAACTAGGCACCAAACTCATTATATAACCAATCTGTCATAAATTATCTAGATTTTTTGTGTATTTAACTAGGAACAACATTAAGAATTCACTACTAGATCGTCTTACATTTCTTCTCCTAGTAGATAAGGATATAAAGAGTGAAACCCCATCAATAATTATGGTGAAAAAATGAAAAGGTCAAGAGATTATCATTAATAAAAATTATTATTCATGCCTATTTAAGAATCAAACGATCCAGGGGAAATCAAGGGAACAAGATTTTGTCTATTTCATATGTGGTATGAAGGGCCAATGGGAGAAAAATACACCTAGCCAAAGAAGAAAGGGAATAATTTTGGTGTGTTTGTTATCAAGTTCATTTTTTCTGTTTGGAAAAATTAGTTAATTGATCAAGCTTGTGGGTATCACATATGTATTCAAATATAGGAACCAATATGATTTACAATGATTTACTAAAGTTAGTTAGATATCTGAGCATCCAATGGAGGCCAAATTTTTTTGTTGCTATCAGGGACTACCACCTCACATTTCTAAACATAATTATCATGGTATTAAATGGTGTTTTGTATTTTTCATCAGTTCCCAAAAATATTATTTCATTATACAAACATGAAATAGATGGATTTATATTCATATTAGAGAAATAATTTTGATTGTTTTATAAATATAGCATGTGTTGCTATAAGGTGTATTTATATAATGGTCTTTATGTTTTGGATTACATTAACCAAATAATGCAAACTGATAACTATGTAACTTCACATGACACATACCACACCCAATTTTGGCCTCACCGGCTAGGGAATGTAAATGAAAATCATTTCAAAAAATTACATAAAGATGGATATTTAGATTCTTTTGAACTAAAACAACTTGGTATATATCACACATGTTTAAAAAGAAAAATGGAAAAATCCCCATTTATTAGGAAGGGTGAAAGGGATAAATACATTCTTGAATTAGTTTTTACCAACGTGTCTGGAAAATTTCTTATTTATTAATGGGGAGGTTACTCATACACAAAAAATTATACTAATAATTTAATATATATGAATCTGTCTACATTGTGAGGTATAAGTCGGGTTATTTTGGTAAATTGACGAAATACAAGAGTGAATTTGAGAATCATCTTGGTAAGAAGATTACGAAACATCACATAGTCTAGGGTAGAGAATATCATAATCAAAACTTCATTGATTATATATGAGGGTTCAGGATTTAATCTCAACTCACCCATATTTATACACATCTATGGAATTTTTTCGTGCAAAGGAATGACAACACATTGATGGACATGGTTAGATCAATTATGAGTCATTTGATCCATCCATTATCATTTTGAGGATTCATGTTACAAAAAAATATATATACAAAACCGAGTGCCAAATAAAACCAAATATGGTGTACCATACCAATTATTGAATTCAAATATACTTGTTTTATCTTAAATAAATGTGTAAGGTTATGAAGCATTTTTTAAGGTATCTTTAGGTAAAAATATTCCACCTCGAGACAAAAAGTATATCTTTATAGGATATCCCAAAGAAAGAAAGGGATACTACATATAAAATTCTTCGGAAAAAATGTTTGGGTTGATAGACGTCCCATATTTCATATGGATGATATTATCATTAAAATAGATAAGGTAGGGAGATATAATTCAATGAATTCTAGGCCCAATATACAAAAGAGTTGGCATAAGAACTAATTCCAAAATGTGTTGTGGATGATCAAATTGTTCCAAAGATAGAATTACTAAATAATATTATTAGAAATGTTAGATAACTAGGACTATATGGTTTTACTATCACCGAGGTTGGTAACTCTTTATTAGATAATAATAATAATACTTAAACCTACAAGGTAGTATTAATTGGCATCGTTGTTTCCTAGTAGATTAAATCCATGAAATATGAATTGGATTTTATGTACCAAAACCATGTCTTGAATTTCATAAAACTTCCAGAAGGTGTAAGGAACATTAGAAGAATATGGGTATTCAAGAAGAAGCTATATTTGGATAGAGAAGTCAATACCTATAAGACACGGTTGGTTAAAAAAAATTTTAATAGTGTTATGATACAGAAAATGAGAAAAAAATCACCACATTCAATTATAAAATCCATTAGAATTGTACATGCCATTACAGCTTTCCATTTATATGTGATTTGGAAAATGGATGTGAAAATTTCATTATTTAATGGGAACATTTAAGAAGATGTCTATATGACACAACTAAAATTTCATTAGAATCCAAAGGATTCCAAAAAGGAATGAATGTTAAAAATATCAGTTTATAGACTAAGGAAAGAATCCAGCAAATGTAACATTTTTTTGATGAGGAACCTATAGAATTTTGTTTTATAAAGTAAAAATTCATGTTGTGTTTATGAAAATGGTTTAGGGTGAGTATAGTCATTTTCTTAATAGTATATGTTGATGAAATATTACTAATTGGAATCCAAATACCATTCATTCAGTCTGTTATTGTTTGGTTTAACAAATTATTCTATATGAAGGACTTGGGAAATGTATCATAAATTCATGGGATCAAGATCCAACAATATAAATCCAATAGGTTTATCAGCCTAAGTCAAAGAACATAAATTAACATGATACTGAAGATATTATATATGTAACAATACAATAAGGTATTATGTCTAGCATTAAAGGGCATTCAACTTTCCTAAAAATGTGTCCAGAGACACATGAGGAATGAAAAATAATGACAATGATTTAATATGCATCAGTGATTGGGTCTTTCATGTATGATATGAAATGTACATGGTTAGATGTATCCTAAAAATTAAGTGTGGTAGGATGATATTATGATGGCATAGGTTACCAACGTTGAATGAATTCCAAGATTATACATAAGTACCCGAGGTGTATTAAGGATATGTTTCTAGTTTAGGGAGGAGATAAGGAAATGGTCCTCAGAAGATATATAGATTTATAATAAAAACAGATCAATATAAAATGAAGTCACTAATAGGGAAAATATTCACATTGAATGTAGGTGTTGTGAACTTGAAGATCTCAATATAGGTTGTGGTTGAAGATTCTACATCAGAGCCCGAGTATATTATGGTTTTTGTGGTAGATTAAGAAGTAGTATAGTTTTATAACAACATCAAAGTGATTGATTTGGTACATAACAGTAAATATCTTATCACACTATATTGTGATAATTATTTAGTGGTGGATCCTAAAAAAGTTCCATGGTCTCATCAGCAGATGAAGCACATACAATGGAAGTATGTTATGATGAGTTATTTTTCTCAATGAGGTGAGTTATAGTGAGTAGTATTTGCATGGAAGAAAAGTGGAAGACCCCTTGAATAATTCTTTTACTCAATAGAAACATGAAAATCATGTGAGGTCTAGAAGACTGAAGGTTATAGGTAGTTTTCTCTAGTCCAAGAAGGATTTTGTTGGAGAGGGTGTCCTATGACATACTCTTTGTATTTTGATTACAGTAACATTAAATGTATTTAATGTTAAAAAAACTTATTATTACAAATTTTTGTTGTTATTCATGACTCTAATATAATAATTTCAATGAGTATACATCGTATGGATAATGTCATAATAGTTCCATGCTATAATGAAACTGGTATTGTGTTATGAGGATATTCTCAAATAAAGTTCCCCTATTTGATTATGTACTATGATGGGAAAATTGATACATATATTGTGAGGTGAGAGTTCTCATAAGTAGATGAGTTTTCTTATCATGAAATTCACACTTGGTAATCTCCAATATGAGAGATTTTGAGAAAAAACCTTTTGGTATGAATTCATAATGTTTAGGTGTCATTGAATATTTCTATCTACTATTGTGTGTGATTGTCCTTAGAAATTATGATTATTATAAATTATTGTTACATCTGGCATACATAGATTTATTTTATATGCTAAAAGATTTATTTCATAAAAAATGTTGATGACATTCCATGAAGAAGTTGGAATTGTTGAATACATCATGAGTGACCTTTCATTAATGAATATGTCAAAGAAGGATTTTTCCCTTCCATTTTTATGAATGTTGATATCTCAACCCTTTTATTGGAATATACCCGTTAAATTATTCAAAGGTCCTGATGTAATGATATGTTTATTTTGGATAATCAAATAAAGAGATGTCAATCATATTTTTTAGACACACAAATGTGCAACCTACATGATGATTTATATGAATGTATAATTATATTACATAGTGATCATTTATATGTGGTTGTTTATGTAACAACATTATGTTCTCTATCTTGGGTTCCTTGAGTCATTACTAGATTTCAATCCTGGACTCTAGGAAAGGCCACCTAATCCAATGAGAATGAATCCTACAATGTCACACACTAAGTGTTTCCATTAAACTGAGTCTGGGGATAAATATTAATTAATAATAATATTACATTATATTTTTTATTGTGCATGATAGCATGCGACACAAATTACTAACAACAATAATTTCTATTTTGTAGAATGGGATTTATTAAAGGTTATAAATTTTATTTAATGTATATTGTACAATGTACTATTATTTTCACATATATCATGACTCTTCAAATAGACAACTATTTCTATTTTGTAGAGCATCTAAAATTCATAATAGTGAATTTCTGCGCACAACGAATTTTCTCATAACTGTTCATTCTAACTCCCTCTCAAGAAGGGGAAGTCCAAGAGTGATTTCATCAATACTCAAGAACATGAAATCTAGAATAGAAAATGAATGACATTTGACTCTCCACACAATCAGCTAGATATTGAGTGGGGTTTCTCAGAGATCATAGGATAATGTGTCGATCACTACTATAGGGATTCTATCATTGTATCATCACCGTGAAATGAAGGTAATTTGCAAGGTTCCTTTTAGATGATCAACACTCAACAACTAAGAATGCACCTAATCCCAAGTATTTTTTATACCGATATTAAATAAATTAATTATAAATCTGACAAGCATGATCCTTTCTCTTTTTTGAGTAATGTTTTTTATATGAAATTTTAATATATCGCCCACAACTTCATTCTTTTGCTGTGCATGGATCCCACAAGGGGAAGGATTGAATGGGCATAGGGATAGGTTTTTGGGGTAGTTTTGGGTAGTTTTAGGATAGGGACAGGTGGGGGAGTGTGGTAGAAGGTATGGTTGTTGGGTAGGGTGGGTGGGGTAGGGACTTTGGTGTATAGATTATGTTGTAGGGTTAAAGTCAGATTTGTTGGGGGTGTAGGTCATGGGAGGCTTGTAGTTTTAGGGTTTTTGGGGATGGTTGGGGGGTTGGGTTGGGGGTAGGGTGTTGGTTTAGGGCTAGAATAGGGTGGGGGTAAGGGATGGGGGTTAGATTAGCTATGTTTATTATGGGGATGTGTGGGGGATTTTGGTATGCGGTGTGGTGGGTTGGGGTGGGGATTATGGGGTATGTATGGGGGTAGGGATGGGGGTTGGGTGTAGGGGTTGGTTTGGTGGGGTTGGGTAGGTTTTATTGGGATGTAGGGAGTGGGAAATGGGTATGTATGAGGTGGTGGTTGTATGTGGTGAGGGTCATAGGGGTGGGAATTTTAATGGCATCATAGGGGTTAGGGTATGAATGAAAGGGGATAGCGGAGGGGGTTGGTTGGGGGATTATGGGGTAGGTTGTTTTAGAGTTTAGTTCTAGGGATTGGGGAATAGGTTTAAGATTATGGGTGTAGGTTGGGGTAGGTGAGGGGTTTTGATGGGGTATGGGTGGTAGGGGGTAGGTTTGGGGGTTGTAACAGGGGAGGGGGTAGGGGTTAGGGTGGGTTCGGGGTGGGGTGGGTGGGTGGGTGGTGGAATAGTTATTAGGGTTAGGGATGGGGTGGGGTAGGTTTTTGGTTTGGTCCATGTGGTATGGTTAGGGTGGAGTGGGTAGGTCCTGGGGGGGGGGGGGGGGTGGGGGTCAATCTAGTGGTATATGTTTGGTGGAGGTGTAGGGCTATGATTAGGGGGTAGGTTTAGGGTTGTGGGTGTAGGTTGGGGTGGTTGATGTCTATGCACTATGGTTAGATTTGGGATATGGGTTCATTTATTAGGGTTGGTTTAGGGGTAGGTCTAGTGGGTAGGTTTGGAGGGATAAGGCCATGATGGGTAGTTTGAATGGAGGTGGGAATATGGCTTAATGTTGGTGGGAATTTAGGATGGTTTGTGAATGGGAGGGGGTGGGGATTTGGGGTTGGGGTTAGGGGTGGTGATAGGGTTGTGGGTAATTTTCTTTGGGTGGGGTCGAATGGATCCTATCATAGTGGTTGTTCATGTGTTTTTTCATCTCATTGATTCCTTCCAATTAAATTTTCCAACAACACAGATTTCCAAATATGTTTAACTTCATGAGAATCTCATTGTTAATTAATATCTTTTATTTTATAACATAATACCCAAAGTTTATTTCTTTTCTGAATTTTTTTTGTACCAATCCCCAAAACCCACACCTATGCATGACCACACCTCTATTTCCACTTCAAGGCATCTAATAATAGAAATTCACCGACTACTGCAGATGAGGATTAATGTGTCTCTTTAGGATAAAAGATATAGAAAAATGGGTAATCATTGTTTAGTAATAATGATTTAAATAAAAATAATTTTTTATTATATCATTCTTACACATTTCCCACCCTTTTTGTATGCTTTCATCTATTAGTATATATTCATTATTTAGGCGATCCTTCTTCCATAGCATATGATATGAGGTGGAAGTAGATATGGATTTTGATTCACCAATATACATATAAATAATGTAATGCAATTATGTTGTTTTTTAATATCACATAAATGAACTACTTTATATTTAAAATACACACCATTTTCTTAAGTGATGTGTACCCCATCATATCATTAAAGTTGAGGTATGTTGTTTTTCTAGGAAATGCTTATTTTCCACAAATATTTGTATTTTCATAAATAAGTTTTTTTAATAAAACTTATTAATATATGTATTATCAGGAAATGTATTGCATAACATAATGTACTCAAAAATTTATCCCCTTATGATGATATTGAAAACAATTCCATGTTTTTTGGTTTATCAGGTGTGCATACATCTCAAATGGGTATAGGTTTATTTTCACTTTAGAAACACTAAGATGGTTGCTCATAAAAATTGTCCAAAAGCATCTATGGGCCTTTCCCGGGAGCATTAATAATTATTTAATTCCGAAATCATCAACTATAAGTACACACTACATGGGATAATGAAAATTTAAATCAATGTTTCATTATTTTAACTTTTAGTAAAAATTGAAAGTATATCATAATGTTACCCTAATATCTTCCCAAATTAGTTCCTTACGAACATGAACAACATTATGATGTGAATAAATATATATCGGAACATAAATTTGAGTGTTGATACCAATGTACCAACTTAACATCACCTTGTTGGGGTATTTAGTCTAGCCATGTGCATTCCATCCAACATCGAATTTGATGACTTTATCTCTCATTTTGATTGATATTATTAAAACCATCATTGTACAACAATTTTTTTCTTTCTGGGACATAGGTTATTAACTCGCTACTATTATCTCATCTTCAACCTCACCAATATGTTTTTAATTTGGATTTATAGCATCGGAATGTTCTGTAGGTTCTTTTCATCATCGATAGTTTTATCAAGATATTAAAAAAACTATTATCAATTAGGGCTAAGATAATAAGCATGTGAGAAAGTAATTATATAATTTATTTGATTAAAATTTCATATAGGTTAGATAAATGCAGTAGTGATCAAATAACAATATAAGGTAACTCAATTTATATTAAAAAATATATAACGTGATTAGTAAACTCTCTTTCTTAAAGGATGAATGGATTTGACCCCTCTATCGAGTATCCAAATCCCCATATGATGGTTTCATATAACATACAAGACCACGACTATATTTGGATTTCTATGTAATGATTGTTATTTGTTAATGAAATGGCCATCCTTAGTTGAAAAAAAATCTAAACCTTTAGTGGATTGGGTCAATAAGGGAAAAATTTTCCACTTTTTGTATTTAGGATCTTGAATATAAAATAAGTGTAGTCCATGTGATTCCATTACAGATAGTTTAGCAATTTACGATTTCTTAATGAAATACAAATTCTCGACTCCCAATTAATATATTTTAACTCTGCTCCTATGATCAATCAACTTCTTCTGGAAACTCAAAACCTAAAATGTTGAATAATCCAACTCCTAGATTTCATTGATGATTCCAAATAATTCCATATTTTTATAAATTTTACTTCCATCATTAGTTAAAATTACACACATGGCATAACTCATATGTGTGACTCCACTATTTTTTGTGGTACATAATCCATCATGATTAGTTGTATAATAAATAAAACCATTAATTACATATAAATTATATGATAATAAATGAACACTTAGTCCTCTGGATAGACATTGATGTCAAACTGAAATTGTATATGAATTTCAAGTGAATCCATAATAATATAGACATGAAACAAAATAATGAACTCTTGATTATGTTTATTTGATATCCATATTTTATCCCTCGATGGATTCCAGTTATTAAGATTTATTTTATGGGGTTGAACATATGAAACAAGCTTTAAATTTCCAAAAAAAATTTAAGGTGAGCCTACTCTTATTCTGTAATTGATATTTTGAGAACATATATTTTAGAAATTCCTTCACCCACAAGCCACCCATTGTGGTGTGTCATCTGTAAAAAATGATTCTTTCATTAGACAGGTCATCGGTACTGAAATGAAAGGATTACAAAACAAAACAACTCTCTACAGTAAAAAATTCTAGATGACATTGATTTTTGACATACCATTTTAAAATATTCATACACTGTAAAATGGGGTACATCCATCTATAATGTAATGGTCCATATAGTTGAATCTTTCTTACCCACTAACCTACTAATTGAACCATCATATCAAATAATGTATGTAAGAAGATAATCTCCAATTTACATAACATGAATACAAATTCCTTTTCTATAGTTTTCAATTTCATCATGTATGTAATAATTCTACCTATAGATCTCAGATGAAATAGATAATTGTTAATGTATGAAAAACATTATTTTGAAATTGAAATGTAAATCTATAGGAATTAGATCGTACATCAAAACCTAATATTTATAACATTTTAGAACCATTAATGTTAAATCAGGAATTGAAACAATATAAATGATATTTGATGAATACCCATAGTAAACCATTACATTATTAATGATGTTGAAAAATTAATATATCCCATTCTTGGTATGATTGTAACTAGCTATCAGAAGAAATGTTTATTTATCACTCTTCATTGGTGTTGACTCTTCCCTTATCCCCATTTTAATCATGTTCCACCTTTCAATAATTAAATCCTTTATTTGTCATAGTTAATTTAGTAAATTTCTAGTGACACTATCACATACATTTTTTCTACATGAATACTCTCAAAAAAATTTATGACATACCAAAATTTTTTGTATGGAAATTCAAAAAAATCCAACCAATGTTTTAAACAAAAATGGGACATATATATTGGCAACATGTAATTGGTGTTATATTGGTAAAAATTTTCAGGGGATTTAGGTGAACCACATTCCTACATATACTAAATTACTTATGGATTATTTTAATAATGTATCAAATCAATATTGATGAGTTTTCTCAATATTGAGTATGTCACATTTATTTACTAAAATGTCATTTTAAACATGAAACATGCACTTTGAGTCATATCAGTAACCTTGTGTGTAGGTTTGACTTGAGACTAATTCATACACATCACAATTGACCTATGAATCGTCATCATAAATTATCAATATAATCCAAGTTAGTTTTATTAGTTCTTAGTAAGTGATAGTTTTAACTAAATTAGAAATTTTAACCTGATAATAGGAAGTATAAGACATATTACAAAAATCTTGTATAAAATAATGGTTTCGAGGAATCCTACACATCCAAAATAACTAATGGGTCTTTTTATAATATATAAGAAAAATAAAAATATTTTTAATATGTTTTTGATATTTCATTCCATTTTTTTACTAAAATTATTTCTAACTTTTAACTAAAATGATAGACTTGGAGTCATAGTTATCACATTGTGCATCATAATTTGGTTCAACTAATTTATACATGCCCTGAATGACTTATGTATTTTTTTCATATTGTTTCAAAGTAATAAGATTCTATTTCACTGATTTTAAGAATATCACTTTTTTTTACTAAAATATCTTAAATTATCTAAAAACATTCACTTTGAGCCATACTGATCACATTATTTGACCATTTGAAAAAAGAATAATTATTACACATAAAGCATATTTTAATAATTATTTTCCAAAATTATCAAGAAACTTTGAGTTATTTTCTTGGTTTACTTTGAGTAATGTTTCTGGAACTAAAATGTCAACTTTAAAATAATAATGGCCAATTTTAGTCATACTAGGCACATCATGTATCAGATTGAGGTGAGGTTATTTATTACATGTTATAAATGAAATATTTATCTCTTTTCCAAAATTTAAAAATATTCCAAATGTATTTTCTTTGATTTGAGTATGGCAGTTTGGTTTTTTACAAAAATGAATGACCATTTAAAAAAAAATACACACATGGAGTCATACTAGTCAAACCGTGAGTTGGATTGAGGTGAATCGGATTCCTACACATCCCCAATGACTAATGGATCAGTTTACTTATGTATTAATAAAAATTGGAATTTGTTTTATTGGATTTAATTATTTTATTAGATTTCTTTACTAAAATGACATTTTAACCTTGAAATAAGAACATTGAGTCATACCTGTCACATATTGTGTGGGTTTCTCATAAAAAAATCAACATTTTAGAAAATAAATATAAAATATTTTAAAAAATTAGAATGAAAATGTTGTTTTTTTCTTGTTTTAAGTTAGTGTAACCTTTTTAACTAATATATCAATTTTAAATTTATAACAGTCAGATTTTGTCAAACCAGGAACATCATTTATCTGATTGAGGTGCAGCTAATTCAAAAAAGTCCTAAATGACTTACGATTACTTTTTCTAAACAATAAATTAAATATGAGTGTTTTACCTCCATGTCGAGTATGTTAGTTGTCTTTTTTAATTATAATAATGAAAATTTTAAAGAAAATCCCACTAAGAGTTTGACCAGGTGAGGTAGACTTCTACACATACCAAATGATGTTTGTATAAATTTTCAAATGTATGAAAAATATATGAATGTTTTTTCATTGTTTTGATTATGTCCATTGTTTTTTTTATGAAAAGGTATTTTTAAACTAAAAATATATGGATGTAGTCAAATTTATAACATCTTATGTCGGTTTGATGTGAGACTAATTCCTAAATTTCTAAATGAACGATAAATGTTTTCCTAAATTTTCATGGAAATATTTGAATGTTTTCATTGTTTTCAATTAGAGAAACCTTTTGAAATAAAATGTCAATTTTATGTAGATAACAGACACTTTGAGTAAAACTAGGAACATCACATATTAGAATAAGGTGTAAATGATTACTACATTTCAAAAATTAGTTAGGTTCCAGTTTACTAAGGTGTTAAAATAATATTATTTCATTTTATTGGTTTTTAGTATACTCTTGGTCATTTTAAATAATATTAATGACAATTTTTTTATAAAAAAATTTGGAGTCATACTGCCACATCATGTGTTAGATTGAGATGAGGATGATTACTACATGTCTAAAATGACATATAGACCATTTAACTACATTACCAAAATGATACAAGTGAATTTTATCAATTTTGAGTATATCATTTGTCTTTTTAATAAAATTTCAATTTAAACTTGAAACACACACTTTGGGTCATAATAGACAGATATTTTTTTAGTATTATGTGAGACTAATATTTACAAATCACAAGTAAATAATGAATAAATTTAATAGAATATCAATATAATCGGAACATTTTTTTTCATTTTTCATTAATTGTCACATTTTGAACTAAATTTTCAATTGTAAACTGATAACAAACACCTTGAGTCCTACCGGGAACACAATGCATCATATTGGCGACATGATAGTATATAAACCTAAAAATGTATTATTAATAATTTTATTATAGTATCAATATAATCAGAATATATTTTCTTTGTTTTGAATATATCCATGGACTCTTTTTCTCTTGTTAATGTCGATTTAAAAAAAGACACACATCGAGTCATACCAGTCAATCCCAGAATTAGATTGAGTCTGACTGATTCATAAATGTATAAAACGTCATATGGATCATATTACTAAATTAATGAAACTATATAAATGTGTTTTATAGTTTTAACATTGTTAGTAGTGTGTTTAAAAAAATTAAACTCAATTTAAAAAACACGCACTTGATGTCATAGTAGTCACACCATGAATCATATTGAGGTGAGACTAATTCATACAAATCAAAAATAACTTATCTATCATTATTTTAATGTATCTATAAATTATAAACATTCTTTTTTTCATATGTCACATATCTTTTTTAGTGAAATATCATTTTAAACTTCAAACATGCACTATTAGTCATACAAATCACATTGTATGTCTGTTTGGCACAAGACTACTTTCTAAACATAAAAAAATACTTAGTAAGAATTTTACTAAATTATCATGACAATCTGAGTGTATTTTATCTATTTTTAGTGTTTGATACTTTTTAAACTAAAATGGAAATTATAATCTAATAACCGAATCGTTGAGTTGTATAAGGAACACTATGTATTGGATAGAGGTGTGTCTAATTCCTACACATCAAAAAATGAGATATGGATTGTTTGTCCAATGTATGAAAAAAATATGAATGCATTTTATATGCTTTGAGTATGTTAGTTTTCTTTTTCACTAATATTAATGATAATTTTAAATAAAAACACACATATATACATATACTGTTCACACTATGCATCATATTGATATAAAGGTAATTCATATTTGTTAGAAATATATTATATATCATTCACTTAATTTTTCAAAACAAGTTAAATGTTTTCTCGTGGTTTTAAGTATTTCACTTGTATTTTATAACAAAATTGAAGTCAATCTTAAATAAAAACACCCACATGGAGTCATACCAGTCACACCAAGAGTTGGATTGAGTTCTGAATTATTTTTACGAATCAAAATTATTTTATTGATCACATTACTAGTTAATTAAAACAATTTTTATGTGTTTTCATGGTTTTTATTTTTTCAGTATTTTTTTACTTAAATTAATGTCATTTTGAAAATAGAAGACACACATAGAGTCATAATGATTTCAACATGAATCAGATTAAGTTGATAATAATTGATACATGTTAAATATGGTTTATGGATTATTTTCATATAGTATCAGAAAAATATGAATGGGTTTTCTCAATTTTGATTTTTTTTCATTGTTTATTTTAAAAAAATATGAATTTAAATGGGAAACATGCACTTTGACTAAGACTAGTGACCTATTGTGTCAGTTTGATGTGAGATTAATTCAAACTAATAATGGTCTATTTGAATCATACTAGGAACACCATGTATTGGATTAATATGATTCTATTTTATACAAATCAAAAATGACTTTTGGATTATTTTTATATTGTATTAAATCTATAAAAATGTTTTTCAATTGTTTTGAGTATGTTACTTTTCTATTTTACTAAACTTAATTCCAATTTTAAATAAAATGACACACTTCAAGTAATACTGGCCACACTGTCCGTCAGATTGATGTGCGTCTGATTTATACACATCAAAAATTACTTATTAATTGTTTTCATATGTATAATAATAATAATAATAAATATTATCATGTTTTAGTATGTGATCATTGTATTCATCGTAAATGAAAACTATAATCTAAAATCATATAGACCGCTTCAAAATGAGCACAGAATATATCAGATTGAGGTAAGAATGATTGGGTATGTGAAATGTGTTTTTGTTTCAAAAATATCTAAAAACATAGAAAATATTGAACATGTTCCAATACAATTTTAGAGGAAATATCATTATCATGGGACTTTTCCTTCCCCTATCCCTTATATAGAACCTATAATGACTAAGGGGGTGTTCTATAATACATTTAAGAAATATAGAATACTCCAAAACCTAGTAGAGATGAATTTATTTCTAAATGATTATATAGAACCACATCTTCATACCTCCTCACCATATGGTTGTTCATGAAACCATGTAGCCTAAAAACACATACATTTCAGGATGCATTGGTTTCCTCTTCCATCATAAAATAAAATGTTCTTTACAATCATTAATTAGAATAAATAACAATGAAAAAATCACTACAACTTGAGAAAAACAATCCACGTGTATATGAAAATAATCCATATGTTAGTAATACTATATAGAAATAAATAAAACATCAATATTAAGTAATTCATTCGTAGTCCAATTCTTTTAAACTTTGATTCCAAACTATTACAATTTTTGATTCACCAACTATGGAAACACATGAGATATATAAAAAATCATTCCCAAAAACATGATATATTTAATAACTTTATGATAACATAGAATTCATGTATAATAAAAATTTCCAATAATAACTTTAATCTCTTTTTGATGGTGTAAAATCATATATAATACTTTTACTGATTATGTTCCAAAAAAATGCATAACATGTTATATATGATGGGATTATACTAAACAATAGTGTATCTTATTATGTTTTCCAATGAAACATTAGTCATTAGTGATAAACAATTAGTGATCGTTGATTTAACTAAAATAAATATTTACATTTGAATTTTTATGGAACATAACAAATAATATCTTTCCCTTTAACCATTATATAGACTAAAAATTAAAAGATAAATGATTTATGTCCTTTGGATGACAATTGTTTTTGTGAACCATTATGTATTCTCAAAAGACACAAAAATCCATTATTAAATTTTAACCCTTTTGTATATTATTAAAAATTAGTATTTCCCTTTATATATTCTAAATATCACTGAAAATATAGTGTATCAAATAATTTTTCCTAGATTATTCTATTGATTATTGTATCCTTATAAATATTTTGTGTGATGATAAACTCTAACATAATGTCTTTATTATTTTTTAATCAAAATGGGAACATACAAGTTATCATGTATTTTTTTCATGAGAATGATGATTATTTTTATTAAGAAGTATGCGAACATGGGCCATTTTACATAATGAATGTGCACATTCATATTAGTTATGAAATAGTATAAACTCTTTTCTATGGTGATCTGATGAACATGAATCTCTATCTGTAATAAGTATAGGTTATACACCTCTACTCATGCAATGATAGTGATATTTTTTGTGATATAATAGTGAGATTATTTAATTTCACATCATGTGAATTCAAAAGAATCAGTTTCATTAAATCCATTTCACCAATGTAAATACGATGTGTTACATTTATGGATTTCATGGGAATTTTTTATATTATATCATGCGTATAATTGAATATCAAATAGCTCAAACTAGTCTACCAACCACCAATCTAAAACCACTATATTGTTCTTTTCTTCAATAATTTACCACCATCCAAGATGGAACCCTTGAGAGGGAACTCATCTAGATTTAATCCAAAACTTTTATATAAATTAAATATGAAATATATAAAATAATGATAAAATTAGAGTATTAAGTTGATGGAATTAAAAACATTAGGATTCTTATACACACAATATTGTCTAGAAATTTTTAAAAAATGATCTCTTACGTTATACTTATCCTTTAGAAAGTTATCATAAATTAACATGTAATCATTTTGAAAATAATTCGTCAATCACCAGATATATTTATAAGTTAATATTCTATAATATATCACAAAAATAGATACATATCACCTAATTTTTTGTGGTAAACATTCTGACATCATTTAGATAGCCCAATCATCACTAACCAAATTTTATTCAACTTTTGAATATGTAGGTGTTAAAAAATCTTTTTAAGACTAAGAAAATATAGACAAAACTATTGATTAATGTTATTAATGGAATTCTGATTACATATGGAAATTATTTGTTTGACAGTGGTGGTATTTTAATGGATTATAATATCTCTCTTAAATTTCCAAACATAATATCCACAGTAGTTCACATTATCATTCTTTAATCACTAAAAAAATTGACCAAAATAAGAAAAATATTCTGAAATATGTTTTGATAGTCAAATCTTAATATATATACCATAATCATTTTCCATTTGAAGTAATACATAAGATTTTTATGTTTATTCACCGACGTTGTTCAATGAGTTAACCTAAATTTAACTATCACCCTATCATAACAAAATGTTGTTTGAATGCAGACTAGAAAATCCAATTCTATGTTTATCTATATGATTTATATTTTAATGTATTAAAAATTCCCAATACCCCTTATATGTGGTCAGTTTTTTTGATATCAATGCATTGGATTTAAAAAATTAATATTTGATGTATCCTGATTGAGTGCGATTAGCAACCAATAGTTCATAAAAAACAAAAATTATAAGTAATGAAAAAATTTAAAATATATTTTAGGTTATTAGATTATAGTATTTTTCCATTTCATTTTAGACATACAAATAGTCTATCATCTTTTTTGTTTTTTTCAACCACATTATATAGCTCATAATTATTCTTATAAATGTCTTCCTCGATCAATTTTTTTGAACATATAAATAATAAAGGGATTAAGGAATCCCAATCACAAAAAAATGATTTTCTTTTATATAGTAATAATGTAAACTCCAATAAAAATTTTGAATAGTTATTAACATTAATGAACATATTAGATCACTAATTTGATATACGTATTATAAAAATGTAGCATATTAATGTATTCACATTTTAATATCTTGGCCATTAAACCATTAGAATCTCATTTATACTCTAGATACAAACTATGTCTGTAAGGAACGTTTAAAATTTTCTTCATTATATAGAATGCAATACAAATTTTTATCTTAAATTTTTGTATTTTCATGAAGTTTTAACAATAGTATGTGTTTATTTTGAACAGATAGAGAGAAGGTATTCCCAGAAGGTCCTTTTGATATCTTAGTCAATTAACTATATTGTCTTGATGCAACATTCAATTTCCCTATCCCATTATCCATATATAGTACCATACCTCCTATAAATAAAATTTCATCAAATATTATAAGATTATAAAAAGAAATAAACTGTAAGAAACATACCACTTGTATATCAATATGATTATACATCCAAGCTATAAAATTTTCAATATCATAATTAACCATTTTAATATCCAGATCATCATGTCGAATAGGAATCCTAGTAGTCACATCATGTTCTACCTTAATCCTTAATCTAATTATATTTTATGTAGTTATGTATGGTTTATCCAGTAGCATGTGATATGAAACACTGTAACTCCCCCGCAAAAGTCAGTGCATGGGTGTTGAAAGATAGAAATCATATACAACATTACCTTGTAGAGATAAAGTAATATAAATTTAACAAATTTTATTTAATTAATATATAAAATAAATAGTAATAAAAATAATTATAGCCTTGGTTAAGGTATGTGTTTTAGGAGAATTTCAAGCCTCAATGATGTTTGGATTAGTACATTTATTTTGTCAATATCATTATTCTACAACAAGTTCACATTGATCCTTTATCATACATTTTTCTAACAAAGAAAACCTGAAAATAATATATATCAAACCATATATTTGTGAAATTAATCCTTTTATAATTATAAAGGTATCTTCCTATTGATTTATCTTCTCAATGTTTGTTCTAGGAAACAGTTCCAACCTACTCCTCTAACATGACAATATTGTTTCAGAATATTCAGCACTACTAATGTTTTTTCGTCATGTATTTTAAAGACTAATTCATGTATCTAAACAATATAAATAGATTGTGTAAAAAGATTTATTTTTATATAATAATATTACAATTAATATATAAGTTATTATTATTTCAAACATACACATGATTGAAATACTTCACTTAAATTTTCATTAAATATCATACCCTCTTAATTTAAGTGATCATCCATGACAATTTTATTCAACACTGTGATGTTGATTCATTCATGTTTTTCTAGTTAACATGATATTGATCCCCTAATAATACTATTGTTTTAGAAACAACTATATATTCATCCCTAGTATTGGTAACATCATCATGTGGAAAAGACATTTTTGACACAAGTATTCAAAAATTTAATTTTTATTTTTTTAATGTATTAAGGAACATATAATTTTATGAATATAAAAATATTATGTTAAAAAATACTATATCCATAAAATTTATCTCTATTTCATTTTTTAGTGGTTGATGGGATTTGGATCCTCTATTATGAATCCAAATCCCCCATTATGGTAATCACTAATGTACATTACATTTTCTACTTTGGGACAATCCTGAAATGTTTTTATTCTTCAAATAAAAGGGTCACCCTATATGAATTTTCATTGGAACCTATAGTTTTTTAGTCACTAATAAGAAAATCAACCAATTTATTATTTTTAGAGCTAATACATAGGATACATGCACTTCATGTGATTCCATTGTGAAAAGCTCATCTTTTTCTACTTCCATAATTAAATTCACCTTCATGAAGTCCAACTCATCAACCTTTACCACACTTCCTCTATCAACCCTTTTGTAATGGAAAATCAACACTTGAAATGATGTATAATTCTTGTCATATATCTATTCGATAATAGTAAAATGTGGAATATTTATATAAATTCATTTCTTTATATGAATCCAGATATGTTCATTGCTTTTGTCATAAGGTTTACCCCACTATTATTCATCTTACAAAAATTCATCATCTTATTTTTTATGGAATATATAAAAATTTATTACAAAACTAATGTATGATATAACATTTTAATTTGGTCCCTTTTCAAGAAATAATATTCATTCAAAAATTTAATTTTAATATTCATATAACTCCGTATAAATTTCATCTCAAAACCATCCTATAAACTATTGATTATGTGTTTTTGATATCCATCCTTCATCCGTTGATGGATTGAAATCTCTAATATTTTCAATATGGGATTAAACATTTGGATGAAAATTTCAAATGTTATGTACAATTTAAAGGCATGATTTCCTATTTTCTATAATGGTAATTGTGACAATATTTCGTTCAGAAATCAATTCACCCATATGGAGTCAATAATGATGATAGTTCGGGAGTCTATTTTTATCAATATATAATAGGTAATCATTAATTAAATCATTATATTCATAAATAACATATCATTAAATAGTACACACTTCGGATCATAGTTCATTCTTCAAATACCCTTTCAAAATATTAATATATAATTTAATGGGGCATATCCTTCGGTAATGGATAGGTCCACATTTATGAACCTCTATAACGAATTGATCCATTAGGTAAACAATTATATTAATGATTTTAATTGGGAATAACATCTATAATTTACATAATATGAATTAAGCATCTATATTCATGATTGTAATATTTCCCATTTCTATAAATTTCTAATATGGATTGGTAAAAGAAGAAGTCTCTAGTTAATGTATATCGTGCATTTTTTGGCAGAAAACAGTGTAAAGTAACATGCATCAAATATTACATCAAAACATGAAATTGGTGTCATTTTATTCCATTAAATATTAAATTAGTAATAGAAACAATAATATATAAATATATAAATATATATATTATTTATACCCCACTTGAACTATTACAACATCAATGAAAATTAAAAAATCAAATTTTTCTTTTATGGATATAGTGTAACCTACTCGAGGATGAAAAGTACACCCATTTCCATTCCATGATACAAACTCTTCCATTTTCCCCAGGTCAATCATGTCTACCCAAGAATTGATTCCATCATATGTTATTCAAGGAAATTTTAGAAATGTTCCAATAATACTATCAAATACATTTCATTCAATAATAATGATATCAATAAAATGACTTACATACAATCAATTCTAATATCGTAACTCAAAAAACATCTCCTTTTCTAACATGATTTGTATGATTTTTTCCAAATGGATTACCCAAAAAATACCTAAATACAATTAACATTATCAAATAGCTGATCACCATTAGTGGAGATGTTGTTGTACTTTATTTGGTATTCGCAACTAATATTTTCATCTAGGATATGTATTTATGTCATCGAGGTAACCCATTCTGATGACATAAAAATTCAATCTTCATGGAATATTTCAACTTAACTATGTATTTTCCTTAATCAAAAACTGGTCACCCCAATATTCATTTAATTTTATAGCCTAAAATGTTTCATAAATAGTAATGTCATTTATCATCCCATGCAACATGGACCTAAATTTGAATTCGTCATTTCTATAGAAATAAAAAATTATAACACTTTTACACAACATAAATTTCATAACATTGATAATTTTATCCAATTAGACATCAATATAATTATCCGATTTCCTTAGTCTAGATATAAATAAGGACAATATATTTGTGTGTTCTTCAGGAATTACCGTGGTGAAAAAAATTAATTTAACAACATGATGGGCCATGTAATTTGAGTACTAATATGTATAATAGAAGAATTTATTTCGTATTTATAGAAGGAAAGATGAAAATTTATCTTCTTATTTCCAAATTCAGTTCACTCATAATCGTGGTTTCCCCACTAAAGAGAATCTTCATGATGTCATAGATTTCAATCTTTAATTATTAAATGTCCTGACCATGTTAATTTACCCTTAGTTTAATGACATACATATAGTTTTTAAACAATAAAACGAATGTAATGTACCATATAACATTAAAAGGTCTTGATTGATTATTCTTATATCAATCAGCACCACAATTAGGTAATTTTATGAGTTATTCGTGGTCCATGAAAATAATATGAAATCACTAGGAAAAGTTTGTATATTTAGGAGATTGTTCCCATTTATCCAAGAAATAGTTTAGTGTTATATGTCCGTCATGGATGTTCAATTTATTCTAGTAGCATATTATTAAGAGATCAATTAGTTTTCTAATGATAATCCCTCTCCATCCATTGCTTGATTTCAAATTATATAACTTCAATACAGTTGACAATGATGTGTATTTAGTAAAAGTGGAATACAATGGTCTCTTAGAATATTTATTTGACATCTCAAACAATTTGGGTAATAATTATGTTCATTATTAATTTCCATTTTCATTGATCCATGTGATCTCCAAAATTGGTTACAACATTAATCATGTCAAATGATCCAAAAAACTGCAATATCATTCCTATCTGTGTGCCTATTATATTTTTCCCATGTTTAGTCCCTCATTTATAGCTTTGATCTATTTTGTGACAAATATAAATTTATTTCATCTATCCCAAAAATATTATTCTTTAATAAAAAACAATGTAAACATGGACAAAGGATTTGAAAATGGACATATACATTCTCTATAGAAAACATAATGAACACTTTAACTCTATCCTGATACTTTTTTTCATACTATTAATGTGCATCCATTTTCACTTTATATCCATCCAAATAGGTTCACAAAATCATTATTTTTTATAATAAAAAATAAATACATATAAGATATTAATTATCAAATGTGAAATTAATATATGGTTGTATTAACAAGAACATAACATTTTATTATTTCAAATAATTTCAGTATTCCCTGAAAGATATGTTTTACCCAAACTAGTTTAAATAATCTATAAGGGAGGGTGAATCTGGGTATAAAAATTCAAACTACTACCCCATTAGATCATTTTCATTATTAAAAAACATACTTCTCACCATTTCCCATAAAAATGTATAAACTAAAATGATATAATTAATGTGAAACATTGATTTTTACATGTTTCTCCCTCACTAGGAAACATCCATGGAGTATATAATGAAAATGTGTCGATTTTCCAAAACCACTAAGTCTCACTTTTAATTCTAGGTTCATGCTAGATCACTTTTATTCCAAGGCTCAATAAATTTAAAATTATTAAGGATGGTTCAGTTGTTTCCCAATGTGTAACACCTCAAGATTTCATAGTGTGTTATTTCCTCAAAATAATTCAATAACTTGCACTACACACAACTTCGAGTTCTAACACACACGACAACCAAACAAACTAGCCGTAATGAATAGTAATACCTACTTTTTAAAATTATATAAATTTTATCTATCAAAATGGACTTCATTTTTGGATTTGGAGTATTGAATTTAGCCTAAGGTGAAATTTTGGTACTTTTTGGATAACTTTAAAATTTTGATGAATAGTGAAAATTACTAAATTTTAATTAAAAGAAACTTTTTTAATAAAAAAATTTAATGGTGAAAAATTATGAATTTAAGTGGTTTTAAAGTTTAATTAGAATATATTTTTACCATTTTATCCAATTGTGTTCATTAGAATTAATTTCACATTGAAATTGGACATACACAATTGTCAATCTTTTGATATATATTGTTTCTTAAAAACACCCTATTTGTTGTGACAGTGGAAATTAATTATAAAATGAATTAATGAAATTTATATTTTTGAAATTTTGTAAAATAGACATAATTTTTGAATTCGGAATATCAATTATAGCTTTGGGTGAAATTTTGGCATTGTTCTGAAAAACTTCAATTTTTGATGAATAGTGAAACTACTAAATGGTAGTTAAAAAAATGAATTTTTCATAAAACATAATTTTACCGCTTTTGTGATTGGAATTTTGAAAATCCGAGAGACACAATTAATATCAAGGAGTAAAATGTGGTAAAATAAGATGAAAATAATATTTGGTGAATAGTAACTTTTTACTTTTATATACCACGGTTAAAAGTAAATAGGGTAATTAAGTGTCAAAATAATATTAATATTATCCAAGAACATGTAATAATTCTGTTGGACAAGTGTATCTCGACCAAAAACAACCTTAGGAATAAAATATTATCATTTAGGTCCACTTAGATTAGATTAGGACATTTTTTATTATTTAATTCAATGAAGAGTTAAAAGAGTCAAAATCAAAGTTTATTTACTAAACAAATTTTACTATGGGGTTATACATAAGATAAATTAGATTGTAAACATTCCTTAAAAAGATTAAAATATTTCCTACATAATGATATTTTTTTATAATTTTTAGATATTAAATAATATAATTTATTTATGACACAATGATGATGCAGTAATTACCAAAATAATGAAAAATTAGAATAATTGATATTATAAATACCCATTTAAATATAATATGAGACTTTTTATGAATTACAATAATTTTCTAGGTTAATATGACAAGTTTGGATTGATTTAATTAACTTTTTTAGAAGTAATCATTCTATTATGATTTTTACAAAAATCAATTATTGAATAGTATCAAAATTGACATAAAAGAGTTTTTAAAACAAATATTATATTATCAATTGATATTAAATTCCTAAAAATCAGAGGTTCTTCCAAGAGACTTATATCATGATAGGTGTATCATTAATAGACCACTTGGGGGTCTCTTGGATGTATACAGTAAATTTATTAACCATATAATATAAAAATACAAAGAGACATTGTACAAGTGAAACTAATTAACTAAGAGTTAATACTTAAAGATAAGGTTAATATAATGACCCAAACTTGTATAAATTCTATTGGTTGAGTTTTTTTCGACCCATACCCACCATAAAATTTAAATAATCCACATTGGAGCTATTAGAAACCTAATATGTATTTCTTATAAAATAATATTTCTAGCTTTTCCAAAGGTGCCCCTCACCCCTCTTATAAAAGGGCACTCTCCCTTCTCATTTTCTCACACCATAAAATCCTTTTGGTTAAGAAAACCTCTACCAAAATACTCTCTCAACATCCCTCACTTTATCATAGAGGCCTTACTTTATTCATAAAGCCATCTTAAGGATCCATTTTGATCAAATCAAAAGGAAGAACTCGAAGAAGAGGTAATGATTTCACCACCCTTTTCCACGTTCCTTTCTTATTCCACTTCTTCTTTCTTTGTTATTACCATTCTAAAATAATGAATCCAATATATCCTATATACTGTAATATTATTATAAATATGGTACAACCATATTTAGTATTCTATCCATCCTTTGAATGACTTGTCACCATACATGCGTACGTATGGCTTACCGTCTCCACATCGTGGGGTAATTGTTATTCAATATATTATTATTTGGATTGTTATAATAATGATTTGTAATTCATGTAAATAATAAATATAACATGATAATGATTCCTTATATATGATATACCATCCAATTATATATTATTTTAATATCAAAATAATGATATTTTCGCTCGTGCGTACGTACGGATTACCGTCTCCACGACGCGATGAGATTCATTTCCATGTTCACCATTCATCGACGATTATAAAAATATATATTACTAATAAGTATGTAATATATTACATAATAATACTACTGGAGATATATATATATATATAAGGATTTATGTACTTACATATATCTTATTCATTTACTACCGTTAAATACAATACGAAAACAGAAATAGCGTTTATGCGTACGTACGGACTACCGTCTCCATAAATGGTGTTTTCCATTTCATATATATGTCTATTATACATATTTATATTATAAATATATATGATATATTTATCATGTTTTATATTCTGGAAGTATTTAAATCATGATCTAAGTTATACAACCAAGAGTGACATGTTAAAACACGTACGATAAAGAAAGTGATTATTACCCAAAATGTTAACTTAATATGGAAATTATTATTAAATGCGTAATATAATGTCATAAATAAATCAAGTATGATATCATAAATATTAATATGGTTCTGGTATAATTTAATAACATACTACGATCATCGTACAAGAGGTTAAACATACCCCCTACTAAAGGAAAGTGCAAGGTAAGGGGTTTCTTATCTCACTTTTAATTCCGTGAGAATTCCACTGTTCACGAAAAATTTATTGCATGTGGTGTATGTGTACTTCCCATGATTTAATTAATTGTGTAATATACATTAATTTATGGGTATTTAAATCATCATTGTATGATCCTTATTTCATGGGTTGTATGCTTCGTAAGTTACCAAATTGGTAAGGGTTTATTTCACAATCTATTCATTATCCGAGGTTGTTTATACGTAATAATCTACTGGGATCTATTTATCATCAACATCCATGTTTCTTAAAAATGTATTTCAAAACATTTTTACTATTTAAAATAATATTTTTTAAAGTCATTTATACCCTTGTTTTACTTTTTATATGAAGTTTATAAAGCAATCCTTCCGTCTTTTTCCAAACAAGGTCCTTTTTAACCATTTCAGAAAAATTATGTTAAGAATGTCTTTTTTAACTTATACAGTAGGTGTGGTTATTCCCTGCCATTATTACTCCTTTGAATCATCCCTTACACACTTGTATGGATATTTTCCAAATAAAGGTTTTCTTTTATAATTATGTGATTTTTAAATGATTTCAAAAAAGAGATATTTCTCTTAAATATATGAAAATCTAGTGCAAATGTATACGTATTTAACGGAAGCTTAAAAATGTTTTTAGAAAACCTGACTCTCAAGTTTGGTAGACAGGAAGGGATTGGGAGTGCACCCATCATGGCTTGTGATTAGTCGAGCAGTCTCAGAATTAGTTATTTTGTTTTCAAAAGCTTGCATAATGTTTTCAGAAAAACACTGGAGTGTATTTTAGAAATTTTAAACATATTTATCTTCTAAAAAAATTGCATCAATAGGAATCATGAGACAAACTAATGTCTTGGCACAAGGCCTTGACAAAATAATATTTTTAGTCTTGGCACGAGGCCTTGGATATGTTGTTATGATAGTCTGGCATTATGCATTCCATCATTATGAAAGTGGCTACTGATATTTCATGTGATTATTCGATTAGTAGAATATCCATGTGAATAAGTAAATGGAATTATTTCATTTTATTTATGCCATATTATGCTGAAGTTCAAGTTTAAAAGGCTTTTGTTTTAGTTTTATACATTGCCTTAAATTTTTATGCTTATTTTTGAAAGTTTTCGCTGTATTGCTTACCCTTACTGAGCATTTCAGGTCACCCATTTCTATGTTTTATTTTTCCCAGGATTCCAAGAAGTGTAATGTGATTGATATGAAGGGTTAAGAAAAGGGAATAATGGCATTCATAAAGGATTATTTATGTTGTTTTGTATGTTATGATGTGTAATGTAACATTCCTGTATGTAATCTATTTTCCAAGACTGCTAAACTGATCGGTTCTTCGGGACATGGTTCCTTGTAATCATGCCAATATATTAAAATAATGCACCAACTCTAGGTCATTGGGGTTCAGGTGTTACAGTTGGTATCAGAGGAAGTTTAGCAATAACCTTTTAAACTAGATTTAGATAAACTCTGGTTAGAGCACATATCCCTAAGATAGACTTTGAGGATTAGTATAGAAGAACTTCCTAGATTTTTGGTATTGTAGAGATTTTATGAGTTTTCCAAGAAATAAATCCCTGTCTGGATACGAGTAGGTAAAGGCGGCTCTGGCACAGATGTACATAGGGGTAAAACCCGAAAACACCTCTTTGAGCTAGACTCGAACGCGAACTGGTGTACGATAACGGGCATTGTTGTAATCTTGGTTACGACACTCCCAGGGGATATGCTTAGGATAATTCTCATTTTCTTTACAAACCATCGTGAAGGGATCATGAGTATATACTTACTCAAAGAAAACATTTGTATGATTATGGATTATATCCATAAACTGTTCAATTTGCGTTAGGTATTTTACAAGTTTGGAATTATTCATTGCAATTCACAAACTGACCTAGTTTATTCTATTATATAGAAATGGTGCCTAGTAGAAGGAATGTGAACTCCAGTAATACATATGATCCAAAGAGTAATAAGGATCATATATTTCATGGTATTAAGCCATCATTTAGAAGGGAAATAGTCTCCCATGTATTATCATCATATGAATAAATAGTATCATGTGTGGATAAGATAACTACAGAGTTTACTGAGTCCTATGGCTTTGAAGGGAAGAAAAAGAAGAAAAGGATGGAAGAGAGAAAGATGGATAAAGGGAAGAGGGCAAAGAATAATTTCCCCATATGTAATAACTGTGGGAAGAAACACCCTGGAACTTTCCTGAAAGGAATGGGAGTTTCTTATATGTGTGTAGGAAAAAAGGCACCAAGTACGTGACTGCAAGGGTAAGAAAATGGTTTCAAATGTACAATGCTTCATTTGCAAGGAGTGTGGACACTACACGAACCTATCATCATACTATGCCACAAATGATGCTATTGGATAATAATCAGGTTATGATACTACCACAAATGAATAGGAATGATTAGAGTTCTTATGTTGATTATGTCATTTGAGTGTTGTATCAGCAATGTACCTATTATAATAATTATGGAGTATATAAGGATTGTACTGCAGTACTATTTCATTGAGGATTTGAGATTTTATGGTACTAAGAAATGTGACTCTACAACAAGTTAAATTTTTTTGAAATTACATGGTTGAAGGAAAGATAAACCTTAATAGGTCCTAATATTGAGGTACTTATTTTGGAATAATATATGGTCGATTTGGGTAAATTATATTGGATATTCTTGGATGATTTGAAACCGATTAAAGATTTTTATATTCCATCATTGTTGGGGTTTACAACATTTTTGGATTGAAGGAGTATATCCATTATTATTTAAGGAATAAGGGATCATGAATGTAATAAATAAGGTTTTATGGTAATTCAGTATGTTGTAGTGTTTTAAAAGAATAAATGATGAAGGTGTTCACATGTTATTACACAGAAAAAAGGATCTTAATTTTTGGACTAAATCATTTTGGATAGTTCTAATTTGGAGTATTTTTGGATTTCCATAAAAGGACAACCCGGAGGTTGGGTGACAACCTGTCGCGTCCGGCATGGCCGCGAGACTTGAACCCACAGCCGAAGGGAGACAAGGGTGTATCACCTACCACTGGCCTGAGTAATGTCCAGGATTAAATAATGTAGTTTTTTAAAAGATCTGGTAGATGAATTATAAATTCATATTTTTGAAACCCTATACGAATAGGATAAATAGAATATATTTTTTACGTTCTATTATCTTTTAGAGTGAAAGATGAGTTTGTGGTAGAAATTAGTTAATGGATGGAACTCTACTTATCAAGAATATATTTTTCTTCTTCTGTTATTATATGAAGAAACTAATTCTTATACATTATTTAAGGAATCCTAAAACCAAAAATGTATTATCCTAATACCCTATGTTTTGTTGAATCGATGATATTTCAAATCATCATAGAATGATAAATTTATAGACCTCAATTTTACACATGTTTGTGATTGATGGCCTCAATCACTACCTATAAATATTTACGTTTTTCCTCTAATTATATGTCTCTAATTACCACCAATGTTCTCCTAATCGAGATCATAATTTGGTGGTGACCCTTTCATTTCTCTTTTCCTCATATTAAGACTAAATTTTAGTAACCCAATTTCCGATGTGGGATTTCTGACAAAGATATTTTCTATTTTCAACATTTTATTTTCGAACAACAATTTCAAATTGCGAGGATGCAATTTATTGAAGGAAGGGAGAATGTAATACCCCAAGATTTCATAGTTTGTTATTTATTCAAAATAATTCAATAACTTGCACTACACGCAACTTCGAGTTCTAACACACACTACAACCAATCAAACTAGCCGTAATGAATAGTAATACCTACTTTCTAAAATTTTATAAATTTCATCTCTCAAAATGGACTTTATTTTTGGATTCGTAGTATCGAATATTGCCTAAGGTGAAATTTTGGTACTTTTCGGATAACATTAATATTTTTGATGAATAGTGAAAATTACTTAATTTTAATTAAAAAAAACATTTTTTAATCAAAATAATTAATGGTAATAAATTATAAATTTGAGTGGTTTTAAAGTATAATTATAATATATTTTTACCATTTTATCATATGGTGTTCATTAGAATTAATTTCACTTTGAAATTGGACATAAACAATTGCCAATCTTTTGATATATATTGTTTCTTAAAAACACGCTATTTGTTGTGACATCAGGAATTAATTATAAAATTAATTAATGCAATATATGTTTGTAATTTTGTATAATAGACATCATTTTTGAATTCGGAATATCAATTATAGCTTAGGGTGACGTTTTGTCATTGTTCTGAAAAACTTCAATTTTTGATGAATAGTGAAACTACTAAGTGGTAGTTAAAAAACTGAATTTTTCATAAAACATAATTTTACCGCTTCTGTGATTGGAATTTTGAAAATCCGGGAGACACAGTTAATATCAAGGAGTAAAATTTGGTTCAATGAGATGAAAATAATTTTTGGTGAATAGTAACTTTTTACTTTTATTTACCATAGTTAAAAGTAAATAGGGTAATTAAGGGTAAAAATGATATTAATATTACCCTAACACATGTACTAATTCTATTTGACCAGTGTATCTCGACCAAAAAAAACCTTAGTAATAAAATATTATCATTTAGGTCCACTTGGATTAGATTAGGACATTTATTATTATTTAATTCAAAGAAGAGTTAAAAGATTTCAAATCAATGTTTATTTACTAAAACATTTTTAATATAGGGTTATACATAAGATAAATTCGATTGTAAATATTCCAGAGAAAGATAATAAGATTTCATACATAATGATATTTTATATATAATTTTTAGACATTATATAATTTAATTTATTTATGACAGAATGATGATGTAGTAATTACCCAATTAATGAAAAATTAGACTACGTGGTATTATAAATACCCAAATAAATATAATTTCAGACTTTTTATGAATTACAATAATTTTCTAGGATAATATGACTTGTTATGATTCATGTAATTAACTTTTTTCGAAATAATCATTCTGTTATGATTTTTACACAAATAAATTATTGAATATTTTCAAAATTGACATAAAATAGTTTTAAATAATCCACTTTTGATCCATTAGAAAACGAATATGACTTTATTATAAAATAATATTTCTAGCTTTTCTAAAGGTGCCAATCACCCCTCTTATAAATGGTCACTCTCCCTTATCATTAACACTCACCTTCAAATCCTTTTGGTTCGGACATACTCTACCCAAATACTCCCTAAACTTCCCTCACTTCATCCTAGAGGCCTTCCTTTAGTTAGAAAGCCAACTTAACGAGCCCTTTTGGTCAAATCAAAAGGAAGAACCTGAAGAAGAGGTAATGATTTCACCACCCTTTTTGAAGTTCCTTTCTTATTCAACTTCTTATTTCTTTGTTATTAACATTCTAAAGTAATGAATCCAGTATCTCCTATATACTATAATATTATTATAAATATGGTACAACCATATTCATAATTCATTCCATCCTTTGAATGACATGTCACCACACGTGCGTACGTACGGCTTACCGTCTCCACATCGTGGTGTAATTGTTATTCAATATATTATTATTTGGATGGGTATAATAATGATTTTTAATTCATGTAAATAATAAAGATAACATGATAATGATTCTGTATATATGATATAACATTCAATTATATATTATTGTAATATCAAAAGAGTGATATTTTCGCTCGTGCGTTCGTACGGATTACCGTCTCCACGACGCGATGAGATTCATTTCCAAGTTCACCACTCATCGACAATTAAAAAAAATATTACTAATAAGTATGTAATATATGACATAATAATTCTACTAGATATATATATATATATATATATAAGGATTTATGTAATTACATATTTCTTATTCATTTACTTCCGTTCAATACTATATGAAAACAGAAACATCGTTTATGCGTACGTACGGACTACCGTCTCCATAAATGGTGTTTTCCATTTCATATATATGTCTATTATACATATTTATATTCTAAATATATATGATATATTTATCATGGTTTATATTCTGGAAGTATTTAAATCATGATCTAACTGATACAACCAAGAGTGACAAGTTAAAACACGTACGATAAAGAAAGTGATTATTACCCAAAATGTTAACTTAACATGGAAATTATTATTAAATGGGTAATATAAAGTCATAAATGAATCAGGTATGATGTCATAAATATTAATATGGTTCTGGTATAATTTAATAACACACTATGATCTTCGTATAGGTTGATAAACATACCCTCGACTAAAGGAAAGTGCAAGGTAAGGGGTTTCTTATCTCACTTTTAATTCTGTGAGAATTCCATTGTTCACCACTTATTTATTGCATGTGGTGTATGTGTACTTCCCTTGATTGTATTAATTGTGTAATATACTTTAATATATGGGTATTTACATCATAATTGTATGATCCTTCTTTCATGGGTTGTATGCTTCGTAATTTACCAAATTGGTAATGGTTTATTTCACAATCTCTTCATTATCCGAGGTTGTTTATACATAATAATCTAATGGGATCTCTTATTCATCGACATCCATGTTTCTTAAAAATGTATTTCAAAACATTTTACTATTTACATGAATATGGTTTAAAGTCATTTATACCCTTGTTTTACTTTTTATAAGAAGTTTATAAAGGAATCTTTCCATCGTTTTCCAAACAATGTCCTTTTTATCCTTTTCAGAAAAATTATGTTAAGAATGTCTTTTTTAACTTATACGGAAGGTGCGGTTATTCTCGGCCATTATTACACCTTTGAAGCTCCCCTTACGCGCTTGTAAGGATATTTTCAAAATAAAGTTTTTCTTTTATAATTATGTGATTTTTAAATGGTTTCAAAAAAGAGATATTTCTCTCAAATATATGAAAATCCAGTGCAAATGTATACGTATATAACACAAGATTAAAATGTTTTTAGAAAACCTGACTCTCGAGTTTGGTAGACAGGAAGGGATTGGGAGTGGACCCATCATGTCCTGTAATTAGTCGAGCAGTCTCAGAATTTGTTATT
This sequence comes from Viscum album, assembly GCA_963277665.1. Lineage (NCBI taxonomy): Eukaryota > Viridiplantae > Streptophyta > Magnoliopsida > Santalales > Viscaceae > Viscum > Viscum album. The sequence continues at coordinate 601,565,482 of OY728147.1, read as the reverse complement.
TTGTTTTCAGAAGCTTGCATAATGTTTTCAGAAAAACACTGGAGTGTATTTTTGCAAATTTAAATGTAAGTATCTTCTAAAAAAAGTTGCATCGGTAGGTCTCATGAGACAAACTAGTGTCTTGGCACAAGGCCTTGAAAAAATATTATTTGTAGTCCAGTCACGAGGCCTTGGCTATATGGATATGATAGTATGGAATTATTCATTTCATCATTATGAAAGTGGTTACTGATATTGCATGTGATTATTCGATTAGTAGAATATCCATGTGAATAAGTAAATGGAATTATTTCATTTTATTTCTGCCATATTATGATGAAGTTAATGTTTAAAAGGCTTTTTTTTAGTTTTATACATTGCCTTAAATTTTTATGCTTATTTTTGAAAGTTTCTGCTGTATTGCTTACCGTTACTGAGCATTTGAGCTCACCCCTTTCTATGTTTTATTTTTCCTAGGATTCCAAGAAGTGTAATGTGATTGATATGAAGGGTTAAGACAAGGGAATAATGGCATTCATTAAGGATTAATTATGTTTTTTTGTATGTTATGAAGTGTAATCTAACATTCATGTATGTAATCTATTTTCCATGACTGCTAAACTGCTCGGTTCTTCGAGACATGGTTCCTTGTAATCATTCCAATGTATTAAAAAAATGCACCGACTCTGGGTCACTGTGGTCGGGGCGTTACACGATGGTCACTCCTTCAGTCACTTTTTATCGATAGTGAAAAGGATAAACTTATTCCACTTACATTCCTCACAAATCTGTAAAGGATTCACACACAATTAATAGACATTTTGGTCCCTTAATTAAATAAAATTAATACATCCCCATTGATGATATATTATCTTTTTATGTACCACTTTAATCCACTTTATGAATTTTACATTTCCTCTGATTCATTGGGAAATTACCTTTGGACACATTATCGAAGCTACTGGCATTTATGAAACTCAAATAGACTTTTTTGAACAAACCAAATTCATCACAATTATAATTTTTCATCAATAATCCAAAAATTTCATGAATATCACTTCTATCATGAATCTCAACCAGCTATCACAAGGAAGTCAACTTACACAATGATTAAACCCTTTTTCAAATCTCTCTTAGACTTCACAAAAAACACCTTATTCAGCAAGATTTTTATATCTTTTGTAGATTTAATAAATTTCTTGATGCTCACAAATATAAAAATTCTAAAAAATTTATTGGTTTTTATATCCTTCACGAATCACTTTACATCTTCATTATTTTCTCAAGGACACTTCATGAATCACCATCACGAATTCAAATTCATAGAATCATCGATATGTCTTTCAATTCTATATAGAAGGGGAAAAGGCCTATTTATAGGCATTGACTATGATTTTAGAAGCTTCTATCCACATCATAACAATTTCTAATAGCTCCCTCATCTCGTTCACAATGCTCCCTGTCTTCTTGACGCACCATAATAATTTCTCTATCAAAAAACTCAATGTAGTCATGATGATTAACGTGAACCATTCATGAATTCATGATGCTCATTCTCGATCATCCTCACCTTCTAAAAAACCTTCATGAAACATATTCATCATGAAAAACATTTAATTACCATATTTTTAGGAATCCTTCTATGAAATCCATCTTTCGTGATGATATCCTTCCCCTATATTTTTTACCACAAAAATGTGGCAAACATTCAGAAATAATGAAAACTTGTGTACATAAATTTCAATCCCACATCAAAGGAATCAATTACTTTTTCATCGACAATTGACTACATAATAAGTAAAAAATATCTCCATCACTCAAAATCTAACCATGGAATCCCTTTTAAACCATCATAATAAACCCCAAAACACTAAAATATTTCCTTGAGAGATTTTTCCCAACACCCTCCTTTTAATTTTGTTGATAAATCTTCTCATTTGGAAAGCACATTAATGATTTTCCCACCGTCTTCAAACATTCTTTTATTTCAAACTAATTGTGGTTAGATAATTACTCATCATACACTCTATGCCTACATGATCCATTCTCAGCATGAGAAACAATAGTATAATGAAAATTTAACCAATGAATCACGTCATTCCAAAAATACTCAATAGCTTTCATCATTATCCTTATAAATAGTGATATATATCCATTTATCGATATCCTTTAACATAGTTAGATTTAACACAACCCTACCTCCCTACCCCCTATTAGTTTATCCTGCTATCTTGATTAAGAAATTTTCTCCCATTGGCATCCACGATTTCTCCCACATTCTCAATGAACATGAAGGTCACTTCATTATGGCCTTTAATAGGGTAAAGAATAAAAATCATCACACCATGGAAACAATATTCATTCCCTAGGAATAGTGGCCCACATCCACACTTTTTCATGTTTGGTGATTCAATTTAACTCCCAGACATGTCTGCATTCATACGTACACTCCTTTTGGTAAGGAATTTATTAGAATTTCTACAACCTATTGTTTTGAGGGAACATATTCTAACATCAGAAAACCTTACTCCACATTATCAATTTTAAATTGATTCTTGACATAATTGTTCTTTGTACTTGAGTGTTGAACTAGATTTTTTCTCTGATTTATAGTGGTTGAATTATCATAATGGTTTTTGATCAGAGACATCACTTCAATTCGCATATCATTTAGATGTTTCTTAAACCAAAATAACTATGTGAACAATGGAGTAGGAACAATATAATCACTTTATGTAGGATCAATGAAATAAAATATTTTTTCTTCATTATCAATGAAATACACAATCTACCAACATAGAATGAACCACCTAAAGATGATTATTTTTCATATACTAAACTAACCCAATATACATATCTATACACAAATAAATAATTCTATGATTTTTCAGTGTACATAAAACTGAAATATACCATTCCTTTGATATAGCAACGTATTATTTTTCACTTCCAGAATATATTTTTCCATCAGATTGCATTGATATATTACTGGTTTACTATAACAACCCTTCTCATTATTACACATTAATATATGATTTAATTATATAAAAATTCATTTAATACAACCTAAAATATTGATAAGTCAAGTGGATTTAGGAATTAGGTATGTTTCATAGAAACAATAAACATGATTTACAACATTAAACATGAATCTCGATTTTAGAATTGAAGATTTCTCTAACCTGAACGAGCTTAAAACTGCATTGGATAACCTCAGGATATACAAAACAAAGGGGTGCTCCATAGAGACCAGTAAAGGAGTAAACATTGGATTCCATTAAAATAAAAATTAATGTTAAAAAATAATATCAATTAGGAATAAATGAACATAAATAATAAGGCATGATATATCATGATATTCATAACAAGGGAAATGTGGAAATAACCTAAAACATTTCATCATAAACATATGTAAAGAATAAACCTCCAAGAAAAAATGGTATAAAATGACCATAATAAATTAGGTAAACCCATGTCCCAACTTGACATATCACGATACTAAACATTATGAAATTTAGTGGAGTGCTATATATTTTCTGGTTCACCCATTACATTCATTTAATTCTTATGCTTACATGTTCCACAGAGATTATAAGACATGGATTCATCAATATCATAATTTATTCCAAGATAAATTAGTGTGGAAGAAAAAAAAATCCCTAATCAATAGGTATATGTTAATACATTTAAAAATCCTTAAAAATAAATATGTACAACATTCACTAAACAATTGGTTTGTCCTGGAAAATCACGGTGAAAATTCAACAAAAAAATGACATCACTAAAAAATTCATAAAATTGGTAGATGAGATAGCAATTTTTGTCTAATAATTTTTAAATGATGTGGATAGTAATATGTACGTGTAATAACATATCCACATAATTATAATAAGAAATATAATGCAAACTATAATAAATAATCTTGAATAAAAATAGAAAGGAAAGGAAGCATGGGAAATTTGAGCATGGTAACAAGTTTATATTGGATGGTTAATGAGATAGAAATTGTAATATTATAATGTAGATAAAATAATTTTAGTAATAGGTAGGATATAAAAAACCCATCATTATTATTTTAAAATGAATGGGCATAACAAGATAAAGAAACATGGATAAAGATAAGATTAGAAAGAACCCTCACTAGAGTGTGTGACGCTAAAAGACTGAAAAGGAGATTCTTGAGGGATAGTGATCCATGGTAGGATTATAGAGATAGGATGGAAGATTAAATAAGTTCTATATGGATCTTGAGTGAAGAGAAATGGGAACATTAGTGTGATTATATAAGAAAATAGAGTTAATTTTTTAATATTTACTTTTTGGACTCTATAAAGTAAAATATTAAAAACCAAAAACATTCCCATGGTTTTTCTGATGGTTTAGGCCAAATGAGATTGATTTTCATTATATTATTATGAAATGGGAATAAATATTTAATATAATTCCCTTTATTATGTGGATGTTTGTAACACTTTTAATTAAATCATTTTAAAAACCTAAAATATGATAATGAATTTGGAGGATTCATAAAGGCTTAATAAAAATAATAAAATAAACATAAAATAAAAATATTTAAAGTAAAGAACATTTATTTTCAAGTGGATACACATTATAGTATTTATTAGACCATTTTTATGACATTATGATATCATAAAACACAACATATATTTATAGAGTGTTTAATTTTTACCAAAATATTCGACTATCTTAGAAAATTATGAAAAATTTACCATTGGATAATTAAGAAATTATGATTAAAAAAATTATATTAATTTTATCTAAATAATTTTTTTGGTATTCTCATTTTATCATTAGAAATATGATTCTATATTTATTGATAAATGATTGGTTTTTATAAATAAAAGTTCTTGAGCCCTTATTAAAAGTAAATTCCACATCATAAAAATTATATGATCATTTATAATTAATAAAACATGTTTAACAATAAAATTTAATCAAAATAATTTGTATTTAAAAAATAATTTAATTAATCAAAATAAATTTCTAAATTTAATTTGAATATCATTCAAAAATATTGTTTGTGTTTAATTAAATCAAATTCAAATTCATTTAAAAAGTAAAAAAAAAAAGAAAATAAATTCATTAGTATATAAAATATACATAATCATATTATTATGGTCTTGATACATATACCTTTATTACACCATCATGCACTATAAGGGTTAGGTATGTGATGGTTAGACTTTCATGGGGTTGTTCGACAAAGATGGTTTGGGTTGTAATGTTGATGATCTTGTACTTATACCAAAAATAGTTTCACTCATTTTTTAGTTGATGGATCTCAGATTGGAATTTGTTTAGGGAAATTCCATAGATACTATCTCCCATAGAATCTTCGATATACAGGATTCATAGGGCATGATTCTACTAGTTGAGACCATCAATTCTATTGTCTGAGTCAATTTGACTTGTTAAAATCCCTATATTTACACTAATCAAGGGATCATTTTTCAATGGATATATTAACAAATATAATATTTTTAATGGTATTTTAAATCCAATTATATAACTAATGAATTTTTTATGTTTTCTAAAACAACATTTAAAAATTATACATTAATCTAAATCACACAGGGAAGTGTCATTTAAAAGAATTTGGTTCCTTACCGTTTTCCTGCAATGGGAAAATTTTCCCATGATCATGTCATTTCACTCATTAAAATAGATGAGTGTAATTCTATCTCATTGCTTCCTTAGGTTTTTAGGTTACTTCCTTAAACATTGTATTCTCCACATCACTTTGAAAATATGCATTGTCTTATTTCATAGAACATTATCTCTACCATCTATGATCTTCATTGGATGATCCTTGTAGGAATGATCATTCTATAATGGTAACACTTCTATATTTAGTACATGTGAGAGGTCAGGTCTGAAATTACTCAATATGGATAAATGATATACATCCTGAACATGAAATAGGTTTTGTGGGAGTACAAGTCGATATTCCACTGCTCTGATGCGATCAAATATTTCAAAGGAAAAGATGTATCTTGTAATAAGATTTCTCGTCATAAAAAATCTCATCAATTTATTCCACGAAGAAATGGAGAGGAATACGAGTCATCCTACCTCAAAATCATGTTCTCATCAGTAACTGTCAGCATAGATATTGTGTTGACTATTATCAACATTGATTTTCTACTGAATGGTCTATAACTTTTCATCCATTTATAGAACATTTTAGGACCCAATAATTTTTTTCCCCAAAATCATCCATTGATGTAGGTATCCTTCACCTCTTCCAATAAATGGATTCATAGGGATTCATTTGGATTTTCAAGTGGAAACTATTGTTTTAATAGAACTCGACCAAAGGATAATGTAGATCCCATATTCATTTAATGTCAATTGAAAATGAAATCAAAAAGTAATCACGTTTCTAGACTGTCCACTCTGATTGGACATCAATATGAGTGTTATAAGACATTCTTAAGTTCATTATGGTTTTAAGAGAATATTGTATAATTTTCTTGGGCATGGAGGTTAATCTTGGATCTCGATCAGATACAATTGATTGTTTTAATCAATGTATCCAGACCACATTCCTGATGTATATCCGTGCAAGAAGATCTAGTGATTCTTCCTCTATTATCTCAATGAACTTTCTAGTATTTATAAGATAATCTACCATAACCAATATATAAATATTCCCGTATGATGTCTCTAGAATATCAGGGATAAATTCCATGGTAATGTTTTTTCATTTCCATGTACGTATGAGCAATCATTGCATCATTCCCTTTCATTTTATCCATTCGTCTTTCACTTATGGAAATACAAGACATCTTAATATATGTTACGTGATATACTTCTTTATATTTTCCCAGCCATAGTGTTCTCAGAGATCTCAATGCATCTATTTGCGTCTTGGGTTGATAGAGAAGGTTGAGCTATGTACATTAACAAAAAGCATAATCCTTGACATAGAATTTTATGGTACAAATATTCTTGACCGAAATATCGCAGCCACTTCATCATTAACATCGATCTCCAGGGATTTCCCTTTTCTTATTTCTTCCACTTTCTTATGAATTCTGTAATATAATCCATGATCATCCTTTATCCTGTACAAAAGAGATGGTTGAGAAATAATTTGTGAATTGATTTATGATGTTCCTTAATGATTCCAATGTCAATTATTTCCAAATCTAACAATATCATATCCCACTCAATTCCCATAAATTAATGAATTTCACTATCATTTCTCCTTAGCATGTCAGTTACTTTTTTCACTTTCCCAAAATGGTAGTGGATTGAGCATTAATATTCTTTTATTTGATCTAACCAACTTTATTGGTGAATATTCATCGCTTTTTGTGTAAATACATAATTTAGTATTTTTTATCCATATTTATTTTACACATCTCCCCAAAGAGATAAGGCCAAAAAAATTTAATTTGAAGATCACTACATCCAAATCTAAACCATGAGTTGGGTAGTTTTGTTCATGAAATTTCAACTACCTTTAACCATAAAAATGAAATTTTTATTTTTCATCAACACACAACATAACACTTCTTTGGAGCATCACTATAGAAAATGAAAATCTATCCACTTATTGGTAGTGTGATAACTGGCACAATGATAAGAAATTTTTTCAAAAACTTGATTCCTTTTTTTAAAAAATTCATACTTACAAACAAACAAGAATCCATTTAGAGTTAGTTTTGTGAGAGGGTTTGATAATCAAGAGAAGTTTCTCACAAATCGGCTATAATACCTAGAAAACCCAAGAAAACTAATGATATCTATCATAGATCATGGAACCTGCCATATTTAAATTTATTTTGTATTGAAACATTCCAGTAATATTCCATTTATTGTGGTGATATTCCCTAATAAAGAGACAATTGTTAACCAAAACTCACATTTGATGTTCTTTGTATATATCTTATCCTTTATCATGTTTTTAGAATAGTTCCTAGATGCTACTCATGGTACTCATTTATATTGAATTATATTATAATATCATCTATAATGACGAAACAAATTAGTCAAGGTAATCCCAAAAGACAATATTCATCATGTCCGTGAATAGTTCTAAAACATTAGGGAGTTAGAAAGGAATCACTATGAAGTCATAGTGATTGTACCTTGTAAAAAACATTCTTGTGGATATCCTCCTACTTCACCATAACATGGTAATATTCCAAAAAAAGATCTATCTTTTTAGAAGTATATGCTCCACACTGATCCAAATATTCATGAATCTAAGGTAAAGGATACTTGTGAAATATCATGATATTGTTAAACTCATCAAAATCAATGCAAATGATCATTGACCCATCCTACTTATTTACGAAGTGGACTGGAGAACCACATGGTGAAGCACATGGGCATATGAACTATTTATCCAAATTCTCCTATAGTTTTTTTCATCTAATCATGTTCAACAACAACAACTCTATAAAAAGTCTTGTATAATGGTAATGCATCATGTATAAGCACAATTGAAAACTCAACATCTCAGCTTGGAGGAATACTAGGAAATTCCTTCGAAAATATAGCAAAACATTCCCTCACAATGTTCATGTCTTCAACGATGATTCATTCCTTAGACTCAACCATATTAGCTAGATATGATTTCTAATAGATAGATAATATCCATGATTGAGATGATACTGCTAAAAAATATTCATCCCCGCACTTTCACTAGTACAAAATTGTGATTCGATTCATAATAAGTAGAGTGGTTTCCTTCTCGTGAAAATGTATGTTGAGACTATATAGAGAAAGTCAATCGTTTTCCAGAATTACATCATATTCCACACAATGGAGTATAAATAAATTTTCTAGGAAATTAATCCCACAAAAATTGATAGGAAAGGAGTTATATACTAGAGATGAAATAATTTCCCCATTTTCCATATTTACCAATAACCTCACTTCTGATCATTGTGATGGTGTCTGACTTTTTATACTAAACATTCATGAAATTAAGGAATGTGTAGAACTAGAATAAAAAATTATGTTTACTATTATTTGATGAATTACTAGTGCACCTATTAGAAAATCATTGTAAGGATCCACTTCGGTAGTTGTTATGTAGGATGTTCTCCATTTCTTCCTTGGAGTATTTCTTGTCTTTGAAAACAATTAGATTAGTGCATTGGTTTTAAAATTTACTTGTTTCATTGAATTTGCATCATTGAACAATACACTAAGGGTTTACTGGATAATTCTTATCCCTAGTCATTGTAGCGCGTTTTCCTGCTGGTAATCGGTATGTAGGTGCCCTTCTTTCCTACACCTAAAGCATTTCCTCACCCCTACACGAAATATCCATTATGCCTCTTTCTGTACCCTTGGAATGTGGGATGTTAAAATTTATTGGAACCATTGTATCTATCCATCAGACTATAAAAATTGATCTTCAAGTCTTCATCTTATCCACATGATACCCTTGAGATTAAAGTATCTCCATTTTGACTTTGAGGGAACATCAGACAATTTCCCCAAAGCTAAAATATTCACAGAACAACAATGATTTCTATAGTATTGGATTTATCCCACCATATAAGAATTCAACCTTGAACATAGGGTAAAAAAAATCCTAGAGTCATATCATGAAATCCTTGTGATGTTTTCCTTATAATCTCTAATAGATTAATCATCTTTTTTTCTTCAGGGAATGGAAATCCCTTTCCGTTTTATGATGGTGAGTGCGGGAAAAATATTTATTTAAAAAAGAATTCATAAAAACGTCCACACCATTTCTATGGTATCTTCCTTAGGCTTAATATTTTTTATAAATGACCCCCACTGATCATATTACCATCTGTATCATAAATAGCTAATAGAACCATCTCTTTTTCATAAGACTGAATGGTGGATAAAATCCTTTCAATGGAGTTGATCGAAGGTTCTGAGTATAAATGATTAGATAACCCATTGAAAGTATGAAGTTGTTTACGTATGAAGCTAATTATTTCTACTCATTCTCTCTTGGGGGGGGGGGGGGTTGGAAGCTTCTCCTCATCTACATTTCAATTCATCTCCCTAGTCCCATGAGATAGTTTCATTATGATTTGTGTGAATCAGGATCCTATCAAGTTGGGCATCTCATTGGGGTAGTCATCACATTTCTCTTCAAATTTATCATCTACCTGGAACCTCCTATTTCAGGCCATTGTCTAGAATAAAAGGAAAACTATGTATGAGAATATTTTATATTTAACCACAATAATGGGAATTTATTAACATTAAAGGAAAAATATATAACTTAAATATAGATCCTTAAAATATACATTTCATGCCCTCAATCTATGTTATCCATGATCTATTTCATAACAGAAATTTTTATAGATTTTTTTTGTTCTTTTTATAATGGTTTGTACTAGGAATAAAAATTTTCCAATGAATATCCCCATGGAGAGTCAAACTAGTTGCATAGTAAGGCTTGTTTTCATATACCAGGTCATCCTGAGTATGGGCTGAGACACCATGTCCGAGTTGTTATCCCTAGGAACATCAATTCATGAATCAAGTTGACTTTTTGAATCCAAACATGGATTTATTTTCTAGATAAAACACTTACTCTGCACTCATCAAAATTTTTGGGATTTATTTCTGTACTTAGTCTTATCTTGAATTCATTTTGTAGAGTTTTATAATAATAATCTCTAAAATAAACAAACCTCCCTTCGATACCAAATATAAAAACCCATCTATTTATTACACATTAATACATGATTTAGTTACATAATATTACACATAACACAACCCAAAATTTCAACAACTATATTGTGTATTTTAGAATTAGATATGCGGAATTACAACATTAAACATGAATTACAACATCTTTATGGGAAACTTTTTTAACATGGTTGATCATAAAAATAAACTGGATTACATAGGGAAATACATAAGAAAGGGTTTATCCATAAACCATATTAAGGGAATAAAAATTGAATAACATGAATATAATAATACATTTTTGAATTGTTATATCAATGAGGAATAACGAAACATGAATAATAAGGCATGATATAGTATGATGATCAAAACATGGGAAATATGAAAACAACATAAAACACTGCATCTTATGCATTGGTCAAAGATAAACCAAAAATAAATAATGGTGAAAAAATCCTCATAAATTAATTAGGTCCACCCCTCCAAACATGATATATCATCATACTAAACATTACACAATGCATTGGAGTGCTATATAATTTTGGGTTCAACCATCACCTTCATTTCATTCTCCTTCTTATGTATGCCAAATAGATCCCAAAACATGGATTCATTCACCATCATAATTTGTTCTATTATCAAGGAGGGTGGAATTAATACATGTATGACCCCAAAAAGGTATATATACATAAATGGGAAAATAATATATAGGAAATAGGAATGACATTCACTATACAATTGGTTTGGATTGGAAAATTATGGAGAACATTTTTAGCATAACATCATCACATAAAAATTCATAAAATGTGATTATGAGAGAGAAATGGATCATTTATCATTTTTACGTGATGAGGACAGAAATGAGGAATTGTAAGTACATGTCCACAAATTTTGAATTAGAAATAGAAGGCATAAGATAATAAATATTCCTGAATAAAAGGAGAAAGGAATGGATGCTTATGAAATTTCGACATGGAATGAGTGTACTTGGGAGGGATTAGAGAAATTGAAAGTGGTATATAATCATTTTTAAATATGTGGGAAGTAGGATTTATGTGAAAAAGTTAAGTCATCATTAGTAATTGAAAATAAAAGTGAGTATCATGATAAATAAACCTGGATAAAGATGAGAAAGGAAAGAACACTTACTTGAGTATGCAAATTCAAAAGCTTGAGTAGGGGCTTCAAGAGACATTGGGTCACCTTGGAAGGATTTTAGAGAGATTATGGAAGAGTAATGATGTACTAGAAATTTTTTTAGTTATGAGAAATGGCATCTTGGGGTGTTTATATAGGAAAAGATATGGAATTATTTAATATTTAGTTTTTGGACTCTACAAAATAAAATATTCAAAACCAAAAACCGTTTCATCGTTTTTGAATATGGTTTTTTCCAAATGAAATTTTTTTAATTATCCTATTAGAAAATTTTATGAACTCATTAAAATAATTCCCCTAATTCAATCTAGGTGTGTCAAACTTTAAGATAAATTAATTTAAAACTCTCAAATATGATAATGGTTTTTGATGATTCATAATGGATTAATAAAAATAATAAAATAAAAATAAAATAACATTATTTATAGAGTGAAAAATATATTTAAATGATCATATAAATTATAGTATTTATTAAAAATTTGGGGTCATTAAAATGTAATAAAATAAAATGTATATTTATCAAGTATTTAATTTTAACCCAAAAATTTGATTGTCACTTAAAAATAGGAATAATTTAAAATTAGATAATTTTGAAATTAGGATTCCAAAAATAATATTCATTATATATATATATAATTTCTTAAATATGTGCAACATAAATTTTAAAATAAAAATAGACATTTATTGAGATATGATGGGATTTTTACAATGACAGTTTTGAACACTTATAAAAAGTACATTTAACTTCATGAAAAAGAATTGATCATTTATAATTAATAAACTATACTTAATTAAAAAAATCTATTAAAATGAAATTTATTTTAAAAAATAAATTATATCATCAAAATGTATAGTTTAATTGAATATGAATATTAACCGAATATACAATTTGTGTTTTATTGAATCAAAATCAAAATAATTTGAAGTGTCATAATTAAAATGGAAATAAATTATTTATGCTCTAAAATATTAATATAAACATTATTAGGGTAATGATACGTATCCCTTTATTACATCACTTTACTCCAAAAGAGTAAGGTGTGTCATGGTGAGACATTCATGGTGTCATTAAATGAAAATGGTATGGGGAATGATCTCGATGAGTGTGAACTTATCCCATAAATGGATTTTCTCAAGCTTAAGTTGTTGGAGCACAGAATTCATGTTGTCAAAAGAAAAATCCCAAAGATGATATCTCCCTTCGATGCTCTAAAAAATGGGCTTCATAGAGCATTATAATCCTGGTTGAGGCCACCGCTAACTTTTTCTGAGTCTATTTGATTTGTTAACAACCATATATTTATACTAATCACGTGATAATGGTTCCAAAACTATATTAACTATGGTAAAATTATTAGAATCCTTTTAAATCAAATCATATAACCATGGAAGATAATTTATTTTCTATAACCATATTATATTATAATACATTTAATTAAATCACAAATGGAAACTTCATTTATAACAGTTCAGGTTGTCACATTGACATGTGTAAAAAACAATATCGGGTCTTCACACTGTCAAGTAAAATAGATAGCCAATGGTTTAGGATATTGTGTTATATTATCTACATTTCAATCATCATATTGTGAAACTTTTAACCTGGTCTCCACTAGATTCTATCATATCCTTGGAATTATCCAATCCAAATCATCTCAAGTCCTCCATGGTATATTTTTATTTTTAAATTAATGTTCCATTATATCCCTATTTCACCTATGAATTTTGAAAAAAGATCAGTTTACCATGTATTGACTTTTCAAAGTCACATTTCATGAATTCTGAAAATTGTTTTCTCTGAAATTCTTTTGATCAACCAAATATTATGTCATCAACGTACACCAACACCGTTATCCATTCATTATATTTTTTTGAAATATAGATTGTAATCTACTCATCCATACTAGAAACCATGATTTCTAAAAAAACTTCTTGAGCATTGAATACGATTCTCTAGGTGATTAATTCTATTAATATAGTGCCTTTCTCTATCAAAAAACACTATTAACTTCCTTATGAATGAGAAACCCATTTAAAATTTGAATATAATCATTTTCTTCTAAACCCCATTTATAAATGATGACTTCCCATACATATTTTAGTCATTAATATTTCTTTTCATTTTATGGACAAGAAAAATATGATTGTCTCTAACAATCCAATAGATGAAAATTTACATCAACATCGTTATCCTCTGTATGGGAGTACCATTTTCACACTAGTCAAGATTTTCATCATGTCAGCGAACTATATTGAATCATCTTGTTGTGAAAGACCCATTTAACCCTGATGACATTCATATCTATTGGCCTCAAAACAATATTTCATTTTCATTCTTCACAATTTTTTAATGTAATTAATTAACAAATTTAAATCAATTCTCATCTCAATCTTCTTCAATTAATCATTTAAAAATACTTGTTATAAGAACAATTTCTTTTCTAATGAATTCACTATTCATGTTTGATTTTAAACTGTCTGATCACCATTGATGTTTTCTCAATCAATTTCAGCTTGAATATGTGGTTTTATTTATTTAATAGATTTTAATACCTCTTTATCATCATTGATATATTCTTCTATATTGGCATTTTTGACTTTAACTCCCCTTGAGGTGCTTACATATTCATCACAATCCTCTTAAAACTTATAATGTATTTTATAAAGATTCTATTCATTCTATATAGTAGTGACATCATGGAATAATAAAAATCCAAGCCTCTATTTTAATGATTTATATGATATTAATTTTCATGAATATGCAAGAAATATCACATCATCTCTTATTTATTCAAATTTCATGTGTTTTTCTTTATTGATAATAGAAAATTTACTTCCATGGATACAAATGTATTTCAATGTTGGATTCATCCCATACCATATCTCGTTAAAAGACTTTTCTTCCTTTGTAAATAATAGATCCCTATTAGATATTTAATATATTCCCAAAACCACTACCTTATAGATATTATCTAGTGGGTCCTTTTCAATATGAATTGTCCTGTCCATGTTTTTTATGATCAAATTTATCCTATAAACCAAACTATTTTGTTGAGAAGTTCGTAAAACTGAAACATGATGCCATATCATCTGTTTCTAGAGATAATATTACACATCAATATTTGTGAATTCCATACTATTATCGGCACGAAACATCATAATCTTATATTCAGGAATCCTTTCTGGTTACCTCTAATAATGTTTTATGTAACTGGACTCACCAAACACGTAATAAATAACAAATAGAAATTCCATCGTATGGAAATAATCAAATAATAGAATGTTATATATCTTCTAATAATTATATCCTTTTGATATTGACCCACATACATATGAATGCACCAATTAGAGTACCATAGTTCACATTTTCTCTTTTTTCCTTGTACATATTTTGGAGGATCTTACCTTATTGACAAGAATCACAGGCATAAGTATGATCATGTGATAGATTTGGGAGATCTATAATTGCATCATATTTGTAAAGATCTTATTGGGATTGGTGTCATATATGGACAATTCATTTATAATATAACAAGTTCTCTTCATCTCTGAAAAAAATCTCAAATCTTCATCCCCACATAAAAGGTATAGATTCCCCTTTTTTCTTTTTCACTATGAATCACTAAACCATCTCTTTCTTTGATTATAATTACCTTACTATTAATTTTTTTTTAATATAATGATTAATATAGTTGTCAGAAACTAATAATTTTGTGATTGTTACTATCAAAAACGAAGACATCAACACGACTAATTTATTTTCCCAAAAATTTTGCTTTTCCCAAGCCACAAATTGTCAGGCCTTCATCATTTTCAAATTTTAAAATTTCATCCTTAACATATATTATGGTTTTGACAAGATCCTTATTACCTTTCATATGGTATTTTTATCCTTTATCAGTGATCCATACACCAAAATGATCTAATGTGTTAAGGTTAATCTTTATGACAACTACCGATTCATCACTTTTGTTTTTTTTCATGTTTTGGACATTATATCGAGCATGGTTTGATAAGAATGATCTTGCTATGATTATGATGGACCCACATTATCTTATACATCATTGACTCAATCATTCAATTTTAACTCTTTGGATAATACATTAAACGATTTATTATGATCAATTTTAGTCTTCTTTGGAACATTTCTATTCATTTTTGATGAGAAATAGGTTTATATCTTCCCAAATATTCTACAATTCAAACTGTGAAATTAAAATGATTTCTTTAAATATTGATCTATATAGGATACATATGTTTTTCATAATCCATTTGATACCAATTTTTTTTGGAACATACATTTTTTTCATATCTGAACATTCCAAAATAATTACATCTCATGTGTGGTGTGTTCTTGTGTGTTAATAATGCATGAATGGGTTTCTCTTGGGTTATTCGAATCTCATTGTTCTGATTCATACCAAAATCAATCTTCAATCATGCAGTAGCTTCTTCTAATGTGACTTCCACCATTATGACTTTTTTTTAACCAATCCCCATACTAGAATTTTCTTGTGTATTTTATTTCTTCCTATGTTCTTCTATACCACTATGATCCACATCTGTCATTTCTTTTTCTGGAATGATCTTCATTCCTGATGTCATAAATAGAGTCAAGACTTTTTTATCATTGAAACCTCATTAGAGGATGATGATTTCCACTTGAATTTCTATGATATCATTTATTTGATATTTTCAACTGTTATTCAAAATCTCAAATTATCATTTTTTCATTTATTATTAACAATAACTCAATAGCCTTTTTTGAGCTTACTGGAATTGGAAAATTCTGGTTTTCAATTTATTTAATCAAATCAGAATTTACTTCTTCATTCTTCTGCTTATAATGTATGGCATTATGAACTATATTATTGAAATATTAATTTTGTAACTCCTATAATCTATTTCCTCAAGAGAGTCTTCTAATTTAGCAAGCATATCAACTCTTCCTTCGACCAATTATTCATCATTTTTTCTTTCATCCCATTTTGTGGAGCTACCGATAAATGACACAATAGAATTTTATCTATGATATTATCAGTTCTCCATATCTATAAATTCAAATTATTATGAACTAGAATTTTCATGTCCTAGAATATTCTTTATTTTGATGATGTTTTTCTGACTTTTTCTTATTGTTCACATAGGATGAAGAATATTTTCATGGGAATTTTAACATCATCCTCATAATGTTTTTAAAACTTCATGGGGAAACATGCTGCAGGATGTCCAATCTTTCCACATCAAAATCAACCTAGTGGGATTCTTCCATTTGTCATTATTTTTCATCTTTGGAGATTTTTTTAAATGAATGAAATCACTTAATACATATCTTGTTTTCCCATACCATCTTAAATATAAATCTATTTCATTCCCATTAAAGTTACATAATTTACTTCCTGTTTTCATAGAACTGTTATCATTATTTCTCATCTCATATGCCACTAAAATATGTGACATCTATCAAATTCCTACTCTATTGAATTATTATCTTCAAAAACAGAAACTCTAGGATTGAACTGAGGTGGTAATCCACTAAAGAAGCCCTTGAAAATCATTACATCTTCAATAATTATGCTATGACCAAACATGTTTTCCACAAAAACATTTACCTAGTCAATGAATGTATCAATATACTCATTAGGGTTCATTATGTGATCATCAAATTGTTCCATAGAACCTATACCTTTTCTTATCTTACTTTTGATTCATCCTCACAAATATTCATCATCTTTTTCAACATTTCATGTGATGAATTAAAAGACATCACCTTTGTATATATTTAATTGGACAGGGATCCCCCTAGGGAATTGATTCCTTTGGAGTCATTATCTAATTCCCTTTGGTCTGCTTAAGATATAGTTTCACGATCCACACTGACTAAAATATAATACATAACTGATGTAAAGAAATCAATTATTAATTATCAGAAGTTGTGTTGCATCTGATTATTACATAATTAAAAATTATTTCCATAGATGATCAGAATCTCTTTATAATTGAGGACCTCCATTGAAACCCATTAGAGAAAAACCATGAAATTAACTTTTGGTTGTGATACCAATTCTTAACCCAACATGATTAAATTTCTATAGGGGGGGGGGGGGGGTTAATTAGTGTATGAAATATTAAAAAACGTACCCTTAAGATCTTTTTTAATATTTAAATAAAACACTCTTATCTCTATTTCCTATATCAATCTATAATTACAAATGAAATCATTGATTAGACACATCTTCTTCTATTTGGTTGACCCTTGTTGGGATACACCCATGTATAGTACAGTGACCGTGTGTTGATATACCAAATACACTATGGCTCACTACCTATTCATGTTTTTGGATAGATCACTTATATGTATAATTACACTTCCATTACATGTTTTACTAATGCCTTTCCAAGGGACACTCCCAAGGTCACATTCTATGGATCACTGTCAGTAGAAATTATCACCTTCTTCCACTTCCACTACGCACAATGCCAGAAATGATCCGGACACACCTTAATGACTTGTAGGTCACACAATAAAAAAATAAATATATCCCCAATTATATATATATTCTCTTTTGAAGACACACATTCATTCATTTTTTCAATATCACATTACCACAAATTCATATAGAAAATCCTTATGACCAACTTTGGGATGCTCACTACCTTCCCGAAGCTCGCATTGACTTTATAAAATAATAAAAAAATTTATTAAGTATAATCTACCCTTGAGAACCCCAATTCAATTTAAAGAACACTTATTTTATGATGATCTACCAACATTCATGTTTTCACCTCATTTGGGAAATCTTAAACACTCTTTCAAATCATGCATAACCTCCATAAAGGACTTCTCTTCTGGTCACATTTTTATAGCATTCACTAACATCACAAACTTTTCAATTATCACATATTAATGTAGGATTTTATAGCCTTATAGAGTCACATTTCATTGTAAAAGTTTTTATAATAACACTCTTCACAAATATCCTTCATGAATCTGGAGCCATATAATAATTTTTATGTCCTCCTCTTCATTAATTAATGAAGTAGAGGCTTAGTTATTAGAGTTTCTTCTGTATTTGTAATCTTCAATCCTATTTTTTACATTTTTATTAGCTATCATATCTCATTCATGATGCTCTCAGTCTTCATGAGGAACCATGAAAATTTATTATTCACAAATCACCTCATATTCATGGAGATTTCTGTAATCCAATCATGCATTCATGATGCTAGATTGTGACGATCCACACATTCAAAAAACGATCACCCAAAAACCCAATATTTGCAAAAATATTATATTTACCATATTTTAATTAAGCCTATTAGAAAATATTTCCTTCACGATGATATCCATCCTCTACATTTTTTACTCTAAAAATTTGTAAACCACTGGAAACTGGTTCTTCCTTGTGAACCCAATATTCTATACCATTTATAGGGAATCCATTATAATGTCATGGATCATTATAAACATGTTTTTTATAAAATATATCTAGAAAACCACAACTGAATATGGAAACCATCTTTTTTAAAAATCAAAATAAATCTAAAAACACTATAATATTACCTTGATGTATTTGTTCCCAAAAAATAGGAAATTGAATTTATAAAATTAATTACTCCACTATGGTAGGTGTTATCCATTGTATTCATCAAAAAATGATCACTAGTACATGGTATGGGATGTCTAATGATATGAGTAGTTAAAGAAACATAGGATTATTCTAAAAGGAGTTGTAATATAAGTATCAAGAAACAAAATTAAATAATAATAGTTTGGGATATGAATATGATGAGGATGATATTTGTCTACATATATTTAAATGTTCATGGGTGCAAATATGGAAAATCATCAGATACCATGTATTATCTTTGTTTCCTAATAATGAAATGTTTCTTAGGAAAAACATGGTTTGACAGATGAGCTGATCATACAATATGTTTTCATATTTCGCATAAATTTTTATACCCCTATCTTCATTCACAATGGGATAAGATATATGATCACCTTTTTTTATTATTCAATAACAATTATCACATGAATAGAATAGTTATTGAATTAAGACTATAATATGCTCTCTTATGGGAAACCAATACATGATTTTATAGTCCCACTTATTTCAAATACTATGTGGAGGATCCAAGTTTATATAAAAGGAATAAAATATAGTCATCAACATCTCAGGAAGGTATGAATGAATATGTGGATAATATAAAAAACAAATTGTTTATAGAAAGATATTAATAAATAAGAAATTAATTATTTTATGATGATGAACATTTTTCAAATTCTTTTTTAAAACCAATCACTTTAAAAAAATTATAAAAGGGAGTAAAACATTCTAAATTAGCATAAATTATTTTCAAATTTAATAAATCATCTGAAAACCACTTTGAAAATTCAAGTGTTTTATTTGTGAGTTTTTAAAACTACGCATCAAATCCGGTTTTTTAAAATTCCACCTAAATGTTGACCATTTTTTTAAAATAATTACATAATGGGATATAAACCCCCATTTCTATAAAATATGTTTCCATCAAGTAATAAATTTTAAATTCATATTCAGAAAAATATTATTATTAAATTAGAAGTTTGAAATCATTTCTAAAGAAAGATATATAGTTTAAAATGTTTAAAACATTACAGGTTAAAAGAGATATATAAATCACTAGTAAAATAATCATGGTATTAATTTTATATATTCATTTAATGTTTTATGAATAATTCTTTTGAAATTAATAAAATTATATGTCTTGAGAATTTTTTTTATCAATTCTATAAAACCCTATGATGAACGATAATTTTTTTATCATCATATTATATTTCAATATATTATAAGTGATATTTGTATAAAATAGTTCCTTAATAAATAATGAAATATTCTTGATATAATATTTTAATGTCATTCTTGATCCATCTCTATAACATTTCTTGAAAATGGTACATGTATAAACAAATTTTTTATATGAAGAGAAGTTTCTACCCATGTTTGTTGTTAGTACCAGAAAATTCATCATTCTTCCAATCATGGTATGTATATTTTAATAAATAATGTATCATTTCAAAAATATTACTTCTAATGAATATAATGACATATCATATATTGTCGGAAATATTTTTTTATAGAAATATTCCTACTGATATATAATATGTTTAATTTACCAATCAAAAGTGAGTTTCAATATATTATCATGATATTATATAAAGAATAAAATTCTATAAAGAAATTGGCACTATATTTGCACATAGAGTAGTTTAAAATTCAATAAATTAAGAAATATACAATTCCAAATTCAATATGAAAGTCATTTAACATGAAAAGATTTTTTATGTATATTTGTAATGATAATATAATATAAAGAGTTACACATGTAGTCATTATAATATAAAAATATTTTTTAAATTGTAATCTTTCAACGTATTGATAATTTTACTAGGAAGTGTTAAAGGTAAAAAATAAATGATTTTGATATTATAAATTTTTATGTTTCATGATAAAAATATACGAATACCATATTTAAAATGTTAGAAAAGAATAATAATATTCATAATATCAATATATAAAAAATAAATTTTACTTATGGAAGTTCAATATTATTAGAGTTCACTAGATGTGTTCTATTATATAATAAAATAGATATTTTGTAGAAATTATATCATGATATAGTAACAGTTTCAAAACTCTAATAATATAGCAAACATAAGTCACTATTTTTTCATTCAAATGAGATATAAAAAATTCTCATAATTATGATTTTATTACAAACTTATTTAAAGGATTTTTAGAATGCATTAAAATGTATCATGTTATTCGAAAATCATTTAGATTTTATCATTTTTTCATATTGGATGGAACTAATAAAATATATAAAATGCTAATTAACCACTCATAGTTTGACTTAATGCTATAGAAAACCATGATTTATTAAGGAGTATTATAGGTGGATAAGAAAATTTGATATTGTATTCTTTGTGATTTTAAATTGAGATATGGATTATTAACATGATATATTTAATGGGTTTTTTATGCTTGTTTACCCTTAAGGTATACCACATTGAGATTCATATACAGTTATTTTCGTGTATATATATTTTATATTTTCTATTTAGCTATATATATTACCTAATGATCAATCATATTCCTCGTATGAGATCCTTTAAACATTTATACAATTATTATGTTGGGTTTGAGGTTGAGCTAATATGAGGGTGGGTGGGGATGTTTCTAATATTCTCATAATTTTTACTAAATAAATATTGGTTTTTATACTAATATCACAATTTATTGTATACAAATTTACCCATATTATTACATAAACAACTCCAAGACTTATCTTATGTCATCAATTCTTGTATATAATATGTCTTGATATAGAGATATCATACCATAAACTATACTATCATATTGTATGATAAAGATATAAATTATGCATTTTCATATATGTTTAATGATTTTTAAGAAGATTATTTCTAAATGAAGAGATTTTAAAACATAGATGTTGGACTTGGTTAGATTATTGGGTAGTGAAAGTCCAACAGAAGCTTCCTTGTCCGGAAGGTGTGTCATGCAGAATAGGGTGTTCATGTGTCCATGTCCATAATATGTTGTGTTTATGTTATGTGTCACATAAGGTTTTTTGTTGTTGTTATTTATGTTTATTCAAAGATTATTTGAAATGAATTTATGTTCAATTCATGAGGTTTTTTTCTGAGAATAAATTTTACATTTATTATATGTTTGTGGTTGAGTAAGTGAAATATAGAGGCAATATAATTTATTCACGATCAATTGTGGATCCATTGAGATATTGAGAAATCTATGGATCTGGTTGACCAACTATGCCTCTCTATAATTATGTGGTGGGACCCCTTATAGAGTTGATTCACTTGAACTGTGTAATGTGAAAATATTTTATCATAATGTGATTTTATTGTTTTCCTAATAATAATTCTAGTCATCACATATTTATTGAAATTAAATTATGTAAAAAACATTCTTCTATGGTTGTTGGAATATACTCAAAATCATCAAAAATCATTATTGTTCACTATTTTTCTTTATTTCACATGATGTTTTATTTTATAAGGGTTATGTTTGTTTGATTGTTTGAGGGTGTTTACTGAGGGTGTTGAATATGGTTAAATATTACATCTTTGTTTTGGGTCATCAATGACCTTGGTATTTTTTGGTAACAATTGTTTTAGATCATTGTTTTTTTCAAAAGAATTAGCTTTTCTGTTTCCACTGATTTTTGGTTTCTAGTCACACCATGTTTTATTATGGATTTTCATTCAAAAAGGATTCATATACATTATATTATTCTATATATGATAAATTTTTTTTTCTATGTTTATTTATTTTGTGGGAGTTAAATCTTATGAGGGTAAGAAATTTATAGAAGGAATGATAGATATAAAAATATTTAAAGGGGAAAAACTAGCCTAAGGGTGATGAAAATGTAGGATATGTGGAATCACTATGAGTAAAATTTCAAAATATTAATTTCCAAATTCCATAAAGAACTTTTAGTGAATGATATTCTAAAAAAATAAAATATGATCTAGATAGATTCATGTTCAAAACTTTACTCAAAAAACCCCCCATAACCATTGGAATAGACATCAGAGAAAAATTGACCAAAAAATACACTCTTCCAAAACATTTCATATAATTTTAATGACCATCATTAAATTACATGTCTAGACAACCATTTTAAAAAATTAAACAATCATTGAAAACTTTTTGACACATTTTTAAAAATGTAAACACTAATTTAACAACTCTTTCTTGAGCTCAAAAGACATGCATCTCCATCATGTAATTAATATAATTTCTTTGAAAAAAATATATTTTACAAAGAACCACATTAATTAATATTTTGTAAGCCAAAACATTTTACATCACACATCATAGTCAAAATCATTTACAAAATTCCATAACACCGTGTTTCAGAGTCCATGCAATTCACATGCTCTTCACCAACTGATGATAATGGATCCCTGGATGGGATTAAAGATATATTTTCCCAATAAGTAATGGTGTGTTAAAGGATATACAAGGAGTATGATAATTAAATTATTATAGGGACTTAGAAGAGTATAAGTGATTCCCTTAGGATCTATGTGGTCATATTGGTGACATACCATCATGCATGCACCATAGTGTCATATGCTCTATGTGAAACAAGGGTTTCTATATGATTAAATGAATCCATTTGGATTCACATGATCAATAAATTATATGATTATATGTGATTCATGAAATGCAATTAATTACCCTTAACATAAAAAGATGAAAATGAAAAAACACCTAAATTGCCCGATTATTGGAAAATTTATCTAAAAAATAACCTTTTGTGGAACCTAAACAAGAAATAAATGACTGTGGAAGAGGATAAAAAACATACATTACATCATGAGTTAATTTATCTAATAGAAATTAGAGATATCACAAAATATTGGATTAATTTGATCCTTTATTCTAGCCATGGATTCAATCATTCTTTGATTTGAGCCTTGGATTTGACATGGAGGAACAGCGACAGTAGGTGGTTATTGTAGAATGGGTGAGATATCAGGACTAAAATTTGTTTGTTAGGGATAATTAAATAGATTTAGCGACTTTTATCAATTATTCTAAAAATGTATTGATAATGATTTTGTTAAATAGTTCTAAATTAATAAATTCTCATATAAGATACTTTTATCAGCACTTTTTTAGTAATGATAATGGTCTCTTTTATCATTACTTATATAGTGTTGATATAATTGTGATCACCAAAGTAGTGTTGATAAAAATGATCTTTATCAGTGGAAAAACATTTGTGCAGATATACGATAAATTCTTATAAATATAGTTAAGAAAATTTGTAAATATATTTATATATTTTTATAAATACATTCTTAAAGAAGTTAAAATTTTTTCTTTATAATTTCAAATATATAGTTTTATAAATATTGTAAATAAACATTTATAAATATATTTATAGTTATTAATTTGTATTAATATATATATTTATATCATTTTATATTTTTTAAAAAATATATGGATTTAGTAATGTTAAAATATATATATATATATTCATTATTTAAGTATATTTATTATAATTTATAATTATAAATATACTTATATCATTATATATATTTATAAAGTTTTATACAAGGAAGAAAAATATGTAAATATAAATATTAATATTTTAAATAGATTTGTTATATAAATATATTTATTTTTATTTTATAATTATAAATATACTTAAATCATTATATATACATCTCATGTTTGAATTCTTTCTCGAGCAAGGGATAAATGACTCTAATAGGCCTTATGGTCTTAAGATGGAATACTGAAATCATGGTCTTATAGATGACACATTGTATGAAGAGAATGTAGAAAAATGGACATTTTCATTCTATAAGGGTGTGATCGGATTGTAATTTGGAAGAAGGGAAGTGGGATTAGGTTAAGGAAAATCCAATTATAGTCTCAAAATATTGATGAATGGTGAAAACACTATTAATAGAATATGTTATGAAAGGATAGTATGGGAATAATACATGGACATTGTGTCATTCACATTGGATTATATCGTTTTAAACATGTATAAGAAGAATCATGTTCACTCATTATATTGAGGACACGAAATCAGGCCCCAGCATAAAACTATGGACATGAAAATATATCCATGCATAACATTATGAATGTTTCATATGGTTCACACATAAATTTATGGCCATGAAACAAGTTTAATGCATAACATTTTAAACATGTAATCAGGCTCATGCATATCATTGTGGAGATTTAACAATGATTGTGCATAAACATCTTGAAATTAAACCAGGTCCATGATTTGTTTTTTGAAAATATAAATATAGTTCACTCATAACATTGTGAATAGGTAATCAGGTTTAGGTATAAACATGGGGACATAGAACTAGTTCCACTCATAACATTGTAAAGATATATCCAGGTTCACACATAATATTTATACACATAATTCATCCATCATTACCTAATTAAATGGAGGAGATAGAGGTCCAAAACATCACATAAATAATCATACATACATGTGTCATAAGACAATAAAACCCATATCATGTCATGATCTATAAAATAGATGGGTTTCATAGACAACAATCATAACCCATGAAATGAAATGGGTAATATTAACATTTCATAACAAAATAATTTCTAAAATATAGTTAGGTTCCCAAATCATTTATAACCCATGAAAAATGTGGGAATAAAAATCATATAACCTATGGAAGAGAAATAGTTGTTATAATAATCCCTCTATCAAAACACAAAACATCAATGAAATAATATGAAATGAACATTTTGATCATTTCGATAAAGGCATGAGTAACATCAATGGATGTCGTCTTATATGGAAAAAATTTTAGAAGGTATTTGAAATATTTATATATAATATAAGAATAATTATAAACATCGAATTATATTTACTTTATTCTTCAAATGTATCATAATTTGTTATATTATTGGAATATATAAATTATATAATGATTAAAGTAATTTAAAATATGATATAAATATTATTTATATACATTATATGTGTATTATAATAATCTATAGAACATATAAGTATAAAATGGGATACACTGTTCATAGAGACGGTAGGTCGTATGTATGCATGGACTATATTTCAGTATAATTGTCACGTTGAAAGAATGATTGAAAAATAAATATATCTATATATATATATGATTATTAAAGAATATTTCTTTTATCATTTATATCATATATATTCTCTAAAAAATTCCTTAATACAATTCATGTGGGGTCTGAATGAATCATATCGCATTAAGGGGAGGTATCCCACACTTCCCCAAAAGAAATTATCACACTTACATAAGATAGAAAACATAGAGGTATGTTATAAATAAAAATAAAAAACAATAAAGGAATTATAAATGTAATATATATCATAGATATTCTTATTTTCGATCATAATTTCCACCATTATTGGTTGCAATGGAAAATTTAACACTCATTATTTCATGAGACAATAGATTATTGTACACAAAAAAAATGTTTATTACCTATTACATGGATCTATGTGTAATTTTAGTTAGAACCATATACATAACAATATCCTGGTATATTTATGATATTGGTGTTATTATATATGAATATTTAATGGAGAGATGGAGTGGGGAGATGGGAAATAAAATAAAGGACTTGTGATAAGAGGTTGGATCTTAATCAGGTTACTCTTTTTGGATTATACTAGAAGGATTCATTGAGTTTATTTTTACCAATTGTAAGGTATATTTTATGAATGTAGGGATGTTGGGTGATTATTTGAGTAGATATTTAGAGATCCAAAAGTCTTTATAGGTGCAAGGAAGTGGGTATATTTGGTGGCTTTTTATAGGGTAGAAAAACGACTCACTTGGTTTAGATTAAAACATTTTACATGTACACATGTTTATACAATGAAAAAGTTATACCAACCCAAAAAACACATTAATCTATGTTTCATGGCCTAATAATTTCCATAAAATGGTTTTATACATGTGTATAGGTTATTTGTGGTCTTATATTTAGTGTTTATTACTTTATTAACCTAGTTTTTTCTATTAACAGATTTAATTAATTTAATTCACATTCACTAATATATTGTAATTTTTTTACCATATTAGAAATTATATATTATTATTATTACAAATATTGAATATTTTTTTCAAATTTTTATAACATTAGTGGAAGAAATTAATTTAAAATCAATCCCACTAAGGGGATGACTCTGCGGTTTTTTAAAGTAAAAACACCCAAATGTATGATAAGTTCATATATCCAATATCCATGTGAAATTTA
Organism: Viscum album; assembly: GCA_963277665.1. Lineage (NCBI taxonomy): Eukaryota > Viridiplantae > Streptophyta > Magnoliopsida > Santalales > Viscaceae > Viscum > Viscum album. The sequence goes on along the minus strand of OY728147.1, from coordinate 601,537,853 downwards.
GTACAATGAATTGAATTTTATTAATTGATAAAACTATATTATAAAAAAATATTAAATAAAATACAAATATAATTTAACTTTATAAATAAATTAGATGAAATCGTAATTTTGATTTACAATCTTGTATTTTTAAATATTCATTAAAAATGAATCCTTAGAGAAAAATACCAAAAAAATTATCCTAACCTAATTTTTATATCTATCATCAATATATGAAGTTTATATTGACATATGAAATATATAAATTTCTGAAAAAAGTTTATTTATAATTTTTTCTCCATTAAAAAGCTGTAAAAATACAATTATAAGAAAAAAATTTATGTCTAAAATTTGGATTGTTCTTATGTCTATAAAAACTATTGTATGAATATAAAATATATTTAATTAAATATATAACATATTTATTACATAAATATCACCTTCCAATTATAATTAATTTAATTTAACATGATAAAATATCTTTTTTTCTATAATAATATTTTCCTTATATTCAATCAGTTTTCATATTCATTTCTAATTATTTGTTAATAAATGAATTAATCTTCTGTTTTTGTAAAATAATTATTTTAATAATTTAATTAACATTATTCATCTCCATAAGAGTAAATACTAAGTCATATACAATTATAATAATATTTTTAATATTATATTATAGTTAGGTAACACTCGGTCTTTTATGTTATGAAAGTCATCGATGAAGATCAGTGTTGCATGTGATGTAGAAAAACATGTTGTTTCATGTAACATACAAATTTTAAATATCAGGTTAATGTAATGTTTTAATTAGTTAAAACCCTTTTTCATTATTGCATGAAATTAAAAAAATATCAAATTATTAAATTATTTTTGAGAAAATTTATTTTACAAAATCATAGGGTGTTACATTATACCTCCCTTAAGACTAATTTCTATTATGAAGTTCGTATTGATTATAAAATGTTTATTACTTCAAATAATCATTCATAGTAACCCATATTAAAAAATGAATACAGAAAAATCCCTTAAAAATGGAATGTTGGAACCATAATGGTTACGTGATGTAATATGTTACCAAGTTTCAATATAGGAGAACATAGGATGAAAGTATAGATTGCACATTGAGGAAAAGAAGATATTTTTAAATGGAGTGGTTTAGTTCTTCAATCAAACACATGGGAATGATGAAAGAAAATTTTAGGGCCTCAATTTCATTAATATATGATAATTTTAATGTTCATTAGTTCAAAATAAATTTAGTTATTAGAGAAACACATTTTTTATCAATATCCAATCATTGAATAATTATTTTTATTGTCCAAAAATATATGGAAATATAATTACATACTGTTATTAAATTTCTCATACACAATACCAAAAATTTTGTATACACTAATATATTTCCACTTCATCTACTACCCTATGAAATGAGTGATAATTATTATTTTTATTCATGATATTTTAATAGATCATGAGATCAATGATATATAAACCCATCTATCTTTAGTTTCCATCAACACAAATAGGTTATCCAGTATTCATATGTCCTTATATAGTCAGATAATAAATAAATTTCAAAAATGATATTTGAATAATTACTAAAAATTTCAATAAGTGGTTAACCTCACACCCCATCCAAAATATACTTCACCTGTTAATTCTTAAATATTCTCTTATTCTAAACTAAAAATATTGATATTAAAATCATTGGTCCATCCAAGTACTGATAGAATATAAAATGTGATTTTATTAATTCTGACTCCTTATAGGGAAAGGTAATCACATTAATTCTCTCCAATGAATGAAATATAATATATTGATATGGATTATTCCTATAAAATTAAACATAACAATCCAAAATTATGGGGGAAAGGATTAGTTTTCCCCTAGTTTTAGTTATTCACATAATCTATTTCGAATTAACATGAATTTCCATTATCCTTTTTTCATAGGATGTTGTGTGTTATCTTCTATATTAGCCTTTATAATTGGTAAATTATTCACATAATTCCCAAACTCCATGAACTTTATAAACTAAATTGGTGGTGGTTCATTTTTATGATCATTCTCTTTACTTATTTCATTGAATTTATTCATCTCATTCAATATGCATTTTTTTCACTGTGGCTGGGTTTCCAATATTGAAAACGCATTCATTCTCTTTTAATGTAATCTCTTATGTTATTTTCCCCACAGTTTTTTCTAGTATGAGTTTGAAACATTTTATTCTCTCCATGGTCCATTAGATTACCCTTTGAACTCTATATTCTTATTATTGTCAAATCCTTGATATTGATATATAATTAAACCTCCATTTCAATTTTTACTGCACAATGCACATTATATTAGTATATAATAAGGTTTATTATGGAAAATTATTATTTCAGAAATGGATTTAATCCATTAAAGAACCTATAAACTCTACATTTGGTTTGGATGATAATACAAGAAGCATAACTCACAAGTTTTGTGAAATTAGTCTCATTGGTACTGATAGATTAATCATAATTTTTCCTTATCTAAATGAACTCCTTTTAAATTATCACATGAATAACAAGAAAAAAGTAATTATTGAAGAATAATTTCATGGACTCATCCAAATCAAGTGAATCAAAATCATCTTACATTCTCTCATTCTTGATTAGAGTCCACTATTGGTCTGCATCCCCTATAAATCAATAAATAACCAGAATGACTTTTTCATGATCTAAAAACATGAGAATTGAGAATATATATTCATTGGAATTGATAAAGTGTTCATAATGATGTTGATCAAATGACCTGTTGAAATAATTTCAATAATGTCTGAGGAAGGACTCAATAGAATGTTGTTCCCTCCACTGCATGTTTGGAAACTAAGATTGATTCATACATTAAGAGAGATATGAGTGTATTGAAATGAGTTTTTTCATTATAGTATCCATAGAATGCATACCTTTAAAAGAGAATTAATTTCATTTTTATTCACAATCACCTTTAACAAGGTTTTTTGGGTTACATCCTTGGACTAAAACCAAAAGCATAGAGTAAGAAATAATTATCATAATGAGGAACCACATAATCATAAAAAAACACATATATGATGTCTAAATTTTGAAACCTTAATTAATCAATGAAACTATAGGTTTATTCTAGGATATTAATAACTAACATATAATTAAATACTTCATAATGTTTCATGAAGAGTTTCTGAATTCCTAAAGCATATCGCCCGAGAGTTTCAATTATTGTGTGCATCAAGGCCCATTTTCATATAACAAATGCTCATATGAACAATTTATCCTTATGGTTTGGATAGTTACATCAATTTGGAAATGGGGTTTTATCATTTTTTATTGTACTTTTCATTATTAATTTTGTTTTTTCCGTGTTCACCATCTGTTACCCTACTCTCTACAGAGTTTTCTTTTGTATTCATACTGACATGTTTCTGTCCTTCCTAAATGTTTTGGAAAAAATCATTCCCACATTCATTTTGTATTCCATGTTCTAGTTTCCAACCCACAGGGATTTGGAAATCCATTTTGGATTTGTTAGTGATGGACCAATTATCAGTTTACTAGGGTATTATGGGTGGTTCATGGAAAAGTGGTATCAAAGATCTCATATGATCATGTTGTCTTAATATGAGTATGTAGTTGTGTTTTTTTGTTAGGACATAGGATATGGTAGATATTTATTTAAAAACCAACTCTCCCTTCAATGAATATTAAGTCAACAGTGGTGTTTTGGGAACAATGCCTTGAGTATTTTCTCTGTATTCTTCTATATTTTGATTTGGAAATATTTAAATCCAGATATTTTTATTCTATTTGTTGAGATTAATGTCTTTTGACGAAATGTTGATTGCTAATATGATGTATTCAATGAATTTTTCTTATTTTGTGTAGCATGATTCCTCTAAGAATACATGTCAATCATATCTAGGAGGAATATGTTGATAAACCATGTTGTGAAAATACCCTTGGGGACCCAATTCTAATTATGGTTATTGTGTGTACAGTTCGAGATCTCGGATAGGAAACACAACCAATTTTGGTTCAGGCTTCATATATGGTGCCTCATAAGAATGTTCGTTAGGAACGTTACTAGGAGTTTCTTGGATAAAAACACCAGTTTTAAACAATATCGTGCAGAGGAGTTTTTGGAGTTCTCGGGCAGAAAGGGAAAAACGGTACTGGCCATAGGCCGATAGGCGAGAAGTCTCATTGTTGGGAGAATGATCGAGCAATCCTCCCACAAAAATTTGCCAATTTTTTGGGGAACGTTGAGCTTCCAAATCGCTTTGCATAGTCCCCCATCCCGGCTAACTGAGTGGATTCCCACGGAAAGTCTGTAGCGGGATCTCACCATGTATTCGCCTGATATGTCTTGATCTAGAAAATATGGTCAGCACCTACGTCTGGTACCCAGGGAATGCTAATGATATTTGGAATCATTGGGGTCCAGGTTCAAGTGCTTCGCTAGCATTGGCCTCTAACCTTCCCGATCTGCTGATGCGTTGGTGCTCCTCTCTCTCTTCAGCAGATGTTGGCTCACTTTGCACCATGGCATGGATTATACGGGTCCGGCATAATGATGCTGTTTTTAATCAAGATCAAAGACCCACCAATTTCTGGATTGACCGGGACACCTCTTGGATTGAGGGTGGAAAGGAAACAACAAATTTTCTTTATCGGGTGTTCCCCAATCCCATCCCGCCCACTGGAATCCCCCTACGGAAGGGATCCTTAAGATTAATGTGGAAGCCTCTCTTCCGAAGGATGGGCTTGTTGCCCTCGGTATCCTGGCCCAAAATCATATGTGGCAGATTCTTGCTGTTAAATATGTACCACATCAGGCATTCTGGGAACCAGCAGTTTCTGAGGCCACGACCAACCTTGATGGTTTGATGCTCACTTTGGAATGTGGGTGGGGTGATATCATCATTGGGTGTGACTGCCTCACTGTGATCGAAGCTATTAATCACAACAACGATGGCCTCCAGTCTTTTGGCTTCATCATTCGGAGAATTCTCTCTCTTCGGCAATGATTCACATGTTGTACCTTCTCCTTCACCAAAAGGGAAGGAAACAATGTGACCCATCAGTTTGCAGCCTTAGGCCCTTTCGACTCTAACCAGCTCTGGTTGGACAATTTCCCTTCATGGCATAGCATTTGTACATTGGCTGATTGTTGTCGTTAATGTTACATGCCTCTTTAAAAAACCAATTTTAAAAGGATCCAATGAAAATAAAGAGAACGGTGAATGGTTGACAAGAATATAACATTTATTTGAGTTCATAAAATCACCAAATTAAATCAAGATGAAGTGTTCCACTATCATGATGGAGGGACGAAGATGAATTTGGTGGATCATGATGGTGACAACAGAGAAAAACGAGGATATAGAGTGTAATGACATCAAGCATTTTTTTATTCGACAAGTTCTATCCAAATTCATTGATATTAGACAAGGAATTAAATTTCTTCAAACCTGAGAATGGTCATAGAACTGTTTCAGAATATATGATCCATTTTTCTGATTTAGATAATTTTTAACCCAATTAAGTATGAAATGTGAATAAAAATAATTAAAAATACCATTTGGGTAATCATGATAATTTTTATTCTTAGGTTTTCTTATAGAATATTCCTTCTTACAGCATAGATGGTCAAGATAGACATGGGTAGAACATGTGGTTTTTTAAGAGTTTACTTTTCTCCCATTAGTTGTGTGATTTAATCTAATAGAAAATAAGAATCATGATGATTTTCATGATGGTTGTCAATAGTATGGTTTTCTAAAACCCCTAATTGTGTCTGAAAGAGGACCACTGACATTCTACCACTATGTAATGCATGGGAATTCTAAGAATAGTTTCAATGATTTATCCATGATATACTTCTCCTACGGACACTGAGGTCTCTTAAAATGTTCTTACAAATGTATTCCACTTAGATTACTAGAATGGGATACTGATCTAATACCAATACTGAATTGTAATAATATTCTTCATGAGAAATGTGATTCTAGGAATAGAAAATAGAAACTAAAATTCATCATGTAGTAGAAGAGTCTTAAGAGGAAGAGAATATGAGTCTAGTAACTATGAAAAGTACCATAACTATAGCTTCGTCAATAGTGAATTCTTTATTTGATACGAGTGTATCTTTTTTGTTTAGTTCAACATTTTTGTTAGACATAGAAATATTCTTACATATTTCTTCATTATGGGAAGGAAATTAACACACCCCTTAGAATAAGGATGGATTAGTTCCTCTGTGATCCCTCTTGTGCTTTAACTTTATCAGATATCGATATTTAATATAGTTTTCTTATTCGTCAAAAGAAACCTCTTAACATCATATTCAGGATATAATGGCTAATTTAAAATGGATCTCAAATTGATTATTATATTTTATTGGTCTCATTTACTATAACCAATGGAATATGTTTTTTCCCTCATGTAGAATGAGACCAAAGGTCAATTAGATTCAGACCTTCCTATCCAGTTTTGGGGAAGTTGGTGTTTATTTTTTCCTTTTTCTGGAGCAATAATCTTTCAGTGGTCATCTCCCTCTTCTAATTGTCGAGTTCCATAACATTTTACCTTATTAAATCTCTGGAATTCCACATTTAAGGTAGAAAGAGTTTCCTATAAATTTAGTGATCGATACACAACTAGTGTCAGTTCCTTCATAGAATAAAGATCAATATTAAATGAAGGAGATTATGATTTAGACTAATTATTTTTCAGATAATGTCCTTAAATTCCCGTGTATGTCACATTGGGAGGTTCTTCTTCTATTTGATAAGAAAGTTGATGGTTCACTTAACCGGTGTAATGATTACCGAAAACTTAATAGAGTCATGGTAATGAAATTTTTTTTTTCCATGGTTTGATGACATATTTTATTATTTGGTAGTTGAAAAATAGTTCTCCAGATTGATCATTGAAATGGTTACCATTAGTTCGGGATAAAATAACATGAAATTAAGAAAAATTTATTTCAAGAAATGTGTTACCATTACAAGTACGTTGACCATAATTTTGGTTTAACAAATGTTCATTTATTCTTTATTTCTTTAATAAATTTGATTTTCTATGAGTATCTTGATTACATTGTAGTAGTCTTTATATATAAAAACCTCATCTACACGATGTCCGAGGAAGATCATGTGCTTTATCTAAGAGGAGTTATGAATTTTTTCTAAAATCAACAGATTTATACAATTATTTTGAAATATGATTTCTAGATTTGGAATGTGAATTTCCTGGGACACACTATTTGAGAACATAGTATTTTAGCTGATCATAAAAAGCTAATGTCTATTATGATAAGGGAAAAACAAAAAAATATTTTTGAGATCAATAGATTCTTGGGTCTAGTGGGATATTATTGTTGGTTCGTTAAGAACTATTCAATGATTCTATATCTATTGAAAACCCTAACACAAACTGGAGTAACAATTTCTTATGATGAAAATGTTATATTTCTTTTTTAGATGAAAATTTTTTATTTTTATTTTGTTAGTGTTTAATCTCTTAGAAGCTGGGTTGGGCTATGTGGTCTTCTATGATGCAACATGTTCTAGTTTTGGTAGTGTTCTTATTCATACTCATCATGTTATTACTTATGTATCTCATTAGGTTAGGCCATAGAAGAATAATTATCAATCCAATGACCTTGAACAAGTATTTATTATGTACATACTTAGGAGTTAGAGGAATTAAATTTATGTATAAATATTTTCCATATTTTCAGACTAGATATGTTTGAGTTACATCTTATCTAAAAAATATTGGAATCCCAACAATAGGCATTGGGTGGAATACCTATAATATTTTGATTTTGACATTTCATGTACCTCCAGGAAAGGGTATTTCATCATATATTTATTGATCTTGAATCTTCCTACATTGGCCATGAAATAATCCTCATAAGGATAGAACTTGATGTCTCCCTTTACCCATATGTATATTAGAGTCCATAAATGCGGGTCTATGGATGATTTGGATAGTTATAGGATAAAATTTACTCTTTTTGAGATGATTATTCAGGAATTGTAGCTAGATGGTGAGTTTTGTAGAATTTGAGAATATCATTATAGTGGGGAGACCGTGGTTGACTATTAATAATCAATTAAGGGAATAATATGCTACCAGAACCTTTTTTGTTCTATTAGAAGAAATGAAATCATTTATGGGAGATTTCCATAACTCCCAATAGCTAGTGAACCCAAAAACCATGATTATGTTCTATGAAATTGGGAATAGATTTTTGTGGCTAGGTAATAGGTGAGGTATTTTTCAATTTGCCTCTTGTTGTTATATGATCTAACATGTAAAGGTCATGAACTATAAGCCTTCTTGTTTTCATTATCCATATCTGGAACCCATAATGAAGTAGGAAGAGAAATCAATAGAATTTGTGGTTGGGTTTTTGTGTACCCATGGGAGAAAGAATGTGATATGGGTTGTGATTAATGAACTAACAAAATCAGGTCACATTATACCCATTCATGACATATCCAATATTAGGGTGTTGGGAAATATCTACGTGAAAGATATTTTTTTTCATGGAGTTCCATATACTATAGTCTCTAATAGGGATTCCTAAGATAACTTTTCTCTTTTGGGGATGCCTTTAGGAGGCACCAATATATATGGTTTGTTTCACTACAACCTACCACACACTGTCAGATATCTTAACAGATAGATGTATAAATGCTTTTGGGATATTCTATGAACTTGTGTTCTATTTCTTTTAAAGTCATGGGATGACAATCACGGGACGGTTCTGTTTTCATGCACAGATAGATACTAGGTTCTTACTAGAAAAACTCTTTTTACAGAACTATATGGTTGGCATTGCAAATATTCATTGTGTTTGTCTAATTTTTATAATGTTCCTTGGTTGGACCAATCTTGGTCCAAGAGAAAATAGTAAATAAATAGTTGATTCAATAGAGAATGTTGACGCAACATGTTTGGTATAAATACTATATTGATCATTATTAGAGAATGATGGAATTTAACACTGGTGACCAGGTGTTTTTGAATGATTCACCACATTTGGGTCATTATAGGCATGGAAGAAATGGGAAACATGATTCTAAATTTTTGGGACCATTTTATGTTTGTGAGAAGGTGGGGAAAGTATAGTACTATTTATAACTTCTAACGTTGATGACATCAATACATAAAGTCTTGCATCTATGTACCCTCTAAAAGTATCTATCAGATCCATATCATGTAATGAAATGGAATGATCTTAATATTAAACCTAATTTAAATTGGACTATACAAGTATTCAAGATAATTTTTTCTTGAATCCAAGGTGCTTAGTGGGATTATGATACCTTCTGTTCATGTGATGTGGAATCAGGATTTATATTCACAAGAGACATTAGAGGGAGAGGAAATTATGAGGGAGGTTTTTCATCACGTTTTCGATATGGAATCTTCATAAAAATATTTATTGTGATATAATTTTATCACAGTGGTGATGTTGTATCATTCAATTACCTTTTACTCAGGTACGTTTCAAACCATTCCATTGTTTTTCTTTTTAATTCCCTAGTTTGGGCCGATAATGAATTGGGAGGATAACTATATTGGTGAAGTTATTTATATTTGGGATTCTTTTCATTTAACATATTTTTTCTATGACCTAATAGGGATTTTAATTCTATTTAATGTGGATAATGGATGTGTAAATTATAAAAAATAATATATCCTTTTTTTAAAAATTGTGATAGGGTTTTTTAAAAAATTAAGATTTTTTAATTACATGATGCCTAATTGGGTAATATAATTTGTAATGTCCCTATTATTGTTTTTATACATGAAAAATGGATAAAAATTCATCTTCATTATCTAAAAGTTTGTTTTATATTGACCTAAGATTCAATCCCAAGAGTCATTGAATCCCTAAAACCCTTATAGGCCATTCTGATTAGTGATTGATCATTTTTGTTGTCGTAGTGTAACATACTAGGAAAGAATTCCTTCTATCTCCCTATTTAATTCTATTTCCCTCCTTGGACTTTTATTGATCATATTGGTATTAATGGATCTGAAAATATTTTTGTTCAATCTTAATTCAGGGATGAGTTCTTAGACACCTTATGCTTTTCATCTTAATTGCATGTTCAATTGTGGGTTTTTTCTTTCGGTGAAAAGTGTGGTTTTTCTATTTTGATTTCAAATTTTTATTAACCATGAATTCCTTGATTTAAGATAAATTGAATGACTTAAAAGTGATAACCAAAAATTATTTCTAATGGGTAATTAAAACCCCAATTTCATTAAATTTGATGATTGGGAGTTGATTTGGCACAAAATGGGGGAAAGCATCAAATTCCATTGAGTTGAGGTGTCTTTTTGAAATTTATGGAATATTGTGGAATTTAAATATAAAAATTAAAAAAATGAAATTTATTTTAAAAATTGATTTCATTGTTTTATTTGAGAAAATATTTTAAAATGGTTTGGATAGAATGAATTACATTTTAGAAAATTTCATGATTGGATTAAAAAGGTGTTTTTTGTCTTTAAATGGGAATTGGAACTTTTGAAATGTGATACTGAGGTAAATTGTATTTTATATAGTATTAATAATAAATTTCCTCTAATTGATTGTATTTGAGCACAATAAATCTTATGTAGTTAGTGAGTTGTTTTTATATCATTATTTTGGTGGTTTATAATTGAAAATAATCATAGTACATAGAGTCACATCATAATTTGGATGGTGATGAGTCACTAAGGTCCAGTTTCAAAGGGATGTGTATATATACATATTTTATTTGTCACCTTGTAATGTGTGAGGATCCTAAAACCTGGAAATATATTACCTTTTGGTAGATGATCATTTTTCTCAAATGTTTAGATTTGAAATATATATATGTTTTAAATTTTGTCAACTATTCTATGTTCCTTCTGAGTTATTATAATTTTTTTAAATGTTTTAAATACATTTTTTACATATTTACATCATTTAAAACTTACTTTATTAATTTTTTTACTTATACTCTGAACTATAATACAAATTTATTGTAAAATGAAATCATTTATTGGTAAATTAAATATTTTCATCTTATTAAAGAATCATTTGTGAGCCATTGTGGCGATTATCAACCACACCCTACAAGTTTCTTTTGGTGTGTGTAGATTATCAGCATCTACGATTGGTAATGGGTACAACACAACTTGGTTATTTTAGTTGTTGGTCATTGGGGCTTTTAGATTTCTGTCTTTTGGGACATGGGGTTTTTTGTTATTTTTTGGTAGATTGTTATAGTACTTTGGGTTGTTTCCTTGTGTATCTACTTGTACACTACTTTCTATGGAGTTTTATATTATATTCATGATGACATGTTAATATAACTCCATAATTTTGTTGAAAAAATCATTCCCACATTCCTTTTTTATGATTCCATGTGCTAGTCACCAACCCATGTGGATCAAGAACACCATTCAAGCTATGTTAGTGTTGGCTCGGTTATCGGGTTACCAAGGTTCCCACTATGGTTTTTGAAATGAGGAATAAAATTTAATTTTATAGTAATCATAATGTTTTCATGATGTATTGGAAATTATTTAGTAATCTTTTGATATAGTGTTGAATTTCATCACTATGTATAATCCATAGAGAGACGAAAAGTTTGAGAGATTTATTCAAAACCTAGATAATATTATAATATATTTTTAAACATATTTAAATTTATATTGTGATAATGAAACATCCTTAGGTTGAGTTTTCATTAAAAAAATTTCATCCAATCACGATGTAAGATCGATCCATGTGATTTTTTTGGGTAATGAAGTGTAGAACACCAATATACTAAAACTAAGTTGTAGAATAAATGTTATTAGAACTTAAGCAAGGTGATTTGATGGTAGAGAAAGTTTGATCCATTTAGAAAAATGTAATAACTTTTCAAAGTATAGAGAAATGTTATACTAGTAATAGCTGTATTAATCTTTAATCTGATATAATTATGAAGGTGATTCAATAAATTTATTCTTGAATGAATGAATTGAAAATTATTCCCTATGTATATCATTAACATTGTAATAAATAATTATATTGATAGAGTATATTATAATCTATTCCATGTATCAATTTATTGTAATTACATACTTAATCCATCAAATTTATTGATCTCAGTGGGCATATGATGGGCGAAATATATTAATTATGAGGATCAACTAACTGGTAGATATTCTGGATCAAACAGAGAATGTTCCAGGAAACAATACCATATACCTTGTCAATGTAATGTGTTAATACCACCAAATTAAAAAAGTTACATATGATCATGATAATGAAATGAGGTATAATTATCCCCCATTGTTAGTACAAGAGTAACTAATTTCCTAGACTAAAATCATTTTAAGGGTAGTAGAATGTTACACCAAATGATTTGGTAAAATATTATTTAAAATGAATTTAATATTTTATATATTATTCTTTACATGCCCCACTGATTTTATATTGTTTAACATTAGACAATGAATTATTCTATGATCCTGGGGATTTTGCTCGAACATTCTTAAGACATGTATTATTCACTTCTAAGAATAGGATATGACATTTAATCATTCTGAAGTTAGAAACTCCACTATTCAACTGTAGGTTTAAGTTTATACTCCTAACAGGATTCTGTGGCATACATGCATACATTATGACATTTTAATTTCAATGAAATTATAATTAAAAATGAAATGAATATAGAGGTTGAAGGATTTGGTCATTTTAGTCGATTTTTGGTCGATTTTGATCTTGGTTTATACCCGGATGATACTGTGGTGCTTGATAATGATGATGATGTTGGTGATTTAAAAAATGTGTATGAAAAAAATCATAAACTGTGTATGACTTTCAAGGAAATTGGTCACAAGTTCTCTAATAGTACGTGTTTTTTAGTTTGTGAAATATAATCCATATGTGCACACGAGGTAAATGATTTTTTTAAGAAGAATTGAAATTAAACTATCCAATATTTATCTTCTAATACTTCTTAGATACATCATCAAACCAATGAATAGAATGGGAAAAAAAATTAGTCAGACTTATTCTGTTATGTATGGTGATACTGGAAACACCACACATCATTCTATAGGGAAATAAATAATATGTTGCTATAATGATAATTATTTTAATATTGTCATAGATCTATAACTGGTTGATTCTATTAAAGAGTATATAACACGATGGTTGAGGTAATATTCTCTTATTAAATCTCATGCTCACTTAGTGATGTCACCAGTATATAATTCTAAGATGGTGTTACGTCCTGCAAATGTTAACTCTGTAGGTAAGAATTAGTATTGGACTAACATATTTTCTAACGAGGTAAATGCCCATGGTGTTGGTGAAAATATAAATGGATTATAATCATTTTCTAGGAAAGAAAATCATCAAGTGGTTGTGTAGGTGGATCAGTAGCTACCACCATATCCTTATAAATCTTCTATGTCCATGGGAAAGAAGTTCTTTCAGATGAAGGTTTTAAACTTGTCTTACCATGAAAATATAGTTCAAATGAACATTCCATTAGTACTCATCAATATAAAAATATTTTGGATTCTTATATGAGTTCTCAAAAAACCAAACTGCGCATGGGAACTGCTTCTCAAAAGGATGGTTTAGAATAGATATCTACTTCAATTTCAACCAAACCAAGCCTGGGTAAAGGATTTCACGATACACATTCCTCTCCACTTCCATTAGAACCTCCTCTATTCCATTCCCCAAGGGTCCTAGATGGTTCCAATATTTTTTTTGAGTTTTATACTAACTTTTCAATGAGCCTATGAAGTATACCTTTGATAGCTTTGGGAATGCTTTAATTATGTACTGTGATGAGGAAAGTATAAAAGATTCCATCCCTATAATTGAGCAAGTGAATTTTGGGAAAAAAGTTTATTTATGAACCTAAATGATGTTATTTCTAACTTCTTTGACTCACAAGTAGATCATGTTTACTCTAAGGTGGATCCTTTAACCATAGCCTATACAAAATACCTTTTAATCCTATGATTCAATTCCCTCAATATTGAAGCTAATATGATATAAAATTCTACAGTGGATATAACGAACCTATCAATAAAACATGTTACTCCACCTAATTTGGAAGACGTATCAATCGTTTCTATAGATGAGTCATCAAAAGAATCATCTCATGATGACCTGTCTCTTTATTAGAATATTTTGTTCTGTAGTATAGGATGACATCCGCAAGGAAGAGGTCGACATCCCCAGAATATGGGTGCTATGGGAAACTATAGAATATTACATATTGATGCTTTGTTTTTGAAAGGCCACTCCTGAGTAGCATCTAATATTTTTTTGGTGGGTAGTCATGATTTGTATGACTCCATTCTCCATATTCATTGTTTCTTATTTTTAATACAGGTGTTTGGTCCCCAAAATATTTAAATAACATCATTATATATATTTGCATAATTATTTTATTGTATATAATAAATATAAAAATAAATAATAATAGATTAGATATAATCATTATTTAAATATATTTATTATTATTTAATAATTATCTAAATACATAATTATTTATTTATAAATATATAAATATTTATTCAAAAGAAATTTTTTTAAGTCATTATATATATTTATATATGTTTATATATATATAATAAATAAATATAAATATAAATATAAATATAAATATAAATATTTTTAATATATTAATTATTTAAAATAATTTATTTTTGTTGTATAATTATTTATCTATAAAATTTATTTATAATTGATAAATATTGATTTTAAAATATAATATTTAATTAATTATAATCATTAATATATAATATTAAATACTTATATAATTATATATATTAAATAATATATAATCTTAAAAGAATCTATGCAAAGAATTAGTGAAATTAAATAATTAAAAATTAATACAGTATAATAATATTGAAAAAATGTAGACATTTATTAAAATTAATATAAATTATTAAAAATATATGGATTTATATTAAAATAAATATGTATATATATATATTTATGAAATTTATTAATTTTTATCCATATTCAACTAATTATTAAAATGTTTAATATTTTTAATAATTAAATTATTTTTAAAATCCATTCATTTAATTATATCATTTTAATCATTTTATATATCTATATATTTAATATATACTATTTATTAATATTTAAAATGTTTATATATGTATATAAAATTTATTCATATTTATCAATAATTATTTAATTAAAAAAATATGGATTGTATTTTAAATTTACAAATTTAAAATTTTTATTTGTTTAATTATTTTATTTTTTCAGGGCTTTTATCACTTCTATTTAAAACGCTGATAATGTATACCAATTATTAGATATAATAAAAGTTGAATGATGCATGATCTGATTGTTTTATTATGTTGGAAATCATTGATGTAAATAAATGTGTCAAATATGTAATGTTATAATGAATATAAAAAAATTCATATTTAGCAAAATATTGAGACCAAGGACAGTTTTGGTATATTTTTTGAGTGGGAGTAAAACAATATGAAGTGTTGATGTTTATTCATTTATTCACATTGTATGTTGGAGATGAGGTGGTGTTTTAGTGACAATATTCTTGAGGTGATGTTTTTATTTTGTTAGATGATGAAAATTTTGGTCCGGAAAAATGAATCTAAAGTCTTGAGATCAGGTTCTCAATTTACTAGAAGTACCAAAAATTTTAATTGGGGATTCAGAAATGCTTTAAATATATTCAATTCACATATTTGGGATACAGACTCAAGGAATGATAATGAAAATATATAAATATATTTTGAATTAATCAATCACTTATGTAAAAATGTTATAAGGATTATTCAAAACTAAAAATTAATTTATTAATATAACATAACATAGATGTGATTTAAATGTGGATATATTGAACTTTTTACCATCATTTTTTTTTCTAAAAAGGAAACTGTAAATTAATAAAATTTTACCAAAATTTTCATAAAATAAGACAATTTAAAATTTTAGAAACCTAATTTTTTCATCATAGAAAATTTATACGAATATATGAAAATGAAAAAATATATATTTATTATCTAAACAAGATGATTAATAATGTGGTGATTATGATACTAAAGTTAAAACGATATATAAATCAAAGGCATGGTTATTGATTTAAAAAGTTAGTGATGATGAGTTCCTCTATGATACAGAATATGGTGATGGAAAGGATTAAAAATTTGAAATAATGACTTCCCCTTGGAATCATCCGCTTTGACCGAAAATATAAATATTCAAAGGATTGTGTTTTTTCTATTATAGATTAATATGGGACTAATTATATGATTTTAATCCATTAGTGTTTGAAAAATAGATGAAACATGTCTTCTTCTCGCTCACAATTGCTATCGATCTAATCCCACACTCCAAAATTACCTCAGGATGTAGGAGTGGGAATGTTTTGGCGACCGAAACTTTTCAAGGGATAAATTCCATGTATGACAAGTATCCCTCATCCTAATTTTTACACTCTTTCCAACATCTAAGGTAAACTATTTGATCTCCATGTATTTTTTAACGGTGTTTTCCTATCCAGTATGATGCGAGACACACGGGGTGGCCCGATCTTCACGGCGTAGGGCTGTGGATGATGGATGCGGTTTGGGGCTAAGTGACGGGTGAAGGGTATGGATAGTGGATGCAAGTAGTCAACCAACCTATATGGAGTGTGACCTACTACTTAGACAACACACTCAAGGGAGGGGTGTGATGGCCAATCCACACAACAACGCACTTGGGGTGAGGCACAGAATTGGGGGCTTTGTGATCATGGATCACCAATCTAACTTGTAGATTGACAAGGCAAGAATGCACAAGAGAAACGGATATTTGGAACAATCCTCACACAATGGAGAGAAACAAAGCATAAGCTCTCAATTAGAATCTTGAATGCCAATACAATTCCATGGGGTGGCTATTTATAGCCAAGGGGGTGATACAATGGTCAAGGGTCTAATACCCTAAAGTCATAAAGTCTAAACCTACCTTGTCCCCTTAAAAGACAAAAAGATAAAAGCCAACAAAGACATTAGGAAAATAAGCACACAACTTTCCAACATAGCCCACCGGATTTGACTTTGAGTGCATAGCCCACCAGATTTGACTTCGGAGTCCAAAGATGCCATTTCTAGAATCCTCCATGTGGGAAAGGCCTCCAAATTCGTGCAACCATGTGGGCCAAGCTTTAATCATCAATTTTGGGCTTTAATAAGTGATATTATAGGTCCATTTTCTCCATCCAAGCACGGTAATACCCATTGGGCCTTTAATGAAGCAAGATGAGCGCCCATTGAAGCATTCAACCTCTTTAATCTCCCTCATGTCATTGGGCCTTGCAAATCCAATTCTTCCACCCGAGAAATCGACTCTGTGCCTTCTGCATGGTTCGCATCATCCTCCACCTCTTGAAAGGGAGTCTTCCTCGACTCTTCATCCTCTACACCCAAAAAAGGAGAAAGATCAGAAACATTGATAGTGGCACTTACACCATACTCACCTGGAAAAGTTATCTTGTAAGCATTGTTGTTAGTCTTCTCAAGCACTCGGAATGGTCCATCGCCTCGTGGCATGAGTTTTGATTTCCGCTTTTCAGGGAATCTTTCCTTCCGCATATGAATCCAAACCAAGTCACCGGGCTCGAACAACATTTTCTTGCGACCCTTGTTTGCACGATCCATATATTTTTGGGTCATCCGCTCGATATTTAACCTTTCCTTTTCATGGATTTTCTTGATGAATTCAAAACGCCCTTTTGCATCCATATTAACTGCTTCCTGTAAAGGCAAAGGAACTAGATCAATAGGCGCAAGGGGGTTAAAGCCATAAACTATTTCAAATGGAGAATATTGAGTAGTGGAATGCTTGGCCCTGTTATATATGAATTCCACATGTGGCAGACACTCCTCCTAATTCTTGATTTTCTTTTTGACAATTGTTCGCAGAAGGGATGATAGTGTGCGATTCACCACCTCTGTTTGCCCATCGGTTTGTGGATGAAAAGTAGTGGAAAATAATAACTTTGAACTGAGTTTACTTCATAAGGTCTTCCAAAAGTAACTAAGAAATTTTGTGTCTCGATCCGACACAATGGTCCTTGGAATTCCATGATGCTTGACTACTTCCTGAAAGAAAAGTGTTGCAATGTTAGTGGCATCATCTGTTTTGTGACAGGGAATAAAATGTGCCATTTTTGAAAACCGATCCACCACAATAAAAATGGAATCTCTCACCCTCTTGGTCCGTGGTAACCCCACAATAAAGTCCATTGATATGTCCTCCCAAGGGGTGTTGTGAATTGGGAGAGGAAGATATAGTCCATGTGGGTTCAGCTTTAATTTGGCTTTATGGCAAACAATGAACTTTCCCACAAATTTCTCAACATCTCTAGATATCCTAGGCCAATAAAAATGCTCACTAAGAACACTTAGAGTTTTTGAAACACCAAAATGCCCCATTAACCCACGCGAATGTGACTCCTTTAGTAAAAGTAAACAGATAGAGCAATTAGGAATGCAAAGCTTATCAATCCGAAATAAGAATCCATCATATAAATAGAACTTTTCCCAACTAACTCTAGGTTTACAATGTTCATAAGGTTCTCTAAAATTACTATCAGTGGCATATAAATCCTTAATGTATTCAAAACCAAGATGTTTTGAATCCAACAAGGATAAAAGAGAATATCTACATGAAAGTGCATCAGCCACAGTATTTTCTTTACCCTTTTTATGCTTGATGATATATGGAAATGATTCAATGAATTCCAGCCATCTAGCATGTCTCCTATTTAGTTTACGTTGGATCCTAAGGTATTTAAGAGCCTCATGATCAGAATGGATCACAAATTCTTTAGGCCAAAGATAGTGTTGCCATGTTTCGAGTACTCTAAACAATGCATACAACTCTTTATCATATGTAGCATAGTTTAGAGTTGGGCCATTTAACTTCTCACTAAAATAAGCAATAGGCTTACCTTCTTGCATGAGTACTCCTCCTATGCCAATTCCGCTTGATCACATTCAATTTCAAAGGTCTTACCGAAGTCTGGAAGTGCAAGTAGAGGGGCGTGGGTGAGTCTCTCTTTTAGCGCATGGAAGGATTTTTCTTGAGTTGTCCCCCATTTGAAAGGAACATTCTTCTTTGTCAATTCATTCAATGGTGCTGCCATTGTGCTGAAGTCTTTCACAAATCTCATGTAAAAACTAGCAAGCCCATGAAAACTTCTTACCTGTCCAACATAGGCTGGAGTTGGCCATTCTTGTATTGCTTTGATCTTCTCGGTGTCCACTTCAACTCCATTGCCACTCACAACAAATCCAAGGAAAACAATCTTATCGAGACAAAATTCACAATTTTTTTATGTTTCCAAACAGGTTTTCTTTCCTTAACACCTCTAAGACTTTTCTCAAATGATCTACATGCTAATGCAAAGTCCTACTATACACCAGAATATCATCAAAGTAAACTACCACAAATTTTCCAATATATGCACGTAAGACATGATTCATTAACCTCATAAATGCGCTAGGTGCATTGTTGAGACCAAATGGCATGACTAACCATTCATAAAGTCCATGTTTTGTCTTAAATGCAGTTTTCCACTCATCTCCTTCTTTCATCCTAATTTGATGGTAGCTACTTCTTAAATCAATTTTTGAGAAAATAGTTGAACCATTTAATTCATCTAGCATATCATCTAACCTAGGGATAGGATGACGATACCTGACCGTGATGTTGTTGATGGATCTACAGTCAATGCACATTCTCCATGTTCCATCCTTCTTTGGTACTAGAAGCACCGGTACCGCACAAGGACTAAGACTCTCTCTCACATACCCCACATTCAACAACTCATGAACTTGCATTTGAATTTCTTTTGTCTCCTCCGGGTTGGTGCGATATGTTGGGCGGTTCGGTAGTGATTCTCCAGGTATGAGGTCAATTTGATGCTCAATACCTCTAATGGGTGGCAAACCCGGTGGCACCTCTTTGGGAAACACATCTTCAAATTCCTGCAACAAAGACTCAACAACATGTGGCAAAGAAGATGTTAAGTCGTTAGTGTTCAACATCACCTCTTTGTACATATGTACTAAGTGATTTTGTCGAGAAATCAAATCTTCCTTAACCTTACTCTTTTTTGCCAACATCACACTTTTCTCTCCTCTCAAATCTTTTTCCCCTCTTGATTTTTCTTTGCTCTTCATTTCTTTGCTTCTCTCATTTTCTATTTTTCCCTCATTCTCTCCTTTTTCATTTTCCCTCTTTTTTTCCTCATCACTATTTTTTTTCTTTTCTCTCAAAATGTGATCTTCTAGAATTTTCTTGGGGGACATGGGGTTGAGGGTTATAGGTTCCCCTCGGAGTACAAAAGAGTGACGGTTCAAGAAACCATCATGAGTAACATGCTGGTCATACTTCCATGGTCGACCCAATAACAAGTGGAACGCCTTCATAAGAACAATGTCGCACAATACCTCAGCTTTGTACTTACCGATGGTGAACAATACCTTCACTTTCTTGGTGACCTTCAGCTCCCCACAATCATTCAACCACTGAAGTCGGTATGGATTTGGATGCCTTAAAGTCGGGAGTCCCAACTTCTCCACCAACTCGGTGCTCGCCACATTGCTACAACTTCCACCATCAATAATAACACTACATACCTTCCCATTGATCTTGCATCGTGTATGGAAAAGGTTCTCCCGCTGATCCTTTTCTCCAACGGTCATTTGTGCACATAAAACTCTTCTAGTGACAAGAATCTCTCCATCTTCCGCAAATTCTCCATTTTCAATTTCTGGAGATTCATCTTCCTCCTCTTCGGAGCTCTCTCCATCGGTCTCCCATTCTCCATATTTTTTGATGATCATGGTGCGACGGTTTGGGCATTCACTAGCAATGTGACCCCTTCCTTGACATTTAAAACACCGAATATCTCTATTCCGGGTTTGGTTAGCCTCAAAAGTAGGTTTCTTAGGTGGATGAATTACCTTGTCACTTTTGCGATCAACCACCTCTTTTGCCTTTGATGGTTCTCCAATCTCCTTCCTTAGATTTCTCCATGGTGTGAAAGGGGTAGTGGGTTTCCTCATGTTGCTCTTCCTTTTGATTTGTTGCTCGATCTTGGTGGCTTGGTGGATCATATCTTGTATCTCTACATGGTGGTACATCTCCACTTGATCCGCAATATCCCGATTGAGCCCATGTAAAAACCGTGCCATGGTTGCCTCCGGATCCTCCTCAACATTTTCCTGAATCATGGCAATTTGCATCTCCTTGTAGTAGTCTTCTACACTCTTACTCCCTTGGATGAGGCGTTGAAGTTTGTTGTGGAGATCTCTATGGTAATGTGTGGGAACAAACCGCTTCCGCATGGTGAACTTCATGTCTTCCCAAGTGTTGATGGGACGTCCATCATATCTATCCCTCTCCTTTTGAACTTGATCCCACCAAATTAAAGCATAATCAGAAAATTCAAGGGAAGAAAGTTTGACCTTTTTCTCCTCGGAATATGCATGGCATGAAAAGACCTGCTCGATCCGCATCTCCCACTCCAAGTATGCTTCCAGATCGCTTTTCCCAAGAAAAGAAGGGACCTTCACCTTGATCCCGCCAAGTAGGTCATCATCATGTTGTCTCCTTTGGGCTCCTCTCGGTTGTTGGTACAACCTCCTCCTTTGTGGGACTTCATCAAGATCATCATCAAAGTTCACCATCTCCTCCTCCATGATGTGGGGACGACGTGGTGCGAGAGCGCGTCGTGGGTTATCATGGAACATCATTGGGCTTGGTTTATTCTCCAATTCATCAATCCTCTCATGTAACACCTCCAACTTCCGATCAAGATGCTTCTCGAAGTGGCTCACCAAAGCTTGCATTTGGAATTGCGTAGCTTCAGGTGCGGGAGATCTACTTCGACTTCATTCATCGCTAACATGAGCAATTTTCTTCCCACGATCTTCTGCCATGATAAGTTACACAAACACAAACACACACCGGGGGGGAACACACACAATGATACACACTCACTCACACACGTGAGATGTACACACTCACACAAGATGTACACTCTCACACACACAAAGATACACACTCAAGCACGCAATATATACACACTCACACGCACAATATGTACACACACGCGCACACAACAAGATGCACACACTCACACACACAAGATATATTTTATTTTTGCTTATTTCTCTCCACTCTCAAAACTCAATTTGAATCCCAAGCTCTTATGAAATATAATACCTTGTTTAGGGTGATCAAGTGCCACAAATTCCTCCCCAATCAAGATTGTGTCGGGGGATGGTTTAACACAACCCGCTTGAGTGGTAAGGGGTTTAACAATTGTAAAGGGTCAAAAAGAGGGTGTAAAGAAGGGGTAGATAGGTGGATTGTGGGTTTCGCCCGATTGTGCAAGATAAGATAAATGAATAAAAATATGATCCAAATACAAAATGGGGATGAAGTAAAATGATGGAAAATGTTATATATGGAAATAGAAAGTGCTAATAATGTAAAGCACAAAGGAGTAATTGTATCCGCTCTTTTTTTTGCTTTTTTTTGTCAATTCTCCCCAAAAGGTGTTGTGCTTGGAGTTTTAAAGCACAAGATGATTGAACGGAGAGTAAGACAATTTTTTTTCTTTTTTTTTCAAAATCTCTCAAATAAAGGATGTGCTTAATTTTGAAAAGCACAAAATGATGAGTTGAGAGATTTTTTTTTGCCGGATACAAGTCACATAGAGATAATTAAATGCGGAAAGAAGATGAATGAAAATTTGGCTCAATTTATAATAATCCAAGCTTGCACAAACTAGGACAATTCGGGAGGCTTTCAAGAAAAATGGATTTTTTTGTTGAATGGGTGAATAATATGGAAAGATAAGGAGGGTAATGGATAGAATTAAAGTAAATGAAGGGATAGACGCCTACCGTGTCAACCGGAGCTCTGATACCAACTGATGCGAGATGCACGGGGTGGCCCGATCTTCACGGTGTAGGGCGGCGGATGATGGATGCGGTTTGGGGAAAAGTGACGGGTGAAGGGTATGGATAGTGGATGCAAGTAGTAAACCAACGCTATATGAAGCATGACCTACTACTTAGACAACGCACTCAAGGGAGGGGTGTGATGGCCAATCCACACAACAACGCACTTGGGTTGAGGCACGGAATTGGGGGCTTTGTGATCTTGGATCACCAATCTAACTTGTATATTGACAAGGCAAGAATGCATAAGATCAAGGGAAATTTGGAACAATCCCCACACAATGGAGAGAAACAAATCATAAGCTCTCAATTATAATCTTGAATGCCAATACAATGCCATGGGGTGGCTATTTATAGCCAAGGGGGTGATACAATGGTCAAGGGTCTAATACCCTAATGTCATAAAGTCTAAACCTACCTTGTCCCCTTAAAAGTCAAAACGATAAAAGCCAACAAAGTCATTTGGAAAAGAAGCACACAACTTTCCAAAATATCCCACCGGATTTGACTTTGAGTGCATAGCCCACCGGATTTGACTTTGGTGTCCAAAGATGCCATTTCTAGAATCCTTCATGTGGGCAAGGCCTCAAAATTCGTGCAACCATGTGGGCCAAGCTTTAATCATCAATTTTGGGATTGAATAAGTGATATTATAGGCCCATTTGCTCCATCCATGCAAGGTAATACCCATTGGGCCTTTAATGAAGCAAGATGAGCTCCCATTGAAGCATTCAACCTCTTTAATCTCCCTCGTGTCCTTGGGCCTTGCAAATCCAATTCCTCCACCCGAGCAATCAACTATGTGCCTTCCGCATGGTTCGCATCACAGTAATCCCGAGGGAGGTGACACATCATTCAAATCATTTGGGAACAACTATAAAAATTCCCCAAGTAGAACTTAAAATGATTAAATCTTGAACTATAGAAAATAAGTCACATACAGATGGATTTGAATGTGTCCACTTTTCTGAGGGAGAGTAAGGGAGAGTGTGCTACAGGGAGTGAGAGTGGTGGTGAGGGTGCGTGGTGGAGTGGGAGAGTGGTGTTGAGGGAGAGCGAGGGAATGGGAGACCGACACTATGGGAGGGTGGCAAAGAGGAAGGGAGAGCAGTGATGTGGGAGGGAGTGCACCGATAATCACATATGTGGACGTAGACATAGATATACATATATAAATTTAAATGTCACATATTAAAAATACATCATTTATATTTATATATAGGCTAAATTAATTAATTATATATATATATATATATATATATTAATATATCATATTTATATTAGTTATATACAAGCATTTTGAAAATTATGTATATAGGTAAATAAAATAAAATATTTTAATTTTTATTATATACAAATGTTTTCATTAATTTATATAATAAAAATATTAATCGTTTTTACGAATGTAAATATATTTGATAATTATATATATGTAATTATGAAAAGAAGATTTACTTTTTATTTAATGAATTATAAAAAAAATTATATTTTATATTTATACATATATACATATCATTATAAAAACTATATCAATGAACTTTTTCATACTTGATAAAGGTGTGGAGTTTATCAGTGCTAGAATTTTTTTTGATAAAGATATGGCTTTTATTAATGTTAAAAAATGATGATAAAGGGTACATTTTATTGGTGCTTTTTCTAGCACTGATAAATGAAAACTTTATCAGCACTTTTTGTTAGAACTGATAAAATTTACCCCTATATCAGTTCTTTTTTATTACTATTAATTAAATCCAAAGCCAAATATTGGACTATATGTGGCTGTGATATAAAATTACTGGAATATAAATTATATTTAAAAATATATAAATTTGTATATATAAATTAAATTATTAATTTTCATATTTATTAGTATGAATTAAATGGTAATAAAGGAGCCCATTTTTAGTCATAAAATAATCATTGATAATGATATTAATTTATTAATTCTTCTTATAACTAGTAAAGGTACATTTTGCAGTGCTTTTAGTTAAAATTGTTAACAATTTACTATATATCAGAATGTTCACTAGCCCCAATAAAGGTTAGCAATGAATATTACCAATTTTTTTGTAATAAGATGGAAGAGAAAGAGTTGGTCCCTTTTTTATACTCTTGAGTCAAATTTAATTATAATACTAATAATAATAATTTATATTGACATGAGGTAATAGGAAAAAATACAAACGAAATTCACAAGAAGACACACATAGGGATAAGTACATTATGGTGACTTAGATGTGAGACCTCCCTAAGATCCCTGAGGGATGTGACTGAACCATCTCCACCCAGGGGGGAATTAATAATAATAGCAATAACAACAACAAAAATATGTTAAATTTTAACAACAACCACAATAATGATGATTATGGAAAATATAATAGAAATTAAATCTTTTTACTTAATTATACATTAAATACACTCTTATTCCTATCTATTAAAATTTAAATATATAAAAAATTAAATAACCATCCATTTTATACATTTATTCTATCCATTGTAGAACCATTTAGTTCATAGTAAAATAATTATTGTTTTAAAATGTTTTAGATAAACATAGTTAATAGAATAATTTTATTGCCATGATTAATGATTTCTCCTTCATAATAGCTATGCATGTATTTTAAGATTTAAATATTAGTGGATAATAAATGTGTCATAATAATTACTTTTTTAATAATATTGTTTACCCGATATTAATTAAAAAATATGTAAGAATATTATTTATTTATTTTTTGGATATCAAGGAGTTACAATCTGTATTAAAGAGTGATATTCCCTTGGATATTAAATAGTTCTAAACAATTAATGTATTGATAATTTGTAGCCTTAACAATTATAATGCTTTATATTATTATAACCCATGATCCCTTAATGAAAAAATCTTTAACATATAATTAGAACTTCCCTGAAAAATTTCATATCCCAAGACCAACAATAGGAATGTTTCTCTTTTTACAAAGGGGTCTATAGTAAAATAGTTAAATTTGTGTCCTTATTGATGTGATAATATTTATTGTAGGTGCATTTCTCTAGCCTCGGGGATTATGTGTCATACCTCATGTCTGACCTTTCATCTTATCAATTAATGATTAGAACTCTTTGTAAACATCATCTCATAACCATTACAATATTTTCTTCTTTATTTGACGGTGAATTTTATCAGAGCTCATTAGATTCAATGATTACAGTTTACAATTATCAATGATAAAAAAATAAATGATAAATCAAAACTTTTATCATTACTAATTTAGCAATGTTATATGGTAAGACAAATAATATAATTTTATATACATATTTATATTCTTTTAATGCAATTTATATAACAATAGCTGTATATTATTATAAGTACAATACACATACCTATTTATATATATGTATTTATTATTAATTACAATTAGAAATACAAATAATGTATATATTAAATTTCATAAACACTATAATAAATCATGTATAATTGAGGAATGTGTAATTTGATAAATAGATTGAATTGTGTCCCTAGTCATTTCTTAAATGGGTTTGGGTAGCGAACGACCGGTCATCCCATCAAACATGGGGATTGTGAAACCTTGTTGAAATATCATTAATATAGATGGATTCCCAAATATATAAATATATGTATAGTAATTTCATATATTTTTAATTTATATATTAATTATTTTTGAAAATATTTCTAAAATTTATTTAAATAATAATAATATTATTACTATTGAAAATTGTTAAGGTTAATAATTTACTATTGTTTTTATATACATTCATTAAAATATGTAAATAAGTAATTATAAATAATAATAATACTTTTTTTAAGTTTTTTTCATTTATGTGTTTTTAATTAATGTAATTGATGCTATAGAATCACTTTTTATAACAATTTTATAATTTAGTCAATTTTATCTATTCATTTATTACAAACATTCGTTAATTATTATTTATTCAATTTTTATATTAACAAATTTTTATTTTTTTGGAATTTTGTCAAAATTAGGTATATATATATATATTTACAATATTTTAATATTTTAATTATATTTTTACTTTATGTGAATAATATTTATTTCTTTTTATTTATTAATTTTTTTATTTAAAATATGTTTCAAATTATTACAATTATTTTATTTAAAATTATTTTTTTAATATCATTTTAATATATATTATTAATATTTATTAATTTAAATAATTTATATTAATTATATTATTAATAGTTTCTTATTTATTCATTTTATTACTATTAAATTACTTTTTTTCCATGTAATTATTTCTAAAAAATCAGTTTTTAAAATATTTTTATGGTTTATTCAATTACATTCATTCATTATTAATTTAATTTCAATTAATATTATCTATTCATTTTAATTTTTTCAATTTTTTAATAATATTGAAATTTATTCATTTTATAATATTTATTTATACATGTTTATTTTCTATGTTTTAATGTTTTCAATATTAATGTAATATATATGATTATTATTTCGAAATTTTTATTTATTATGATTTATAATATTTCAAATACTTCAAATATGTATAAATAATTTATTTTAATTTTTTTTAATTTTTTTTGTAATATATATAAATCATTCAATTTATTATTAATAATTTTATAATTTATATAATTAAAATTGGGTATTCATTCATTTTTATTAGTTTTTTTCATGACTTTCTAATTTTTGTAATTAATTTTATGAATTCACATTTCAAGATGTTTATGTTTTCTATTCAATTTATTATTAATTTTAAATATTCTCTCATTTAATATAATTTAATCACATCTAATTATTTTGGATGTTAAAATTTTTTAATAATATTTTTATTATATTCATTTACTATTTTTTAATGTTTTTAATATGTTTTTATGTTATATGATTTACATTTATTAATTTTTTATTGATTAAGATTTACAATTTTTAAAATATTTGAAATTTATATAATTCTTTTTTTTAAATTAAAATTTATTATTTTTAATTTAAACAGTAAATGTAAATAATTTTTATTAATATTGTTATTTATATAAATAATATTATTTATTTATTCATGGGAGGTGCATTGTGGGCTAGTAAAAAACACTCCTTTAGTGATGATGAAGATTAGGGATTCAATACTATGGGATCTGGATTTAAATTCTACATGGATCACAAGGAATAATTTGTTTACGGTCCAAAGAGAAAATAAGAGGTGATCACCAGTATAGGATTTATCTTGCTTCAGAAACACATATTTTGAAAGAATAGATTTAGAAATTAGTGAAAAGTAGTTTTTTCATCACTATCAATAATCCTTCATACAAGGAAACTATGAATGGCATGGTGGCCTTTATCAAAGTAGATTAATCCATCATAGAGGAGAAGATTAAGGCATGTATTCATTATATTACCTCTTGGGTAACATCATATGTGGATTACTATTAGTGGAGCACAAATGATTTATAAAAATGTAAATAATAAATTTGGGGCTTCAATGATTGGGACATAACCTCATTCAGTATGGAATATGATAACATCGTATTCCTTTATAAATGTACCAAATATTGTTCACGGGATTAAGGATTCATTCCATTTAAAACTAGACTTTTGAGAATCTATGATTGGGATTTGTTATTCAATCCCTCGATAGTAAATAATATTTTTTCCCAAATATGGTTTCCTGTCAAGCGGTTGAACTAGTTTTTCTTTCAACACTACTATATTAGTGAAATTTATTATATTTTTTGTTTTACCATCATGATTGAAAATGAAAAAGATTAAGTGAGGTTTAAGTGTTGGTCAAATTTCCTTGATGAGGTTGTTCTCCTAACTCCCATAATAGAAACTATGATTTTTGTAGATGGTGTGTCCACAATTGAAATCCCCACTACATTGAAAATGATTCCTTCCATCTCTTCCATGCATGAAATCATTGTACAACATAATAGAATTTGTAACAAGAATTTTTTGTCCAAGAATTATTAAAAAATTTGTCACATTATGAAAAATATTATAATTCAGAAAAAAGTTACATCTTCCTTGAAAGATAGAACATGTGTTTTGGAAACCACTTTTAACACTTTTCTAAATTAATCCATGGTATTTTGTTCCCCAACTATTTTTATGGCCATTGGTTTTTATTCCATTTGTATAGATGTAGATTTAGACTTTTTTATGTCAAGAATCATGTAGAGGATTGTGATGTGATTCAAAATAATCAAGATAATTTCATGATGTTATTTTATTATTTCTGGAAAAAACTAGTGGAAGATTGTTATCTCACAAAAATACTGGGATGATATAGTTTTTGAAGATGATTCCAAGAATATATTTTATCCTTCCAACAGTTCTAAGTTTTTTATTGAAAATGATAATTCATATTTTGGACAAACAGTTTGTCAGAATATTGTGAAAGGTGATGTGCATAAAAAAACTATTGTAGTACTGATAAATAACCATGTCCAAAGAGAAATAATATTTAATATTATTAGATATATTTATCTAAAAATCTATGAAGATTAGTTTTCCTAATTTTCATCATCTTATACCTTTTCTAGATTTTCAAGTATAGTATGATGTTCTATAAATACCATGGGGAAAATATTTTATTAGACGATGAGGGTTTCCCACTTGTTACACATAGGAATTTCAGTTCACATGACCCTACATCTGACCTTAGGACATATTCATCAATCACGAGTCATTCTCATAAGGAAACAGTGGGTCGTTATAGGGATCTGATAGTCCACATTGATCACCCTCTTCAGACTAAGACCCAAACTATATATCTTTCATTTATTATAATGGATGAAGAAGTTGATGAGGCTAGTAATGAGGGACTGTCTTATCCTTCTCATTTCTCAATGATTTTGAAAAATCTATATGACACTGATGGTTAGGATTTTAATCAAAAATTCAAAAA
The DNA here is from genome assembly GCA_963277665.1 of Viscum album. NCBI lineage: Eukaryota > Viridiplantae > Streptophyta > Magnoliopsida > Santalales > Viscaceae > Viscum > Viscum album. The sequence continues at coordinate 601,507,968 of OY728147.1, read as the reverse complement.
GAATAGGGCAAGAAATTCATAATTCAAAATTCATTTGGAAGGATAGTAATGTGAATGAATTCCAAGTCATCTCTAAGATAATATTGATGATTGGTTCTACTAACAGGTTGAGATTCTTTTACCTAAAAGGGATCCATATATTATTCCATCATAGAGTAGCTTATAGATTTGAAATTATTATCGTTCAATTTTGAGGAGAGATTACATTCTAATATGGAGCTATATTATCATACTATATCATGGAAATTCATGATATTCTCTGTGTTATAGGACAATAATGATTTATTATCAGACGAGGATGAAGAAATCACACAGAAACTGAAGAAATGGAGGTGAGGTTGTCATCTAGGGGAAGAAGTAGGTTTCCAAATTGTATGTGATGTAGATGGAAACATAAGTTGTCCTCTATTTATTCATTTCTTTTAATATGGGCATTATATATATGTTTGATCCAATTTGAGTCTCATGTACATCCCTTTCTTATTATGAAATTGTTGTGGCATTTTGGGTATATCCTTCACCTATTTATAAATATAATTTATTTATTAATATTTGTTAATTTTTAATGTGGTAATAGATTATGTAATTAATGTTACAAATTATCTTGTTTTAAATTTTTTTAATTTCAATCAAATTAATTTACTCAATTTTAATATTCATTCATTATATATAAATTAATAGTTTTTAATAATTTCCAAAAAAAATTAATGTTAAAAACTTATTTATACATATTTATTTATTAATTTAAAATACATTCAATATTTTTTAATTTACATGATTCATATTTTTTCTATGTTATTAACTAAATTTATTAATTTTTAATATATTGTAAATTTGTGTTATTAGTTTATTTAATCTCATTTTTTATTTTCTTCTCATTTAACTAGTTTTAGTTAATCAATTTTATTAATTTTTTTACTTATATAATTAATATTATTTTTTATTCATTTTTATTTAATTATTATATTTTTGTCAGTTCTAGAATAAGGTATGAAAAAGTTTATTTATCCACCCAAAAAATAAGAACTCTTAAATACCTATTTTTCAATGTTTTTTAATGCTGGTAATGATATTAGTTTATCAATGCTAATAAAGGAATGAAAATTTTTGAATTTAGTAGTGTTTATAAATTTAGTACTAATAAAATAACAATTTTTTATCATTTTCTGGTAAATGATGATAACACCCTTCGTCCTTTATAAAATAAACCCTTACATATTTTTTGTCCTCGGACTACATTCATGTTCTCATGGAATAAAAATACTGCAAGAGGTTATTTCTTTTCTTCCAAACAATCAATTCAAAAAACCATATGAATAATATTCTGAACATATTTATATAGATTCTTAGTCAATCATTCTTTTTTTCATGGTTTTTAATTTTTCTTCCCCTATCCATTTTCTGAAAATGAGCTCATTTTGTTTTAAAAAATCAAACCTCTTAATCATATTTATTATATTCCAAAATTATATATATGGATTCAAAGTCAACTGTTCAGGTGTTTTTCATGATTTTTTTATGTTTATGTTCCCATGTTCCTCCATAAGAGCTATTCCCCTATATGTTATTCTATAATCAGTTTTGTGCATTTAGCATACCTACTTTTTGGTTTAATGAGCACTTTTTGGGTGATTTCCATTTTAGTTCATCAATATTGCTTTATTTGTCTGATTTTATGTTTTTATTACACTCATTATATATAAATATAGAATAATGTCTCTTTTTCATGAGTGTTGTTTTCCCTCCATCGTGAGAACCATCCACCCAGTTTTTTCATGAATTTTAAAAAATTTGGTGTATTTTATTATTCCCTTAATAATTAGAATTATTTTATTATTTTTATGGATTTTTTTGTTGTGTTTGAATCATTTTCTTTTGCATCATTGGCTTTTATTTTGTTTGAACATTTTATGTTATTGCATTGGAGTATCTAGACCAATGTCGCCTTAAATTTGGTTACACTAAGAGATTCAATTGGGATTACAATTGGTCTGTGTCTTCCCTTGATTGATACATAATTAATGTTTATATATTTAGGATATTCATAGATGGTTCCCTCTATCTCAATATGTATTCATGTCATCTGATTTATCAATAGGCATCATTTAGTTTTCGGTATTTTAGACTGCATTATTTTTTCTCCCAATTAGATACCAATATTTTTTGGAAAATATGTTTCATCAAAACATTCTCATAATCATAAAAAATTTGTAACAAATGTATTTTTATATAACTATTATATAGTTTTTCATATCAATTTCATTCATCTATATGGTTCATTGTATTTGTTTCACATTCATTCAAAAGAGAAGGTAATAGATTCCACACCCTGATCAATGATTCTCTTATGCTAGAGCTATCACGGTCTTGGAACTCATGCACAATCATCCAAATCTATTTTTAGATAACAAAATACTACTTTGATAAAAATTTTCATTCTAAATCATTATTGTAGAGTAATAACATGATTGGTTTTTCCTCTATAATAGGGGTTCAAGGAATTTCATCTTATTGAGAGATAGAATAATGTGGGTGGTTTATTCCTTCATTATAAGGATGAAATAGTTGATTAAATTAATCATTACTCTCATAATAATATTGTATCCTCCATTTAGAAAGAATGGGCTCTAAATTAATTCTTTTTTGGGTCACTCTGGTTGAAAAAATTTAAAATAAAAAAAATAAATATTTGGAGTTACTACGGTTTTCACATTGTAAAAAATTTAGACCCTTATTAGTAAGTGAAGGTTTTAATGAAATTCATCTCCAAAGAGAAAAGTTAGTTTCATTTTGGGCCTACTCAACTAATTGATTATTTATAATATGTCTTGATATCTTTGGGGTTGTGCGATTTAGGATACATGTGAAATTCATTCACGTGGATTTGGTTAAATTCAATGTCTAAAAAAATTAAGTATAAAAATAGATATTGGTGGTGTTATAAATGGATACATTTTTTCCTTTCTTTTACGTTTCCCATATCTACCATCTTATTTAGACCACTACCCAATTGTTATTTACTCAAAATGATTTTGGAATTATTATCAAAATTGTTTTTTTATATTTGATAGAATCTAAAAACATAAGGAAGATCGTAGAGGTGTTGTAATGTCCTTATGAAGTTCTTATAGAAGTAATTTCTTTTTTAAAGATGGAATGGTGGATAGATTTATAAATAAATAGAAAAACACTATATTTTATAATTTTAGTAGAGATATTAACAATATTGAGATGGATTTGAAGGTATTTTATTCTCTTCAAACCTCATCTTCTATGATCAAATAGATTCTGGATCTTGAGAAAGAGTTTGAAACTAATCTCAATAAGGATGATAGTTTTTGGTTCATATGTGAATTTTAATCCCACATTAAAGAAGGATAAAATAATATGTTATACTTCCATTAGATGGATTTTGAAATTTCAATGATGAAATTTATTTCATAGGTGGGTAGGCTTGAATATGGTGTTATTAGTTGTGAGAGTGAAATCCTATATATTATTTTGAGTTTCTTGAAGGATCTATACTCTTCTTGGGAATATTTTATTTTAAGTGAGGTTACCTCCTCGATCTCATTGGTAGTGAGAAATTATATTAGTAATTATCTCATCACCGACATTAATAATATGGAGTCAAATGTTTTGATTTCATAAGTCAATTTCTCTAAGGCCACATCCCTAATAGGTTCCATTCTATTTTATGAAATCAGTATTGGCCTATTGTAGGGTCTTGTATCATATTCTCATTAAATATTTATTTAATGGAAAATATTGATTAAAATAAATTGCCATACTATGATTACCTTGACTCCAAAAGAGAAAAATATATTTTATAGTCATGAAATTCTAGCCGAGAAGAATTTTCAAGATGAAATTTAAGATATTCTAAAAAATTATGGTCCATGATCATTGAAGATTTATTCCTTCCATTATTTTTGAAATTTTGAGTGTTTTTAAGGCCAAAAGGATCATCTCAAATGATACCATCATTTATCATGATATATTTCTTTCAATGAATGCTCACTATCTACCTAAAAGTGGTGTTATGTCTTGGAAACTGGACATTACCGAAGCATATGATAGAGTCAAATGGCCATTTGTTCACTTTGTACTTATTTGTAGGGGCTTCTATAACTAATTGGTGGATATCATTATGCAAAGACATTATTCAATACTTTTTAGGATAATGGTTAATAAAAACCATATCAAAATTATTATTCCACATTAGGGCCTTTATCAAGGATACCGTCTTTCCCCATACCTATTTATCATTGTGACTGATATTTAATATATATTGTCAAAGAGGAAGAAAATATGAATATAAAACATTGTACAATGGTTTTCTATAACAGTCCCCAAATTTCTATGTTTTTCATGGGTGGGATCCTATTATTTACTCCGGACACATTGGAGGGATATTTTCCTATTATGAATATTTTTTCTATCTATGAATGGGCTTGAGTTTAATCATTGAAACATCAAAAATTTGATATCTCATTTATAATTGGTGTGTTCCCTTTTTAGAATGATAATATTGAAGCTGTTTTTGACATCCATGTACTGGAAAAACATTAAAAATATCTTTTTCTTCTTATTTTTTTAGAAGATTCAAGATAGTGGGATTCATTACTATTATTTCTAATATTGAAAATAATTTTTTTGCTGTCATACAATAGGATTTATCAAGGTAGAATAGTCATTTTAGTTAAGGTGGTCGCACAATAAATCCCACTTCTATAATGTCGTGTTTTAATTTATCAGTTTTTCATGCTAATTAGTTTCAAAATTATTGAGATACATTTTGGTGGGGACACCATAATCAAAATAAGACTGCACACTAAGACACATAGTAAAAATTATGTTCACAAAAGGCCTCCAAGGTTTTTTGTTTTATGGATTTTAGTTCTTTTAATGTTGATTTGTATTATGTTAATGCATGTTTAGGTCAATGGTCAAGTTTTTTATGAAAAATATTATGGGGTTCATATAAACTATTGAATAAGTGACTTTAATGGTGAATTAGTGATTGGGATAGGTATAGTATATGGAATAAACATTGGGCTACTAATCACAGTGGTTTAAGGGTGATTGAACCAGTTATCACAGGCATAGAACATGCCAAGGTTCAGGGGTTATTTAATGATAATATGGATTGATTTTGTTTGGATAAGGTTGATTCATATTTTTATGATAGGTGTCGTGATATTATTATCAACATTTATATTATTGTGGGATTTTTTCCAAAGTAATTATAATATTGTATGGAGGCCTCCATTCAATAATTTATCAAGTTTTTCATTAGGGGAACTATTGAACCTTCTCACCCATCGATTTCCCATCATAGGGATTTCCTATAAAATTTGATAGTTTTGTATAAGAATTTGTTTTTATGGTTGGAGATATGTTTTATTATCCTTCTGATGAGATTTTTTTAATTCCAATCTATCAGGGACCCATTTGTTACACCTATTTTTAAAAAGTTAATTCCCCTTCAGATGTGATTCTGAATTAATTAAGAGAAAAGATTTTATTGCATGTCTGGATTTGAAATTTATGGAGGTTGATGAAAAATAAATTAAATCACCCTCAAATATTGTACCATGGTTCTCAGTTCTCTCTATTAAAATATTTTGAGATCCTTCCTCAATTTCATTGAAAATTGAGTTTGGAAGGATGGGTATCTTTATAAATAGGTGTCTGATCAAACTATTGTTGGGTTACATGCACAAATAATAGATTCTATAATTGGAACTTCAAATACTTCTCTTAGACTAAAAGGGACTAAGATCCTATGATGGGTTGATAGATCATCACTCTTCCGCTTGTTCATAAATTCAATGTGGATGTAGAATTTGATTGAAAGAACAAGGTGGGTTTTACTCTTGTTTCTGTAGACCATCACAACTTGATTACCATATCTATCCATAAATTATTTATCACTTATTAGATCCGTCCAGTTCACGATCCCAGTCTATTATATTGTGTAAGGAGTTGGATTTTGAGAATTATTGGATGACATTTTTCCATTAAAAATTTTATCAGCTCAATATAGATGTTATTTTGGAATACGGTGAAGTATTGAAACCATTTAGACAGATTTTGATGAAGATTGATGTTTTCATGGTGTAATTTTTCCCTTCCTTGATTTATTTTTTTTATACATGAAGGGAACCATGTTAATCATAACATAGGAGGCCTATGTCAGAAGGCATCACTCATACTTGGTTTTCACAATTTCTTTGTTGGTTTTGTTCATTTATAAATAATGAAATTCATTATATCACATTATTATTTTCCATCAAAAAATAGAATTTATATTGGGATTTACTATAAAATAATTTAAAATTATTATTTTATATTATTTTTATATTAAAATGGGGTTCGATGGAATGAAAATGTTTTTTATCATTAGTTGTAGAATTATTTTCTAGAGTAATCTCTATAATAAATCAATATTCATAAAATTATAAATAAGTATAGACCTTATAAATATTAATGGATCCATGATTATTCACGGGTAAATTGTTTGGGTCAATCTAGTAACTATATTTAATGTGAGAACGATCTAATTGTATGATTAATGGTTTTTTATATAAACATGACTGAGCGTATGATGGTTTCTTAGCTATGTGTGTGTGTGTGTGTGTGTTTCATTTGTTTTTGTTTGTATGAGTATAAATGTATATAAATATTTGTTTATAAATGTTTTAGTATTTATATATCCATTTGTGTGTATATTTTTGTTTGTAAATATATATATTGTTATAATATATATGTTAATACTATTTTGTATTATATTTTAATAACATCCACAAAAAAATCATATTTTATCATCACATTGTGTATGAGGATTACTAATTTAAATGAAAAAAGAAATTCACATAATTATAAAAGACATAATTCATTCTAAAACATAGTTTTTATTATTTGTATATATTTAAAAATGTTTTATAAAAAATATTTTTAATCTTTCCTTTTATATAACTTAAATATGAATGTTTTGGGATTTATAATTATATATTTTTAATGATATAAATTATGTAACATACATATAAAAAAAATTGATACATTACTTGCATACCTTTGTATATTCTTTTTTCATAATATTAATATTATTAAACATAATAGGATTGATATGAATAGAAAATTGATGGATGTTATTCGTATGAAAATAGTGTATGAAGGTTGTGATAATTTGTTCTTCAATTTTGAAATAGTGAATTCATGTGGCCCTTCTCAAAAATTTTCCATGTTTAAATTTTTTCATTCAAGATGAATTTGTATAGAATAATTGGAAGAACATTTAATCTCTCACCAAATTGATGATGTCCTTAATTTTCTTACTAATCATGGGGAAGTAGAGAATGCATCAAATGATTTTGATGATGTTGTTATTTATAGATCATCTAATATGATTACAATTGTATATGATTATAGAGACCATATTGAATATGTAATAATGGAAGTTCAATATAAACATCATGATTTTCAAATGTTGTTTGAGTATTTAATGATTTGTGAGAACATACCATTGTATATTTCTTGTTCAAAATATACTACATTTTCATATGTACGGAAGCAATATAATTAGAAAGATGGAAGCGGATGGAGCGAAGTATGCTTTATAGAACGAGTTTTCCTCTTGAATGATATACTATAATAAGAAAATAAGCTTATTTATAAATCATATAAGTGTAAATGAATGTTAATTTTAATTGTATGGTTTTTTAAACAATACATGAATGTATATATTATTTTATATCATTTTTCACAGGCCATAAATCCCTTAAAAATTCCCAATATGTGGCATGACTCGATAAAATAAATATGAGTTATGTCATTCAAAGGTTGTGTGGTAATATACAAAAATTATATTATTTATAAAATTATATGAATTTGAGGAGACCAGTAAAAACATTTCCATGCATGTAGGTACATGAATTACTTATGGGAAACTACATAACCCAATAAACTCTCCTAAGGGTATGATAATTGATCATGAGAATCCTGAATTTTGAAACGAGCTGAAAAATGTTTTTTTGTGAAATGTATATATGGATTGAATCCATTTAAAATAGAAAATAATACTCAAAGTACATTCCCAAATTTTTTGGTAAATTATAACATTCCACCCAAGATATTCATTGAAAAAACATAAATTATGGTATATCTATTGTATATTGATTAAATAACATGGTAATGATATTGATGATTAATTGGATCCATTGATCAGTGGTTTTGAATTTATGTGGAATATAGATGTAACATTGTATGATTCCTATAGATGTGAAGAGTTCATATTGACGGCCATATTGTATAGGATGATAAAGTACATTCTGACTTATGATAATTTGTCATGATATAGAATTAAAAGAATATTGGTGTGTCTCATATATGAATAGGTGTAGAATATGTTTAGTTGAAACATTCCACAATTATTGTGTTTTTAGGACATAAATTATTTTGACACCAGTGACATAAATTATAATATGGGAAAAAATCATTTTATGGTAATATAGAACATCATACAACACCATATCCATTTATGGGAAGCCAATAGTTTGAGAGAAAAAATTATAAAGTTCATTTTTTCAGTAAACCAACTTCAAAAAAACATTACTAAATGGGTCTCGACAAATTGAATGATAATTTTTAATTTTAACAATTGAATTTTAGGTATTTTATCCATTTTCATGATTTCATGAATTTAAGAAAAAATGTATGTGATTGTTTTATGAGAAAGATACTAAATGCACATTGTAAAACATTGTATGTCACTAGGGATATGTTATCTATGATTGAAATGGTGAAAAAGGAAAATGTGGATCCAGTGAAGTGTAAAAGAAGAAATTTTCTACTTTTAGATGTTTACACTCTATCTAAGAAAAGCATATATCCTTTTTGAAACATTAAGAATAAATTAATGGTTCAAATGAGATATTATAAAATATCATGAATATTATGTCAATGAACTATATTAAGTTAATAGGATTAAAATTACATGGACCCCTTGTTCTGATGCACGATTTAACAAATATATCTGTATGTTCCATTATGTATAAAAATTATTTACTCACAATAACCATGATTGGTTACTTTTTCAATGATATATCTAGTATTGTTTTAGACCTAATAAATTTAACAACTTCAGAAAAAGAAATTACAACCTTATTGATTGAATAAGAAATGTAATTCTTATTACCATTCATTGATATAATGCTTCACTTAATGGTTTGCTTCATTAGTATGATTTTTATATGTGGCCCTATAAATTATCAAGTAATACACCCCATTGAATGAAACAAAAATATTTTTTATGATTTCATCAAAAATAAAATTTGTCTATAAGGATGCTATGTATAGTGACATATTATTAAAAAATATATCAAATTTTATAACATATACCAATTATATGTTGATATAATTTGTTCCCTAAAATCTCTCCATTGTAGATTTCTTATGGGAAAATGGTTTTTAAAAAACAATTGTTGCAGTTACCATTATAAACATGAGAAATGAAACCTTGAAATTTTACATAACAGTATAGTGATTTATTTTTATGTTGGAATCCACTAATTAATTATTAGGCATTTGAATTGATCAAGATATATAATGTGGATATCAAATACCCATAATTCATTAATTATTGGACAGTTTTGAAATCTTATTTTTAAGGATTTATTTGAAAATATGAATTCAAATTATGAAACAAAATAATGGAGTAAATGTTATATTTTAAGTGATGTATACATCTGGTACAATGTGAGGGAATAAAATTTACATGACTATTTCATACATAGACATGATAAAATAAATATTCATTTTGTATTATAAAAACTTTCAAGTGACTATTTTATATTGCATATTGGTCTATAGCATACGATGATTTAGTGTTGTTTAATTGGGATATGTGAAGGTGAATTTTATTGTGTATGGTGAAAAGGTTGAACCATTCACAATGGAATCAACAAAAGATAATATATTTTATGTATCATATCCTATAAATATGAATTGTATAATTATTTTATTGGTGACTAAAAAAACTACCAGAATAAATAAAAATTCATTTTAGGATGACCATTTCATTGGGAAATCACAATCATTTCATAATGGTCCAAATGTTTTCAGTGACATGTACATTAGAGGGAACAAAAAGGAGAAGATATGCATAATCAAAAGTGTATCAAAGTAACTTACACATTTAATGAATAAAAATATATATTAATGTACATGTAATTTTTTTTGATGTACTTTATTTTCCTCATATTATTTATTCGCTACTACATTTATGTTTTCCAAAACAAATGTAATAAAACTCATATAGATAATTGATTCCAGAAGATGATGCTACCTATATCAAGGACCATGAAACTATCGATGCTAAATATAAATAATCTTTAGGAGGTTAATAATAATTGGTTGAAAAAACCCTAGAGGTACAACACCATCACGTTAAAAAATGATTCAAGGAAAGAATAGAGAGTTTAAAATGTGAGTATGGATGGAATTAATGAAGCCATTTTTTGTCCCCAATCTGCAAATTTTCATAAGATACATCAGGGTCAAAACTCAAATTTTTGTTGTAATTGATATAGATACATGATATAAAATTCTACTAGCATTTAAGACAATCAATTTGGAATATTTTAGCACAATTTAATACATTATTTATATTTTTTAATGATAAATCATATAATGAAATATTTATTTACATTTCATTATACAGTTAAGAGTTCCTTTATTTTAGATGATTTTTAATGAAAATTTTCAATAATAATCTATAAAATGGATCATAGATCGTTTCATATACTTATGAAGAACCAATATCATTGGGATGCTGTGATGAAATTATAACCCACCCGACATCTATTTTTTCTTATATGGTAATATAAAAGCATGAAATTCATTAATTGGACACTAAAAGGATAAATCATCTCAGGTTCACTGTTGTTGGAAAAATTATATTTATCATTATTTTAATTATTCACATCTATTCAAAATACTACTTTATAAAACAACAAAGGTGTCCTATAATAATTCAACATAATACTAAACCAACATAGAACTACTATAAAATAATTACATGGTATGATTCACCTAAAAAATGTATGAATTTTAAATATAAAGAAATAAAAATATGTGGAATGGAACAACATCGTGACTATTTACAATTGTTTTTATATAGAATAATGAATCCAAATTTAATGATATGAAAATCATAAGTAATAGGTTATGGAAGAAGAATAGTGAAAATAATTATGAAAAAATATTAGATCAAAACAAACTTCATTTATAGGAATATTTTGTTTGTATGAAGTAAAAGTAAATTTTTATGACTTATAATAGAATTACATAACAATATACACTTATGTTTGTATGTTTTTTATATATTTTAAACATAAGAATCATCAACAGTTTTACAATAATAACATATTCTTAAAATAGAAATACATCGTCTAGAACAATATTTAAATGTTAGAGGTGTTGGATTTAGAGTTTCACCTTTAGTGTTTTTTGATATTTCAAACTCAATAGGGTTGAAAATGGGAATGTGAAAGAAATATAGGCACAAATTGATACATTAGTAGATATTATTATCAACTCTAGTGTGATGGAACAATAATTGAAATTGGGTAAAATGAAATAAAGAATAGAATAATAAACACTACATCAAAAACTAAACCCCACTATCTTTGGCCCTATACATTACCCTCAATGACATTACATACCCAAGGTAATCGATTTTATCATAAAAGTTTATACAAAATGTGAATAAAACAAATATAAAGGACTTTATTATAATAAATTTAACTTGTTGAATGAAACAATTATAAATATCAATCATCTCCCACCCATACACTTATTGAGAGGGGTAAACTTTATAATATTGAAATAGTTATTTTATATAGTAAAAAACTCTTAAAATATCATTTGATATTCAGGATTTATGTATATCACTCATTGTGCACAAAGAATAATATTCATAATGATGATCTGGTTGTTACTATAGAAAAACAAGCAACAATAAATTTCAACCCACTATCATTTAATCCTATAAATATGTTTGATTATCAAATGGAATTCCTTTTATTTTTTTCAGGTTAAAACACTTTTTTTTAAAAAAATGATTGAAATTAGGTATTTTATTATAGATAGGGGAGGTGAAGGTGAAATAAATAGTTGGATCCAAATAATCTTTTATAATAAATAATAAATCAAATGGGCCTTCCATTAGTCCTTTACCCACACCAATTCCACTATAGTATTATCTAAAATTATAATTTCTTTAGGATACAAGATGGAATGATTGAAATATGTATAATGATTAACATTAAGAACAAATGAATTGATTGGTCATTATATAAAAAAATTTCAAGAGATTTTAGATGAAATTATAATAAATTAAGGCTAAAAATATCAATATTGAATGTATACATGACATGTATTTTCATAATTTGTTTTTAAATAAATTTATTTAATATTTAACGTATAATTAATAACTATTCATAATATTTAATGGTGTTACAATCACTACTATATAATAAGGAACCTAGTGAAGAAAATTTTTGACTCATTACTATTTCTATCATTTCATAAAAAATGGATATAAACATAATTTTAAAAAACATAACTATCCACAATGTTTTAAAACAATAGATGATGGGGTCTTCTAGATATGTACCATAAATGGTTAAAGCACTTCAATAAAATTATATAAAATAATTTTCCCATTTTTTCATTACATATTCATTTTTATTGTTTTGGGAGTACCGAATGTTCATTTAGAAAATTTATATAATCTACTGGTTTATCTTTTAGAAAAAATGAATGGATTTCCAAAAAATCAAACACACATAATTTATATAATGAATTTGTAATTCACTATAATAAAAAATTTATCGATAAACATTAAGTTATTGGTTTTATATTGTGGTTAAATGGAATTTTTGTTACGATATGTTGTTAAATAAAAGGATTCATACTACAATATATGTAATCATATTTCACTATAAGAACACATATAAAAAATTAATTATTTTTCATAGTTTTTCTATATGGTCTAGAAATAATTAACGTGTATGATTTTGGATATTAAATTTATTATTTTATGAATGATATCACATTCTATCAATAAACTATGATCCCTAAATAGGTATTTCTGATGGTAATTACAAATTCAAATAAAATATTTATTAATTTATTACTTGTATATTATTTATAGTAGTATAAGTATTTTTTATAGATTATGCATTCATTACAAAAACTATATATGTCTATAAATGAGTGGGAAGAGTATATGATACTAGACTATTCCTAAAATCCATGATTAGGTAATATCCTATTATGTTTGTAACTATTTTTTTAATTCATAGAGATCATGATGAGTTGAAAGACATTATAGAATGATTCATTTAAACCTAAAATTATTATTAATGTAAAACATAACCTAAGGTGGTCAAAACTAAGTTAATGAATTCGTAATATCATTAAAACTTTAGAGAATTCTATTTGGGAAATTTTTTATTTTTTGGAATTTATCATGTATTGATTTGATTATCGGATTTATTTTTATGATTCGAAGTACATTTTAACATTTTCATTTTTATTAACATGTAATATCACCCAGAAAGGGGTTTAAGTAGATTGATTGATATGTAAACATTGTAAAATGATCCTTGAGCCATTTTTTCTATATGAAATATCCTTTTGTCTATATGATGTATGGATTTCCCGGTATGACGGAAAATATTATTTATCATTATTAACACTTATTATGATATGAAAAATCACCACTATTTTGGTATGAAATTAGAAAATATTTTTATATTGGAATAAAAATTTTATACAATGATCTTAATGTCATATCTAATCTATCAAATTCAAATTCTCATCAATCCAATACCGGAATTCATCAGTTCGATCAAAAATTTCATTTGACCTTCATATTGTTATAAATGTTTTAGGATACGAAAATGGATTAAAATCAGTTAAATGATTTCATATTATGTTTAAAACATAAATGAAGATCCTAAAATAATTTTTGATCAGTAAAAATTAACTGGTCAACAATCTGATTACCAAATATTTCTAAATGATCCAATATACAAATTCACATATGTGTTGTTATTAAAATTTCATATAAACAATCATGAAGTACAAAATAAATAGAATCATTCTAAATGATATGAAAAATTTTAAATTTATACTTGTATAATTTTTTATTTTTATAAATTATTTATTCATCAATTGAATGTTTAGATATCCATGTTGGATGGAATGTATGATTTTATATTGTTAACACCTTCTAATAAATTTAAATTGACTATTGTAGGGTTATAATAAAAAATGATCTTATTTGTGTAATTAATTAAGATATGTATCTTTATTTAAATTATTATATATTAGACTCAACATCACTAATGTATAATACCTAAATTGATCGAAATGGTCAAATGTATTATTTCACCATTTCATTGTTATTAAATTATAAAATTCATTAAATGGGATCAAAAAATAGAAAATGAGTTCTTGTTCTCATGGAAACATTAGATAATGATCCTTTAGAAATATTTTATTTAATATAATTTACATCACATCAATATATTGGTCAAATTTCTTAGTATGGTCCAAAGTACCATTCGATATTTGTATTTCTAATGGAATGATATTTCATAAATCAATAGGGATAAAATTGTAAAATGACTATAGATTGATATCTAGTCATTGGAAAAGTATCCTCATATAATTTGTGATACATAAGAATCATTCATAAATCAATGGAGCAACAATCTAATGCTTTCTTGTATTTCTCAATAAGATCCAATGTACGATTTTACCTTTGAATTATTTTTAGAAATTATATATCACCCATCAAGGGGTCAAAACCCATAATATGAACATAGATTTGAATAGAAAAATATTAAGATTATCTCTAGGTTATTCATGATAAATACTAATCCATCCAACATCAATTTTATGCTCATATTTCTCAGTGTGATCCAAAGGATAATTTCATCTTTATATTTTTAATAAAATATAATATCACTTATAGAGGGGTCAAAACCCAAAAAAGCATTTTTATTGGAATTTAAACTTATGAATGTTATCTTCTAACCATTTTTTATATTTAGTAATAAACCATGCATCAATCTGATGCATTGATTTTATGATGTGATGGAATGTATGATTTCATATTGTTACTAATTAAGAATAAATGAAATATAATTTTTTTGGGGCCATAATAAAACAATGAAGCCTAAATTGGTGTGAAAAAATAGTGAAATTATCATTATAAATTTTTTTATCTAAATGGATCCTTCACAATTTAATTTGATACATAAATTTATCAGTATTATTGAAAATTACAAATAACTAAAATATCCCTTTGAATTTTATCATGGATTATATAGCATTGCAACTATAATTTATTTGAATTTTATTAATGTCACTGAAAAAATTATTTTTTATGATGTTACATGCTTCTATGTGAGAATCAGTTTGATTTTAGTGGAAGAAAGTTATATACATGAATAGAAATTAATGTATAATTTAAATTATATGAAAGTGAAATATATATTTTTTTAGTGTTTACTATTGTGAAATATGATATGAGGTGAAATAATTTTGTTTATTTGTAATATTTGTATTGTGTGTTTTCAAGATGTAATATTTTTTTAAAATATTTATAGTGTAATTGGGTTATTTTTTTTTATTCAGTAATTAATTTTATATCATATGGTGTTGTAGAAATGTTGATAAAATTCACTCTTTATCGGCTACTTATAGTTCTGATAGATGATGCATTTATTTTCACATTTTTGGGCTAAAAAAGTATTTAATCTCTGCAATCGCTTACTACATAAATCTTATTTTATAATTGACTATTCTAATTTTTAGAATTTGATATATGGGGTACTATAGTAGTGAATGCTAAAAATGTGGTAAGATTTCATATATAGAGAATAGTGTATTTGATTCTTTATCATATTTTCTCTCATAGTAATCATATCATATTGTATGATTATGGATTTATAGTGAAATATAATGTGCAGTAAAATCCACTGAAACTCTTTTTAATTTAGATAATAAATTCTTAAAAAATGTTTTATGTAATAACTAATTATAGTTATTTTATTTTTAATACATATTTTTTTTCATTTTTTTCATATTTATTAAAAAACTCCCACTGATCTTCTTTTAAATATATGTGTTTCTCCCTCAATAAAATTATATGACATTAGGATAAAAGTTTCATTCCACTCTTTTTTGAATCCTAAAATGATAATCATAAATCTAAAATATGGTTCAATGAAAATTATTGATATTCTATGTATACATTAAAATCATTCAAAAAAGGATGAACTATTGGTTTTATTTTTCTATCATATATAATATTGGTGATCAAGAAAATTTTCTATAGACATAGAGTATTGTACTTGATTAGGTTCATTATTAACTTGTATGTTATATTTTTTCCTCACATTATAAATTAATAAAATACAATTTATAATTATTTGAGTATTTAAATTTTCCTTCGAAATAAATTTTCACCAATTCTACAATATTATCCATCAGTCATGAATTTTATAGGTTTTGAAACAGATAAAATTATATTTTGGATATAAAAAATATACGAAGAGATATTATATAAATAGAAAAAAAAATTCTAGAATGAAAATTAAATTAATAAAACATCACTAATAACATTTATTTTATTTGATATGCATAAGTCATGAATATATTAATTATATACATTTGGGAATGTAATTTCAAACCATTAAAAAATTCATACACATGTAATATAACTAATTAAGGTGTAATCATACATGTTTAGAAATATGCATATAGTTGTAATTGGACTAAATAATGATTGTTAATATTTGTAAAAATATGTATACTTGTGCATGCCTTTGATTTCACCCACTCAACTATTATGAATACTATAAAAAATATGTTGATTCATTAATTTTTTAATGTTATGATTAATATAAATGGAAAAAAATATAAATTATTGATACTATAAGATTATTATATTATACAATGTATGGATACAACAATTTCATATTGTATGAATCAAAAAGAGGAATGGGTGTCATGGAATTGTGCAATTGTACACTTTATATAATATACTATATATGTACATGTGCATGTGCATGTGACTTCAAAAAATATATTCATATTGCATGAATACATATCTATTCAATTTGAAGAAATTTATGTGTATAGTATACAAATAATTTTCGTGTTGTACATATACTACATATACCGATAAATATACAATGTCCAATGAATATTATAATTGAAGATATAGTTGATCCGGTAGATTCATGTGGGTTTTTAATTATAAAATTCACATGACAAGATAAATTGTAATTATTATAGTAATGGAATTAATATGAGTATGAAAGTGTAAATATAAAGGATAATATAAATTTAAAATATTCATTTTTATATATTTTATACAATTCAATTTTTCACAAAACATAAAAATTTCCTTGTAAATTGGCATTAATATGGTGAAAATTATATGTTATCAAAAAAATACAAAAAATGAAAAAAATTAATTTAAAAAATTAAAATATTAACATATGGTTTTTAAAAATTATATATTCTTAAATAATGTTAATATAATCAAACAACACATGATAAATGATAAATAATTTATATAAAAAAATTAATTAAATTAAAATAAAAAGAAAAATAAAGTTGAATTATTGTAGGAATTCCAAACTAATGTTTGTATGTGAACATTTTTAATGTCATAAAATACACTTCTTCACTATAGTGAAAATATATAAGACTGAAAATATGAATTTTATGAACATATAACATTTATTAAAACCAAAAACGTCCCTATTAAGGTTGGTAGGATAGGTCTGAGGGGGATAGGTGGGGGTAGGTTTTTGAATGAAAGGGTGGGGGTAAGATTAGGACATAACGTGGGGATTAAAGGGGAATGATTAAGACAGAGGGGTGGGGGTTACAGATTTATGTTTATTGGTAATTTATCTCTAGAGATAGGGTGTGTAGTGGGATGGTTTAGGTCTAGGGTCATGGAGTAGGGTTAGGGATGTAGGTATAGTTGGTGTATTTAAGGATAGGGTTTGGGTTTCATGTCTAGGGTTAAGTGAATTTGGTGGGGCTTTGTTTGAGTATAGGGTGGGGTTATGAACGGATAGGGATGACGGGTGTTTGGGGGGTGTTTGGGTAGGTTTCAGACTGGTAAGGGGTAAATATGGTTAGATTAAATATGGTACTGGGGTAGGTTTAGTTTTTTGGGTGTGTGTGTGGGTGAGAGGGTTGGTATATATCTATGGTTGGGGTGTAGGAGGATGAATTAGGGCTGGGTCTCGAGGGTAGGTGATGTTATGTTGGTGTAGGAGGGCTTTGTTTAAGACTATGGATGGGGGTGTAGGTTTAGCGATGTGTCTATAACTGGGGTGTTAGGTAATAGGAAGGGGTTTGTTTTGGATGGACCATGCAGGGTGTTGATGGGGGGGGGGGAAGGTAGGTTTAGGACTGGGAGGGGGTGTATGGTGGTATGGATAGAGCTAGGGATGGGGGAAAGTTTATGGTTGTGGGTGTAGGGAGTTTGGTTTTGGGAAATGGTTATGGTGTAGGTTTAGTTTAGTGGGATTAAAAGGGTTTAGTTTAGGATTTGGGATGAGGGTGTAGTGGTGGTAGTGGGATGTTGAGGGGTTAGGGTGGTGTAGGTGTGGGGGCGTGGAGGTTGGGAGGTAGGGGAATATGGGTGGGATTAGAATTGTGGGTGTTTGTGTGTGTGTTGGGGGTGTGTGGGTTAGGTGGGTTGGGTTAGGGCTAGCTCCTTGGGGTATAATTTTCGAGCAAGATTATACAGCTTTGGTCGGGGTAGGGTTAGGGATGTGAGTGTCGGTGAGTAGGGTGTGGATGTGGACAGTAGGGGTGGGGGTAAGGGAGGTGGGATGTAGGTGGCTCGGGGTAGGGTGGGGGTCGGATTGGGTGGGGGAAGTGGATGGGGGTTTGGGGCATTGGTTTTGGCATGTGGGGTGTAGTAGATTGGGATAGGGGTGTGGGGGGAAGTGGTGCGGGATTCGTGTTGTGTGGAAGGTGTGGGTTGGTAGGGATGGGTGTGGGGGGGTGGGTGGTTTCTTAGTAATGGATACCAGGGGGTAATGAAAGGGTCTCGGGGTTGGTTGAGGGGGTTTTGAATATTAGTGGTGGTGGGGTTTAGTGTGGTAGGTGTTAGGGTAGGAGTGGGGGTTATGGGTGGGTGGGGGTGGTTGGTTTTGGGCTTGGGTTGGGGGAAAGTATGTTTGGAGGGGGGTAGGGGATATGTTTACAACTGGGGGTGGAGGTTGGGGTAGTCAGTTTATTTTGGACTGTGAGAGGGTATAGGGGGTAGGAGTGGGGTGTGGGGTAGGGGTGCAGGGTTAGGTTCGGGGAGATAAGAATATGGTTTCGAGTGTAGGTTGGTAGATCGGTGGCAGTAAAAGCTTGTGGGAGGGGGGGGGGGGTTCATGTTGGGATGGGGGTAGGGTTGGGGGGGACATGTTGGTGGGTGGGGGTGGGGATGGAGTAAGTTTGGGTGTGGTGGCTAGGGTCAATCGTATATGGGTGGGGGAAAGGATGGTTTAGGCTAGGTGGGGTGGGGGGTTTGGTGGAAGTATCAGGCTCATTCTGGTGGTATGTTTAGGTTTATTGGTGTAGGTTGGAAGAGGGTGGGGGTAGGGTTGGGGCATGTGTGGGAATGTTAGAGAGGGTGTTAGTGTGTGTGGGGGGGGGGGGGAGATGGGTGGGGATTTTAGGTTACATGGGGTTGGGGGTATGTAGTAGATTAAGGCTTTGTTTGTGTGGGTTGGTGGGGATGAGCTTAGGTTTAGGACCGTTTGGTGGGGTTGGGGAGGTGCGGTTGTTGGTTGGTGGGGTTTGGTGGAGGGGGGTCTATTGTTGGGGTTGGTGGTGGCTTGGTGGGGTCAATGAGGGTGGCATGTGGGGGTGTTGGGGTGGGTGGTGGTTAGTTTGTGGGGTTGGTTTGGGACTGTGTGTGGGGTATGTGGGTTGGATTAGGGATTTGGGTAGGTATGTAGGGGTTTGGGGTGAAATTGGGGGGGGGGGGGGGTAGGTGGGGTGGGTGTGGGTGTGGCATATATGGGGTAGTGGGGGTTGGTGGGGTGAGGGTCAGTGTGGGAGATACATTTAAGATTGTGATTGGGGTAGTTGGGTTGGTTTAGGGATTAGTCCCGGTTCTAGGTAGGTGGGTTTCGGTCTATGATCGGGGGTGTAGGTTGGGGGTGGGTTGTTGGTTTAGGGATAGGGGTAAGTGGGGGTTGGTATTTGGGATGTTTTAGGCTAGGACCACTAGGTGTATGTGGGGGTGGGGTTTAAAAATGGGTTTAGGAATGTTAGGGTGTTTGATGGGTTCATTTAGTGATAGGTTCTGAAAGTAGGTGGGTCCATTTAGGGCTACAGTAGCGGTGTATATGGGAGTTTTGATTTGGTTTGGGATGGTTATACTATGTGGATGGGGACATATGTGGATAGTTTTAAGATACATCTGAGTGGGTTAGGTTGTCTTGGAGGTTTAGGACTAGGATTAGGATGGGGGTAAGTGGGGGTGGGGATCGTTGGGGGGCCAATGTTGGTTGGTCAGTGGGGGTGTGGGGTGTGGTGTTAGATGGTTGGATTCTTGGTGTGTGTTTGTGTGTGTGGGGTATGATATTTAGGGTGGGAATGTGGGTGTATTTGTTGCAGGTAGAGGGTCACGGGGAAGTGGGGGGAGTTAGATGGGGGTAGGGGGAGGAGGTAGGGTTTGGGATAGAGAGTGGTGGGGATAGGTGTAGGGTAATTCATGGGGTGGGTATAGGGACGGGTGTGGTAGTGGTTGTGGGGGGTGTGGGGTGTGGGGTAGGGATGGGGTTGTGGGGGTGGCTGGGTAGGGTGTTGGTGTGGGGTGTTTAGGGTTTATGGTGTTGGGTAAGGGTTTGGTTTTAGGTGGAAGGCGGTTGGGGGAGCGGTTATGGGGTGGGTGGGGGTATGGAGGTATACATGTGGGGATGGGGGGTTCTAGGGTGGTTGGGGGTAGGGTTAGAGGCAGATGGTAGGGGGAGGGGTGTAGGGTTTGGTTGGTTCTCAGGTTGGTGGGGTAGGATATGGGACAAGGCTTGGTGGTATGATTAGTTGGGTGTTAAGGCTACTCTAGGGGGTGGTATTTGGTTGGGGAGGGGATTGGTGGGGGTTATTGGGGTCATTGGTGGTGTGGTCATGGTGGGGGGAGTGTGTGTGTTGGGAGGCGGGTACATGGTATTTTTATGCTATGTTTTCGGGGATATGTGGGGATGAAGGATAGTTTACAAATATGGGGGTGTGTGGGGGTTGGTTGGTAGGGGAGGGGTCAATGGGGGTTGATAGGGGGTTTGTGCTGGGGGTGGGGTGGGGTTGGTCTATATTGGAGGTAGATATAGGGGAGGGAGTGGTGGTGGCGTGCATATGTTGGTGGGGTTGGGGGGTCAATGTGGGTTGTAGGTTTATGAATATGAGGAGTTTGTGGGTTTGTATAGAGTTTGGAACTGGTGGATGGTGGGTAGGTTATGTGAGGGTGGGTGGGTGGGTGGATTGGGGTGGGGGGGAGGTGTTTGTCGGATGTTGTCAGGCGGGTGGGGGGAGGGTGGTGTTCGAGTTGAAGGGGGATTTGTTATTGTAGGGAGGAATAGGTTGGGGGAATCGATGGGGGTGTGGGGTAGGTGGGGGTTAGTGGGGTTTGGTGGGGGTACGTGGGGGTGGCAGGCTTATTACTGGTATATAAGTGTGGTATGTGGGTTGTTTTAGCGATTGTGCCCATGGGTATGTGGGTATGGTAAGGAATACTATATAGGGTGTAGTTGATGGTCATCTAGGGATAGGGGATACGTTGAGGTGGGGTGGTAAGGGGTGGAATAGGGTTGGGGGGTTAGGTTGGAAGGTTTAGGCTATGTTTGATAGGGGAAGTCTAGGATGGGTATATGTTTTCAATTGAGGGGGTGGAGTAGGGATATGAGGGGTGGATAGTGGTTGGGGATGTGGGTGTGGGTGGGGATTTGGGGTACAGGTGGGTTTGGTTATGTTTTGGGATAGGGTTTGTGTGTGTTAGGTTTTGTTTGGGGTGGGTATGGCTTAAACAAGGAGTGAAGGAATGGTGGCACGGGTGGGGTTGGGGGGGTCAGTGGGGGTGGGGATGGAATGTTAGGGGTGTAGTGGTGTAGGGTTTGGGGTAGGGTGAGGTGTGTGTGTGTGTGTTTGTGTGTGTGTGGGGGGGGGGGGGGTGGGTGGGTTAGGTTATGGTCCTAGGTTGGTATGGGTAGGGGCATGGTGGGTTTAGGCTATGGTTGTGGGGAGGTTTGGTGGGGGGTATTTCTGGGGGTGGGGAGGAAAGGTTGGTGGGGATGGGTTGGTAGTGATGCTAGGGGGTGGGATGGGTTCTTGTGGGTTGTTTTAGGGCTGGGGAAGGGGTGGCGTGCATGTCGATGGTGGGGGGGTCAATGGGAATGTTTATGGTATGTTTGAGTGGTTGGGGAGTAGTTTTAAGAATGGGGGGAGTGTGTGGGGTGGTGGATGGTGGGGTGTATGGGTTGGTGGGTTTGGGGTCGGGGGTATATTTATGTGGGGGAGCTGAATTTTGAAGTACTATTTGGGTTGGGCTGAGGTAGAGTAGGATTGGATGGGTGCATTGATTGGGGTGGGTCGAAATGGGGTCAGGGTAGGGGTAGCAGTAGGGATGGGGGGAGGTATGTGTGTTTGGGAGTATTGGTTTATCTTGGGAGGGAGGATGGGGGATAGGGGATGGTGGGGAGTGGGAGATAGTTTTGGTGGGGGTCAGTGTGTTGGAAGGATGGTGGGGTGTATGTATGGGGCGTAGGGGGGTGAGGGGTGGTTCTATGAGGTTCTAGGTTAGTTGGGGTTGGGTGGAGGTTGATGTATTGAAGTTGGTTAGCGATGGGTGTGGTCAATGTTGTATGTGGAGGGTATGATTTGTGGTTAGGTGGGTAGGGGGTGTTGGTGGTGGTGGTGTTTTTTGGGGGTTGTATGTTTAGCACTAGGAAGGGGGATGGTTGTATATTTTAGGGAATGGTCCAAATGGTCGGTGGGTAGAATTGCAGTTAAGGTCGGGGTTCTATGTTGGGTGGGGTATGTGGGTAGTATAAGGAAAGATCTTGGGGTCATTTTATTACCAGGTTTAGGTGGGGTCGGATCAGAGGTAGGGGTAGGTGGGGAGGGGGAATAAATGGGTCGAGGGTAGGACTATGAGGGAGAGGTTGGGTGGTTTGTTCTTGGTCTAGGGATTGGGCGTAGGTGTTAATGATTCATGCTAGGTTTGGTGTAGGTTGGTGGGGGTTGTTTAGAGGTAGATTTGTGTATGTGTTTGTGTTTGTGTGTGTGTGTGGGGGGGGGGGGGGGGTATTGAGAATGCTTAGTCAAGGTTTGTGAGGGTTTGTGGGGTTATAGTGGTAGTTTTATATCTAGGGGTTGGTGGGGGTATTGGGGGGTGAGTTTGGTATGGTGGGTGATAGGTGGTTGGAGGGATAAGTGGGTTGGGATGGAGGTAGGCGTTGGGTGTATGTGTGGTGTGCGAGGTAGATGGGGTGGGTGGTGGGGGAATCAATAGGGGTAGGGAACAGTGTGGGGGGTCGATTGGGTGGGGGTATTTGGGGTTACGGATGTGTGGGGGGAGGGGGAATTGTAGGGGGGTTGTGTATGTGGGGGTGGGGTGTGGGGGATGTTGATTTTGTACTTGGAGGGGGTGGGTGACGTGGGATGGTTTAGGGATTGAGGAAGGAGTAGGGGTGTGTTTAAGGTTGTGGTTCGATGTATAGGATGGGGGTATGGGGGTTTTCAGTATTGTGGATGTGTGGGGAGGGGGTTGGTGAAGTGGTTAGGGGGTTGTTTAGGGTTGAGGTATTTGCGGAATGTAGGTAGGATTCGAGATGTGGTTTAGGCACTTGTGGGGGGGGTGTAGGGGGTAATAAATGTGGGAAGGATGGGTGTGGTGAGTTGGTGGGTGGGGGTTAGGTGGGGGTGGGTGTTCGGGGTCAGTGGGCGCGAAAAGGGTTGGTGGGGTTGTTGGGTGGGGTATATGGGGTGGGGGTAGCTGGTGTGTGTTTTTGTGGTGGGGGATGACTAGGGGGTATGTTAGGGTGTTGGGGATTGCCGTATAGGTGGGGTGGGGTTGTCAAGTTATGATTGTGTCTGAGGGGGTAGGTTGGATTGGGATAGGTTTATGAATGGGGATATTTGGGGGTGGTGTTGGTAGGGGTGAAGGATTTGTGGGTGGGGGTCGGTATAGGATTGGGAGGGGCTACAGTTGTTTATTGGGTTAGTTTAGGGCATGGTCACAAGGGTATGTGAGTAGGTTGAGGAATAGGTTCTCGGGTGTAGGTGGGGATTAGGGAGGGGTTTGTTTAGGGGTGGGGTAGTATGTGGGTGGGGGAGGTAGGGGTTGGTTTGGTGTTGGGAAGGGTAGGGGGAAATTTGAGGGGGGTGTATGTGGGATGGTTTAGGCTCAGTTCGGGTGGGGTATGTTGGGTTATTGGTTGGGTTTAGGACTAGGATTGGTTTGATTTGGTGGGATAGGTCTGAGGGGGTACATGGTAGTGGTGTTGGTTTAGGATAGGGTGGGGATGGGGGAAAGTCGAGGGTCGGTGGGGGTTGTTGGGGGGGGGGGGGGGGGTAGGTTGGGGAGGTAGGATTATGATTTAGAGGGAGTAGTGTTGTTTTAGGGCTCTGATCCAGGAGTAGATTGACATGTTTAGGTCTACAGTTGGTGGTGTGGGTGGGGGATGGTGGTTATGTGGTGGGGGTAGCACATGGGGGGTTGGGTTCATGGGAGGGGGTGAGTGTGTGGGTAGGTTTAGGTTTTTTCCAAAGGGTTAGATGTGGATTGGGGTATAGGTTTAGGACTAGGTGTAGGTGGGATGGGCTAGGTGAGGGAGGTAGTTATGGGACTATGATAGGTGTAGGAGAGCTGGTTTTGGGATATGGCATAGGAGTCGATGGGTAGGTTTAGGTATAAGGTTGGGGTAGGGGGTTAGAGCTAGGGGAA
Source organism: Viscum album (assembly GCA_963277665.1). NCBI lineage: Eukaryota > Viridiplantae > Streptophyta > Magnoliopsida > Santalales > Viscaceae > Viscum > Viscum album. The sequence goes on along the minus strand of OY728147.1, from coordinate 601,482,917 downwards.
AGTGGTGCGGGTGTAGGGGGTGGGAATATGGTTGGGGTATGTGAGGGGAGAGGGGGTTGAGATAGGTCTTAAGGAAAGAGGTGTGGTTAGTGGAAGGTTTATGATGGGATGGGGTGGCTATGTTTGGTGGGATAGGTCTGCGGGGGGTCAATGGCGGGGTTGTTTTGGTGGGATAGTTCTGAAGGGGTGGGGGGGGGGGGTTCTTTAGTGTTGTATCCAAGGATATGAATATTGATAGGGATGTGGTCTGGGGGTTGGAATTTGGTAGTGATAAGATTATTGAAGGGTAGTTTTAAGTATATTTTCATTGGTGGATGTGGTGGGAGGTGGGGGTAGATTATAGGTAGGTTTAAGTGTATTCGGCGGGGTAGGTGTATCAAAGGGGTTTGTGTGGGTAGTGGTGTTTACGTTTGGGGAGAGTTGGTAATTTTCAGGCTAGTGTCGGGGTTTGGGGGTTGTCGGTGGCATATAATTGGTAATGGGGTAATGGGGTTTGTTTAGGGCTAGTTTTATGGGTTAGGTGGGTAGGATGAGGGATGGGTCATGGGTTATGGTGGGGGAGGTCGGTTTAGGGCCAATGGGTGTTTTTAAGTGAGGGGGGGGGGGTAGGGGTTGTTTTAGTTGTAGGGGTAATTTGGGTGGGAGTAGGGGGATGGTTTTGGGATAGGGGTATGTTGGGGGAGTTGGTAATGTTTAGGTTTTAGATCAGGTGGTAGGTGTGATAAGGTGTATGTTTGTAGGTTGTGGTGACATGTTTAGGGATGGGAGGGGGTGGAAGTGGTTGGTATTTTGATTGAGTGGGTGTGTATGTTTAGGAATACGATGTATATGTTGGGGTAGTTGAAGGTTAGGTTCATGGTAGGGGGTAGGAATGTTTGTTTAGGGATAGTGTCTGGGTTTTGGATGGCCAGGGTGGGTATTTGGGTTGGTTTAGGGCTAGTAGAGGGGTGGGGTGGGTGGGGTAGGAGTGTCGGTTTAGGCTAGGGTCATGGTGGATAAATTCACGTAGAGGGGTAGGTATAGGTTAGAGGGTATGTTTAGTTAATGAGATCGACTGGGGGGGGGGGTAAATTGGCGGGGGGGAAGGTTTTGGGGATTGGGTTATGGGGAAGGTTATGGTTGTGGGGAGGATTTTGTCTTAGGTTGAGTGTAGGTTTTGAAGTAGGCTAGGTTCTAGGGGGTATAGGGCTAGGTGTGGTGGTGGGAGGGGGTTAGTGTTTGAGGATAGGGGTGGTATATGGAGGGTTGATATAGGGGAACATTCATGTCAATGGTAGTGGGTATGTTTAGGGCTTGGGATAGGGTAGGGGTCTAGGTTGGATTCGGGGAGAGGGTGCAAGTTTATGGTTTAGGTTGGGGGTATTTTATGGTCGGGGTGGGTTTAGGGATGTGGTCACAGATGGTGAAGTTCGAGGTTATATTTAGTGATTGGGTCGGGGTGTAAGGATGGATGGGCGGTTATGGCTAGGTTTGGGGTAGGTTTATGGATTATCTAGGTGTTGGAGGTGGGGATTAAGGAAAGGGGATGAGGGAAGGGCTCAGGATGGAGGTGGAGGGGCGTGGGTATATCAAGTGTTGGGGGATGGGGATTTTTTTAGTGATCATGATAAAAAAATATGGGGTCGGTTTTGGGAAAGGGGTTGCCAGTGGGGGTGGGTGTTGGGGTCAAGGTTTGGACTGGTAGGGTTTTATAGCTATGGGATTGGGGGTGTGGGTTTAAGAGGGATAATATTAGGGTATGTTTAGGGGCCTTAGGTTTAAGGTTTGAGAGGCTATGGGTTAGGATGTCTTGGGAGGGTTTAGTGTTAGTTAAGATGTGTCCAATTAGGGATGAGGGGATAGGTTTTTGTTAGGGGTAGGTTTAGGACTGAGGAACTAAGGGTTAGATTAGCACATAGAAATGGTGTGGGGGTAGTGGTGGTAGGATTAGGGATAGGTCTAGGGGTGGGGGTGGGTTTCATTGGGCCATGGGGGGCTTCAATATGTGGGGATTCTGTGCTAAGGTGTCAGGGGTGTGTCTAGGAGGGGATTGTTTTTTGGGATTAGGGCTAAGGGCCCAGGGGGTGTGGATTTAGGAGGTCTATGGAGGGGGTAGGTTATTGGGGGATGGTAACATGTAGGGTCGATAAGTTAGGTTTAGGGTTGTCTTAGGGATTTTGGGTGGGGGTTCAATGTAGGTTTGGATAGGTTTAGGGATAGGGTTAGGATGTAGGTTTCAGTTTTGGTCTTTGGGGTAGGATTAGGGATAGGGTTTGCGGGTGGTGTTAGGGCCAGTGGTAGGGATAGGTTTGGGGTAGGTTTATTGCTCCATATAGGTTCAAAGGTGGGGGAAGATCTTGGACGAGGGGTGGGGTGGGTGCTTTGGGGGTTGGGGATATTTCTAAGGGGAATGGTGGGTGTGGGATATAGATAGATAGGGAGGTGGTTGATTTCCAGGGCTGGGGCTGCCCAAGGTTTTTTTTCTAGTTTGTTTTTGGAATATGGTGTGGTGGGGGAGTTAGAGGGGGTTGGTATGATTAGTTATAGGATTGGGTTATGTTTTAGGATGGGGATAGGTGTAGGGTTAAGGTTGGGACCAAGGGTGGGGGCGGTGAGGGGAGGTTAAGGCTAGGGGTTCGGGTAGGGTGGGGTTTAGAGATGGGGATAGGTTAGGTTCATGGGATGGACTAGGTATTGAGGGTATTCATGGATTGGGGGAGGGGTTTAGGGCATAAGGACTTGGGTGATGTATGATTTGGGGTCCAGGTTCAGGGGGGTTATGGTTGCTCGTACCGAGTAGGGACGAGGTAGTAGGTCTAGGGCTAGTTTAGGGATGTGTGGTGGGGGAGATAAGTATGATTGGATTTTTTAGGGCTCTTCCAGAGTGGTAGAATTGGGGATGGGACTGGGATTATGTTTAGGGTTGGTTTTGGGATGTGTGGTGGGGATCACAGGGTAGGTTAAGGATATTTTATGGAGAGGGGTGGTTTAGGGTTTGGGGTAGTGGTAGGTTTAGGTCTTATGCTAGGATCTAGTTGTGGTTTAGGAATAGTGTCATGGTGGAGGGGTTTTTTAAGAATTGGCTGTGGGATAGGCTGGGAATGGTGAGGTTTTGCTGGGACTGGGGCGAGATAGGGCCATGGATCTTTTGGTGGGGTGTAGGCTTAGGGGGGATATGGATGGGGGTAGGATTAGTGGTTATGGTGAAGGGTAGGGATGTGGGATTGTGTTTAGGGTTGGTTTATGAATAGATTAGGGTTGGTATGTGGGGTTTGGTAGGGTTGTTGAAATGTTTATGGGGTATTTTTTGTTATGGGCCTAGGGGTAGATTTAGGGTTAGTGCTATGGGTTGGATGTGGGGGTAGATAAGGCTAGGTATCGAGAGATTGAAGGGGTTTAGGGTTAGGTCGGTGATGAGGATCATGACACACATGTGGATCGAGGTGTTGATGGTTGACTTAATGTGGATGGAAGAATGAAGACAAATAGAGAAGATCTATTTTGAGGAATTGGAAGCCCAATGAAAAGAACATAGATTAAAATAATTATGGTAGACATAAATGTAATATTCAGGAATATCAATGGGGTGTCCTAATTGCCTTGCATAGGGGAAACATATGTGATTATTATAACAATAATTATCACCCATGTATATGTTTAAACCCCAAACGCATGGTGTGATCTAAATTTCAACCCCACCCCACCATGGAATCTACAATATCAATGTTATAGGATATAATTTCAAATGTGGTGGGATATTTGTCATTAAATTCCAAATGAGTGTTTTTTATTTCCTCTTATGTAATGAACATGATCAAAAGTTTTCAAAAGTATCATTTAAGATTTTTTATAGGTGAAAGCTACGAGTTAAAATTTTATACAACTCTACGGCTATAAATAGTCACCCCTTAAAATTTTGGGTAATTATGGGATGACATTGATGTTATTAAGGTGTGTATTGGTTGAAGCTTTTGTACTCTTTCCTAATTATTGATTAATCAAAGTATTGGTCATCCATTGTCACATCTTATGTGAATAGTTATTAGAGAAATGTTATCTTTGGGTTCTACCATTACAAATTCCATCCAATCATCCTCATTTACACCACTCATTGACATTATGACTTGTTTTCATACGGTGATCTGGATGATCAAAACACAAACATTGATGAGGGTTCCAAGGAAACTTCTAGTGTTTGTTCGACATCGTATCACTTGGTGCATGTTTAGGACTGCAGTTAGGGTAGAATGGGACTAGGGGGTTAGGATGGGAATGAGATGAGTTTTATGGTTAATGGAATTAGATGAGGTTGGGTGGGGTGCGAAAGGGTAGGTTTGGGGTGGGTTGTTTTTGTTATAGGGTTGGTGGTAGGTTAGAGGATGGGATAGTGGTAGGATTAAGCATTGGGTCAGGGGATCATTTAGGGAGGTAATGGTGTGGGGGACTAAGGGTAGTTTAAGGATAAGTGATGGGGGTGGGGTAGGGATTAAGATATTTGTTCGGTGGTTGGTTTGGTGATCGAGCTACGTACTATGGGGTCCATTTAGGTCATGACGATGTGGTTTATGGAGATAGGTGGAAGGGGGTATGTTTAGGATAAGGCTATGGGTAGTATTAGGGATAGGGATAGGTAGGGTTATGGAAAGAGAAGGGAGAGTTATGTGGGGGGGTTATTTTTTGGGGATGAGGGAGGGACTGATGATTAGGGATAATGTTAGGGTATGTTTATGTTCAGGTTTTGGGGTTTAGGTTTATGGATAGCATTGGGGTGGGGTGGTTTTAGTGATTGGGTCGACTGTTAGGTTTGGATCATGGAGGTTTAATGATAAGGGGGTTTGTGGTTGGGAGACTATTATTAGGGCATGGGCTTTATGGGGGGAGTGGGTAGGTTTGTGGCATCTGTTGCGGGTGTTGTGTGTGTGTGGGAGGGTAAGGATAAGGGTAATGTGATGGGGGAAACATTTTAGGTTGGTGGGGGGGGTAAATGTAGGGGAGTGGGTTAAATTGGAGGGGGAGGGTTAATGATAGGTCTGGGTGGGGTGGGTTTAGAGATGGGGAAAGAGGATTCCAGCTGGGGCTAGTGATAGGGGGTGTATGTTTAGTTCCATGATAGTTTTAGGTTTAGGAATAGTCGGTGGTGGTGGGTTATGCTGGGGTCATGGGGGTAATTGTGGTAAGGGTGGCTAGGATTAGGATCAGGGCTAGTGATGGTGACATGGGATGTGGGTATAAGTATTAGAGGTCGTGGATGGAAGGGGGTTGTTGTTAGGGTTGAAGTAATTCAATGGCTAATGTCCAGGGACTGTATTGGTCTTGGGCTCTGTCGGGTGGGGGGATAGTATTAGGAGGGATAGGATCATGGGGGTTAAGTTTAGCATGGGGCTAGGGAGCTTAGGGATATAGGGTCTGTGGGTTGGTAGGTTTAGAGGGGATATGGCTAGGTCGAATGGAGGAAGGTATCAGGTAAGGGCTAGGGGGTTGTTTCAGTGTAGGGTCTAGATTAGGTGTACTATGATACACCAACATTAGTGTATTCCAGATGCAATGAGTAGTCTAGTTTGTGTGTAGAATAAATGTCGGAAAAGTACTATCAATAACGAGTAGGTTAGGATAGTTATTTTTTATATTTATATGATTAAAATCAGAATCAAAAGTGAAATAATCATTAACTATGAAGAACCATCAAGATGGAGGTGTTATGTTTGTGGAAATGGTAATTGGTTGAGGAGGTAGGTTTTCCACTGGGGTTGGGAGTTGGGTAGGGGGATAGGGGGATAGGATTATACTAGGGGTTGTGGTTTGTGTGGGGATTTATGGATAAATTTGGGGGTAGGTTTAGTGCTCGGTCTAGGCCTCAATAATGGTGGTAGGTTTACGGATAGGGATGGGGGTAGGTTTAGGGGTTGATCTTGGGGTTAGGTTTATGGATAATGGAATGGCGTTTGTTTTAAGGCATGGACTAGGTGCTGGTGTAGGTTTAGGGAAATGGTGTGTTGTTGGAATAGGGTTAGGGAAAGGATAGGTTGTTGGTTTAGGTATAGGTTTAGGTTTATGGATGGATCATACCTCATTTACATGAAGAAATGGTTTTAGTTGGATTGCTTTAATCGAACATGATTCCAAATTAAAGGAGGTAATTATTTTTTTTCATAAAGAAAATCTCAAAAGATCCTTCACCTTTTATCAGGGTTCAAATCATCGAAGATGATATTGTTATATTTATATGATGATGAATATTTTTAAATAACAATCCTATTAACATTCAAAATTCACCCTGATACCAACATGTGGGGGGAAACATCTCATTATTAATTTGGAAGGTTCACAACGTTTATCACAACGATTTATAAATGCCTCCATATTTATGAATAAAGGGAAAAAGAAATAAAAAATGAATGATAAGAAATGTCATAACATCTAATACCATTGGTTGAACACAACTCAACAGTAATTCCCCCTTGTTACACTACCTACTCCAATTAATTTCTCTAATATATTTATTGTGGGGATTATGGTGTTAGTGGGTGTGACTTCTAGGGGTCTAAGCCACTGTCTATACACATGTTCCATTTCAAAATTTGATTTGAAATATTCTATGAAAAAAGAGGAATTTATTAAGTGTTTTACATGTTATGTTTTAAAACTAATGTTGGCCAATCGTCTGGTGATCCAAGGAAATTTGAAATATATTCCTGTCCCCAGAAATATTATTTCTCCCACTCACATTTTATTTGCTGATGACATAATTATTTTCCTTCAAGGAGACAAAAGAAACATTATTAAATTCAAAAATTCACTCTCCCACTATGAGGAAGTTTCTAGTCAAACCATAAGTTGGAGAAATCCTGTATCTTTTTTGGAACGAATTTTCCCTCCAACAGAAAATGCAATATTATCAATGATTTTGGTATCAAAGACGACACTCTCCCTTTCACTTACCTTGGTGTCCCCATTTTTTGGGGTATACCCAAAGCTTCCCACTTTTTCAATATTGTTAATCAAGTTTATAATCACCTTTCCTCCTATATGGTTAAATCTCTCTCTATGGGTGGTAGGACTTGCCATGTCAAATCCACTATTGTCCTTAAGTTTATCTACTCTATGATGGTTTACAAATAGCCCATTAATCTTATAAAAAAATGAATATGGCTATTAAAAATTTCATTTGGACCAGTAGTAGTCTTGAAAGATAACTCATGAAGATCCCTTGGTCAATTTGTTGCAAACCTTTTGCGCATCGAGGCATTGGTATAAAAAAATAAAAATACATTAATGAAGCCTATCTAGCTCGACATACTTGTAATCTCTTCCACAACAATTTGGAGTCCCTCATTTTATCTCAAAAAATGATTTCTTGATAAACATGAGATTGGAAACATGAGATTTATTAATTCAACCATATGGCCTGCCATCAAACACTCCTTCACCAACATTATGAACCACTCAAGATGGTTGGTCTATAGAGACTCTTCCATAAAATTATAGCTTGACAACTGGACTAGCATGCCATAATTTCTATGATATCACCTAACAAACTACCTAAAAACACCAACACCTCTATCAAATATGCTCTAACTCTCAACAAGATCATCTCACAATTACAATTATGAATCTCATTGATGACTACACTTTTTCTTACAACAATGATTTCTTAATTTGGGATCCATCTCACAATGGAATTCTTACCTCTAAAAAGTACTACGCTCATATGTGTTGTAACAATGAGAATGATTGCAGCTGGAATAAATACTTTAACAAACCATGGATAAAACCCTCACAATTAAATCTCCTCTAGTGCCTTTCTCACAATAGAGTTCCCACTGATATTTTCCTCCAATCATTTGGAATTACACTTTTCTCTAAATGTAGGATCTGTAATCAACACGGAGAAGATTCTAAACATATCTTCATTTCCGGTTCCTACGCCTCTACTCTTTGGAACTATATTTTTGACATCTTTGATTGAAAATGGTTGATTCTTAACTATGTCAAAAATAAACTTATGAAATGTGCAGAGTTGGATGACTCCCAACAAATCAGAAACATTTTCCTTACGGCAGTTTCTAAACATCACCATGTAATCTGGTATGATCAGAATGCTATTATTCATACAAACTACTCAATCAATCTTAATTCAAGTCAGACTCAAATCTTTATTTCCATAAAAGAAGCTTCTTTGATTCAGAAAGGTCATTTTTTGTAATACCTTGCATGATTTTAGAATACATAAGTGTCTATAGATCAACGATAACTTTTTTCAACCAAATCACACTCTAGAGGTGTTTAGGAGAGCCCCTATCCATGGATGGATCAAAATTAACATTTACGGCACCTGGAAGGGAAATCAAGGTCCCACATGATGTGGAGCTATTTTCATGAACCACATAAGATAGATTCTTGGATGCTTCATGGGACATTGTGGCACAATGTCCTTCCTCAATGATGAGATGATGGTCTTGATTCAGGAGATCAATTTTTCCATGGATTATGGGTGGAAAAAAATTTGGATTGAAAGTGACTCGATGACCATAGTCCATGCAATTTGGAATGGTGTAACTCATTTAGCATGGTCGAACACTACCCGTTGGATGGAATGAAACCGTTTTCTCACTGACCTGAACTACAAAATCACACATGTTTATCAGGAAGCAAACATGGTTGTCGATGGCTTGGCCAACTTGGGAGTTAATCAAGACATTACCTGGTGTGAAGGCCTCACCGGTGCTCTTACACCCTTCCATGAAAAAGGTTATAATATGATCCTTTACTTTAGACCTTTGTAATCTTTTTTATTAAATGTTTTTATTTGGTCGTTCAGGCCAAGGAATTTCCACCAAAAATTGAATAATTAACTCCTTCCTCTTTTTTCATGAATAAAATTATAATTTTTCAAATTATTTTCAACCTACCTTATTGCTTCATATTAATTAAAACCATTAATAAAAATTAATCCTGATTTTTGTGGTTTTATTTCTATGGGTAGTTATAAAGTTCTTGCAAACACATTGATGTTGCATTTATTTTTTTAACATTGATCCAATCTAAAATCATATGTTCTTGAGTGATGATTGAAAAAAATTTCAGTGAGGTAAGTCCTAAAAGAAAACAATATTGATAAGAGTCTAATTAATGTGTGTAGATGAGGAAAAATCTCTTTAGTTTATAATTATTGATGAATCATTATTTAGAATTTAATTATAGTTTATGTTTTTTAGAAAATTCAATTATAAAAATATTTTTATGTGAATTATGATTTGAATGATACCTTTTCCTTAGTATGAATTATTTGTTATAAGGTGTTGATGTTTTTTAATGTGAGAAAATGTTTCAGCTATGTGGGTGTTTGATATCTATACTTATATTTATATTCATATTTTATATTATTTGTAGTTCTATTTTATATTGATTTAGAATATTTTTTTTCTAAATTTATAGTTTTTTATATTATTATGGATAGAAATTTGATTGTTACAATATAGAGGGAAAATAAAATAAAACATAAATATAATGTTTTTTAATTCAAAGATGTAAATATGGAATCATTTCAACATATGGGGTAATAGAGTACAATTCAAGAGAGTGTTACACCTAGGGGAATTATCAAGGGCCATAGTGTTGTGTGGTACAATGATAGAGGTTTGAGGTTTCTATGGAATTTGAAAAGGCTAATATGGATAATTGTAGTCATAGGGAGGGAGAGGGGTGAATCAATCATTTGTTATTATTATGTTTTTCTACTTTAGAAGAAAAATTCACCTATGACTGGTGAGAATCAACTATATTGGAATACATCAAAGACAAAAAAACTATACGGAGGTTTTTTAAACAAATTACATCGCACAATAAGGGTATACAGTTTATTGAATGGTTTGGAAGTAATCCAGGACCATGATGGAACTAAAAAATAATCCTTATGGAGGTTACATAAATTATGGAATATCAATTCAATTTAAATGAATTATAAATAATCAACAATTGATTTTCTCATCAAACACAAAAAAGATATAAAATTGTTTTTACCAACTGTAAGAAATTTAACTAATAAGAATTGATACATTTTCAATGTGATACTTTACCATATATCACAATTTCCCTTAATTATAGTTCTTATACATATTAAATTTTTTCTCATTAATGGAAAACAACATTTTCCAAAAAATTTAAATGAAACAATCCAACTGATCATGTATTCTTTTGTTATACTTAGTTTGATGAATCTTATATCAATGTCATGTTATTATTTTTTCATTATATAAACATTTCAAATGATATCTTCTCCAACATGTCTATATAATCTCCTCTGAAAACCATTAATCTAATACTAACATATTTGATACTTTTTCTGATATTTGTATGACCAATGAATCATCATACTTTTTATCTAATCATCTCTTCTCTTATGCAGCACCTCACCCACCGAACAAAAAATAAACACCTTCTCATCACACCTACCACCTTTAGATTTTATGTTCTCCCTTATAAAAATATTCTCTTGAATGGACATCAAATTAGAATTTCCCACTCCACTATTATTTATCCTATTTTAACATTTTCAAAATTTTACCACCTTTAATAATCTATATATATAGGTTTTATTGTTTCATTAGAAGCATTACTACAAACATAACAAAAATGAAGTAATTAAAATATCCCCTAAAATCATTGAGAATCCGGAACCATCCTTTAGGATTGTTGAAATATTGAATTATTGGATCAAAATTATCACATAAAATAAATTATAAACCAATTTTATATATCATCGAACCATTCAACTGGTACAATTTCCTAACTCATGTTCCATTGAGAGGAACTCTTTCTGGTCATACATAAAAACTTCATCGGAACATATAAATGTATTTCATAAAATAAAAACATAGTTTTATGATCTTATTCAAAAAAAATTGTTTCTTTCATTCATTCGGAAACACATATATGATGTTCATTAAAAAACAAATCAAACAAAGAAATTATTGGGGGATTTCTATCCGACGAATCAAAGTCATATTTTTGAGAGTTATATAACTTATTTAATTCATACATACACTTATAAAAGTCCACAAGATATAATTCATATACATTAAAACATTCTATTATATAATGAACATATAAAAGTTAATTTTATAAATTCTCATCCTTTTTTCTAAATGATGAAAAAAACTGATATTCTTGGTGGAAAAAATAAGACGACCTAATAAAATTTGTTTCATCAAACAACATCTGATGATATTTTCCAATACACTCTATTTGATACTTCATCAAACATATTCATATCTAAATATTAATTATATGTATGTCTAATTACCCATTATAACACTGTAACTCCAATAAATCATAATCCTCAAACATTGAATCACGAAAAATTATTACTTAACCTCTTGAACAATAGCATAGCCTCAGCTTTGTCGAATAGAATTCATATAAAATAATTCACAATAATCTGTAGTAATAAAATCGTAAGACCTTATCCTAATCTCACCTTTTTACCCAATCATGGATCATGATACATGTTAGTAGTCATGTTGTTTTGTTCATTAAATAACAAAAGAGAATCTCCCTATTTTCCTTATAGAACATTGATGTCTGATTAAACTTTTCATCTTATTTAGATAAACATTATGTGTTAAACTCTATTTGTTAACCTAGAAAAGTTATCTTCTATTTGGTTTAATTTTAAACTTTGTAACCATACATATTATAAACATCATTACTTTGATCATTGTTACATGAGAATATTACATTGTAACATTATTACACGAACCTGGTCCAATAATATAAATCCATTGGACTCCATCTAATGATTTTGTATGGATGGAAACATTATTATCTTGTTTATGGTGTCAATAGTGTTAATTGTTTTATGTTATACAAAAAATGATGTCACTCAATCCATAATTAATTTTTTTATAACTAGTTTCTTCTTAGGACATAAATTCCACAATAAATCGTGTTCCCAATAGAATGTATGGGTATATAAACAAAACATTGAAATGTATACTATTGATGTGGGATTAAATTATTCTAACCACATTTAAAATAGTAAAATATAATTATATCACATGATATGAGGGTTTATAGTTCATCTACTCTATGAGATGTTATTTTTCATTGGAGAAACAATGTAGAATCATACAAAAATAATGGAGAAATGACTTCAAGTTATGATGGTTGTGAGATCAAGGCATATTTTTGTAAACATGAAATTCTTGTATGAATGAATCAACCGAAAAATAGGATGAATTGATAGAATTACCAATTGAAAAATGAAATAAAAAAATTTATATAAGAATAAGATAATAAGTGAAACATGTAATGTCATCATGTCCTGAACCATGAATTCATGGTATTATAAATAAAAAATTAAAGGAAAATCTGTGAATATCATAAACACACAAAACATTGTAAGAATGTATAGATATAATTGTAGTACAATTGGATGATGATCTTGTTAATGGAATGAAATCATAACACCCTCCTCCAACAAAGAATAACTACACATTTTCCCTTATGAAGATCCATAACAAGATTGGTGTTAGCTCTGTATGAGTTTGTGGTGCCTGTGATGTATTTTAGCTCTATCTAGGGTGAACTGAACTAATTTTATAGGATTGTTGAAAACTATATTGGCAATAATGTGAATGGGTGAAAAAGTTTAAATCAATATAAATACATCTTAGAATCTAATATGTCCACTAGGAAAATGAAATGACTAGCACTGATCTAACCACAGAGAAGGCTCTATGAATCTTTCCTCTGTGAATACAAAAATGGCATGTAAGCAGGGAACAATAATGATAGAACATGAAATTTCTGAGAATTTATGAGAATTATTATTCAAAATCAATGAATGAAACACTAATTATTAGAGGATTCAGATTCGAGGGATGAAAATAACTACTGAGTTCATGATCTAAAATAGCGATGAAAACAATATTTCTGAAGATGCATGAAGGAAATATAAACCAAAATAGTGGGAAATATGAAATTCATATTAGGGTGAGACTCTAAAGAGAAATAAATTTAATATTGATGAAGGTATAAATTACATATGAAATGGTCTTAGTGTGAAAATCCATGGATTCTAGTTATTTCAAAAATATAAAACATTCATACATTTGGTGTGGATATTGACATGGATTTGATGTTTTGAGATGAATGAAAATTGTCACACTGGGATGTTACATTCCATGGTGTTATGATGATGATGCATTTTTTATGAAATGAAATATTTTAATATTTTTGGGAGTTATATATTATGATATTGATGTTATATTTTATTAAACAGGTACAACGTTCATAGTGAAGGAAGATTATGATTGAAACGGTAGTTACCACACCATTATGAAAAAGATGAAGTCATTTTTGATGATTTTTTTTCAGAATACAAATATTTTATCACAATTATTTCCAAAAAAGAAATAAAAATATGTGTCTACATATTTCCATGCAAGATTAAAGAATATTTTATTGGGGAAATAACAAATTTATAGGGTGATCGAATATCCATGGGAAGGACAACCATGCATTAACCTGAGGATGCTTGTATTTTTTTTTATTTTCAATTTTCCCTATTTTAAATAGTTTTCTACATTCCATTGTTTTGATATATTTTCTATAGTACATGGATTCTATCAACATCATATAATATCCATTCTCTCTCTGATGGTTCATATGTTATTCATCATCAATGAACCCTTGATTGTGATTGGATCAACCTAAATGAGAGAGAGGCTCCAGTCAAAGAGGCTTTGTAACACATGGTTTGACTATGTCCCTACCCATACACTAAGAATTTTAATTACTAATTTTTAAAATAACATTTATTTTATCGTTTTTGAGTCATGGATCAAGAAAATGTGTTTAAAAATGAAAGAACCACATTGAAACAAATGAGATTAATATGTGAATAAAAAATGGAATTATCCTTTACCATACTATCAAATAAAAATTGGAAACTAGATCCCCTTAATAAAACTTTTATATAATCTTTTATACTAATTTTCAATTTTTTCTTTAGTTAAAATTTTAAATTTTTTAAATTGGGTTTCTAGATATAGATAATACTATGAAAATTTAGCATTTGGACAACTGTTTTTTATGAGATTCATTTCTTCCGTCTGTCGTTTTACTTGGTACTCACATTCCTATACTAAATTTATGGAGTTTAAAAAATTTGTCTAATTTTTCACTATAAATCATAAACACAAAAAAAATAATCAATGGTAACAACATCATCTAGGAATATCATGTTCTTTTATGTTTCTGGCGAACAACTAATTGTTGAAAATGACTCTAGAAAGGATGAACCGAGGTAATAGTTTTTTTTCTTTCCATTTTCATTTATGGATTATGGGTTAGGTCATTATTTATATTTTTTATATGTTTTTGGAACAAGGATGTTGTATTAGGTGTACTTGATAGAATATCATCCTTGTAATTCCATTTCTACACTGTCACTGGAGTACAAATGATTCAAAGATGAGTTTATTTAAGGGGTGGAAGAATATTTTTAATGAAGTTTGCATAATTAAAATGGTTGGGATAGTTCATATTAACAATGTTATAATTCCCCTAATAACTAGTAGTTGAATTACACCATTCATTAGTCCTATAGAGGTGATCCTAAATACTAGAATGCGTAAGACAAATATGGGGCAGAGTAGAACCAACAAGATGGACAAGACAATTAAGATCAACAAGAGAAAGACTCAAAATAAAAACTTATGGAACTAATCATGATTATTATTGAAATTTTTTTATGGTGGTGTAATTACATCCATGAAAACCCATAGAGAAAGAGATGATATTACAAATAAACTTACCGAAAGTATTATGAATTTATTTTCCTTAGTGAGACATTTTTTCATTCTAATGAAGGGAATAAAAAATAAGACAAGGAAAAGCAGTTGGATGATGTGAAGGTGATGTATGAAAGAATGAAATAAGAGGATGTAAAGTGTTTTGGTTCACTGAGAAATCATGAAAAGTGTAACCATTGATTCAAGATGAATAATAAGAATATACACCCTTTTATAGACTCTTGAAATAGAACTATAATATCTCATGAACTTATAAGAATAAGAATAGATGAACATGATGGTATTAATTGTCATAATTTAGGCCAATAAAAAAATGCCTAGAGAAAAGATAAAATTGGATTATTAGTGGATCAGAAAGACGAAGAAATATAGTATTTAGACTAAAATGAAATCTTTTTTTCAATAAGAATTTCCTCTAACCCATGATGAGTAATATTTTTCTAAAATCATTGAAAACATCACAAAAAATAAAAAAGATATGTGTGATAAGTCAATGGAGGATGGATATCTTTACATAGCATGACACATTCTTAAAAAAAATATCCAATTTTGGAAAACAGGGGAAAATATATGATAAAATTTAGGAAGACATATAATGAAAAAAACGAACTGGAAGAGGAGAACTGGATGGGGAATAATAAATTTTTCAAAAATGTAGTGACATTGAATCTAAAAGATGTAAAGAATGCTGAAATTCATTGACTCAGCACAAAAATAACAGAAGAAGAGATATATGAAGAGGTTATTGGTGAATCATTCCACAAAATATGGTTATATTTTGAATTCATAGTGCTTCCATTAAATATATAAAAACAATTTATTCGACCACAACTCAATGTCACAATGATGGAATGAACATGGAGACCATTTTGTCTATAAGAGAATTATTTAAATTCTGTTTCAACATCAAACTGGTTAACAATAATTCAATGCCTAATTATGTAACACTAATGAAAACATTATAGCTTTAAACCCTCAAAGAAAACACTCTCATATGGAACTAGAGATCTTAATTGATTTATTGGAAATTGTTTAAGAAAAATATTTTATTTTATGGACTCACCCCCATGGTTGATTATTTTATCTATTTCAGCTGAAATGGGATAGAAATGTGGAATTTCACACTGCACATTTTCTTTTTCTGGTTCAAAATAATAATTATAAGATGAAAAGGAATAATATAAAAAACTATGAAATTCATTAGAAGGGAGTACTATTTTTACTTGATCATATTTTTACTCTCCATTTTTTCTAAACTATGTTTTGAAAATGAAGATGATGTTGTGGATAAATTGAATTATATTTAATTCACCTTCAAGTACTAAAGTGTTTTTTTTATAATATCTAATTTTAATGACATGAACCCATTGAAGAGGTATTTTATCATTCCATATTAACAGAATTATCATTTTTCTAAATGTTAAATATACAATTGGTAATTTTTTAATGTCTCGTTATTACATAAATTTGGAGTTTGATAAAAATTCTGGGTTTATTTATTTTTTGATGAATGATGTTTATTCTTAGATGCTTCAATTGAGTAAATAAATTATTTATGTTCATTTATTTAAATTATTTACCCTTTCATATTTCCCACTCGTGAGAGGGTTTTGAAACAGTTTTTGAATTTAATTTCTCATACTCCATTTCTCGAAGAACTCAATGTATGGACCAATACTAGATAATAATTGTTTTTATTATTGAACCATGATGATTTTATTCCATAATAAAATAAATGAGGCTATAAAATGATTTTATTTTAGCTCATTTTACCATAATAAAAACACTATATTTTCCGTATGTGAAACCAAAAGAAAACGTGAATTCCATTGATAAGAATCCACTTTCATGGATTATGTTTCCTTCTTACCCTTATTTTTTGAGTTTACTTTCATGTCCTAAATTGGAATTTAAAGATGGAGATGAATGTTTCATTGTACCATTCGGTGGGGGTTATATAAATAATTATGTACTGGGAAAATACCTCACTTATATGGAAAGGAGAAATTTTTTCCCACTAAGCTTTATCAATTCCTTCACAATTATAATATAATAAATGAAATAATTAAAGAAGAAAAAATAGAATTTAGAATAATGTAAAAATATATGATAAAATGGATGTGCCATAACATAAAACTTTGTTCCCTTATTTTACTAACTATTTCAATTAGTTATTTCAGTTTGATATTGGGTACTTATGTGGTAGTGGGTTAACATCATGGTAGTGGGATTTTTCCATTATATTCCATTTCAAAATATGTGCAGACAAATTAAGTGAGAAACTGAAAAATTTTATCACCATTTCATACTTTTTTGTGAACCCAATGTTAATAAATGGAGGGGGAGATGTTTTCATTTGAAGGGAATTTGATTGATGGATCATTTTCATTGATCTTTTTTCAGAATATCATGAAATATTATTAATGAAACATACCTCCATTTTCAAAACTAAAATAATATTTTTTACATCATTATCTACATATCCATTATCCTCAAATTAATTAGAGACATAAATACAATGTCGTCTTGATTTTTATTGCTTTATTTATAAATGGAGATGTATATTAATTAAAACTCATTGGAAAAAGACCATATATTGAGATATTGACTATAATAGAAATTTTATATTTTTGAATAATGCAAAAAACAAATTTTGATAGTGTAAATAAAAAATGGAATGATTAATGATATGATACTTAATGTTTTGAGTGTAAGAATAATAATTTCTTTATTTAGGAATTATAGATGATGTATTATTATATATGACTTTTTTTTGTGTCATCCTACTTCTTAAAATTTAAAATTATAACTTTATTTCTATGAAAATGATGGCTTTAATGTCTCTTTTATGGAGGTATGGATTCTATAGGTATGGATGTTCATAGTTATCCTGATGATTAATTTTTTTATCATGAGGGATTTTGATATATATATTTTACTAGTTTATATCCATTAATTTATATATATAATTTTTTTATTAGTAAATTAGTCACCCCTCTAAATAACTATTGTATTTATGTCATAATAGTCATGAACATGTTTAGTAGAATTTAGTGGAAACATAAAATTAAAACGAAGAAATAAAATTTTAACGTGGAGACAAAAAAATGAAAGAATTAATTATTTGAGGCGATGTAGAGGATCAATTATAGATTAGGTCACCTTACGACTAGTAAGGTCCCTAGTGTGGAATATACCTAATAGAGAACCACAATGTTTCTAGGGAATTATTTTATATATGAAGCAGAATCAAAATTCACCACACCTTAATATGGGAACATTATTTTCTCTCCCCTTTTAAAATGATAAAATGATCTGAGATCACATGATACGAGGTAGTTTTGTCCATCATACCCATGATCCATGGGGTTTCATATGTGAAAATATATTCGAAATTTCCAATAAAATAAGAAAAATTGATCCATGTCATGGTAGTTTAAAAATCATGATATGTTTATGCAGACATTGAATCCCATTATGAGTAAAATATTCCATGTAAAAGTTTCATGAAGTTAAATACCTACTGATAATTGAAAATTTTGTAAAAATTTCACGTACTGATGATTAAAGGTATAATGGGTGCACTGAAAATGGGGTAGATCATTCATTCATAGTGGTAGTAGTACTATTTTGAATGGGATCGATGTGTTTTTTCTATAATGCCCAAAAAATTTCATGAAATGTCTATGAGAAGTGGTAGTATTTTATGGGACCAGTCTTGATAAAATAACGCAACCAGAAAACCAATATACCATTGTGAATAATAACATAATTCATCTTCTAGGTTCTATATGTGTTTGTTGTGGTTGTGACAGATTTTAGATCTATCTATCATTAACCGAACTGGGACCATCAGATAAAAAATAAATCTTAATACTAGATGGTAAAAAAATCCCATTATGTTAATAAATTAGTGAGAACTAAAAAAACTTTGGTGATGGAGATTTGAATGTACCTTATACGAATACAAAACTGATAGCATGATGAAAATTATAATTATAGATATTCATGTTATGTTTTTTTCATTAGAATTTTTCTAGACAGAAAATGATAAAAATATGTGGTGATCAAGAAGAAGGTTATAAGGAACAACTATGACTATAATTTAGGAAAATTAAAAAAATTAATGTTTGGAATGTTTTATGATGTTAATTGGTGTTTTGATTTATGGATTATGAAAATGTGAGTATAAAAAAATGCATGAAATTTTTTGATACAAATGGTGGCTGGATTTCATGACATGGAGATACTCTCAAGAAAATATATTGAATATTAATTAAGGTGGAAAATTATATGAAATGGTAGTAGAGGATAAATCCATGGATAAGACAGATATTTAAAATATGAAATATAAATGGTTTTGGTGTGGCATTTTTTATGGTGGAGGTTCTTTGTGATGAGGAGATATAAATTTGTTCAAAAGATACGGGGAATAGTGTGAATATATATAAATATATTCAAAATAAAGAAAAACTATAATAATTAAAAGAGTTAAATGTTTTTTATTTAGTTTTTATGGTGTATATTAGGTACAATAAATATGGGAAGATATATTTGTAATGAAATGAGAGTTACCATTCCTTAGTGATGGAAATGAAATCCTTTTTAAGATTACTTACAGAATATGAATGATTTTTCTCTCCTAAATCCACATATTAATGAAGATGATATAAAGGGCTATTTTGTTCTGGGTTTTGGATTATTTTTTATTGGGAGGGGGAATCATCTTTATAGGGGTATTGAAAAACCTCGGGTAGGAGGATCAAGCATCCATATGAGGCCGTTCTCATGGCATGGTTCTCATTTATCATTTTTTTCCATTTTTATGATGGTTATTTTTGTTATTAAATTATAATTTACTTTAAATTATTTTTTTCCATTATCTAATTTATATCCTTTATTCTATGGTGTTTGGTTTATTTGGCATTAATGAAAAAATAATATGGATTAGTTGAACACATAGGAGAGAGAAATTTTGGTCCTTGAGGCGAAATAGTGCATGTTTTGATTTTTTCCTCACTCAAAGAAAATCAGGTAATTTAGTATTTAGAAATGACTAGATATATTTTTTATTCATTAATAAATCCTATAATAAATTTGTTTAATAATGAATAAACCCTTATATAGAAGAGGTGATTAACATTTTCATAGAGAAGTATATTATACTTCAGAATTTTTGTACAACATAATTGACTTTAGTTAATCAATATGTTCTGATCAATAGGGTCATGATGCTAGGGTAATTTAAATAGTGACTATCCAGATTCCTACAGAATATAATTATGATTGTATGACTAATTATTTTTATTATTTTGTGAGTGAATTCAAGTCACACATATTTGTAAAAATAACCTAGAAACTATTTTTCCATATCTTCATCATTTTCATAATCATTTAGTTTATTTTTCATTTGTGAGTTTAGTTAATTATGTAAATTATAAAAATTATTTTCCAGGATTCATAAAAAAGTACGAAATCATAAAATTTGATTAAAATTTATCGCTAGTATTCCTTATTCCCAATAGTTTATAGCACTATAATCATATTACTAATGTAATTTTCAATATATTTTGTGATATATGTTTTCGTAAACAATAAATAATAAAATCTGGAACCCCATCGGAAGTAACGACCTGGATGGGCCTATTAGGGGCTTCACTTCAAATATTTCTATGTCTTCCCTTAGTGTATTTCTAAACAGTTTATATTGAAAATATATATAAACGTAAATTATAAATTTATTAATTACAATGAAAAAACATCATAGAGGGTGGTAAATAAATATGTTGCACTTTACATTTCATTATATCACATTTTGTTAATTCTCTGCATGGTTTATTACACTATATTCTCTTTTTTTACATGATGAAGACACAATCACTTTTAAGAAAAAAGAAAACTTCTGAGACTCTGGACCAAGCATGTTATGTTTTAATTCACAACCATGATTTCATCAAAAAATATTAATTATTCGAAAAATATACACTTATAATCACATAATTCTAGTCCTCACACAATCTTGGAATCTCTAGGTCATATCATGATTTTTTTGAAAAAACTTTACTTATTATTTATCAAACAACATTTTATTTAAAAATACATAGTTTTAGATATTATTTATGTACTTATTATCATGAATTTATAAATTGATAAATACCTCATGTGAAGAATTCATTTATAATTAAATTTATTGTCAAAAAGTAGGCTACTTTCTAGCATTCATTATAGAGTTTTTGTATTAGCTGGGATGTAGGTTTTGGGTCCTTTTTAACACCTTCTTTCATTGGTTGACATATTCATTAAATGTGAGTTATATTGTTTTACTAAATATAAATGTGTGTATATATGTTAAAGTAATTGATATTTAATGTCTATGTATGATGAAGGATTTCTTAGTATTATGGAGAATCAAATATATGAATTTTTTTAATATTAAATCAACTAAACAAAAAATCCAAATTCATTAAAGAGGAGAAAATGGAATAGGAGAGAACCTATCAACACCCATATCCTAAATAACTCAATACTATTACAACCTACAAAATCATGAGAACTAAGTTTATGTAATGAATAGAATTGTGTGTATTTTCTACATAAATGAATGAATATTAATAATTGTTTGATGTAATGTGAAAAAATAGTATAAATAAATCAATTGGAATGATGCATCTTGTATTTAGTTGTGGTATATTGTCACATTTTTGTTTCTATTGTTACATTTTATCCCTCTATGAAAAGAAGAAACATTAATAAAAATTAAAAACTTGTATTTTTAATTCCATTCATGTGAAAAAGAGAATGAACTAAAAATCATAGCATCATATGTAAAATGATACTTAAAGATTTATATTAATGTATAATTAAGGTTCATTATTAATTTAACTCTATATAAATTTAAATTTTAAATTATTTCATATCCTAAATGAATTTTACAATAAAATGAATCTTGAATGTAATAGGGGTATGCAATTTTTTAATGTTATTTCTCATCTTTTAGTTATAATTTAACGAAGACTTTTTTTTAGAATTTTTAGTTGTTATATTAACTATTTTGATTACCATAAGGTCCCTAAAAAATAAACTTATTAACCATTTGATGATGCAATTTATATTTCTTAGGATACATACAAATGTTTTCATAGTTCTGCATTATTTTTTGGAATGAATAATTTTTTTACTTTATGAAAATATATATTTATACATTTCATATATATTTGATATTTAGAAGCCTCTCTAAGGACCTTCCAATAGGTTCATGTTTCATTGTATATTTTATATGATGTTCAGTTCTATGCATTATGAAAAATTTTCATTCACAGTTGTAGAATTTAATTGTTTTATACTCTTATAAATACATGTAATATTCATTGTGACATATAGGTGTTTCTATTAGGACTGAAAATTTTTAAGTAATTTTTTACATAAAATATGAAATTTTTTTATAATTACTGAAAACATGTTATAGTACATATATACAAAGTTACATGAATTAGTATATGATTTTAAAAATTGCATGAAAAATGATTTTTACGCTTATTTAAATGGGTTTATTTAGATATTTAAATGTAATTTATATTAATTTTTTTGAGTGAAAATCAATATTATGGTCTTATTTTGTAATAGCTATTAAAAACCAATTAGAGAACATTTCAGTTGTGATATATGTTTTTTGGGTAAGTATTTTCAAATAGTTTGAAATTGTTTTCTTATTTTTCTTATTTTAGTTGGTTTGTTAAAAAAATTATGTGAAAGAATTTTTTAGAAATAAAAAAAAACTATTTATTCATTATTTCACTTTTTAAATCAAGATTATATTTATAATTGTTTAAGTAATTATTAAATTTTTTATAGCATTTATCATTTATGATAAATTAATTTTTATAATTTATTATAAAATTTTGATTTTGTTTAGTGGTTCTATATTAAAATTGATAGAAATTATTTTCTATAAAGACAAAAACACACTTGAGGATAATTTTTTATAAAATATATTTTAAAAAAATTGGTTATTCAAATTTTATAAACCATTACATGACGTGAATTATCATTTTAGATGAATGATTTATTTTCTAATTTCCATTTTTCATGAAATTTTGGAGCTTCAATGCAAGGGATACATTTGGATAGGTGACTAGTAAGATAATAAATGAAATTCCACATGTTACGCATTATTGAATAATTAGGGAATGTGTTAAAAACAAGATCAAAGGCAGGGTAAACTAAAAACAATATTCTGAAATGTTTTCTTAATCATACCATATGCTGCCGAAAAATAAAAAACCCCATTTTATTTCTCTATAAGTATAATATTTTTTTCTATGGATGTGAACATGTTATAAAAACATATTATTTATTCTATTGATAATATATAATAATTTCTTTCATAAAAAATTTCTTTAAAAATATTAAACATTGAAATTCCATAAAAATATAATTTTTATTCCCTTAAAATAGTTTTTTTGTGTTATTAATTTCAGGAGTTATGTTGTTAGGGTTAGTATATGAGATTATATTTTAGACGATCAGTATTAATTTGTTTGATTATATATTAGGATAAATATAGTGTGTTGGGTTCTATTTAAGTTTGTGTTTTATGGTAGGTTTTTAGGTTAGGGGATATGGATTTAGTTTTGTAGTTACATAATGTTTTGATTTCAGTTAGATGGGATATATATAGGGGTTCGGGTTAGGGTTTAGGTCTGGGGGTTTTAGGTTAAGAGATTAGGGTAGAAGAGTGGGGTGTGATGTTATTGTTTATTTTTAAGAGTTATGTTTAGGGTTTATGTTCAGTTCTATGTTTTGAGGATATGATGGGGGGTTACTGTTGGGGTTTGTGAGGATGGGGTTATGTTAATGTTGAGGTAGAGAGGTCAAATTTTAGGTTATAGAGTAAAATTTGGGGTGTTTTTAATTTTATAATATTAGTTTATGTTTAAGAGTTGGGGGATTAATTTTATAATATATTATTAGGTTGTAGGATTAGATTTAAGTTGGGTTATATATTTTTTAGGAGGACGGTATATTTTAGTTTTTGTGGTAATGTTTATGGATTAGTGTTAGGAAATATGATAACATTATGTTGGGCCATATTTATGTCGAGTTGGGTGGTTATGTATATGTAAGGGGGAGGTAGTGTTTATGAATTATTTTTTTATTGTATGATTAAATTTATGTTCTATTATATTTACATTTAGGTGGGCGTATGTTTAGATATTACGGTTTAGGTTGTGCTATGTGAAGATTTAGATTAGAGGGCAAGTGTCATGCTCGTGGGGGTTTTAGGTTTAGAGTTTATCATTTAAGAGTGACGTGGGGGGGGGGTAATATATGTTCATAGTTTAGGTTTAGTTTTATGTGATAAGGTTATGATCATGGGTTGTGGATTGGGTGGTGGTATTAGGTTTTGTGATTATGGTGATGTGTAGAGCTTAGAGGATAGATTTTTCAGTTAGTTCTATGGTTTATATTTAATTTTAGTGTGTAAGGGTGATGTATTGGGTTAGTGTTTAGGTTTAGTTTTCATAGTTGTCATTGATGTTGGGGGTGTTTATAGTTTAGGGTTTAATATTGATGTATGACGTTTGTGTTTAGGTCATAGAGTATGGTTTATAGTTTAGGATATGTTTTAGGTTTTATGGTTATGTTTATGGGTTTTGGTTGGGGATTCATTGGATGACAATTAGGTTTAGGGTATTGAGTGACGAAGAGAGGTTTGAGTATTAGTTTTTATATTAGATTTAATTTTAGTGAAAACGGTTAAGTTAATGATGCGGGGATTAGGGTTATAGATTAGTATTAGGGTGGAGGTTAGGAATTATGTTTAGGTAGTGGGAAAATAATTATGGTTTAGTTATAGGGTTTCGGTTTAGATTTATTTTTGGTTATCTTTAAATTGATGTTGGGGTTTTGTTTTGGGGTTAGGGTCCCTATAGTATAAGGTTTTGACTTAGTTTAGAAGGGTTATGTGCAGGGTTTATGGTAATTCTTAGAGTCTATAATTATGTTGGGGTGGTGAAGTTTGGTTTAGGTTTTGTACGATGTGGAGAGGTGAGATATTTGATTTTAAAGCAAGGGTTATTGTTTCCATTTAATATTGGAGATTTAGGGTTTGGTAGAGGGACAATTATTAGGATTATGTGTTAGGTATATGTTATATGATAGAGGTGATATGTTTTTGGTTTGGGGTTTAGGTTGAGGTCTTGGTGTATTCAGGGTTTAGTGTTTAAGTGTATGGTAGGATGATAGACTTTAGGTTTAATTGTTTATTTTATTGTTTAGGTTTTGTTATAGTTTATGTGGGTTTGTTTAATTCATTATGTTTTGGGTTGGGGTGGATGTGTTTTAGGTTTAGGGTTTAGAGAGTGGTATATGAGATATATTTTATGTTATGGGTTTTTATTTTATTTTATGCCATAAGGTTGTGTATAAGAGTTCGGGGTTTATTGGTAGAAATTAGTTTTAGGGTGTAGGTTTAGAATTATGTTTAGGTGGTGGGGGGATATTTAAAAATAATTTTTATGCGGACGGATTGGATATATGTTGGGTTATCTCTATTTTTTGGGGGGTATATTTACAGTTTAGGGGTGTAGTAGTGTTTGTATTAGATTCATGTTGAAGGGGTTATGTTCATGGGTAGGGGTAGGGGTTATAGTTTAGATTTATGATTAGTTATCATTATGCTTCAGTCGGCGGTATGTATAAGGTCTATTTTTAGGTTTTAGGATTATTATTATGTTGGGTTATATATTTTTTTATGTGGGGGTTATGTTTAGGGTTTTTAGTTGAAATAGTGTTAAGTTTTTCATTAGGATGGATGTTTTTACATTGGGGTTGGGTTTGGTACACGGTCGGTTTTTAGGGTGTTATGATTACAGTTTATGTTTTATTATTTATGGGTGGTTGGTTTTTTTATTTCAGATTAGTTTATGGTTTAAGTGTAGTTTTAGGTCAAGAGTGTGTTTAATGTTTGAGATTGGTGTGGGGTGGTGTTTATGTTTAGGGTTTAGGTTGAGGTGGATATATTGGAGTTTCTCTATAGGATTTATGTTTAGAGTTTATATTTAATTTTATGGTTTACTGGTGAGGTACTAGGATAGTGTAATGGTTTTGGGGTTTTTTAGGTTTTAATTTAGGTAGTAGTGTGGAAAAACACCCAAAAGAAACCTAACAGAAAAATGAAGAAATAGAACCAAAAGGTTTTTTATTTCTTACGATTTGGTTTTTGGAGTTGATTTAATTGACCCTTGATGATTTCAGATCAATTTTGACTCAAAATTAAAGTGAACCTATTATATAGAATCACACCAATTTAATAAAAAAAATTATTTTTTTTGTTTTCCAAAAACATGAATAGATTCAATGATTCAATCCCCCATTCAATGATTATTTAAATTCACCTTTAAAAAATATGAGTCTTATTTTTTTATCATGTTATATGTAATATTATGTCACTGTGTTGATGATTTTGAATAAATTCATCCAATAGATATAATATGTTAGAAATCTCTTTAATCCCTTTTTTCAATTAACAAATAACCATTTTAAGGTTTTGTGAGAACCACATAAAAAACCACAAGTTTAATAATAAATATCCACATTAACTAAAATAAAAAAATAATAGAAAAATACTTAAAAAAATGCATAAAGATATATTTTTTCAAAATAACATCTATTAAATATATTATTTTCCATTGAAATCTTTATCAATTATGGCCAATATACACTCCTGTGAAAAAAAATCCCTCACTATCCAAATTGAACAAAACACAAAAAATTACAACATTCCCCCATTGACATCAATTCATATGGCCAATGAATTATTTAATGACACAAATTGGTTACCTGGATACCCAAAATGTATGAGATCCAGTATTTTAGTGAATATATAATCACTCAATGAAACAACCTCTATAATTATATATTGAAAATTTATTTCTCTCCAACCATGGAAATCCTAAATCTAATATAGAATGAAACTATTCTTCTCCAAATAATTTAACATCCAAACATGTTCCATAAAAATGGAATGACTAAAAGTCAGAAAAGAACAAGATACCCCACATATTAATATCTATAAAATAGAAAATAAAACAAATATATATTTTATGTATAACTAAATAGGACGACAATTATTATCTTTATCTCTCCACATCAATAAAAAAGAAGATAAAATCCTTCTTATCTAAATCTATCAAACCACATCATTACTACTCTTTCTAATGAAATAAGAATGAACTTGTATAATTTCCTCTACCAGTTACTACTTTCTATGAAACAAATGATGATACATTACCAGATTTATGTCCATAATGTAGTAATTCAGACAATCATGCATTAGAACATCAATATGTAACATTAATAGAATATGGTCACACTCAAAACCCACCAATTTCATCCACCATAAATCCTCATAATTGTAGAGGGAATATCCAATAAACCCGGAATCACAGTGTGGAAAATTTATTCAATTCCACAATGGGATGGGATATTCAACATATAAATACTGAGAGATGTCACTAGATAGGGGGATATAGATTCATAGGAATGTCACAAACCAACCCATATACGCTGGTACATTGATACATGTGCTAGTCCTAACAATACTTGAATGGATTTCCTAATCCCTATGGGATAATGACTTATTCTAGGGCTTCATCAAATGGATAAAGGGAATGATTTCACCCCAAAAGAAAAAAATTAATATAAAACCATGGAAGATAAAACAAAATACATTTTTTAGGCCATATAATCTTTGAGGTTAAAAGGGTACCACATGTAGTCAGAAGAAAATACCAATGTAATAAATCATCCAAAATATGGTAGAAAATCAATAAAAATAATCTCATAATTTCTAGGAAGTGGTAGAATTTCATCACCACTTCTAATAAAAAAATAATCCATTTATGCATAATTTTTCTAAAAATCCATTGCTAATTATTTCCAACATTTATCAAAAACATGATTTATAAAAATTTATGGAAGGAATGTACTAAAGTATTAAAAAACAATTTTAACAGTAAATATAAGAACGTAATTAAAAAAGTTATATAATAAATGGAACGTAACAATGATGTTAAAAGCATGGAAAATGTTAATAAGCATTGAGGTTTATTAGTTTCAGGATCAGAATTGTCACAAAACATTTTCAATCATAAAGACCTAAGACATGTGTAAACATCCCTAATAATGATTACATAAATGAATCCAATCAACACCTCCTTGGGGAAATCTTGTAGAATTTTTATTTTTTAGATTTTTCTTCATCAATCAGATTTTAGGTACTTAGTTTCAAATAATGCTTATCTCAATCCCATACTAACAACGTAGGATTACGTGATCTTTCAATAAATCAATATTTCAATCATAGTTATTCATTTATTTCATTTCAAATAATAGTTAAAATTTCTAATTCATGTTTTATCATGTTATTTCCAGTTAAAAATAAAATCCAAGTAATTCATCAAGATCATGCAGTCCAAAATAAATTTTAATTTTAACCATTTTAATAAATAAATCTACATCTAATAATTTCATCAAATTTATTATTATTTCAATTCATATTTCAGACAATTTACCAAATTTTACAAAGCCTTTTAAAAAGGATTTTATTTCTCAAATCCATTCCTTTATAAATAAATCATCTAATCCAATAAATTTGAGGAAATAAATTGAGAAAAATTTCAAATAATGTAAAAAATGTGGTTGAATGTGTAGAAAAATCCTTATAAAGCCTCATACCATTAGTCACATTATCAATCAATTAACCTAAATAGGAAATGCTCTAGAATATTCCACATTAATAAAGATCAAAGTGGAATCTGTAGAATTAATATATGTTAAATCGATGTTTAGAACCACAAGATATATGAGGATTCATCACTCTCAATTTATTATATAAGAAAAAATGATTAATTCTTCGGAAAATAGAAATGACATATCAGAAATAGATCAATTTCAGCCACTATCTCATTGATATGAGAAGATAGTGGTTGGAGAAACCAAAATCCTCTCTATAAAGAATAAAATTCTGTAGGTTAGAATACTTTAAATTAGTTTTGTTTTTAATTTTTAATGGGAATTATGGAACCTTAAATAATATATTTGTTAAATTAAAAACATTTTCACGAGTTTTCTAGGGTTAGGCCACACAATTATATCTAATATTACTCCCTTACTAGGCCTCTAGAGAGTGTTGCATTGCAAGTCCACAAAATTTGAAAAACTGTGCACCAATAGTATGCTCCATCCTATGCCAATTGAAATGGGTGAATAGTTTGTAAAAACTATTTGAGAACCCATATTTTAATATTGTGATCCCCATTTTCCATAAACCCATGGTTTGGAAGGAGGTTATGCAATTTAGGGTTACCATGTTCCCCTATTAGATACCATAAACATGGAACACAGTTCACATGGTTTTACCTAACTGTGTTCCATGTATTCATTCTACATAAACCTCAAAAATTTTATAATAATCCATGAAAAATAATATAAACATTATATTAACCAATTATGATCAAAATAATGGTCATAAGTACCCAAACTCGGGTAATGGCATGTTGCAATATACACACAATAAATTATTTCTTCCATGAGAATCTATTTTAATAAGACACCATGAAAATAGGATGAGGTAACTTCATTCTCACTAATTCCTCATGATACCAAGTATCATTGGAATAATAATCAATTCCCCATAGAAACTAATCCTTAGGTGTGGAATTCCCATAAAAACCCATAATTTTAGAACACAAAGTCCATACAGGCTGCTCATCCATGAAAAAATCATGTTTCACATCAGGGTCCTCCATTATCAATACATTATATGGGTAATAGAGATAATTTCAACGATGTTATACATGGAATTAAATATGAATCAAAATTAATTGGGTTGGAGAATCCAAATGGTAAGACATTATACCAATATTCTCATGAACACCAGATGGCCCTAAATATCTCAAAGTAATATAACACTATTTCTTATATTGTTAGTGGACCAAGTAGGGTGAAAATCTCCAAAATAGAAGATAAAAATTTATAAACTCTAAATAGGGTCAAATATGATCAAAATATAATTTTATCATCTTTGAGTCATCACCATTATTAATAAATCAACTAAATCCATTTCATCATCTCAGGTAACAGACTCGGTCCAACCAAAGAAGTCTGACAAATCACTACCCAATATGGTACAGACATCAATGGGAATAAATGAAAAGACTCATATTGTTCAATTAGTATGGAATATTTGTATGTATTGTCATAGTAAAACACAACCAATCCCAAATGGGTACTCTTTTATTCACTAATATGAAGAACAGAAGCATGGATCATACCTTTTAGAATTAATATTACTCATTCTAACATAAATTATTTCTATAGATGATATGTTGTTATCAAACTAACATGGTATACAATTACATATAATAGGAATCTCAATGAATTATAATTTAAAAGAGTATCCCTATCATAAACTATATTAAATGGAACTTAGTGAAATATAATAATGTTCTATATAAACAGACCTCCCATGTCTTTAACATTAGATGTATCATGAATGGGTAAAAACTATGAATATTTGGTTAGTTGATCAATGAATACCCATATTGTATTCTTCCCCCAAATGGTATGTATGAATCCTACCATTAATTCCTTTGATATATCATCCCACATCTAATTCAGGACTGCAAGGGGCTAGAATAAACCCGAATTATTCAATGGTCCATCCATTACATGCTGATATGTATAATAATGATGGGAAATATTAGAAATTAGACACATCATATCTCAAAGCTAAAATTATCATACTATGTCATAAAATAACTTTATGATTCTTTAGTGTACTTCCCATTAGGAAATATAGAAACCCCCCATCACAATTTTCTCTTGGGAAAATGTATAACATACTAGTTCTTGAAACATAGGATAAACTTGTTAGAACCATGTTATGTTTTTCATTAATTTTTTATCAATTTATAATGATTTTCTGAATATAAAATATCTATAAATTTTTCTAAATGTTATTTAGATAGGTTTCATAAAAATATGACTTCATAATCTAATTTATTCCTGAAACAGATTTTCAGACTGAACATTACTAGGTGTGGAAGTAGTTAGAATGATGAATGTGGAATGCTGTGAAATTTTAGTCATCATTCAAACCATCAACATCATATATTTAATATGATGATGAAGAACCATCAAACATCTTGTTCTATAATTATTGAAGTACATAAGTGAGGGTGTCTTATTGTTTTTGAAGCAATAATATGAAGAATGTATGAAGTTAGAAGTTAAATATTTCTCAACTTTTTATCAAGAATTCATATGATGATTATCCATTAATAAAGTTCTCTAATATCATGGAAAAAATTATGATAAATATCAATAATAATGGAGGAATTTTAAGTTATTTGTATAGTGGTTTTGGGACATAGACTTTCGATCCCAGTGCGTTCAACAAATAATCCAAACACAAATCACCAGATGTAGTTCAACAATCATAGTATGGAAGATGCATACCATCATATATAGTCATTCAGATATAGATAATTAGTGTTATAATAGAATATATAGATTAATGATTTCATAATTTTATATCACTCATTTAGGTGACCATGGTTTATGTTGATTTCTCGATGGAGATCATTGAATGCTGATGATGAGAGGATGTCATCAAATGTAGAACACTGGATGCAGTTCATCTTTCGAAATATAATATATGAAAAGATTTTTATTCAAAAATGTAGACAATAAAATCATACATTTTTTTGAATGCACAAGATTTTTTGATTAATTTTTAAAAAATTATAATATGTAGGTTTTTAGTTAAGAATATAAGGTATAGTGTTATATGTGAAATAATTCTCCATATATTTGAAGAAGACAAAGGAAGCATATAAATTAGTTTGGATATAACAACTTCTTGGATGAATAATGATTTAAATGTGAAGATTTGAAAAAAAAATAAGTAGGTGATACTCTAGTAAAATAAATGGAGATAAAATGTGATATGGATAAAAAATTGGGATTTTTTAGGTAATTGAAGTGTTTTGAAGTTTCCTCAATATATAAAACCATCTTCTATTGGCGTTTAGAATCTAATATCGAATTTTAGTCTATATTAAATTTTGTTTTCAATTGGGTTAATAAGAACAAAAGAAGATTCTAATGTTCCGAAGTCTTGGTAAATTAATCTATAATAGGTTATTTTAAATAGTATGTACTTTAGGCCCATTTTACATAACAAAGACCATCAGACTATATTTTACGTTGTAAGAACAATCAGAGTCTCCAAAGAAAGTATAATCACACACACCGAATAGAGCTGCATAAAAGTTAGTTTTTTTTAGAACGTTAAAGTCTGATGGTGATCATCAAGAAGATTCTATAATTAATGAGAAAATTTGAGTATAGTTGAATTAGTCAAAAGATATATTCAATTACCATGGAAATTCAGTTTTTTTAATTTGGGTGAGTGTTATAGATTTCATATTTCCCACCTTTTCTATTCCGAGTATCCTATAAGTAGAGGGAACAACATATTCATACATTGTGACAGTTCAAGTGTGAAAAAGGGTGAGAGTGCTGTAGATTTCATGTCAATAGTGTTTTTTAGACTAATATAATATCATAAGACCTAACAACTAAATGTTCAGACTATGGAACTATGGATGATAAAACAACTACAGTTTTAGACATTCTGACTGAGGAAGATAATATTGATGAACATTAGTCAGAGTATTGAATAAGGGTTTAGGAAGAGCAAGGAGAAGATTTTATTAGAATAAAATTTTATTGAGTAATTAGTGGGATGAAAATAGAATAATTATCCTTATATAGATGTAATTAGAGAAATTAAAAATGGATGGAATTATTATAAGGACTGTTTTCCATACACAGATAATGGGATGTTGATATTGAGAATATTCTTATTCTCTAAAATAGATGTAGGAAATTTTATTTCCATAAGATTCTAAATAGGATCGTTAATATTCTGGAATATTGTATAAGGGTAATAGTGATCCATGTTTCTAGTGGATGAAGTGAAAAAAATCATATATTGTATCAAAAATGGCAAAATAAAATAATCTTGTAGCTAGGGAGTATTACTAGTTGTTTAAATAGATTTTATGCAAGTGTCTATAACAATCATTGAGGGAAGAGGATAAGATAAGGATAGTTTGGATTTATAAAGAACTATAAAAGGATAGTTGGATACTAGGATATAGGATTGTTTTATTCATATGCCTTTTTTACTTTGTATTGATGTTAGTAAAGTAATCGATGTTTGGGGGACTAACCATCATGTCAAGGAGTATACCATTATACCGATCAATGTAAATATCATGAATTGATCCTTCTATTTATTTATATCATAATAAAGGTATGTTTGATTTTAATATTTGAGTGGATTGTAACTCTAACATGTTTTTATAGGTTAATAATGTTTTCTTAAAAAAACAATTTATGAATATTTCTTATATAATAATATCGAATCACTAATTAAGCCCCATCATTAATCAAGATCTGAAGGGAACATAAATTCTTATCATAGAAAGTTTTACTCTAAACGATATCACTCTGAAAAATATGAAATTATATTCAGTTAATAATATGAATTTTTAGTATTTTTTAATTAATTTTAGTACATAGAAGAATATTATGATACTATATCTTCTATCTCTTTTCCTTCGTTTTAGAGTTGAAAACATAGTAATGAATCATTCGTCAATGAAGTTGATATGATTTGTGCATAAAATAATTTTTTTTAAAAATATGGAAAATCTAAAAAATACCTTTTGATTTCTCTTTTTCAACTTTTTTAAAAAGTGTTTGGTGTTTAAAACATCCAAATAAATTTTAGATATTTTTAGAAGTAGATATGACGGAATTGTGAAAGTTTCGAAACCTAAATTAGAAATCACTAAAATTAAAATTAATTATATTAAGATGGGTTATGAGAAAATTATTGACAGATTATTTACAATAGTAAATTATATTTTTAGTAACATAAGTTGTTTTAGTGAAAAATTGAAGGTTATATTATTATTTAAAAATATAAGATAAACATTCTAGATTTTTTTGATGAAATTGTTACATCTCTAGAAGGTCATGAAAATCTACCTCGGGATGATCTTCAGAATATTCTCATGGAATATGAGATCAACAAAAAAACTTTTTTAATAAAAACATATGATAATTAAATAGCCTAAATTTCATTGTTAAAGTGGATGAACAATGATAACGATGATGAAGATAAATTGATTACTCTCAAGGAAGAGTAAAATGAATAAAATTTCAAACCAAGTATTTCTCTCATTTTTAAATGATTAATCAATGATGGTGGGATTGGAATTATAAGCATCCTTTTAAATATTTTCATTTTTAATGAAATTGAAGCATTGAGGAATATTTTCCTTTGAAAAAATCAAAGAGTATGAGTTTGAATAAGATGATTATAAATATCAGAATCAAATGTTAATGCAACATAAAAAATTATTTATGGAATGATGAAGAAAAGTTACATGAACTGAGGAATAAGGATGATTACTCAAACAGTCATGAATCTCATAAACATGTATAAATTTATTCTTCAGTAATAGATATTTGTGTTCCGACATGCAGTGACAATGATTGTGAAGAGTGAATATAAATTTAGAGTATTTTTAAATCAAATTTATATGACTCACATGATAAAAATACTAATATCAATAATTATGTAAAAATTTAATGAAATATGCTAATGATATAACCATTTAGATCGATTATCATATCTATAATGTAGAAAAAATATACATTAGAATATAGAACATAAAATGAACAATAGTGATCATAAAATAAACCTAATGACTTATGAAGAAAAATAACCCAGAAATGAGAACCTCAACAAGATAGAAACTAGAATTTTTGAAGAAAGTGAATATAACTAGTTGAAGATAGATGAATTTGAAAACATGATAAATGTTTTGAAATATTGTTTTTATATGAAATATGAATTGTTTCTAGAAAAACAATTAATTATTCTTAAAATACAATGTTAGCTAATAATGAAAAGACATGACATCACTAGAATAGTTGAGGTATATGGTGAAATTTCTAGAGATGGTGAGAGGTAATGATTATAGATGTAGGTTTTTTATTTTCCTAGATAATAAAAATAAAAATATTATTTTAATAACACTATTGGTTGAAAATTATTAATTATATTAAATCAACATCTACTAAGAAATAGTGGAATTCTTCAATAAAGTATTTCCCTGAGAAAAATAGCCCACTATTTTTTAAGAAACAATAACATTAATGTTCATAACAATTTATTATCCATAAGAAAGATTAGGATTCAGAAGTTACTACTAGTTTTGTGGGCTTTTTTGGAAAAAATGCTTATTTATTTTGGTACAACATGTATATACCAATATATATGTATGAATATAGTGGAGATATAATTATAAAATGAGGTAAACTATTTCTAAAAATTTGTGGAACTAGAATTTCATATAATTAAGGTGATGTTTGAAGAAACCACAAAAAAATCAAAAACAGTAGAAATTTTAGTACTTTAAGAAATTAGTGAAAAGTTAAAAAGTTCG
The DNA here is from genome assembly GCA_963277665.1 of Viscum album. Lineage (NCBI taxonomy): Eukaryota > Viridiplantae > Streptophyta > Magnoliopsida > Santalales > Viscaceae > Viscum > Viscum album. Next base: position 601,447,531 of record OY728147.1, on the reverse strand, counting down.
TTAGGAAAATAAATAATACTTATTTGGAAATATTATGCGTCTAAGGTTATAATAATTGAGAAAAAATATCATTTATTCTGATGTATGAGGGATTAAATTTTTTTTTATAGATGAGAAAAAATATTTTTAAATATTGTTAATAGATGGTGAATTGAAAAATTATAATAAGTTAAAGAGATGTAAGCTATATGCACATGTTACAAAAATATGTATGACTATTTTACCACCCCATGAATAAAACAAAAAATGTGTGGTACAAACTCAAAGTTACAATGTTATTGAAAATATTAATGAAATATCGACATCATCATATGAATGTTCTTCAGATGAGAGGAAACCTATTAAAAATTTTGAGATGGCTGAACAGAAGAAACATCACCCATATATTGAAAAATCATAGAAAACCTATAAAAATTCAATACTTTGTGAATATTATAATTAAAATAATTTATTCTAACAAAAAATAAATGGTCCTTTTTATTACCAATGTAATTTTTTATGTATACTAACTTGCAAATAATTAATGAAGAATAAGTAAGGAAATATGGGTGATTTCTATAGTTGTTTTATTTTATGAAAATATATCAATCATAGAAAATGTACTTAACATGATGAAGAATTTAATGCTACATTTGTGAGGGATAAAATCTAAAGATGAGTTATGAATATCAATAATTTCTAAATTGGATGTTCGAAATAAGAGGAGAACTGAGATGGTGGGAAATTTTCTATTTTACACATGAAGCCTTTTGATATGTTTTCTAAGAATTATGTAGGTTTTTCCGTAAAAACCACTTCCAGTTTACCCCTAATACAAATCTGTTGGAAGAATCATAAGGAATGTATTTCCTGAAAAATGTTTAACAGAATACATTGATAAGAATTTTTATTCTCTCATGTTTTCTAAATTGGGTTCACCCATGTGTAGTTTGATTTGTTTTCATAAAATATCTTTGTTAATAAAATCTTATCATACTAATTTTATCTTGAATAATTTTTTCAAGATTATGAGATAAATGTAGATGTATATAAATTGGTCCTTTTAATTTTATTTTTAATAGGGGGAGATGAAAATTATGTGGTTAAACAATAGAAACCATATATTTGGTGAGGGTTTTGAGTATGTATATTGTTGATGAAGATGTTTCCGGTGTTTTTGTTTGAATTGAAGACAACCACAAATGGGTGATTGTTAGGAAAACATTTTTTTAGTTATATTTGACACAAATGTATCAATATATGATGATTATGAATTTAGTCCGAGAATTATGTTAAAGGATATTTACAAAAAGTTCCTATATTATGGTAAGTCATGTTCCAATGTCTTCCAGTCCCATGTAATCAGATAGAACAACACCATATGCAAGAGTACTGATAAATGAATAAACTTTTATGTTATGAAATGTTGAAAATCAGATTCACCATTGCTCTTAGATCCATTGGAATGATATTTAAGATCCATGAGACAATGTTTTTATTAAAAATATAAAAGTATCTGAGTGAGAAATTATAAATGTTAATGAAGTTGGAAAATAAATAATTTATAAATTCATTAGTATGTATGTTCATTATTTTATAAAATAAAATATAATGGAATCATTCAATTAACAATGTTCTCAAATATCAAGGAATACCACATCATAAAATCTTTTGAATAATGAATTAATTTATTATGTGTTCGTAAGGTTGTTCTCGACACATCCTTTTGGTCCATATACACCAAACACAAGATACAAACACATATAACCTATTGCAGTACAAATTTCTCAGTAAGACAAACAAAAATCATCGAATTAAGAGAGTCTAATATAAATAATTTCATTCATAATAGAGAATGAAAATTAAGGAGTTCAGAATCTTATGTACCAAATAAATTTTATCATTGTGGTCAGAGAGTTCTCGATCGATACCATTGGGTGAAGATGATATGAAGTTGTCAATGGATTCATAACAGTAGATGAAGATCATTAGTGTCAACATGATGGATGTGGGGATTTAGATGTAGAACTATGGTTGAAAACAATCTCAAGAATTTGATATTAGACACACCATATTTTTACATGTTTTTGAAAATTATAAAGGGAGTAAATTTTAATCATGATTATATAGAGTATTTTTATGAGAGAATGATGTTGGAGGAGCTTTGAAGGAAACATAGTATGGATATAAACTTTTTAGAGAAAAAATATACTCAGATGATGAAATACATGCATCTATAGGGTTTTTAAATTAGTTTAAGATGAGACTCCAGACAAGAAGAAGGTGAAAATGATGATGTGTCCAGTGGAATGTGATGTTTAATGTAATTAATGTCATTAAATGTTTCCAAAATAGAGTTAACCATCTTCTATCAGAATTGAGAATCAAACCCAAAATTTGATTTAGTATCTTATTATTTTTTCAATTTTTTCAATAATAAAAAATCTGATTAAGAAATATTGGGTACTTCATGAACTGATCAATTTGCTATGATTTTAATTATTATTTCCATCACATGTGTTTTCAATATGAAATTCCATCGGACAATATTTTATGTAGGAGGAACATTTAAATTCCGTAAATTAAGTATAATTGAACTCACCTAATGTGGAACGACATTTAGGAGTAATGAAATGTTAGTATGTTATAGAAGGTTGATGTCTACAAATGTTCAAGAAGATCAAATAAGAATCTATAAGAGTTGATAAGAATTGAAGCATTCATGATGAGGATTCAATTACTTATGAAATTAGGTTTTTGGAATTTGGGTGACATTGATGAAATTTCAGTTCTCCAACCTATTTTATTACAAGTATCTTATAAATAAAGAGAAAAATTAATTTGTAAATTTTTTCTATTAATGTGTGTGAAAATTATGAAGTACTAGAGATTTCATGTTTGATGTGGTTTCTAGTAAGAGATATCCTCAGACGATCTGACTATTGAAAATTAATACTATTAGATTGATTAATATTTTATAGTATATGGTTTGACTACAAGAATGATGAAGATTGGAATGAGGAATATCTATTATAGAAATTGTTATAGGTTTTTTAGTCATACTGAGAATATTTTATCAAAAGAAAATCATATCAATAAATCATATAGAGGAAAATCAGACGATGCCTATCAGAGATAGTTTACTAGATGAAGTCCAAACATATGGAATTTTTATGAGGATAGTTTTATGGATAGAAATTTTGGAATGTTGATATTGGAAATATATATATTTTATATATGATATGGAGAAATCTTCCTAACAAACAAATTATTAGGATCATTGATGAATTCCAAGATGATTATATAAAGGTAATGTTGATCCAACATACATATAGAAAAATTGAAGAAGATTATGAAGTTTTCATAAATAAAGAATGAAAAGAATATTTTAGCATTAAAGTATAACCAATTTCCAGAAAGGATTATTTGTTGGGGTGTATAAAAAACTATAAAGGAAGAGGATATAAGAAGGATATTTTGGTGTATAACCAATTATAGCTGGAAATTCAACTACTATGTTGTAGAACAATTCTCTACACATTCCTTTATTTTATATAAAGAATATATTTTTGGAATCCATGCCTGCAGAACATTCCAACATAGTATGTATCTTGTCATTGTAACATACTATGTAAATATCATGTTCTTGTCCTTTTATTCATTTTTTACATATAGAAGTTGGCGTAAATATTTATATTTGAGTGGATCATAACTATAATATTTTTTTGAGGTTATTAATTATTTCTTAATAAAAAGTAATGAAACATTATTATAAAAGAAAAGTTAATCACTAATTTACCCCCACCCAAATTATCTCGATCCTAAGGGATTTTCAACCATATGAATAAAATGACCACTAACTGATATTATCCTCCCAAAAGAGAGTCCATAATTACATGAACCTTAACATCGAGCTATTTCTCCCAAATAATAATCTTGATAATATTGGAGTTAATATAAAAGATGTATCATTCAACTTTAGTCTCATCCTTTCAAACTTTCATGTTCAAAAATGAAAAGGGAGCCATTTTATTCACCAATTCTGATGATTATTTCATTGCATGGGTTGGATGTTTCTTGACCAATACTTCCGAAAGAGAATTCTATTTAATAGTGGAGTACACTATGTTGAAATAAAATGAATATAGGTACTCTACCTATCTATAATGATATATACTCAAATATTTTTTATGGTAGATATAACTAATGATTTTAAGAGTATAATAAATGGTGACATATTTTCTGAAAATGGAATATATATAACGGTTAATAGCATGTATCACAACTGTGAGTTAAAGTTCATATATAGGATACTTATTCTCATATTCCCAAAATTGTAAGGAACCATTGAATAATAAATGGTATCCCTGAAATAGAATTTATCCCAACATGATTCTGATGTGTCACAAAATACCAGATAGCCCTACCCAGCCTATGGAAGTTTCAACACAAGGGAATATTCTAAAAGTCACTTATAATCTTCTAATTAATTATTTAAATTAAAATCCTAATTGTATATTACACTATTTTGGGTATGGGTGGTCATTGGAGATTCCAACTTCATGAAATATTTCAAAAACCAATGGTAATAACTCACTAAACCAAAGATTCGTTGAAGCTCAAAACATTACCTAGTTGTTCCCATGTCATTACAGTGTTCACCTTCTAATGATCAATTGAAATAACATGATCCAAGACCATTTGTCCCAATAATATCACTTCATTAATCAATGAATTATATTTTTAGAGCTTTATATAGATTCAGCAGTCTCTCATTATTTTTATAACTTATCATGTAAAACAGAAATGGTCTACTAGGACATAGATTTAACCAATATGTCATCCAAAAATAACCCAATGAATAAATCAAGATACTCAGGGAATATCTTATTCATTGGTTTGATAAAATTATAGGTTCATTATTTAGACTAAAAGAAATAACATGGTACTCATAAAGGCCATACCTAATACAGAAGTGGGTCTTTAGGATATCAGATTCATTGATTATTAATTGATGATAACAATACCAAATGTCAATCATTGAGAACCAGTTCACCCCTTTCAAATGGTCAAACAATTCACTTATTCGCGGGGATTTTTTTTTAATTTACCATATATCTATTTAGTTTTTAATAATAAACATAATAGTGATGTGTCCATTAAGCTTTATTTTTAAAATAATTATGTACTTTCTAATGAGAATTACTTGATCGAATGAAGTCATTGACCAAAAATATCATCAAACCAAGTCTTTAACTCTCTAATTTCAACAAGAACCATAATGTATGAGAGAATTTTTAATGAATGAGTTCTTGTTAACATGTCAACAGAAAACTCCCCCTCTTCAACCACTAGTAAACCATAATATCGAAATATAAACATGTCGGTAAAATTAGTGACCACTAGAGGAATATCACTATGAAATGATTATTTTCCCATATCATTATCAATCATAGGTTTCCTCTACCCCAACCTAATTAATGAGGAAAATCTCAAATCAATACTAGATCCCATTCTCCCTAGGAAATCATGGCACACCACATCAGTGTCAGTAATGGAGACCTAGAAAAGATACTAATCATTATGGAGATTAAGATAAATCATCGAAACAACCAAAAAAATTACATCTAGAGGTTTCATTTTTAGGACAATAATTTCACATATGATCTTGATATTATATAATGATAAGAAACATGTAGTGAATCAAATAAATGTTTCTATATTTATTCTAAGGATTGTGTCAATATCCATCCCATAATCCCTATGATTTATTTGAAGACTTAAAACTTTAACCACACGATTTCATTCTATAACCATTTCAAATGATATCTTCTCCAACATGTCTGTATAATCACTTCTGAAAACCATTCATCTAATACTAACATATTTGATACTTTCTCCGATACGTGTATGACCAATTCCTCTTCATACTTTTCATCTAATCATCTCTTTTCTTCTACAGCACCTCATTCACCTAACAAAAAATAGACACCTTCGCATCACACCTACCACATTTAGATTGTATGCTCTTCCTTATAAACAGATTCTCTTGAATGGACATAAAATTATAATTTCACACTCCACTATTATTTATCCTAGTTGAACATTTCAAAATTTGACCACCTTTAATATTCTATAAATATAGGTTTTAATGTTTCATTGGAATCATTACTACAAACATAACAAAAATGAAATTCTTTAAAAATCCCCTAAACTCATTGAGAATCCTGAACCATCCTTTAGTATTGTTGTAATATTGAATGATTGGATCAACATTATCTCAAAAAATAAATTATAAAAACATTATATATATTTTAGAACCATTCAACTGGTACAATTTATTATCTCATGTTCTATTCAGAGGAACTCTTTCTGGTCATACATCACAACTTCCTCAAAACATATAGATTTATTTCATGAAAAACAAAAGTAGTTTGAAGATCTTTTTAAAAAAAACATTGTTTCATTCATTCATTCAGAAACACCTATATGATGATCATTAAAAAAACAGATCAACCAAAGGCATTATTGGAGGACATCTATATGATGAATCAAAGTCATATGTTTGATCGTTATATAACTTATTGAATTCATAAAAACACTTATACAAGTCCATAAGAATTAATTCATATACATTAAAACATTCAAGTATATAATGACCATATAAAAGTTAATTTTTTAAATTCTCATACTTTTTTCTAAATGATGAAAAACACGGATATTCTTGGTGGGAAAAATAAGATGGACTAATAATTTTGTTTTTTCAAAAAACATCATCTGATGATATTTCCCAAAAAACTCTATTTGATAATTCATTAAACATCTTCATATCTGAAGATTAATTATATGTATGTCCAATAACCATTTACAACACTATAGCTCCAAAAAATAATAATCCTCAAACACTAAATCATGAAAAATTATTACTTAACCTCTTGAAAATTAGAATATCCTCACCTTTGTCCAATAGAATTAATATAATATAATTCACGATAATCTGCAGCAGGAAAATCGTAAGACCTTATCCTAAACTCACCTTTTTACCCTATCATGGATCATGAGATATTTTAGTAGTCATGTTATTTTTTTATTTAAATAACAAAAGAGAATCTCCATGTTTTCATTATAGAACATCTATATCCGATTAAACATGTCATCATATTTAGATAAACATTATTTGTTAAACTCTATATGATAACCTAGAAAATTTATCTTCCATTTGGTTTAATTTTTAACTCTGTAACCATACATATTATAAACATCATTACTTTGATCATTGTTATATGAGAATATTACATTGTAAAATCAATACACAAACCCGGTCTAACAAAATAAATCAACTGGACTCCATCTAATGATTTTGTAGGGAAGGAATGATTATTATCTTATTTATGGTATTAATAGTGTTAATTGTTTAATGTTAGACAAAAAATGATGTCACTCAATCCATACTTATTTTTTTCATAACTATTTTCTTCTTAGGACATCAACACCACAATAAATCATGTACCCAATATAATTTATGGGTATATAAAGAAAACAATAACAAGTGGAATATTGATGTGGGATTAAATTATGCCGACCACATTTAAAATAATATAATATAATTATATCACATGATATGAGATTTTTTAGTTCATAAACTCAACGAGATGTTGTTTTTCTTTGGTGAAACACTATAGAATCATAGAAAAATAATTTATAAATGACATCATGTTATGATGGTTGTGAGATCAAGGAATATTTTTGTAAACATGAAATTATTATTCGAATGAATCAACTGAAAAATATGATGAACAAATAGAATTTCCAATTGAAAAATGAAATAAAAATATTACATAAGAGGTAGATAATAAGTGCAACATGTAATTTCATCATGTCCTAAACCATGAATTCATGGTATTAGAAATAAAAAATTATAGAAAAATCAGTGAATATCGTAAACATACAAAACTTTGATAGAATGGATAGAGATCATTGTAGTACAATTATAAGATGATCTTGTTAAATGAATGAAATCATAACATCCTTCTCCAACAAGGAATATCCACACATTTCCCCTTGTGAAGATCCATAACAAGATTGGTGTTAGCTCTGTATGAGTTTTTGGTGCATGTGATGTATTGTAGCACTATCTAGTGTGAACTGAACTAATTTTAAAGGATTGTTGAAAACTATAGAGGTGATAATGAGAATGGGTGAAAATGACTAAATTAAGATAAATACATCTTAAAATCTAATATTTCCACTAGGAAAATGAAATGACTAGCACTGATCTAACCATAGAAAAGGCTCTATGAATCTTTCCTCTGTGATTACAAAATGGCCTGTAAGCAGGAAACAATAATGATAGAACATGAAATTTATGAGATTTTATGAGATTTATTCTTCAAACTCCATGAATGAAACAATAATTATTAGAGGATTCTGATTCGAGGGATGCAAAGAACTACTGAGTTCATGATCTAAAATAGTGATGAAAACAATATTTCTGAAAGATGCATGAATGAAATATAATACAAAATAGTGGGAAATAAGAAATTCATATCAGGGTGAGACTCTACAGAAAAAATCAATTTAATATTGATGAAGGTATAAATTACATATGAAATGGACGTAGTCTGAAAATCCAAGGATTATAGTTATTTAGAAAATATATAACAAGAATACATTCTATGTGGATTTTGACATGGAAGTGGTGTTCCCCGATGAATGGAAATTGTCACATTGGGATGTTACATTCCATAGTGTGATGACGATGATGCAGTTTTAATGAAATGAAATATTCTAATATTTTTGGGAGTTATATATTATGATATTGATTTTATATTTCATTCACGAGGTACCACATGTATAATGAAGGTAGATTATGATTGAAACGGTAGTCACCACTCCATTATAAAAAAGATGATGTCATTTTGACGATTTTTTTTCAGAATACAAATACTTTATCACACTTATTTCCGAAAAAATACAAAAATGTGTCTACAGATTTCCATGCTAGATTGAGGATTATTTTGTTGAGGAAAAACAAATTTATAGGATGATTTAATATCCATGGGAAGGACAACCATGCATCAACTCGAGGAAGTTTGTATATTTTGGTTTTGTTTTAAATTTTCCCAATTTCATTAGTTTTCTACATTCCATTATTTTGATATATTTTCTATAGTATGTGGATTCTATCATCATCATATAAAATCCATTCTCTATCTAATGGTACATAGGATATTCATCATCAATGAACCGTTGATTGTGATTGGATCAACCGAAATGGGAGAGAGGTTCCAGTCAAAGAGACTTTGTAACACATGTTTTGACTTTTTCCCTTCCCATACACTAATAATTTTAATTACTATTTTTAAAATAACATTTATTTTATTGGTTTTTGAATCATGGAGCAAGTAAATGTGTTTAAAAATGAATGAACCATAGTGAAACAAATGAGATTAATATGTGAACAATAAATTGAATTGCCCATTACCATATTATTCAATATATCTTGGAAACTAGATCCTATTAAGTAAACTTTTATATAAACTTTTAGACTAATTTTCAATTATCTGTTTAGTTAAAATTTTAATTTTTTTAAATTGAGTTTTTAGATATAGATAAAACTATGAAAACATAGCATTTGGTCAACTATTTTTTATGAGATTCATTTCTTCCATTATGGGTTTTACTTGGTACTCACATTCCTATACTAAATTTATGGAGTTTAAACAATTTGTGTAATTTTTCACTATAAATTGTAAACATAAAAAATCATCAATGATAACAACATAGTCTTGGAATTTAATGTTCTTTTTTGTTTCTGGGGAATAACTAATTGTGGAAAATGACTCTAGAATGGTAAACCGGAGGTCATAGTTTTTTTCTTTCCATTTTCATTTACTAATTATGGGTTCAGTCATTGATTATATTTTTTATATGTTTTAGGCACATGGATATTGTATTAGGTGTACATGATAGAATATCATCTAGGTAATTCCATTTCTACACTATCAATGGAGTATAATTGATTTAAAGATGAGTCAATTTAAGGAGTGGAGCAATATTTTTAATGAAGGTTGCATCATTAAAATGGCTGGGATAGTTCATATTAATAATGATATAATTTCCCTAATTACTAGTAGTGGAATTACACCATTCATTAGTCCTATATAGGTCATCATAAATACTATAATGAGTAAGACCAATATGGGGCTGAGTAATACCAACAAGATGGGCGAGAAATTTATGTTCAAAAAGAAAAATATTCAAAATAAAGACTTATGGAACTGATCATGATTATTATTGAATTTTTTTTATAGTGGTGTATGTACATCTGGGAAGACACATAGAGATAGAAATGATAATACAAATAATCTTACCTAAATCATTATGAATTGTTTTCCTTAGTGATTAACTTTTATTCATTCTAATGAAGGGATTGATAAATAATACAAGGAAAAGGAGTTGGATGAAGTGAAGGTTTTGTATGAAATAATGAAAGAGGAGGATGTAAAGTGTTTTAGTTCACTAAGAAATCATGAAAAGTGTAACCATTTATACAAGATGAATAATAAGAATACCCTCCCTACCATAGTCTCTTGATATAGAACTATAATATCTCAGGAACTTATACGAATAAGAAGAGATGAACATGATGGTATTAATTGTCATAATTTAGGCCAATTAAAAAGAACTATCTAGAGATAAAGACACAATTGTATTAGTATTGGATCAAAAAGATGAAGAAATATTGTATTTAAAATAATGAAATAGTTTTTTCAAGATGAATATACTCTAATACATGATGAATATGATTTTTCTAAATTCATTGAAACCCTCCCAAAACATTAAAAAGAGAAGTGTGATAAGTCAATGGAGGATGAATATCTGTACATAGCTTGACACCTTCTTTAAAAAAATATCTAATTCTGGAAAAAGAGGGGAAAACTTATGATAAAATTTAGGAAGACATATAATGAAAAAAAATGAACTGGAAGAGGAGAACTGGATGTGGAGTAATAAATTTTTTAAAAAAGTAGTGACATTGAAATTAAAAGATGTAAAGGATGTTGAAATTCATTGATTCAGCACAAAAATAGAAGAACAAGATATATAAGATAAAGTTATTGGTGAATCAATCCACAAAATATGGTTATATTTTGAATTCATCATACTTCTGTTAAATATATCCAAAAAAATTAATTGACCACAAGTCAATGTCACAATGATAGAATGAATGTGGATACCGTTGGGTCTAGAAGAGAATTATTTAAATTAAGTTTCAACATCATACTGGGTAACAATAATTCAATGTATAATTATGTAACACTGATGAAAAAATTATAGATTAAAAATATCAAATAAAACACTCTCATATGGAACTAGAGTTCTTAATTGATTTATTGGACATTCTTTAAGAAATATATTTTATTTTATGGACTCACCCCCATGGTTGATTATTTTATATATTTGAGATGAAATGGGATAGAAATGTGGAATTTCACACTGAAAATTTTCTTTTTCTAGTTCCAAATAATAATTAGAAGTAGAAAAGGAATAATATAAAAAAATATATGAAATTCATTACAAGGGAGTACTATTTTTACTTGATCATATTTTTACTCTCCATTTTTTCTAAACCATGTTTTGAAAATGAAGATGATGTTGGGAATAAATTGAATTAAATTGAATTCACCTTCATGTACTATAGTTTTATTTTATAATCTCTGATTTAGATCACATGAACACGTTGGAGAGGTATTTTATCATTCCATATTAATAGAATTATCATTTTTATAAATTTTATATATACAATTGGACATATTTTAATGTCTCGTTATTACATAATTTTGGATTTTCATAAAAATTATGGGTTTATTGATTTTTTGATGAATTTTGTTTATTCATAGATGATTCAATTGAGTAAATTCATTATTTATGTTCATTTATGGAAATTGTTGACCCTTTTATATTTCCCACTCGTGAGAGGGTTTTGAAAAAATTTGTGAATTTAATTTCTCATAACCCATTTCTCGAAGAACTCAGTGTATGTACCAATACTAGATAATTATTTTTATTATTATTGAACCATGATGATTTTATGCCATAATAGAATAATTGAGGCTATCAATTGATTTTATTTAGGCTCATTTTACCATAATAAGAACACTATATTTTCCGTATGTGAAACCAAAAAAAACATGAATTCCATTGATAAGAATTCCCATTAATGTCTTATGTTTCCTTTTTACCTTTATTTTTTGAGTTTAATTTCATGTCACAAATTGGTATTTAAAGAGGGAGATGGATGTTTCATTGCACCATTTGGTGGGGGTTATATAAATAATTATGTAAGGGGAAAATAACTCAATTATTAGGGAGGGAGAAATTTTTTCCCACTAAGCTTTATCAAAGCCTACACAATTAGAAAATGGTAAATGAAATAATTAAATAAGAAAAACTAGAATTTAGAATAATGTAAAAATGTATGATAACATGGATTTTCTATAACATATAAATTTGTTCTATTATTTTACTAACTATTTAAATTAGTGATTGCAGGTTGATATTGGGTATTTAAGTGGTAGTGGGTTAACATCAAGGTAGTGGGATTGTTTCCCTTATATTCCATTTCAAAATATGTGCAGATAAATTCAGTTAGAAACTGAGTAATTTTATAATCTTTTAATTCTTTTTTGTGAACCCAATGTTAATAAATGGAGGTAGAGATTTTTTCATCTGAAGGAAATTTGATTGATGGATCATTTTCATTGATCTTTTTTCAGAATATCATTAAATATTATTAATGAAACATACCCCCGTTTTCAAAACTAAAATAATATTTTTGGCATCATTATCTACAAAATCGGTATCCTCAAATTCATTAGAGACATAAATACAGTGTCCTATTTATTTTTATTTATTTATTTATAATTTGAGATGTAGGTTAATAAAAACACTTTGAAAAAATACCATATATTGAGATATTGATTATAATAGAAATTTTATATTCTTGAATGATGAAAATAATTGATAGTTTAAATAAAAAATGGAATGAATAATGATATTATATTTAATATTTTGAGTGTAAGAAGAATAATTTCTTTAGTTATTAATTATAGATGAAGTATTATTACATATGTCTTTGTTTGGTGTCATTATACTTCAAAAAATTTAAAATTAAAACTTCATTTTTATAATAATGATGGCTTTAATGTCTCTTTTATGGAGGTATGGATTATTTAGGTTTGGATGTTCATAGTTATCTTGATGATAATTTTTTTAGCATGAGTGATTTTGATATATTATTTTACAAGTTTATATCCATTAATTTTTATATATAATTTTTTTTATTAGTAAAATAGTCACCCCTCTAAATATCTATTGGATTTACATCATAATAGTCAGGAAAAAGTTTAGTTGAATTTAGTGGAAACATAAAATTAAAAGGAAGAAATGAAATTTCAACACGGAGATAAAAAATGAAACAATTAATTATTTGAGGTGATGTAGAGGATCAATTATAGATTAGGTCACCTTAAGACTAGTATGGTACCTAGTGTCTCATAACACTAATAGAGAACCACAGTGTTTCTATGGAATTCTTATATATATGAAGCAGAATCAAAATGCACCACACCTCAATATGAGAAAATTATATTCTCTCCCCATTTAATATGTTAAAATGATCTGAGATCACCTGATACGAGGTTGTTTTGGCCATCATACACATGATCCTTGGGGTTTCATACATGAAACTCTTCTCGAAATTTCAAATAAAATAAGAAAAATGGAAGCATGTCATGGTAGTTTCAAAATCATGATCTGTTTCCGTAAACATTTAATACATGTATGAGTAAAATATTCCATGAAAAGGTTTCATGAGGTGAATAACCTACTAAAAACTGAAAATTTTGAAAAACATTTACGTACTGTGATTAAAGGTGTAATGGGTGCACCGAGAATAGGATAAATAATGTATTCAGAGTGGGAGTAGTACCATATTGAATGGGATTGATGTGTTTTTTCTATAATGCCCAAAATATTTCATGAAATGTCTACGAGAAGTGGTAGTATTTTTTTGTGATTAGTATTGATAAAATAATGCAACTAGAAAACCTACATACCATTGTGAATAATAACATAATTGATATTCTAGGTTCTGTATGTGTTTGTGGTGGTTGTGAGAAATTTGAGCTCTATCTATCATTAACTGAACTGTGACCATAGGATAAAAAATAAATCTAAATACTTGATGTTAAAAAAATCCCATTATGTCAATGATTTAATGAGAACTAAGAAAACTATGTTGATGGAGATTTGGATCTACCTTATATGAATACAAAACTGATGGCATGATGAAAATTCTAATTATAGATCTTAATGCTATGGGTTTTTCATAAGAATTTTCTTACACCGAAAATGATAAAAATATGAGGTGATCATGAAGAGGGTTATAAGGAAAAACTATGACTATAATTTAGAACAATTAATAAATTTAATGTTTGGAATGTTTTATGAAGATAAGTAGTGTTTTGATTTATGGACTATAAAAATGTGAGTATGAGAAAATGCATGAAAAATGTAGATACAAATGCTTTCAAGATTTCATGACATGGAAATAATCTGAAGAAAATATATTCAATAATAATTAAGGTGGACAAATAATATGAAATGGTAAGAGAGGTTGAATCCATGGATAAGAGGGATGTTTCAAATATAAAATGTGAATGGTTTTGTTGTGGGATTTTTTTGGGTGGAGGTGCTCTGTGATGAGGAGATATAGACATGTTCAAAAGATACATGTAATAGTTTGAATATATAGATATATATTCAAAATAACGAAAAACATTAATAATTAAATGAGTTAAATGTTATGTTATATAGTTTTTATAGTGTATATGAGGTACAATAAATATGGGAAGATAGATTTGGAATGAAATGAGAGATAACATTCATTGTTGATGGAAATTAAATTATTTTTAAGATTACTCATAGAATATGAATAATTTTTCTCTCCGAAATCCTGATGTTACATAAGTGGATATAAATGGCTATTTTTGTCTAGGCTTATGGATTATTTTGTATTGGGAGGGGGAATCGTCTTTATAGGGGTATTGAAGAACCTAGGGTAGGAGGATCAAGCATCCATATGAGGGAGTTCTCATGGAATGGTTCTCATTTATCATTTTTTTCTCTTCTTATGATGGTTATATATGTTATGAAATTCTAATATATATTAAATTATTCTTTTTATTATCTAAATTATATCATCTAATCTAT
Source organism: Viscum album (assembly GCA_963277665.1). NCBI lineage: Eukaryota > Viridiplantae > Streptophyta > Magnoliopsida > Santalales > Viscaceae > Viscum > Viscum album. Next base: position 601,432,276 of record OY728147.1, on the reverse strand, counting down.
GTTGTTTGGTTTATTCATCATTAATGAAAAATAAATATAGATTAGATGAACACATAAGAGAGATATTTTTTTGGTTCATGAGGATAAATAGTTCATGTTTTGATTTTTTCCTCACTCAAAGATAAATCCGGTTATATATTATATAGAAATGACAATATATATTTTGTATTAATTAATGAATCCTATAATAAATGTGTTTAATAATGAATGAACCCCATTGTAGAAGAGTTGATTAATATTTCCATAGAGAAGTAGATTATACTTCATCATTTTTGTAAAACATAATTGACTTATGTTAATCAATCTATTCCAATCAATAGGGTCACGATGCTAGGGTAATTTAAATAGTGACTATCCAGATTCCTACAGAGTATAATTATGATTGTATGACTAATTAATTTTTTTATTTTGTGAGTGAATTCAAGTCACACATATTAGTAAAAATAACCTAGAAACTATTTTCCATATCTTAATCTCTTTCATAATAATTTAGAATATTTTTCATTTGTGTCTTTAGTTAAAAACGTAAATTATGAAAATTTTGTGCCAGGATTCATAAAATAGTATGAAATCATAACATTTAATTACATTTTATCCCACATATTCCTTATTTCCTATAGTTTATAGCACTATACTCATATTAATAATGAAAATTTCAGTATCTTTTGTTATATATGTTTTCATATACAAAAAATTATAAAATCTGGCACCCCATCAGAAGTAACGACCTAGTTGTGCCTATTAGGGGATTCACATCACAAATTTTTATGTATTCACTTAGTGTATTTCTAAACATTTTATATATAAAAGATATATAAATTTAAATTATAAATTTATTAATTACAATGACAGAACATCATAGATAGCGGTCAATAAATATGGTGCACATTATATTTTATTATGTCACATATCTTTATGCATCTACATGGTGTATTACACCATATTCTCTTTTTTACATGATGATGACACAATCACTTTTATGAAAAAGAAAACTTCTGAGACTATTGACCAAGCATGTTATGTTTTAATTCACATCCATGATTTTATAAAAAATTATTAATTATTTAAAAATTATACATTTATAATCACATAAATCTAATCCTAATAAAATCTTGGAATCTCTAGGTCTTATAATGAATTTTTGAAATAAATTTACTTATTATTTTTCAAACAAATTTTTTATTTAAAAATATATAGTTTTAGATATTTATTATGTACTTATTATCATGAAATTATAAATTGATTAATACCTCCGGATAATAATTCATTTATAATGACATTTATTGTAAAAAAATAGGCTACTTTCTAGAATTCATTATAGAGTTTTTTTTATTAGTTTGGATGTAGGTTTTGGGTCATTTTTAACACCTTCTTTCATTGGATGACATATTCATTAAATGTGGGTTATATTGTTTTACTATATATATATAACACCCCAAGATTTTATGAAAAATAATCTTTTTAATTTCTTTAATTTCTTGTGTTGTACGCTACACCAAAAGGAGCTTGCACAACACGCATCCCTGACTTGGCTTTCACTATACGCAATCGCGACCTTCCACGATAGTATGTGTTGTACGCAATACCGAGTGTCGCTAAACAACGATGTGTTATAAAAACTAGACGTTATGAATATTAATACCCACTTTTTGAAATTTGATAAATTTTATCATTCAAAATGGACTTCATTTTTGGATTCAGAAAATCGAAATTATCCTAGGGTGAAATTTTGGTATTTTTCTGAAAACTTTTAATTTTTGATGAATAGTGAGAACACTGGGTTACTATTTAAAAACCGACATTTTATTTAAATAATTATTTATTTTATTTAAATTTATTTTAGGTAAAAATTGATACATAATACCTATATAAGTTCAATGTAATTAATTGGAGTCAGTTTATAATAATTTTAGATATATAAAAATTTTATTGAACTTTTCACAGTCTTTTGCCCACCTCCTAAGAGAATTTTAAAATTTACATAAAACTTAATTTTACTGCTTATGTGAAAGGAATTTCAAAAATCCGGGAGACACGGTTGATTTAAGTAAGTAAAATGTGGTTCAATGAGATGAAAATAATTTTTGGTAAATAGTAACTTTTTACTTTTTTTACCACGGTTAAAAGTAAATAGGGTAATTAAGGGTAAAAATGATATTATTATTACCCTAACACATGCCCTAATTCTATTGGATAAGTGTAATTTGTCCAAAAAAACCTTAGGAATAAAATATGACCATTTAGGCCCACTTGGATTAGATTAGGACATTTATTGTTAATTTATTTAAAGAAGTGTTAAATTAGTTAAAATCAATGTTAAATAAGTAGATAATTTTTAATATAAGGTTATACATAAATAAATTCGATTATATATATTCATTATAAAGATAAAAATATTTCCTACATAATGGTATTTTATTTGTAATTTTTCAACATTAAATAATTTAATTTAATTATGACACAATGATGATGCAGTAATTATCTTAGTAATGAAATATTGACATAATTGATGTATAAATACCCAAATAAATGTATGTTGGGACTATTTATGAATTCCACTTATTTTATAGGTTAATATGACATGTTATAATTTATTTAAGTAACTTTTTTTGAACTAATATTTCATTTATGATTTTGAAAAAAATCAATTACTAAATAGTGTCAAAATTGACATAAAAGAGTTTTTAAAATAAATATTATATTATTAGTTGTTATTTTATTCCTAAAAATCTATGGTTCATCCAAATGACTTATATATGGTTATATATATTAATAATAAACAACTTGGGGTTCTTTTGTCTTGTTATCATAAGTTTATTAACCTTATAGTGTAAGAACACAAAAATCCATGGTAAAAGTAAAATTATCTAACTTAAAGTTAAAACTAAATGATAAGGTTAAAATAGTAAACTAAACTTGTCCAAATTCAATAGGATGAGAGGATTTCGACCCATCCCCACCTTAGCTTCGAAATAACTCAATTTGGATCTATTAAAAACCGAATATGACTTTATAATAAAATAATATTTTTAGTTATTCCAAAGGTGCCCCTCTCCTCCCTTATAAAAGGGCACCTCCTCCCTCTCTTACTCACACCACTTGGAGCCTTCAAGATCGGCCAACCCCTGAAAAATTATCTTCCCCAATTCCATAGAAAAATCCTAGAGGTCCTGGTCTTCTTCAAAGACCAATTTTAGTGCCCTAAGAGGAGGACTCAAAGAGGCGCTTCAAAGAAGAGGTAATGTCTGTTACCGATTCTTTCAACTTTATTTCTTCTTCCACTTATTCTTATTGAGTTGTTTAATTGTGAAGTAATAACATTAGTATCACTAATATACTGATATGTTATTATAAGTATGAAATAACCCTATTTCACCATCTATCCATCCTACGGAAAACAAAATCACCGCGCGTGCGTACCTACGGAATACGGTCTCCACACAATGGTGTAATCTATTTTCCACCACCACCTTACTTGGATGGGTATAATGGTGTACATAATAACTATATATGATTATTGTAAATCTATTTTGATTTTGAAATAGTATACATACACTCCAATAAAATTCCATGATCATGATAATGATATCATCGTTCGTGCGTACGTACGGACTACCGTCTCCACAACGCGATGAGATTCATTCTCCATGTTAACCATTCATGAATGATTATAAAGTATATATAATAATTACTAATGAAATATATGACATAATAATGATACTGGATTTATGCATATATATATATATATATATATATATATGTCATCTACTTAATTCCATTCAACTCAATAAGGAAACGAAAACAGCGTTCATGCGTACGTACGGCCTACCGTCTCCATGAACGGTGTATTTCTTTCCATTTACTGATCTATTATATATATGTATATTATGAATATATATTATATATAAATAATTTTTTATATTTTGGAATTATGTAATCATGATCTACGTAATCAAATTAATAATTGCAAGTCAATACACGGACGACAAATGAAAAGATTTTACCCAAAACACTCTTTAACAAGGAATTTACAAAAGAACGGGTAATATAAAGTCATAAGTGAACCATATATGATATCATAACAATGAGTATGATTCTGGAATAAGTCAATGACATTATTTAAATCATTATAGAGGAGTTTTGGACACTTACAAAGAAAATCAAACCTAAGTTAAGGGATAATTTTGCAAATCTCATTTTTATCCGAGGTTGCTTATTCATACGTATTTACTGGGGATATTTCTATCATCCATGTCCATGTTTTATAAAAGTTCTTTCATGTATGTTTAAAGTCATTTTTACTCATTTTTGACTTTTACTACATGGTATGTAAGGAATATTTCTTTTGTTTACGTTACGAGGTTCTCTTTTTACTTTTCCGGTAAAAGTACGAGAAGAAAGTTTTTTTAACTTATACGGCGTGAACGGATTTTTACGGGTTCATAACGCCTCATTTTCAAGAAGATTCCTATAAAAGATTTCATTTTTATTTTCAACAAAACCCTTATCTTTTAAAATTGCATTGAATTTTGTGAAAAGAAAATGATTTTAAAGAAGAAAAGATATTTTCCTCAAGAATTCATTCCATGTGTTTTGTCAAAACTAATTTCCGTCTAAGATGACAGTATTTCACATGTGTATGTTTCAAGTAAAATATATCTATGATTTAAATGGTTTCAATTTTCTTATGATGAAATGATATCAATTGTTTATGGATTATGTTATGATGGCATGATGTTTAAGAATCCCATTTTATTAGACGGGTTATGCTATGATGTATGATTTATGATTTTGTGGCACACAAAAGAATGATTTAATTATGAGATGGGTGGGACATATATCTCCCTCCAATGCATTGGGTAAATATTTTATATCTCATGAGATAGACATGGATATAACGGTAGGTTAAACCGGTTCAGTGAAACAGGACTAAAACGAGGAGTGAACTCTATTCAGAAATGGACTTTGTCTACTAAGATAGTCTTGGAAATGAGTGTTGACTAATAATAAATGATTATATATGATTATTTGTGTATGCCAAAAAGTTTCATGTTTTGATTTATGATTATTAGGATTACATTTCACTACTATTATTTATCCCATGTTATGATATTATGATCTCTTTTGCAGGTTAAGATTTCCAAAATGTTATGTTAGTATGAATATGATGTGATTGATATTTCTTTTGTTTACCCTTAATGAGAATTTGAGCTCACCCTTTTATGTTTTCTTTTCCCCAGGATATAAAGAAAGGTTTTAGGTAAAAAAATAATGATCTTTATGGGAGATGTTGATGATCTTTCACCATGATTAGAAGATTATATTCCGAGTTTCCAAAGACACTAAACTATTACGGTCCTTGTGTGTGTGTTTTTGTTATGTACTAAGGATTCCGCAAAAGTAATGTAATTTCCATGTACGTTAGGCTTCATGTCTCTACAGTTGGTATCAGAGGAAAGGGTTAGTCAACCATTGGAAACTAGGATGCGAGAACTTTTAGTGAGATCCCTAGAGATATTTCTATGGTATGTCTTGGGATGTCCCTAAGGTTAAGTATAAGTATAGGTTATAGTACTAGAATTACGGTAACCCAAGATGTTAGATATTGAAGGTACTCCCCCTTTATTATGTTGTTTTCCCTAGCGTGATTTTTGCCTCTCACACTATTCTTTTTAGGTTTTAGACGATGGCTAGAACCCGAAGGAACCGTGTTGATCAATGTAATGGACAATGCAATGATTGTCCTCCTGAACAAACAAATGTTAGGGGAGATGGAGTGAAAAATCTTATTGCTATACTTACACAAGATATAAATCATTCTGGACATACAAATGAGCAGAGAAGGGAACAATATTCTATTGAGTCCTTCATGAGGCAATGTCCACCTTCTTTCAGTGGGTCCTCTGATCCACTTGTTGCTGAACAATTGATCAGTACTACTGAAAAGATATTTTCAGTTCTTCAATGTTCTGAGCATGATAAAGTCATCTTAGCTGTGTATCGTTTGGAAGGTGATGTTGATAAATGGTGGAATCTTATCAAGAATATGAGGCCAAGTGATGAAATTGAGTCCATGGAATGGGACGAGTTCAAGAACTTATTTTTAAATAAGAATATACCTCGTATTCTTTGAACAAAGATGGAGAAGGAGTTTCTTGAACTTAAGAAAAAGGATGATGAATCAGTCGGTATATACGAAGCAAATTTTACAAGGCTTGCAAGGTATGCATCTGGATTTATCATCCAACCTGAAAGTAAAGTTGATTGATTCTTTAGTGGCTTAAAACCAAATATTCAAAGGGTATTAGCTATAAGATACTTTAGTAGATATGAAGAAATTGTGCGCTGTGATATTAAGGTAGAAATGGAAGTCGGTGTTATATATCAATCTCATGGTTTTGACAAGAAACGAAAGATGGAGTTCAAGGTGAAATCTCAAAATAATGGTGAAAAGAAGATGAATGTTTCCTTATGCTCCAAATGTGGAAAAAAGCATGGCAGAGATTGTCTTAAAGGGACTAGAAAATTTTTTATGTGTGGAAAAGAATATCATCAAGCAGGTGAGTGTCTAAGTAATGGAAAAAGGGTTTCTAATGGTGTGAATAAAGAAAAGACTACAGAGAACGCACCAACAACACTTCAATGCTTCAAGTACAATGAAATGGGGCATTATGCTAATCAATGCCCTAATGCAAGGGTAAATGATGATTGACATGAGCAACCACTTAAGGCAAAGGTCAAAGGGAAGTCACATGAAATCATTATTGGTGATGCTGAATATGAAAATGATGAGAGGGAATGATTAAGTGTTTATGTAATGGGATTCCAAAATATTGTTGTATATAGTATCGTGGAATATTGGACTATTTATGTATTGGTCTATTGTGGTTTTCAATAATTTGATGGTACCGGTAACCATGGAAGGTGATTGAGATATTCTTGGTAAGAAGATGGTTTGTGCATAATGAAGGGATAAGAAGATAATGAGATGTTTGATTGTATTCATGAGCACGTGATTGATATAAGAACTAAGTGATATCATGGTTTGAGTATAATGAATTTTGAGGATTTTGGTATGTGGAAAGTGCTAACATTTAACTGCATTCATGTTTTCACTAAGGCTCAATGGGTATTCATTCTTCAAGAGAATACATGATTATGGTATTCACAAGTTTTTAATTTGACCAAAAAGATATATCTTATGATATATGGGGGATAAATGATGGCATTCCCGTGATTGTTATGTGACATTTCATGTAATCATTTTCTTTATACTATGAGCTTGGACCGAAGTATTTTAGATAACCCTAAAGATTGGAATGGATTATGTTGGACATAAGTTATTATTGTTTAAGGATAGAACTTTTTTTGATATTATTGTTGGGATGTTATAGTAATATAGATTTAGAAAAAGGACAACCTGCAGGACGGGCGACAGCCCATCGCATCGGACAAAGCTGCCGGAATCGAACCCACAACCGATGTGCGACTGGCCTTTATCGCCTACCACTGGCCTACATGAAGTCCCTGGTTAGTGGAAACTATATTTATTTTATTACGCAGTATGATATATGAAGTATAAGTTCATTTTTTGGAAGCTTATACGATTAACCTCACCATAGATGGACTTATGTATATTTGATAACTTTTTCTAACCTTTTATTTGAAATAGATGGAATGAATCATCATTCTATCACTTGATCTGCTAAAACTTCATAAATGAAAAATTCAACTTCATTTCTTTAAGAGATGAAGTGGAAATTGTTCAAAGCACCAACAATAGTGATATTGTACCAAAATCAAGCAAGTATTTCTTCTAATTCAAAATTTTCAACTTTAGGGAAATGATATTGAAAACCAAAAATGTTGTCCTAGTGCCCTTATATCTGATGAATCAGATGGTACCTTTGATCATCACAAATCTATGGATTAGTGACTGCTGGATTTTCCATAGCCATGTTCTCTACCACTCTCCATCAGAACATGATGGTTAGATTTCTCTTCCATATCCATATTTTCACCTATGTGGAATCCCAGTGATTAGTTTATTGGGGTAACCCTTACGTTTCATACTTATGTTTTTAAAGATTGGTTTTGGTATTCCTTTTTACGATGTGGGTTTCTATTAAGGAAACTTTTGGGTAGTAAACCATTTATAACCACGACGAATTTTGAGGGAAAAATTCATTTTAAGGGGGGTAGAATGTAACACCCTGAGATTTTATGAAAAATATTCTTTTTAATTTCATAAATGTCTTGTGTTTTACGCTACACAAAAATGAGTTTGCACAACACCCTTCCCTGACTTGGCTATCACTACACGCAATCGCTACCTTCCACGATAGCGTGTGTTGTACGCAATACCGAGTATCGCTAAACAACGATATGTTATAAAAACTAGCTATTATGAATAGTAATACCCACCTTTTGAAATTTTATAAATTTTTTCTTTCAAAATGGACTTCATTTTTTGATTCAGAATATCGAAATCTACCTAGGGTGAAATTTTGGTATTTTTCTAAAAACTTTCAATTTTTGATGAATAGTGGAAACACTGGGTTACTATTTAAAAACCGACATTTTATTTAAATAATTTTTTATTTTATTTAAATTTATTATAGGTAAAAATTGATACATAATACCTATATAAGTTCAATGTAATTCATTGGTGTAATTTTATAATAATTTGAGATATATAAAAATTTTATTGAACTTTTTACCGTCTTTTACCCACCTCCTAGGAGAATTTTCAAATTTACATAAAACTTAATTATATCGCTTCTTTGAATGAAATTTAAAAAATCTGAGAGACACGGTTGATGTCAGTAAGTAAAATGTGGTTCAATGAGATGAAAATAATTTTTGGTGAATAGTAACTTTTTACTTTTTTTACCATGGATAAAATTAAATTGGGTAATTAAGGGTAAAAATGATATTATTATTACCCTAACACATGTACTAATTCTATTGGATAAGTTTAATTAGACAAAAAACAACCTTATTAATAAAATATGACCATTTAGGCCCACTTGGATTAGATTAGGACATTTATTATTAATTTATTTAAAGAAAGGTTAAAATAGTTAAAATCAAAGTTTAATAAGTAGATAATTTTTAATATAGGATTATACATAACATAAATTTGACTATAAATATTCCTTATAAATCTAAAACGATTTCATACATAATGGTATTTTATTTTTAATTTTTAGACATTAAATAATGTAATTTATTTATGACACAATGGTGATGCAGTAATTATCTTATTAATGAAATATTGACATAATTGATGTTATAAATACCCAAATAAATGTAATTTGGGACTTTTTATGAATTACACTAATTTTATAGGTTAATATGACATGTTAGTATTGGTTTAAGTAACTTTTTTAGAACTAATCATTCTGTTATGATTTTCACAAAAATCAATTACTAAATAATGTCAAAATTGACATAAAATAGTTTTTAAAACAAAAATTATATTATTAGATGTTATTTTATTCCTAAAAATCTGAAGTTCGGCCAAATGACTTAGATAAGGTTATATATATTAATAATAAACAACTTGGGGTTCGTTTGGCTTGTTATAGTATGTTTATTAACCTTATAGTGTAAGAACACAAAAAGCTACGGTAAAAGTAAAATTATCTAACATAAAGTTAAAACTAAATGATAAGGTTAAAATAGTAAACTAAACTTGTCAAAATTCATTTGGATGAGATGATTTCGACTCATAACCACCTTATCTTCGAAATAACTCAATTTGGAGCTATTAAAAACCGAATATGACTTTATAATAAAATAATATTTTTTGTTATTCCAAAGGTGCCCCTCTCCTCCCTTATAGAAGGGCGTCTCCTCCCTCTCTTCCTCAACCCACTTTGAGCCTTCAAGATCGTCCAACCCCTGCCAAATGCTCTTCCCCACTTTCCTAGAAACATCATAGAGGTCCCTTAATTCTTCAAAGACCTATTTTAGTTACATAAGAGGAGGACTCAAAGAGGCGCTTCAAAGAAGAGGTAATGTCCGTTACCGATTCTTTCAACTTTATTTCTTCTTCCACTTCTTCTTCTTAGGTTCTTTCATTAATAAGTATTAAAATCAGTATCACTAATATACTTATATGTTATTATATGTATTAAACAACCCTATTTCACCATCTATCCATCCTATAGAAAATGAAATCACCGCGCGTGCGTACGTACGGAATACCGTCTCCACGCCGTGGTGTAATATATTTTCCACAACCACCTTACTTGGATGGGTATAATGGTGTAAATAATAACTATATATGATTATTGTAAAGTGATATTTATTCTGAAATAGTATACATACACTCCAATACAATTCCACGATCATGAGAATGATATCATCATTCGTGCGTACGTACGGACTACCGTCTCCACGACGCGTTGAGATTCATTCTCCATGTTAACCATTCATGAATGATTATAAAGTATATATAATAAGTAATAATGAAATATATTACATAATAATGATACTGTATTTATATGTATATATATGTATGTCATCTACTTAATTCCATTCAACTCAATAAGGAAATGAAAACAGTGTTCATGCGTACGTACGACCTACCGTCTCTATGAACGGTGCATTTCTTTCCATTTACTAATCTATTATATATATGTATATTCTGAATATATATTATATATAAATCATTTTTATATTAGGTAATTAAGTAATCATGATCTATCTAATCCTATGAATAATTACAAGTCAAAACACGGACGACAAATGAAATGATTTTACCCAAAACGCTCTTTAACCTGGAATTTACAAAAGAACGGGTAATATAAAGTCATAAGTGAACCATATATGATATCATAACAATGAGTATGATTCCGGAATAAGTAAATGACATTATTTAAATCATTATACATGAGGTTCGGACACTTACGAAGCTAATCGGACCTAAGGTATGAGATAATTTTTCAAATCTAATTATTATTCGAGATTGCTTATTCGTACGTATTTACTGGGGTTATTTCTATCATCCATGTCGATGTTTTATAAAAGTGTTTCCATGTATTTTTAAAGTCATTTTTACCCATTTTTGACCTTTAATACATGGTATGTAAGGAATCTTTCTTTTGTTTACGTTATGAGGTACTTTTTTTACTTTTCCGGCAAAAGTACAAGAAGAATGTTTTTTTAACTTATTCGGCGTGAACAGATACTTACAGTTTCATAACACCTCATTTTCAAGATGTTTACTCTACAAGATTGCATGATTATTTTCAAAAAAACTCTTATCTTTTAAAATTTCATGGAATTTTGTGAAAAGAAAATGATTTTAAAGAAGAAAGGATATTATCCTCAAGAATTCTTTTCGAGTGTTTGGTCAAAACTATTTTCCATCTAAGATGACAGTATTTCATATGTGTATGTGTCAAGTAAAATTTATATATGATTTAAATGGTTTCATTTTTCTTATGATGAAATTATATCAATTGTTTATGGATTATGTTATGATGGCATGATGTTTAAGAATCCCATTTTATTACATGGGTTATGCTATGATGTATGATTTATGATTTTGTGGCTCACGAAAGAATGATTTCATTATGAGATGAGTGGGACCTATATCTCTCTCCAATGCATTGGGTAATGATTTTATATCTCATGCGATAGACATGAATGGAATGGCAGGTTAAACCGGTTTAGTGAAACAGGACTGAAACGAGGAGTGAACTCGGTTCAGAAATGGACTTTGTCCACTACGATAGTCTTGGAAATGAGTCTTGACTAATAAGAAATGATTCCCTATGATTATGTGTGTATTCCAAAAAGATTCATGTTTTTAGTTATGATTATTTGGATTACATTTTACTACTATGATTTATCTCATTTATGATATTATGATCTCTTTTTCAGGTTAAGATTTCCAAAATGTTATGTACTTATGAATATGATGTGATTGATATTTCTTTTGTTTACCCTTACTGAGCATTTGAGCTCACCCTTTTATGTTTTATTTTCCCTAGGATATAAACAAAGTTTTTAGGTAAAAAAGGATGATATTTATGGGAGATATTTAAGATCTTTCACCACGATTAGAAGATTATATTCCATGTTTCCAAAGACACTAAACTATTACGGTCCTTGTGTGTGTGTTTTTGTTATGTACTAAGTATTCCTCAAAAGTAATGTAACATCCATGTACGTTATGCTTCAGGTCTCTACAATATATATATATGTGTGTATATGTGTTAAAGTCATGGATATTTAATGTCTCTGTATGATGAAGGATTTCATAGTATTATGGAGAATCAAATATATGAAAAATTCAAATATTAATTAAACTAAACAAAAAGACCAAATTCATTATAGTGGAGAAAATAGAGTAGGAGAGAACCTATCAACACCCATATCCTAAATATCTAAATACTATTACAACCTACAAAATCATGAGAACCAATTTTATGTAATGCATAGAAATGTGTGTATTTTTTACAAAAATGAATGAATTTTAATACTTGTTTGAATGAATGTGAAAAAATAGTAGAAATAAATCAATTAGAATGATGCATCTTGTATTTAGTTGTGGTATATTGTCACATTTATGGTTCTGTTGGTACATTATATCACTCTAAGAAAAGAAGAAACATTAATAAAAATTAAAAACAAGTATTTTCAATTCCCTTCATGTGAACAGGAGAATGAACTAAAAATCTTGACTTCTTATGTAAAATGATACTGAAAGATTTATATAAATGTACAATTAAAGTTCATTATTAATTTAACTCTTTTGAAATTTAAATTTTAAATTCATTCATATCTTAAATGACCTTTACAATAATATGAATCTTGAATGTAACCGGGGTATTCTATTTTTTAATGTTATTTCTCATATTTTAGTTCTACATTAACCAAGACATTTTAAAAGCATTTTCACTGGTTATATTAACTATTTTTATTACCCTAGGGTCCCCAGAAAATACACTTATTAACCATTTGATGATACAGTTTATATTTCTTAGGATATATACAAATGTTTTCATAGTTTTTCATTATTTTTTTGGAATCAATAAATTTTTTTTACTTTATGAAAATATATTTTTATTCTTTTCATAGATATTTGATATTTTGGAGCCCCCCTAAGGACCTTCCAATAGGTTCATGTTTCATTGTATATTTTATATGATGTACTATTATATACATTATGAAAAAATTTCATTCACGGTTGTAGAATTTAATTGTTTTATACTCTTATAAATACATGTAATATCCATCGTGACTTAGAGGTGTTTCTATTAGGACTAAAAAATTTTATGTATTTTTTTACATAAAAATATGATCATTTTTTATAATTACTAAAAACATGTTATAGTACATATATATTAAGTTACATGAATTAGTATATGAGTTTAAAAATTGGATGAAAAATGTTTTTTACTCTTATTTAAATGGGTTTATTTTGATATTTAAATGTCATTTATATTAATTTTTTTGATTGAAAATCAATATTATGGTCTTATTTTGTAATTTCTGTTAAAAAACAATTAGAGAACATTTTAGTAGTGATAATTTTTTGGTAAGTGTTTTAATATAGTTTGAAATTGTTTTCTTATTTTACTTATTTAAGTTGGATTGTTAAAAACATTATGTGAAATCATTTTTTAGAAATTAAAAAAATACAATTTATTCATTATAACAGTTTTTCAATCATGATTATATTTATAATTGTTTTTGTAATTATTAAATTTTGTATAGCATTTAGAATTTATGATAAATAACTTTTTTTAATTTATTATTATGTTTTGATTTTGTTTAGTGGTTCTATATTAAAATTGATAGATATAATTTTTTATAAACACAAAAACACGCTTGAGGATAATTTTTCATAAAATATTTTTAAAAAAATTTGGTTATTAAAATTTTATAAACCATTACAGGTCTTGAATTATCATTTTAGATGATTGTTTTATTTTCTAATTTCCATTTTTCATGATATTTTGAAGCTTCGATGCAAGGGATAGATTTGGAGAGGTGACTAGAAGGATAATAAATTAAATGCCACATGTTACGCATTATATAATGATTAGGGAATAAGGTAAAAAGTAGATCAATGGTAGGGTAGACAATAAAAAAAATTCTAAAATGTTTTCTTAATCATAACATATGCTGCCGAAAATTAAAAAACCCCATTTTATTTCTTTATAAGTAGAATATTATTTTCTATGGATGGGATCATGTTATAAAACCATATTATTTATTATATTGATAATATATATTAATTTCTTTCATAAAAAAGTTTTACTTTGAAAATATTAAACATTGAAATTCCATAAATAAAATATTATTTTTATTCCCATAAATTTGTTTTTTTGTGTAATTAATTTCATGTGTTATGTGGTTAGGGTTAGGATATGAGATTATTTTTAGAGGATCAGGATTAATTTATTGGATTATCGATTAGGATAGTGTTAGTGTGTTGGGTCCTATTTAGGGTGGTGTTTTAGGGTATGGTTATTAGTTAGGGGTTAGGGATTTAGTTTTGTAGTTACATTATGTTTTGATTTCAGTTATATGGGCTATATATATGGGTTTGGGTTAGTGTTTAGGTTTGGGTATGTTAGGTTAAGGGTTTAGGGTTGAAGAGTGGGGTGTGATGTTATTGTTTATTTTTAAGAGTTATGTTTATGGTTTATGTTTAGTTCTATGTGATGAGGATATGATTGAGGGTTACTGTTGGGGTTTGGGAGGGTGGGGTTATGTTAAAGTTGAGGTAGAGAGGTCAAAGTTTAGGTTATGGTGTAAAATTTGGGGTTTTATTTTATTTTATTGAATATGTTGATGGTTAAGAGTTGGGGGATTAATTTTATAGTATATTATTAGGTTTTAGTTTTAGATTTAAGTTGGGTTATATATTTTTTAGGAGGACTGTATAATTTGGTTTTGGGTGGTAATGTTTAGGGATTAGTGTTAGGCAATATGATAACTTTATGTCGGGTCGTATTTATGTCGAGGTGGGTGGTTATGTATTTGTAAGGGGGAGGTAGTGTTTAGGAATCAGTTTTTCAGTGTATGTTTAAATTTAGGTTAGGTTATATTTACATTTATGTTGGTGTATGTTTATATATTAGGGTTTTGGTAGTGTTATGTTAGGATTTAGATTAGAGGGCATGTGTTATGCTGGTGGGGGTTTAGGGTTTAGGGTGTATCATTTATTAGTGATGTGGGGGGGGATAATATATGTTCATAGTTTAGGTTTAGTTTTATGTGATAGGGTTATGATTATGGGTTGTGGTTTGGGTGGTGGTATTAGTTTTTGGGATTACGGTGATGTGTAGAGCATAAAGGATAGATTTTTCAGTTAGTTCTATGGTTAATATTTAATTTTACTATGTAAGGGTGATGTGTGGGGTTAGTGTTTCTGTTTAGATTTCAGAGTTGTGATTGATGTTGGGGGTGTTTATAGTTTAGGGATTAATATTGAGGTAGGATGTTTGAGTTTAGGTCAGAGATTATGGTTTATAGTTTAGGATATGAGTTAGGTTTTAAGGTTATGTTTATGGGTTATGGTCGGGGATTCATTGGATGACTATTAGGTTTAGGGTTTTTAGGGAGGAAGAGAGGTTAGAGTATTGGTTTATAGATTAGATTTAATTTTAGTATAAAGGGTTATGTTAATGAGTTGAGGTTTAGGGTTAGAGATAAGTTTTAGGGTGTATGTTTGGAATTATGTTTAGGTGTTGGGGGTATAATTATGGTATAATTTTATGGTTTTAGTTTATATTTATTTTGGGTTATCAATAAATTGAGGTGGGTGTTTTTTTTAGGGGTTAGGGGTGCAGTATTGTAAGGTTTTGACTTAGTTTAGAATGGTTATGTGTAGGGTTTATGGTAATTTTTAGAGTTTAGATTTATGTTGTGGTGTTAAACATAGGTTTAGGTTTTGGACGATGTAGAGAGGTTAGATATTTGATTTTGATGCGAGGGTTATAGTTTCTAATTAATATTAGAGATTAATGGTTTGGTAGAGGGATAATTATAAGGATTATGTGTTAGGTATACGTTATAGGATAGAGGGGATGTTTTTTTGGGTTGGGTTTTAGGTTGAGGTCTGGGGGTATTTAGGGATTAGTGTATAAGGCCCCAGCCTTAAACCTTACTTAATCATGAGTTATTACAAGCTTACAAAATGAGGATCTTTTTAGGTTTAGAGTTTTATAGAATTAGAACATAAAACTTGCATTACATTCCACATTTAAACAAAGTGGTTACATAAAGATAGTATTCATTTTTTTCCATCAATAGAAACATATTTAAAATAAAACAAGGATTCTTTCTTGACACTTCCTTGACACTATCATCATATCATGTACCTTTCCCTTGACCTGGGAAAAACATTTCAAAAAAAACTTGGGATGAGCATAAAAAGTTCAGTATGGGTTATAAAAATATGGAAAGGAAACATAAGTTCATATATACATAAGAATGAAATAATACATTACCCATAAAACATAAGCACTTTAACATACCTCATCAAATAATGAATAAGTCATTGAAATAAAAAGACATAAAGGTAACTTGAGGCATTCATAACATTCTTATGTAGGGAGTAACCCTCTTGGTTACGTTTGGAATACCCATCACAGAATATTCCCTAAATCTCTTCAAAAAAACCTTAACGTTTCACTCCTTCGCATTACCCAATGCATTGGAGAGCTATATCGGGCTCACCCGCCCTTAGTTTATCATAGAAACACCCGTCTTCATAACAATGCCCAAGAACCATAACATAATAGTATCACATAAAACATACATAAAGGAAACATAACATTTCCACATTTCAATCACAAGATATCAATAACACAGTGATATAACAAAAAAATTATCAAAACCATTTTAAATACCAAAATAAATGAAAAGTAAAACATGGTATTTATTTTTCTTTAAAAAAAGGTATGGCTTGTAGAGGAAGCCGAAACTCAAATAATGGTCACGGTGGCGGAGAAGTCGTTTTCACCGCATACATACGACAAAAAACATTCCCTTTTTTCATTTAGTAAACGCTTCGTATAAAAAATATTCCTTTTAAATAAACATAAAAGTAAAAGGTTTTTATACACCATATAAAATAATGTTTTGTATAAAACGAAATATTCCTCAATGAAAGGAGATTGAGAAGAAGTCCCATACCTCGTATCCGACTTGACTTGATCGTTCTTTAATCTCTTGAATAATAAACTTGAGTTAATTTCTACTTGCTTAAGAACCCTTTTCAAGTTCATTATTCCTTTTATATCACTTATTACCATGTCATGAACACTATGTAATTTTTTTAGTTAATAGCGGTTGTTTTAACGATCATTGGTACTTGAGTCAAAATATGCGCTTTATAATTACAATTTTTTCATGTATCCATTATATCCAGAGTTATAATCAGGATTTATATATCAGATATATCATATATATCCAGTATATACATTCATTTATAATATTACACAACATTTAGAGGTAAGAAATGAAATGCACCGTTGATAGAGACGGTAAGTCGTACGTACGCATGAACGCTAAATTCATTTTAATTTAATATTTTATGGAATTAAAACATAATGATACATAATAGTATTTTAATTCCAGTATGGTATCATATATAATATCATTAAATATATCATTTATATGTACCACATATGGTATTAACGAATCAAATCACTTTGAGGGGGCGATAGTCCGCACTTCATAAAATGAAGATATCGTGTTTACCCATAATGGAAACCATAAAGGTATGCCATAAATGAAAAATCCAGAAGCTTAAGTAAAACATTAACATATTATATATCATATATAAATATAGTTTCATCTTAATGGACCCCATTGAAGGTGTTAAAATAATGATGAACAATCATCGTTTCGGGAGGCAGAAATTCATCATCCACGGAAACAGTATGTTCTTTAACCATTAGATGTAGGTATGTGTATGTGAAGCTATAATACTTACTATAACAACATCCTACTATATGGAAGATACTGGTGTTGTTACAAAAGAAATGAATAAATAGAGTTTAGGGGGTTGGAGATGCAAAATAAAACAAAAGGACTCAAGTGAATACATTACCTTAAAATCGGGTAACTACCATTGGTTTGAGCTCTAAGGATTCCGTGGGAAGACTTCTGTCCAAAGTGAGGCTTCTAGGAGTAAGATATGGATTTGTAGAGACATAATGGGCAGGGGTTGGCCGATCCATAGGCTTTGGAATTGTGGGTAAGGAGGTAGAGGTGGGGTCCTTTATAAGAGGAGAAGAGGGGCACTCCTGGAAAGTAAAGAAATGATACTTTATTTTAAAATGAGTTTCGGATTAAAAAAGGCACCACATTGATATAATTCGAGGATAAGGTGATATGGGTTCGAAATATACCCATCCAATAGGTTTTGGACATGTGTAGGTCATAGATTTTACATTATCTTTTCATTTTATTTAAATCCTTTATTAATGAGGTAATCGCTATGTCATCATGATGTCAAAAATAAATTAATTTATTTAATGTATAAAAATTATAAAACAAATATCATGATGTATGAAATCTATTTATATTTCTAATGAATATTTATATTCAAAACTCTGACTTGTATAACCCCATGTAAAAATTGTTTTAGTAAAACGTCTCATGTTTGTGTCATTTTTACTTTTACATTAAATAAAAAGTTATTTATGTCATTTCCCAACCAAAGTGGTTCCATGGGGTCCCCAAGTTGACCCATGGATTGTATTGGTCAGCCATGACACATAAAATTAGGGTATGGAATGTATCAAGCTCATATCATATTATTAAAACATTATTTTTACCTTAAACTACACTAATTACCTCTAATCACGATTAAAAACTTAAAAGTTATTATTCACCAAAAAATTATTTTAATCCTGTTGAACCAAATTTTAATTATTAATGACAACCATGTATGTTGGAATTTGAAAATTCAAACCACAGAGGTGGTAAAATTTCATTTAAATGAAAAAAATCAGTTTTTATAAGTACCACATTGTGGTTTCACTATTCATCAAAATTGAAGTTTTCCAGAAAAAAACCAAAACTTCACCCTAAGCTATATTTGATATTTTGAATTAAAAAATGAAGTCTATTTTAAAAAATTCAAAATATATAAGTTACATTAATTAATTTAATAATTAATTCCCGCCGTTAGAGTAAATAGCGTGTTTTTATGAAACAATAAGTATCAAAAGATTGACACTAGTTTAAGTCCAATTTCAAAGTGAAATTAATTCCAACGAACACTATTGGATTAAATGGTAAAAATATATTCTAATTGAAATTTATAACCAATTCAAAATATAATTTAATCACATAAATAAATTAGATTAAAAAGAGGTTTTGTATTAAAATACAACATTTCTCACTATTCATTAAAAAATGAATTTTATCGGAAAATACCAAAAATTCACAAAAAGTAAATTTTGATGTCCCAATCATAATGAATAATTTTATTTTGACAGAAATAGCTTATAAAATTGTAAAAAGATATATTTAAAAATGCTTTGCCATCAAAAGGCAGTAAAAAAATCTTTTAAAAATATTAGTGTATTCCATGCATAAGATTGGATTTATTCTCATTTTAAGCCTCTCAAAACACTATCTAAATCATTGGTAGAAATAGATAAAAATATCTATTATTGATTACTTACTTGGGATGTTTCATCCTTCCCCCTTTAAAAATTGCATCCCCGCAATTCATTTACTTATCGAACAAGTGGGGGTATTTATCCCTCATTGAATTATCAGATTCCCATGTTGCCTCTTCAATCATGTAGTTTTTCCACAAAACCTTTACCTGATTAATCTACTTATTCCATAAAACTTGCTCCCAATGATCAAGAATTTGGACCGGTTGTTCCTCATAAGATAGGTTCTCTTCCAGCTGAACTACCTCTGGGCTCAAAACATGAGATGGATCTGGCATATAATTTCTCAGCATCGAAACATGAAAAACATTGTGTATCTGAGATAAACTCGGAGGTAAATCCACTCGGTAAGAGACTGATCCAACTATCTCTAGAATTTCATATGGTCCAATGAACCTTGGACTCAGCTTTCCTTTCTTACCAAATCGCATCACACTTTTCGATGTTGAAACTTTGAGAAAAACATGATCACCTACATCAAAAGATAGATCATTCCTCCTGTTGTCTACATAACTATTCTCCCTACTCTGAGCTGTTCGCATGTGTTTCTGAATAAACTGAACTTTTTCTTCCATCTCTTCTACCAATTCTGGTCCCATCAACTTACTTTCACCCACTTTATCCCATAAAGCTGGTGTTCGACACTGCTTCCCATATAATGCCTGAAATGGTGTCGTCTGTATACTGGAATGAAAACTGTTATTATATTAAAACTCAAAAAAATAAAGATGTTGGTCCCAACTTACCTGATAATCCATCGAACAAGCTAGTAGCATATCCTCCAAGGTCTGAATTGTTCGTTCTGACTGCCCATCTGATTGAGGATGAAAAGTTATACTAAAATTTATTTCAGTACCCAATGACTTTTGAAGGCCTTTCCAAAAGTTAGAAGTAAACCTGGGATCACGATCAGATATAATGGATAGAGGAACTCCATGCAACCTGACTATCTCTTTAAGGTACAATCAAGAAAGTTGATCTAGAGAGAAAGTATCTCGAATTAGAAGGAAATGAGCAGGTTTAGTCAAGTGATCAACAATAACCCAAATTTCATTATTTCCTTGAGATGTCTTCGGTAATACCACAACAAAGTCCATGGATATATTCTCCCATTTCCACTCTGGAACTGGTAAAGGCTGAAGCATCCCTTTCGGTAACTGCCTCTCTACTTTAACATGTTAACAAGTCAAACACTTCATTGTAAAATCAGCTATATCTCTTTTCATTCCATCCCACCAATAATACTCCCGCAGATCTTTGTACATATTACTACTACCAGGATGAACTGATAACAGAGAACTATGAGCTTAAAATAACAACTCTCTCTTCAACTGTGAATCAAAAGGCACACACAATCTCTTCCCAAATCTCAAAACACAATCATTATCAATGTTGAATTCAGGCAACTTACCCTTCTGAACTAGCTCTACCTTTTTCTGCAACTCACGGTCTTGCTTCTGTGCTTTCTTGATTCTGTCTGATAGAGATGATCTCACTGATACCTGACACAAAACAGAAGAACTTACTACACCAACAACTTCTATGCCAATTTTCATCAAATCAAAAACCAAAGGATCTCGTTCCAAACATAGCATGGTTAATAAAGCATTACTTTTTCGACTCAAAGCATCAACCACTTTATTTGCCTTTCCCGGATGGTAATGAATTGTACAATCATAATCCTTGATTATGTTTAGCCATATCCTTTGTCTCATGTTCAATTATTTCTGATTTAATATATAATTTAAACTTTTGTGATCGGTATATAATTTACACTTTCATCCATACAAATGATGCCTCCAAATTTTTTAAAGAAACACAACTGTAGCTAATTCCAAATCATGTGTAGGATAATTTACCTCATGAGTTTTTAACTGACATGAAGCACAAGCAATTACCTGATCATTCTGCATTAGGACACAACCAAGTCCTTTCAATGAAGCATCACTGTATATAACAAACACACCATTCCTGGAAGGAAGTGCCAAAACTGGAGAATTCACAAATCTTCCTTCCCGTTCCTAAAAACAATCATCACATTCTTTTGTCCAGATAAACTTAACACCCTTCCGAGTAAGCTTAGTCATTGGACTAGATAACCATGAAATATTTCTAACAAACCTTCGGTAATAGCCTGCAAACCTAGGAAACTACGAATCTCAGTTACATTGGTGGGTCTTGTCTATTCCTCCACAACCTTTGTTTTTGCAGGATCAATAGTTATCCCATCTTTAGAAACAATATGACCAAGGAATGAAATTTTTTGCTACCAAAACTCACACTTGCTGAATTTCCTATACAATTTCATTTATTTCAAGGTTTCCAAAATAACCCTTAAATGTATTTCATGCTCTTTTTTACTTTTATAAAACACCAAAATATATTCAATGAAAACAACCACAAACTTATCCAAGAACTCATGGAAAATTCTATTCATTAAGTCCACGAGCAGGTGCATTGGTTAGCCCAAAAGGCATTACTACAAATTCATAATGGCCATATCTTATACGAAATGTTGTCTTCGGAACATCTTCTTCCTTTACCTTCAGTGGTGGTACCCCGATCTGAGGTCAATCTTTGAAAAATACTGTTCTCCCTGGAGCTGATCAAACAAATCATCGATATGAGGCAAACGATATTTTTTGTTAACAGTAATGTTATTCAAGGCTCTATATTCAATGAAGAGTCTCATCGAACCATATTTATTTTTGAAAAATAAAACTGGAGCACCCCATGGTGATTTTCTAGGTCGAATGAAAGCTTTCTCTAATAAATCTTGCAATTGCTCCTTCAACTCTAAAAGTTCAATTTGAGCCATTCGATAAGGGGGGTTTTGAAATTTTCATAGCATCAGTAACTAAGTAAATAGTAAGCTCAACTTCCTAATCTGGTATTATTCTAGGCAACTCATCCGGAAAAACATCAGGATACTCATTTACCACTGGCACATCATTAATCTGAACAGTTCCTTTATTTTCAATGATGTGTGCAAGGTAACATTCATTTCCATCTTTTACAAGTTTCTCGGCCTCTTCTTATGTTATCAACAGTAAGGGTTCATTCTTTTACACAAACTGAATGTCTTTCTAAAAAGAAACTTATTTAGCTCTACATTCAATCATAGCATGGTAAATAGAGATCCAATCCATACCCAGGATAACATCAAACTCTACTAGAGGTAAAACAATAAGGTTTGCAAGTAGGTTCTTTCCACGGATAAGGATAGGAAGATTCTTATAAATTATTTTTGCCTCAACATTTCCCCCTGGTGTTTTTACCACAAGTTCAGTTGTCATTTCTGGAGATGGTATTCCCATTTTACTAGAAAAGGTTTAAGAGATGAAATAATGTGTAGACCCAAAATCAAACAATATACTGGCATAATCTGAAAAAACAAACAAAGTACCTGATACAACTTCATTTGACGGCCCGACATCTGCTGAAGTAGTTGCAAAGGATTTCACCACCCCTTTCTACTTGTAGTCTAACTGCTTCCCATCACTCAAGCTCTTTGTCGGACAATCATTTTCAGAGTGGCCCATCTCATTGCATTTAAAACATTTCACAAACTGTAAATCAAATTTGGTCTTACCACCACCCTGATCTTTTTCAGTGCAACCACGAGCCGTATGTCCCATCTTACCACATCGATAGCACATTCCAGAATTCAAAAGACATTCCCAAGCATGCCTTTTACCACATTTATCACAAACTGGAAACTTATTTTTCATACCGTCAGACCTTTTTGAAGAATTCTTTCCTTTCTCCTGCCTCCTCGGTCTCTTCTTCTGCTAGTTGTTATAGAACACTTGATCATCGGAAAACTCCATTTCCACCTTCTCAGCACATCAAACAAGCTTTTCTTAACTTTTAAACTCACGATAAGCTAATGCCCTTCGATATTTTGGCTTTAATCATGAGTAAAAACGATTGATTTTACTATCAAGGTCTCGAATAAAATTTGGAGCATACCTTTCCAATCGAGTGAACCTTTCTTCATAGGCATCCACTGAGTATTCCTCTTGCCTCAATTCTAGAAATTGTTTTTCCATCCTAAGTGGAACAACCATTGGAAAATTATTTTCAAGAAACATACCTTTGAATTCATCCCATTCGAGAGCATCAATCTCATCAGCATCCCTGATATTTTTAACCATCGACCACCACTGATCTGCTTCACCCTCTAAACGGTAAATAGCAAGACTAACCTTTTGATTGTCTGAACTCCCCATGACATCAAAAATCTTCTCCAGTGCTTTAATCCACCCTTCAGCTAGCACAGGGTCAGATGATCCTCTGAATGGTGGGGGATGTTGCCTCATGAAATGTTCCACGACTGACATGTTCCCCTACGGTTGATCTGGCTGATCTCGTGCATAGATACCACCTCTATTTATCTCTTGAGTCAAATGCGCCATTACTACAACAAACTGTTCAGTTCCAATTCCGACCATCTCAAGATACTGATTCGGAAGGTTATTTCCTTCTGTATGCCTTCCTAGCACTTCTTCCATGTTTCCTCTGCGGAAAACCATTCTGAACAAACATGTCTTAGATAAAGCAACATGGTAGTCTTCAAATGCTATATCACTTCAATTTGACCAAAAAAAAAATATTTTTGGACAATCATTTAATAGAATTCTAACTCCTAAAGTTATCTAAACCGACTTTTGATACCAACTATAAGGCCCTAGCCTTAAACCTTACTTAATATTGAGTTATTACAAGATTACACATTAAGGATATTTTCAGGTTTATAGTTTTAGAGAATTAGAACATAAAACTTTCATTACTTTCCACATTTAAAAAAAGTGGTAACATAAAGATAGAATTCATTTTTTCCATCAATAGAAACATATTTAAAATAAAACTTGGATTCTTTATTGACACTTCCATGACACTATCATCATATCATGTACCTTTCCCTTGACCTATGAAAAACATTTCGAAAAAACATGGGATGAGCATAAAAAGCTCAGTATGGGTTATAAAAACATGGAAAGGAAACGTAAGTTCATATATACATAAGAATGAAATCATACTTTACCCATAAAACATAAGCACATTAACATACCTCATCAAATCATGAATAAATCATAGAAATCATAAGACATAAAGGTAACTTGAGGCATTCATAACATTCTTACGTAGGGAGTAACCCTCTTGGTTATGTTTGGAATACCCATCACAGTATATTCCCTAAATCTCTTCAGAGAAACCTTAACGTTTCACTCCTTCGTGTTACCCAATGCATTGGAGAGCTATATCGGGCTGACCGGCCCTTATTTTATCACGGAACCACCCGTCTTCATAACAATTCCCAAGAACCATAACATAATCGTATCATATAAAACATACATAAAGAAAACATAACATTTCCACATTTCAATCACAAGATATCAATAACACAGTGATATAATAAAAACATTATCAAAACCATTTTAAATACCAATATAAAAGAAAAGTAAAACATCGTATTTATTTTTCTTTAAAAAAAGGTATGGCTTATAGAGGAAGCCGAAACTCAAATAATGGTCACAGCAGCGGAGAAGTCATTATCACCGCATACATACGACGAAAGAACACTCCCTTTTGTCGTTTAGTAAATTCTTCATATAAAAAATATTACTTTTGAATAAACGTAAAAGTCAAAGGTGTTTATACACCATATAAAATAATGTTGTGTATAAAATGAGATATGCCTCAATGAATGGAGATTGAGACGATGTCCCATACCTCGTATCCGAATTGACTTGATCGTTATTTAATCTCATGAATAATAAACTTGAGTTAATTTCTACTTTCTTAAGAACATTTTTCAAGTTCATTATTCCCTTTATATAACTTATTACCATGTCATGAACAATATGTAATTTTTTTAGTTAATAACGGTCGTTTTAACGATCATTGGTACTTGACTCAAAATATACTCTTTATAATTACAAGTTTTTCATGTATCCATTATATCCAGAGTTATAATCATGAGTTATATATCATATATATCATATATATCCAGTATATACATGCATTTATAATATTACACAATGTTTAGAGGTAAGAAATGAAATGCACCGTTCATGGAGACTGTAAGCTGTACGTACGCATGAACGCTACTTTCATTTCTATTTCATATTTTATGGAATTACAACATAATGATAAATAATAGTATTTTAATTCCAGTATGGTATCATATATAATATTATTAAATATATCCTTTATACGTACCACATATGGTATGAATGAATCAAATCACTTTGAGGGGGCGGTAGTCCGCGCTTCCTAAAATGTTGATATCGCGTTTACCCATAATGGAAACCATAAAGGTATGACATAAATGAAAAATACAGAAGCTTAAGTAAAACATAAACATATTATATATCATATATAAATATAGTTTCATCTTAATGGCCACCATTGAAGGTGTTAAAATAATGATGAACAATCATCGTTTCGGGAGGCAGAAATTCGTCATCCATGGAAACAGTATGTTCTTTAACCATTAGATGTAGGTGTGTGTAAGTGAAGCTAGAATAATTCTTATAAAAACATCCTAGTATATGTATTATACTGGTGTTGTTACAAAAGAAATTAATAAAAATAGTTTAGGGAGTTGGAGAAGCAAAATAAAACAAAAGGACTCAAGTGAAGACATTACCTTAAAATCGGGTAACTCCCTTTGGTTTGAGCTCAAGGGATTCCTTGGAAGGACTTATGCCCAATGTGAGGCTTCTATGAGTTAGAGAGGGATGTGGAGAGACAAAATGGGCAGGGTTTGTCCGAGCCAAAGGCTTTGTAAGTGCGGGTAATGAGGTAGAGGTGGGGGCCTTTTATAAGAGGAGAGGAGCGGCACTCTTGGAAAGTAAAGAAATGTTACTTTATTTTAAAAAGCTTTTTGGATATATAAAGTCCCACATTGATATAATTAAAGGATAAGGTGATAAGGGTTCTAAATATATCTATCCAATAGGTTTTGGACATGTGTAGGTCATAGATATTACATTATCTTTTCATTTTATTTAAATCCTTTATTAATGAGGTAATTGCTATATCATCATGATGCCATAAATAATTTAATTTATCTAATGTCTAAAAATTATAAAAAAACTATCATGATTTAGGAAATCTTTTTAGATTTCTAATGAATATTTATACTCAAAAATACGACTTGTATAACCCCATGTAAAAATTGTTTTAGTAAAACATCTCATGTTTGTGTCATTTTTACTTTTACATTAAATAAAAAGTTATTTATGTCATTTCCCAACCAAAGTGGCTCCATGGGATCCCCAAGTTGACCCATGGATTGTCATGGTCGGACATGACACATCCAATTAGGGTATTACATGTGTCAATCTCATCTCATATTATTAAAAGATTATTTTTAGCTTAAACTACACTAATTACCTCTAATCGCGATTAAAAACTTAAAAGTTACTATTCGCCAAAAAATTATTTTAATCCCATTGAACCAAATTTTATGTATTATTGACAAACATGTATGTAAGATTTTTGAAATTAAAACCACAGAGGTGGTAAAATTTCATTTAAACGAAAAAATCAGTTTTTATAAGTACCACTTAGTAGTTTCACTATTCATCAAAAATTGAAATTTTCCAGAAAAAACCAAAACTTCACCCTAAGATATATTTGATATTTCGAATTCAAAAATGAATCTATTTTAAAAAGTACAAAATATATAAGTTTCATTAATTAATTTAATAATTAATTCTCGCTGTCAGAGCAAATAGCGTGTTTTTATGAAACAATAAGTATCAAAAGATTGACACTAGTTTAAGTCCAATTTGAAAGTGAAATTAATTCCAACGACCACTATTGGATTAAATGGTAAAAATATATTATAATTTAACTTTAAAACAAATTCAAAATATAATCTAATTATATAAATAAATTAGATTAAAAAGATGTTTTGAATTAAAATACAACATTTTTCACTATTCATTAAAAAATGAACTTTATCGGAAAAATACCAAAAATTCACACAAAGTAAATTTTGATGTCCCAATCATAAAGAATAATTTTATTTTGACAAACATAGCTTATAAAATTTTCAAAATATAGATTTAAAAATGGTTTTCCCTCAAAAGGTAGTAAAACAATCTTTTAAAAATATTAGTGTATTCCATGCTTAAGATTGGATTTATTCTCATTTAAAGCCTCTAAAACACAATATAATTCATTAGTAGACAAATATAAAAATATCTATTATTCGTTACTTACTTGGGATGTTACATAGTGTTTAAGTGAATGGTAGGATATTCGACTTTAGGTTTAATTGTTTATTTTATAGTTTAGGTTTTGTTATAGTTTATGTGGATATGTTTAATTATTTATGGTTTGGGTTGGAATGGATTGGTATTTGGTTTAGGGTTTAGAGAGTGGTATAGGGTATATATTTTATGTTATGGATTTTAATTTAATTTAATTCATACAGTTTTGTATAAGTGTTGGGGGTTTATTGGTTGATATTAAATTTAGGGTGTAGGTTTATAATTATGTTTAGTTGGTGGGGGTGTATTTAAAAATAATTTTTATGGTGATGGTTTGGATATATGTGGGGTTATCTATATTTTTTGTGGGGTTATATTTATGGTTTAGGGGTGTAGTAGTGCTTGGATTGGATTTATGTTAAAGGGGTAATGTTCATGGGTAAGGGTTGGGGTTATAGTTTAGATTTATGATTAGTTATCATTATGATTCAGTAGGCGGTATGTAGAATGTCTATTTTTAGGTTGTAGGATTATTATTATGTTGGGTTATCTATTTGTTTAGGTGGGGGTTATGTTTAGGTTTTTTAGTTGAAATAGTGTTATGTTTTTCATTATGATTGATGTTTTTACATAGGAGTTGGGTTTGGTAAGGGGTCAGTGTTTAGGGTGTTATGATTAGAGTTGATGTTTTAAGATTTAGGGGTGGTTGGTTTTTTGTTTTCAGATTAGTTTATGGTTTAAGTATAGTTTTAGGTCAAGAGTGTTTTTAATGTTTGAGATTGGTGTGGGGGTGGTGTTAATGTTAAGGGTTTAGGGTGAGGTGTAGAGATTTGAGTTTCTCTATATGAGTTATGTTTATAGTTTATATTTAATTTTATGGTTTACTGGTGAGGTAATAGGATAATGTAATGGTTTTGGGGTTTTTTAGGTTTGAATTTAGGTAGTAGTGTGGAAAAACACCCAAAATAAACCTAATAGAAAACTGAAAAAATAGAACCAAAATGATTTTTATTTCTTAAGGTTTAGTTTTTGGTGTTCATTTCATTTACCCTTGATGATTTCGGTTTAATTTTGACTCAAAACTAAAGTGAACCTATTATATGAAGTCACACCAATTTAATAATAATATATATATTTTTTGTTTTCCATTAACATGAATAGATTCAATGATTCAATCCCCCTTTCAATGATTATTTAAATTCACCTCTAAAAAATATGAGTTATATTTTTGTAACAATTCATATGTAATATTATGTCACTATGTTGATGATTATGAATAAATTCATCTAATAGATATAATTTGTTACGAATCTCTTTAATACGTTTTTTCAATTAACAAATAACCATTATAGGGTTTAGTGAGACCCACATAAAGAACCAAAAGATTAAGAATAAATAGCCACATTCACTGAAATTAAAAAATAACAGAAAACTACATAAACACGCATAAAGATATTTTTTTTCAAAATAACATCTATTAAATATACTATGTTCCATTTAAATCATTATCAATTATGGTCAATATACAATCCTCTGATAAAATATCCACCACTATCCAAATAGAACACAACGCGAACAATTACAACATTCCCCCATTCATATCAATTCATATGGCAAATGAATTATTTAATGAAACAAATTGGTTAACTGGACACCCAAAATGTAGGAGATCTAGTATTTTAGTGAATATAGAATCACTCAATGAAACGACCTCTATAATTAAATATAGAAAATTTATTTCTAGCCTACCATGGAAAACCTATATCTAATGTAGAATGAAACTATTCTTCTCCATATAATAGAACATCCAAACATGTTCCAAAAAATGGAATGACTGAAAGTCAGAAAAGTACAAGATACCCAACATATTAATCTCCTTAAAATAGAAAATAAAACAAATATAAATCCTATGTAAAACTGAACAAGACCACAATTATTATCTTTATCTCTCCACTTCAATAAAAAAGAATATAGTAGCCTTCTTCTCTAAATCTATCAAACCACATCACTACTACCCTTTCAAATGAAATAAGAATGAACTTATATAATTTCATCTACCAGTTCCTACTTTCGAAGAAACAAATGATGATACATTACAAGATTTAGGTTCATAATGTAGTAATTCAGACCATCATGCATTCAAACATCAAGATGTAACATTAATAGAATATGGACACACTAAAAACCCACCAATTTCATCCACCATAAATCCTCATCATTGTAGAGAGAATATCCAATAAACCATGAATCAAAACATGGAAAATTTAGTCAATTCAATAATGGGATGGGATATTCAACAAATAAATACCGAGAGATATCGTTAGAGTGGGGGATCGAGATTGGTAGGAATGTCAAAAACCAACCCATATACCCTGGTACATTGATACATGTGCTAGTCCTAACAATACTTGAAGGGATTTCCTAATCCCCATGGGCTAGTGACTTATTCTAGGGCTTAATCAAATGGATAAAGATAATTATTTCACCCCAGAAGAAAACAATAAATATAGAACCATAGAAGATAAAAAAAATACAATTTTTATGCCAAACACACTTTGAGGTTAAAAGAGTACCACATGTAGTCAGATAAAAATCCCAACGCATTAAATCATCCAAAATATGGCAAAAAATCAATAACAATAATCTCATAATGTCTACGAAGTGGTATAATTTCAACTCCACTGGTCACCAATATAAAAATAAACCATTTATGCATCAATTTTTTTAAAAATGCATTCATTATTATTTCCAACTTTTATCCAAAACATTATTTCAAAAAAATTATGGAAGGTATGTAAATATGTATTAATTTTTTTTAAAAAATCAATAGAATAGAGTTATTAGACAAGTTATATAATCAATGGAAAGTAACAATCATGTTAAAATCAAGGAACATGTTCATAAGCATTGATGTTTATTAGTTTTAGGATCATGATTGTCACAAAACATCTTCAGTCATAATGACCCAAGATATGTGTAAAAATCCCTAAGAATGAGTCTATCAATGTATCCAATCAACACCTACTTGGGGAAATCTTGTAGAATTTATATTTTTTAGTGATTTCATCATCAACCAGAATTTAGGTAGTTAGCATCGTATAATGCTAATCTCAATCCCATACAAACAGCCTAGAATAACATGAAATTTCAATAGATCAATATTTCAATCATATTAACTCATTTATATCATATCAAATAATAGTTAAAATGATTAATTCTTGTTTTATCATGTTATATCCAGTTAAAAATAAAATCCAAGTAATTCATATAGATCATGTAATTCAAAATAAAATTGTATTTTAACCATTTTAATAAAAAATCAACATAAAATAATTTCATGAAATTTTTTATTATTTCAATTCATATTTCACAAAATTTACCAAATTTTACAAAGGCTGTTAAAAAGGATTTTATTTCTTAAATTCATTACTTTATAAATCAATCATCCAATCCAATAAATTTGAGGAAATAAATTGAGAAAAATGTCAAATAATGTAAAAACATATGGTTTAATGTGTAGAAAAAATCTTTATAGAGCCTCATACCATTAGTCACATGATCAATCAATTACCATAAATAGTAAATGCTATTGAATATTCCACATTAATTAAGATCAAAGTGGAATCCATAGAATTAATATATGTTAAATCGTTGTTTAGAACCACAAGAGATATGAGGATTCATCACCCTTAATGTATTATAGAAGAAAAAATGACACCTTCTTAGGCAAATAGAAATTACATATCTTAAATCGATCAATTTTAGCCACCATCTCATTGATCTGAGAAGCTAGGGGTTGGAGAAGCCAAAATCCTCTCTATAAAGAATAAAATTCTACAGGTTGGAATAGATTAAATTAGTTTTGTTTTCAATTTTTAATGGGAATTCAGGCACCTTAAATAATATATTGGTTAAATTAAAAATATGTTCACGTGGTTTCTAGGTTTAGGACACACAATTATATCTAATATTACTCCCTTACTAGGACTCTCTAGAGTGTTCCATTGTAAGTCCACACAATTTGAAAAACTGTGCACCAATAGTATGATCTATCCTATGGCAATTGAAAGGGGTTAATAGTTTGTAAATACTATTTGAAAAACGATATTTTAATAATATGATCCCCATTTTCTATAAACCCATGGTTTGGAAAAAGGTTATGCAATTTGGGGTTACCATGTTCCCCCAATTAGATACCATAAACATGGAACACTGTTTTATTGGCTCACCCACGGGGTTTTACCTAACTGTGTTCCATCTATTAATTCCACAAAAAACTCCAATATTTTCCAATAATCCATGAAAACTAATATAAACAATTTTTAAACCAATTATGATCAAAATAAGGGTCACAAGTACCAAAACTCTAGAAATTTCCTGTTGTAATTTACACACCGTAAATTATTTCTTCCATGAGAAACTATTTTAATAAGACTCCATAAAAATAGGATGTGGTCACTTCATTCTCACTAATGCCTCACGATACCAAGTATCATGGGAATAATAATCAATTCCCAATAAAAACTAATCCTTAGTGGCGAAATTCCCATAAAAACCCATAATTTTAGAAAACATAGTCCATACTGGCTGCTCATCCATGAACAAATCATGTTTCAAATCAAGGACCTCCATTATCAATACATGATATAGGTAAGAGAGAAAATTTAAATGATGTTATACCTGTAATTAAATATGAATGAACATCAATTGGGTTGGAAAATCCAAATGTTAAGCCACTATACCAATTTTCTCATGAACACCAGATGGACCTAAATATCTTAGAGTAATATAACACTATTTCCTATATTGTTAGTGGACCAACTAGGGTGAAAATATCCAAAATAGAAGATAAATATTAATAAACTCTAAAGAGGGTCAAAGAGGATCAAAATATAATTTTATCATCTTTGAGTCATCACTATTTTTAATAAATTAACTAAATCCATTTCATCATCTTATGGAATAGACTAGGTCCAACCAAATAAGACTCATAAATCACTGCCCAATATGGTGCATACATCAATGGGAGTAAATAAAAAGACATTGATGGTTCAATTAGAATGGAATATTTGAATGTATTGTCATAGTAAAACTCAGCCAATCCCAAATGGGTACTCTATTACTCACCAATATGAAGAACAGAATTAGGGATCATACCTTTTAGAATTAGTATTACTCATTCTAACATAACTTATTTCTACAAATGATATATTATTATCAAACTAAGATGGTATCCCATTACCTATAACAAGAATCTCAATGAATTATAATTGAAAAGAGTATCACTGTCATAAACTATATTAAATGGAACTTAGTGAAATATGATAATGGTCTATATATACAGACCTCCATGTCTTCAACATTATATGTATAATGAATGGGTAAAAACTAAGAATATTGGTTTAGTTGATCCATGAATACCCATATTGTATTCTTCCCCCGAATGGTATGTATGAATCAGACCATTAATTCCTAGGAGATATCATCCCACTTCTAGTTCAGGACAGGAAGGGGCTACAATAAACCTGAATCATTCTATGGCTTATCCATTACATCCTGATATGTATAATAATAATGTGAAATATTAAAATTAGACACATCATACCGCGAAACTAAAAATATCATACTATTCCAAAAAACATCTTTATGATTCTTTAGTGTACTTCCCATTAGGAAATATAGAAACCCCCTATTACAAATTTCTCTTGAAAAAATGTATAATATAATAGTTCTTGAAATATAGGATAAACTTGTTAGACCCAAGTTATGTTTTTATTTTATTTTTTATCAATTTGTAATTATTATCATAGTATAAAAGTATCTATAATGTTTTTAAATGGTATTTAGATACATTTCATAAAAATATGACTTCATAATCTAATGTATTCTGGAAACAGATTACCAGAATGAACATTACTAGCTGAAGAAGTAGTTATAAAGAAGAATGTGGGATGCGGTGAAATTTTTGTCATCATTCAAACAATCAACATCATATATTAAATATGATGATGAATACCCATCAAACATGTTTTTGTTTGAATTATTGAAGTATATAAGTAAGGGTGTATAAATGTTTTTGAAGCTATAAAATTAAGAATGTATGATGTTTGAAGTTAATGATTTTTACACTTTCTAAAAAGAAGTCAGATGATGGTTATCCATTAAAAAATTTCTCTAATAGCATGGAAAACATTATAATAAATATCAATAATAATGGAGTAATTTAATGTGTTTTGGATAGTGGTTTTGGGACACCACCTTTCGATCCCAGTGCGTTCAACAAAGAATCCAAACACAGATCACCATATGTAGTTCAAAATTCATAGTATGGAAGAATCATACCATCATATATAGTGATTCAGATATAGATAATCAGTGTTATAAAAGAATATAGAGATTAATGATTTCAGAATTAGATGTCCCTCAAATAGGTTAACATGGTTGATGTAGATTTCTCGATGGAGATCTCTGAATGCTGACAATGAGAGGAATTCATAAAATGTAGAACACTGGATGTAGTACATCTGTTGCAATATAATATTTGCAATTATTTTTATTCAAAAATGTATACAAAAAATTCATACATTTTTTTGGATGCACAAGACTTTTTTATTAGGTTTTAAATAATTATAATATGTAGGTTTACAGGTAAGAATACAAGTTATATAATTATACATGAAATAATTCTATTTAGATTTAACGAATACAAAGGAAGAATATAAATTAGTTTGGATATAACAGCTTCTCTGATGACTAATGATATAAATGTGAAGATTTTAAAAACAAGAAGTAGGTGAGACTCTAGTAAAATAAATCGTGATAAATTGTGATGTGGCTACCAAATTGGGATTTTTTAGGTAATTGAAGTGTTTTGAAGTTTCCTCAATATATTAAACCAGCTTCTATTGGCTTTTAGAATCTGATATAGACTTTTATACTATATCATTTTTTGTTTTTCAAATGGGTAAATTAGAATAAAAGATGATTCTAATGTTCCGATTTATTGTTAAATTAATCTATAATAGGTTATTTTAAATAGAATGTACTTTAGGTCCATTTTATGTAACAAAGACCATCTGACTATATATGATGTTGGAAGATCAATCAGACTCTACAAATAAATTATAATCACACACACTGAATCGAGCTGCATAAATGTAAGTGTGTTTGAGAACGTTAAAGTCTGATGATGTTCAAGAAGATTCTATAATTAATGAGAAAATTTGAGAATAGTTGAATTAGTCAAAAGATATATTCAATTACCTTGTAAATTAAGTTTTCTTTAATTTGGGTGAGTGGGAATGATTTCATATTTCTCACCTATTCTTTTTCAGGTATCCTATAAGTAGAGGGAACAACATATTCATACTTTGTGACAGATCAATTGTGAAAAAGGGTGATAACGCTATAGATTTCATGTCAAAAGTGTTTTTAGATTGATATAATATCATAAGAACTAAAAACTAAATGTTCATACTATTGAACTATGGATGATAAAACAACTAAAGTTTTAGACATTCAGACTAAGGAAGATAATACTAATGAACCTTAGTTAGAGTGTTGAATAGGTGTTCAGGAAGAAAAGTGAGAATATTTTATAAGAATAAAATTTTATTGAGAAATTAGTGGGATAAAAATAGAATAATTATCCTTAGATAGATGTAACTGGAGAAATTCAAAATGGATGGAATTTTTATAAGGAAGGTTTTCCATACACAAATAATGGGGTGTTGATATTGTGAATATTCTTATTTTCTAAAATAACTGTATGAAATTGTATTTCCCTAAGATTCAAAAGATGATCATTAATGTTCTGGAATATTGTATAAGGGTAATAGTGATCCATCTCTCTAGTGGATGAAGTGAAGAACATCATATAGTGTATCAAAAATGGAAAAATAAAATAATCTTGTAGTGAGGGAGTTTTACTAGTTGTTTAAATAGATTCTATGGAAGTGTGTATAACTATCATTGAGGGAAGAGGAGAAGATAAGGATAGATAGAATTTATAATGAACTATAGAAGGATAGTTGAATACTAGGATATAGGATTGTTTTATTCTTATTCATTTTTTACTTTGTATAGAATTTAGTAAAGTAATCGATGTTTGGGGAACTAACCATCATGTCAAGGAGTATGTCATTATACAGATCAATGTAAATGTCATGAATTGATCCATCTATTTATTTATATCATAATAAAGGTAACTTTGATTTTAATATTTGAGTGGATTGTAACTCTAACATGTATTTATAGGTTAATAATGTTTTCTTAAAAAAATATGAATATTTCTAAAAAATAAAATGGAGTCACTAATTAACCCCCATCATTAATCAAGATCTGAAGGGAACAAAAATTCTTATCATAGAATGTTTTCCTCTAAACGATATCTCTCTTAGAAATAAGAAATTATATTTAGTTAATAATATGATTTTTTTATTTTTGGAAGTAATTTTAGTACATCAATGAATTAGATGATACAATATCTTCTGTCTCTTTTCCTTGGTGTTAGAGTTGAAGAAACAGTAACAAATCCTCCATCAATGAAGTTGATATGATATGTGCATAAAATAAATTTTTCTAGAAAGATGGAAAATCTAAAAAATACATTTGGATTTCTCTTTTTCATCTTTTTTAATATTAGTTTGGTGTTTAAATCATCCAAATAAATTTGGGGTATTTTTAGAAGTAGATATTACGGAATTGTGAAAGTTAAGAAACCTAAATTAAAAATCACTAAAATTAAATTTAATGATATTAAGATGGGTTATGAGATAATTATTGATTGATTATTTACAATAGTAAATTATATTTTTAGTAACATAAGTGGTTTTAGTGAAAAAAAATTGACGATTATATTATTGTTTAAAAATATATGATAAACAATATAGATTTTTTTGATTAAATTTTTACATCTATATATGGTCATGAAAATTTACCTCATGATGATCTTCAGAATATTCTCATGGAATATGAGATTAGCAAAAAAAACTTTTTTAATAAAATCATTTGATAATTAAATACCCTAAATTTCATTGTTAATGGGGATGAACAATGATAACGATGATTTAGATGAATTGATTAATCTCAAGGAAGAGTAAAATGAATAAAATTTCAAACTAAGTATCTCTATAATATTTAAATGATTAAACAAAGAAAGTGGGATTGGAATTGTAAGCATCCTCTTAAATATTTGCATTTTGACTATAATGGAAGAATTGTAGAATATTTTCCCTTGAAAAAATCAAAGGGTATGGTTTGAATAAGATGATAATAAATCTTAGAATCAAATGTTAATGCAACATAAAAAAAATCGTTATGGAATGAAGAATAAAAATTACATGAACTGGAGAGGAAGGATGATTACTCAACCAGTATTGAATCTCATCATCATTTATAAATTCATTCTTCAGCAATAGATTGATGTGTTTCGTCCTGTAGTGATAATGATTGTGAAGAGTGAATATAAATTCACTGTATTATTAAATCAAATTTATATGACTCACATGATAAAAATACTCATATCAATAATGATGTATCAAATTCAATGAAAGATGTTAATGATATAATGATTTAGAATTATTATCAGATCTATAATGTGGAAAAAATATATATTTGAATAGAGATCATAAAATGAACAATAGTGATCATAAAATAAACCTAATGACTTCTGAAGAAAAATAACCCAGAAAGGAAAACCTCAACAAGATATAATCTACAATTTTTGAAGAAAGTAAATATAACTAGGTTAAGATAGTTGAATTTGAAAATATGATAAATGTTTTGAAATATAGTTTTTCTATGAAAGGAGAATTGTTTCTAGAAACACAATTAATACTTCTTAAAATACAATGTTATCTAATAATGAAAAGATATGACATCACCAGAGCAGTTGAGGTATAGGGTGAAACATCTAAAGATGGTGAGATGTAATGATTATAGATGTATGTTGTTATTTTTCTTAAACAATCAAAATATAAATATTTTTTTAATAACACTATTGGTTGAAAATGATTATTTATGTTAAATCAACATCCACTAAGAAATAGTGGAATTCTTCAATAAGGTATTTCCTTGATAAAAATTGCCCACTAATTTTTATGAAACAATAACAACAATGTTCATAACTATTTACTGTCCATATGAAAGATCAGGATTCAGAAGTTAGTACTAGTTTTGTGTGTTTTTTTGGAAAAATGCTTATTTATTTTGGTATAAAATTTATATACCAATAAATATATATGCATAAAGTTGAGTTAGAATTAAAAAATAAGGTAAATTTTTTCTAAAAATTTGTGCAATTAGAAATACATGTAATTAAGGTGATGATTGATGAAACCACAAATAAATCAAAAACAAAATAAATTTTAGTAATTTAATAAATTAGTGATAATTTAAAAAGTTTATTAGGAAAATAAATAATAATTATTTGGAAAGACTTTGCGTATAAGGGTATAATAATTGAGGAATAATTTTTTTTATTCTGATGTATGGGTGATTAAAATTATTTTTATAGATGAGAAAAAATATTTTTAAATATTTTTAATAGATGGTGAATTGAAATATTATAATAAGTTAAAGATATGTAATCTAGATGCACATGAAACTAAAATATGTATGACTATTTTACCACCCCATGAATAAAACATGAAATGTATGGTACAAACTCAATGTTACAATGTTATTGAAAAAATTAATGAAATATCGACATCATCTTATGAATGTTCTTAAGATGAGAAGAAGCCTATTAAAAATATTGAGATGGCCAGAAAGAAGGAACATCACACATATAAATAAAAATCTTAGAAAAACTAACAAAATTAAAGACTTTGTGAATATTCTAATAACTGGAATTTATTCAATGAAAAATCAAAGGATCCTCTTTATTAGCAATGTAATTGTTTATGTATACTAACTTTCAGAAAATTAAAGAAGAAGAAATAAGGAAAGCTGGGTGATTTCTAAAGATGTTTTATTTTATGAAAATATATCCATCATGGAAAATTTTCTTAACATTATGAAGAATGTAATTCTACATTTGAGGGGTATAAAATCTAAATATGAGTTTTGAATATCAATAATTTCTAAATAGGATGTTCGATATAAGTGGAAAAATGAGATGGTGGGAAATTTACTTTTTTACACATGAAGTCTTTTGATATGTTTTCTAATAATTATGTAGGGTTTTCCTTAAAAACCACTTCTATTTTACCCATAATACAAATCTCTTGGATGAATCCTAAGGAATGTAATGCCTGAAAAATATATAATAGAAAACATTGATAAGAATTTTTATTCACTCATGTTATCTGAATTGGGTTCACCCATGTGTAGTTTGATTTGTCTTCATAAAGGATCTTTGCTAATAAAATCTTGTAATAATTATTTTATCTTGTTTAATTTTGTCAAGATTATAAGATAAATGTAGATGTATATAAATTGGACATTTGAATTTGATTTTCAAAAGGGGGAGATGAAAATTATGTGGTTAAAAAATGAAAACCATATATTTGGTGAAGGTTTTGATTATGCATATTGATGATGAAGATGTTTCATGTTTTTTGTGTGAATTGATGAAAATCAAAAAGTGGGTGATTTTTAGGCACATGTTTTGTTTTAGTTATATATGACACCAATGTATCAATATATGATGATTATGAATTTAGTTGTAGAATTATGTTAAAGGATATTTACAAAAAGTTAAAATATAATGGTAAGTCATGTTCCATCGTCTTCCAGTCCCAATTAATCAGATAGAACATCACCATATGCAAGAGTACTCATAAATGAATAAACTTTTATGTTCTGCAATGTTTCAAATCAAATTCACCATTGCTCTTAGATCCATTGGTATGATATTTAAGATCCATCAGACATGGTTTTTATTAAAAAGATAAAAGTATCTGAGTGAGAATTTATAAATGTTAACAATGTTGGAAAATAAATAATGTATAAAGACATTAGTATGAATGTTCTTAATTTTATAACATAAAATATAATGACAACATTAAATTAAAAATGTTCTCAAATATCATGGAAGACCTCATCATAAAATATGTTGAAGAATGAATGAATTTAGTGTGATTCAGGAAGGTTGTTATGGACACATCCTTTTGGTCCATATACATCAAAAACAATATGCAAACACTGATAACCCATTGTAGTACAATTGTCTCAGTACGGTAGACACAAATCGACTAATTAAGAGAGTCGAATAAAAATAATTTCATTCATAATAGACAATGAAAATTAATGAGTTCAGTATCTGATGTACCACATCAAGGTTATCATTGTGGTCAGAGTTCCAGATGGATACCATTGGGTGAAGATGATCTGAAGTTGTCATTGGATGCATAACAGTAGATGAAGATCATTAGTCTCAACATGATGGATGTGGGAATTTAGATGTCGAACTATGGTTGAAAACCATATCATAAATTTTTTATTAGACACACCATATTCATATATTTTTTTGAAAATTATAAAGATAGTAATTTTCAATCTAGATTATAAAGAATATTTTATGAGAGAATGGTGTTGGAGGAGCTTTGAAGGAAACATAGTATGTATATAAACTTTTTTGAAGAAAAAATATACTCGGATGAAGAATGACATGCTAAAATTGTGCTTTTAAATTTGTTTAAGATGAGACTCCACACAATGAGAAGGTGAAAAAAAATGATGTGTCCAGTGGAATGGGATGTTTCATGTAATTGATGTCCATAAATGTTTCAAAATATAGTCAACCATATTCTTTTAGAATTGATAATCAATCCCAAAATTTGATTTTTTATATTATGATTTTTTTCAATTTTTTCAATAATAAAAAAGCTGATTAAGAAATATTGAGGACTTCTTGAACTAATTAATTTTATTTGATTTTAATTATTATGTCCATCACATGTGTTTTCATTATGAAATTCCATCGAACAATATTTTATGTAGGAAAAACATTTAGATTCACTAAATTATGTATAATTGAACTTAACTAATGTGGAACGACCTTTAGAAGTAATGAAATGATAGTATGTTATATACGGTTTATGTCTATAAATGTTAAATAAGATCAAATAAGAATCTATAAGAGTGGATAAGAGTTGAAGCATTCATGATGAGGATTCAATTACCAATGATTTTTTTTTTTGGAATTTGGGTGACATTGAGGAAATTTCAGTTCTCCTACCGATTTTATTACAGGTAGCCTATAAATAGAGAGAAAAATAAATTTTTAAATTTTTTCTATTAATGTGTGTCAAAATAATGAAGTACTGGAGATTTCATGTTTGATGTGGTCTCTAGTTAGAGATATCCTCAAGTGATCTGACTATTGAAAATTAATACTATTAGATTGATTAATATTTGATAGTATATGTTTTGAACTAAAAGAATGATGAAGAATAGAATGAAAAAGATATGTTATAGGCTTTGGTATAGGTTTTTTAATCATATTGAGAATATTTTATCAAAAGAAAATCATATCAATAAATCAGATAGAGGAAAATCAGATGATGACTATTAGAGAGAGTTTATTGGATGAAGTCCAAAGATATGGAATTTTTATGTGGATAGTTTTATGGATAGAAAATATGGAAAGTTGATATTGAAA
Source organism: Viscum album (assembly GCA_963277665.1). Classification (NCBI taxonomy): domain Eukaryota; kingdom Viridiplantae; phylum Streptophyta; class Magnoliopsida; order Santalales; family Viscaceae; genus Viscum; species Viscum album. Next base: position 601,390,775 of record OY728147.1, on the reverse strand, counting down.
ATATATATATTATATATATGATATAGTGAAAGCTTCATGAAACACAAATAATTATGATCATTGATGAATACCATGATGATTATATAAATGAGATTTTGATCCAACATACATATGGAAAAATTGAAGATTATTATGAACTTGATCATAAATAAATAATGAAAAGATTATTTAAGCTTTAAAGTATAACCAGTTTCTAGAAAGGATTATTTATTGTGGTTTATAAAAAACTATAATGGAATAGGATATGGGAAGGATATTTTGGTGTATAACAAATTATAGCTGGAAATTCGACTACTGGGTTGTAGAACTATTCTCTACACATTACATTATTTTAAATAAAGAATATATTATTGGAATCCATGTCTGGAGAACATTCCAATATATTGAGAATCATGTATTTGTACCATACAATGTAAATATCATGTTCTAGTGCTTTTATTAATTTTTTTACATATAGAAGTTGGCGTAAATATTTATATTTGAGTGGATAATAACCCTAATATTGTTTGGAGGTTATTAATTATTTCATAATAAAATGTAATGAAACATTCTTATAAAAGAAAAGGTAATCACTAATTTACCCCCACCTCAATTATCTCGATCCTAAGAGAATTTCAACCATAAGAATAAAATGACCACTAACTGATGCTATCCTCCCAAAAGAGAGTCCATAATTCCATAAACCATAACATCTAGCTATTTCTCCCAAATAATCATCTTGATAATATTGGTGTTAAAATAAATGATTTATAATACAACTTTAGACTCATTCTTTCAATCTTTCATGTTCAAAAGAGAAAAGGGAGCCATTTGATTCACCTCTTCTGATGATTATTTCATTGCATGGGTTAGATGTTTCATGATCAATACTTCCGAAAGAGGATTCTATTTAATAGGGGGGTATATTATGTTGAAATAAAATGAATATAGGTACTATACCTATCTACAATGATAGAGACTCAAATATTATTTATGGTAGATATAACTAATGATTTTAGGAGTAGAATAAATAGTGAAATTCTTTCTGAAAATGGAATATATATAACGGTTAATAGCATGTATCACAACTGTGAGTTCAAGTTCATATATAGGATACTTATTCTCATGTGCCCAAAATTGTATGGAACCATTGTATAATAAATGTTATCCCTGAAATAGAATTTATCCCAACATGATCCTGATGTGTCACAAAATTCAAGATAGCCCTACCCAGCCAGTGGAAGTTTCAACACTAGGGAATATGCCAAAAGTCACTTCAAATCTTCAAATTAATTATTTAAATTCAAATCCTAATTGTATATTACACTATTTCAGGTATGGGTGGTCATTGAAGATTCCTACTTCAAGAAATATTTTACAAACCAATGGTAATAACCCATTAAACCAAAGATTCATTGAAGCTCATACACATTACCTGGTTGTTCCCATGTCATTACAATGTTCACCTTCTCAAGATAAATTTAAATAACAGGATCTAAGACCATGTGTCTCAATAATATAACTTCATTAATCAAAGAATTATATTTTTAGAGCATCGTATACATTCTTCAGTCTCTCATTATTTTTATAACTTATCATGCATAACACAAATAGTCTCCTAGGACATAGATTTAACCAATATGTCATCCAAAAATAACCCAATGAATAAATCAAGATACCCAGGGAATATATTATTCATCAATTTGATAAAATTATAGGTTCATTCTTTAGACTAAATGAAATAACATAGTACTCATAAAGCCTATACCTAATCCAGAGGTTAGTCTTCCGGATATCAGATTCATTGATTATTAATTGATGATAACCATACCAAATGTCAATCATTGAGAACCACTCCCCCCTTTCAACTGGTCAAACAATTAACTTATTTGTGTGTTTTTTTCTAACAGGTTGTATCTATATTGATTTTTTAATAATAAACATAATGTTTATGTGTCCCTTAAACTTTATTTTCAAAATAATTAAGTACTTCCTAATGAGAATTACTCGATCAAATGAAGTCATTGAAAAAAAATCATCAAACCAAGTCTTTAAATCTCTAATTTCAACGAGATCCATAATGTATGAGAGAATTTTGAATGACTGAGTGCTTGTTAACATGTCAACAGATAACTCTCCCTATTATACAACTTGAAAACCATAAAATAAAAATATAATCATGTCGGTAAAATTAGTGACCACTAAAGGATTATCACTATGCAATGATTATTTTCACATATCATAATCAAACACAGGTTTCACCTACCCCACCCTAATTAACGAGGACAATCTCATATCAATACTAGATTCCATTATCCCTAGAAAAACATGGCACACCACATCAATTTCAGTATTGGAGTCCTAGAAAAGATACTAATCATTATAGATATTAAGATAAATCATCGAAAAAACCATAAAAATTACATCCAGGAGTTTTATGTTTAGGATCATAAATTCCCATATGATCTTGATCTTATATAATTATGAGAAACATGTATTGAATCAGATATATTTTTCTACCTTTTTTCTGAGGTATGTGTCAATATACATCCCATAATCCCTATGATTTATTTGATGGCTTAATATATTCACCACATGACTCATCATCAATGAATGGGATACACCAGTATCGAATAAAATAGTCACTAAATATGAAACTATAGACATTGTACCTCTCACTATTACTGGATTTTCATCTGCATCCTTTGGAGACTCTTCCACTATGTTAAGAAGAGTCGTTCTATACGTATGTGGTAAGAAACCCATAGATTGTGGATTATATGATTTCAATGTAGTTCAATTATTTACAGTTAATCATAAACTTCTATGAAGAGAAATCGTGTTGATAGAACTTCTATAGGCGACCTGAGTGACCACACAAACCATAGATATTTGGTGCCTTAACAAAACCCCACAGTGAATGAATTATTGTAAAACACTAATAGTAAGACAAAGGGAATCTTCCCAACACCATAAAAGGTCTATACAATGCATTATTTCATAATTTTCCATGAGACTCCTCCCAGTTTCTATTTCCTTTAATGTATCCAATATAATTTCCACAGTGATTTGAAAATAATCTTGCCAACCATGATTTACTAGAGAGGTCAATCATATCCATGAATTATCTAATTAGACTGTCTTTATAAGATTTGATCTTTATTTTAAAAAATATTAGTCTATTATAATTTATAAGAACCATCTTTATCAATTAGGCACCCATATTCTCATTTTTTCACTACCTCTAGAGAAAACATGACAAGAGTAAAAAAATCGGTTTTTATACTAAGTCAAAGATCTATTTATTTTTTGGAGGATTTTGAAAATTGTATACTCTATCAAGACTATATAATTTTTATAAATATGATACCTCATAAGAGATAAAAAGACTTTCCTCTCCCAGTATTATTGTTTCTGTGTAGTATCAATTTAGTCTTACCACTACCTTCATTGTTCTTTAAACATGATTATTGCGCATTTCTACTTTACTAATTCTGTTTTTTTCTAGGAATAGGAAAATGAGAACCAGAGTTTTTTTATCCAATAATATTCCTCTTGAGGATAAAATATGATTCGGAATACTAGTAGTTTTAACAGGGAAAATCCTGACCACATTCTCTAATTTCACACCTTTGAGATTTCACCATTATAGCCTGAAAGGTAATGGGGGAAACAACATATCAAAAAGATTGGGATTCATGAACTACTTTCTCAATGAGGTTCTAATCAATTGGAGGGTTAGATGAATGTGTCTTATTAGAAGCTTCATCATGCAGTCTATTAAAACATCTTTTTAGGGAAATATTACTAAAAAAATCACTAGAAAGCACACAAACATCAGCTAAAATACTAAGATCAAAAAATCATTCAAAACAAATAGGAACATCAATTCCATCATATAAAATTAAGATTTTTGGGATTTCAAAATACTAATATAAATTTTTTGAAAATGTAGGGATAAGATCAATTCCCTCCTCAATTTCATTTTCCCAATCAACCATGGTGACTTAATGATTTATATGAGGAGTTTTGGCCACAAAATTGAAAGTAAACTACTCCTTAAGTCCCAAAAAATACATCCAATTATCTTCCTAGACCTCCGAGAACTTGTATTGTGTTCAATATATGATACTAAACCTCCTTTAATAATAAATTTTCATGATCCGACGTAAATATCCAAGTACACCGATACCCAAGCTGGTCCTTACATGGACTTATCATTGTTCACAATCCCCATGGGCTAGATACATGTTCTATAGAATCATTTAATGCTCAAAAGGAAATATTTCTCCCCATGAACATGAAATTAATATATAATAGGGGAACATAAAATATTGTACATTCAGAGTACCAAAAACTCCCTAGTGAGAAAAGAGTACCTTAAGGAGTTAGACACAAATACCTAAGTAATACATCAATTAAAATATGAAACCACATCCATCATTATTAAACTATGAATCTACATGAAACATGTGGGTCACACATCACATTTTCATTTCCATCACACAAGGTACCATACTCAAGCACATCTTTCTACTCAATGTTGATATTTCTCTTTTCTTGAACCTAATAAACTGTAATTAATGTACGCTAGATGATAGAGACAGTTGTGAGCTAAATATCATTATAGGATTCACTAAACGTTGCATAAGTTGTTTCAATACAAACAATTTATTATTAAATTTAAATATATATAATTCATGGTCAATCATTTCACATTTTAAATAAAAATATGCTTTCAAAACAGTAATTTGGAGGATATATCAAAATAGAGTTAATAAACATTTAAACAATTAATTTCCATGAATAAAACATATATATAATAACAGTCACATAATAAATAAGTCAAAACCACACATCATGTTCATAATCCCTCAGGTGCATTAGTGTATGGATCTAGGATCCCTGTATGACATAATTTTTTTTTGAAATCTCAAAGTTCTTTCACACATTCCTAAGGAAGATTCCATCCTGATAATTAATCAATACCCCCATCATGAAAATCAGACTAAATTTGGATTAGTAAATTTTTCAACAACAATCCATTTCTATAGAGTCAATTCCCTAGAATAATTTTCCCAATCACCCTTTATATACCAGGGATCACAAGTGATTTTGATGAATCAATTAATCGATTGGGGTAAATTCATTAATGTGACATCAATTCACAATACAAATTCCCAATTTATTATTCAACAAGTTATTTAAATTTCAAAACTAAATCATATATTACCATAATGTTAATGACATTAAAGGTCATTTTTCATTTAAAACCCCTTACTATTGATATTGTACCTCTCATTATTGCGAGATTCACATCTGAATCCTTTGAAGACCCTTCTACTATGTGAAGAAGCTTAGTTCTAGATTCATGTGGTTAGAAACCCATAGATTTTGACTTAAATGATTCCAATGTAGTTCCATTTTGTAGAGTGAGGCCTGTACTTATGTGAAGAGAAAAAAACGGATAGAACTTATATAGGTGACCTAAGAAACGACACAAACCATAGAACATTGGGGTTTTAGAAAAACCCCACATTGAATGCCTAACCATAAAACACTGAGAGTAAGTCAAAGTGAATTTTTCCGACCCAATTGAATGTTTGGAGGAAGCCTTATTTAATAATCCCTCATGATACTCATCATAGTTCCTATTTCCATTAATGGATCCAATATAATTTCCACTACGATTTGAAGATAATCATGTCAATATTGATTTACTAGAGAGGTAAATCATATCCATCAATACACTATTCAGCACATCTATATAATATATGATATTCTTTATGAAAAATAAAGACAATTATTATATCTAATAACCATATCAAACCACTAGTAATCTATATTCTCATTTTTCAATTCCTTTGGAGAAAATAGGACAATAGTATAAAATCAGTTTTTTTATAGAGTTAGAGTTCTTTTTATTTTTTGGAGGCATTGGAACACCGTTCACTTTTTCAAAACGATAATTATTTATAAAAATGATACATCATAAGAGATAAAAAGAATTTCCACTCCCAGTCAATTTTTTTCTTTGTAGTATCCATTTAGTCTCACCACCACCTTCTTGGTTCTTGAAGATTGATGATTGAATAGTTTAGCATTACTGATTCTATTTTTTCTAGGAATTAAAAAAATATCAAAATATTTTTTAACCCATCATATTCCTCTTGAGGATCATTTATAATTTGGAAATACAGCAGTTTTACCATGTAAAATCTTGAGTAGATTATCTTATTTCATCCCATTGAGATTCAACCATTATATCCTGAAAGGAAATTGGTGTAGAAACCTATTCCAACAATTGGGATTCATTCACTGCATTCTCAATGAAATTATAATCAATCAGAGGGTTGATGACTGTGGTTCATAAGAAGCTCCATCATGCAGTCTGTTCAAACATAATTTTGGGGTAATATTACTACAAAAAATCACTAGGAAGAACAAAAACATCAGAAAAAATACTATGATAATCAAATCATTCAAGACATATAGGAACCTCAATTCCATTATATAAATTTTAAATTTATGGGATTTCAAAATAATAGAATAATGTTTTCTAAAATTAAGGGGAAGGTCAATTCATTACTCAATTTCATTTTATCCAAACACAAATGGTGACTTAAGGATTGATTTGATGAGTTTTAGTCCAAATATTGAATGTAAACTACACCTTAATTCCCAAAAATACTACCTGTTATCTACCTAGACATCATAGAATTCATAATGTATTTAATGAATGATAATATACCTCCTTTAACAAAAAAATCTCAGGAACCATCCTAAATACCCGTGTACACCAATACATAATATTGTTCCTACGTGGACCTATAGGTGTTCCCAATCCCGATAGGATAGACACTTGTTATAGGGAATCATCAAATTCTCAAGAAGAACTATTTATCCCCATGAACATGAAAAGAATATACATTAGGGGAAGATAAAAAATTGTAAAATCATAATACCAAAAACTCCTCAATGAGAAATATTAGGTCCACTATGCTAGATAGCCTAAGATGGGGGTGTATTAGGGAATGAAAGATTAAAAACACTTCCCCTTTTTATATTTTTTTTGTTGTTAGAAAAAAACTCTTTTCTCTCTCCTTCACATTGTAGAGTATGAATGAATCTTATAGCATGCACAAGACACATCAATTTTACATGGTTCACCCGCACAGGGTTACGTCCAAGGAGCATACATCGACAATTTTCCAATGTACCAAATCCACTATAAGCACACAGTAGTTTATATGTTGATAGTGGACACACTGTCTCTCCTGGTTTACAACATTTCACATTTTGTGACCTCACTACTCTGTCAACTGATATGAGATCAATGCTTCTTCTGGAGATCCACTCAAAGTTTATAGACATGTATATCTCTTCATTATCACTAATGAGTACACCCTCCTTTATATATAGATGCTCTGTTGATGGAAAAATTTCATCAACATATGAATACCCCATTTCCACTGATCACTAGGAAACAAACTCTGGGAATGCATTCACAAAGATCCTTACTTCGGGAAGATACCAATTGTGAAAAGCTCAATCTAGCCATCACAATTATCCATCCTCTTAACAAATCTCACCCGTTCATAGATCTCATACGCTTGCAATGGCCTCTAGATCGTAGAGATCTCTATATCACTGATTTCCCTGCTTCATATTTCCCACACTAGTCTTTGCAATTTAAAAAAGCTAAATAAGTCTTTGCAAAGTGCATGTCCTCTGCAATGCCAAACTGGCCTTTGCAGGGCTCCTTCCATTTGTAGATCTCAACTGCCTCTCTAAATTTACATTCCATTCACAAATATCTTTACTCTGGGAATCCTTTTCTCAATTATAGAGATTAATGATTATAGTTTTATCTCTTTACTTCTCTAAAGGGGTTCTAAGTCTATTTATATGTGAATCCAACGACTTTAGATCATTTTGCACAAAGTCAACACCACATCATCCATATTGAAAAGCTCTAAAACTCTTGCCAAAATTCTATCTATATTGTGAAGCCCCACAGAAATTTTTGGATCATAGAGATCCTCATAATCACATTTTGTTCCATCAATTTTTTTTCATCGCTCCAATAATCTTCATTTCTACTATTCACAAAGCTTGTCGTAATCGTAGAGCTCACCATCAACATTCTTCTAGTCTCGGAAAAATCCACTACATAAGGCCCATATTCATAAAAATCCTTAATTTTTTATATTTTAATTATATTTTCAAGGAAATCCACTTTTTGTGATGCTCACAAAATCCAAAAATGGCACCACCTTGTATTCTTTTTCTTTTGTACTGCCTGTAAATCTTGCATTCATTTGTTATGGTTCATTGTCAACATGGATTATTATGAAAATCTCCAGAATACGATAATTCACCATGAAAACAATCATTGTCCAGAAACACAACCAACAAAAAAATGTTGCAATGTTACCTTGAGAGATTTTTTCCCAACAATCTCCCCCTTTCGGTTTGTTGAAAACATTTCTCAAAACTATTCTATGCACTTTGATACCACACTAATGATCATTCCATCATCCACCATCATTCACCTATTATGATTAGATTGTGATCAAAGACTCACTCACCACATACTCTAATCTTATATGAGAAATGCTCGGTGTGAGAAACAAGAGTAGAATGAAAATTTCATCCATGAATCACCTCATTACTGACTCCAATCATTTATAACATACTCATAATAGTAACTTTATTTCATCAAAATCTCACCTGTTGTGATATTTAATCTTTGATCGATCACTTCTAGCATCGCCAGGCTTAAAATTCTCCCCCTATCACACTACTCCACCTATCAGCTTCTTCCCATGTGTTTGGTTAGGACATTTTCTCCATTAAAACATTTTCCCCATTCCATATTCATAGTTTCTTCCACTTTTGGAGTCACTCTTTCTCCCCCTTTATCAATGAACCCAATGGTCACATCATTGTAGTATGAAATATTAGAAAGAATACAGATTATCACATTAGATAAATCACATCATAACTCAGGGAGAGGGGTAGAGGGATCCCACATTTACACTTTTTCATGTGTGGGGAGTTTACTGAACTCCCATAGCTAGTCGATATCTCTTTAAATCTTCCTTGGGTAAGACCTTTGTTGGAATTCCTTCAACCTGTATCTCTATAGGAAAGTACTCCAACTTCACAATTTCATGCTCAAACACATCCTTGATGAAATGATAAATTATATTAGTGTGCTATATCCTTGAGTGATGGATGAGATTTTTACTGAGATTTATAGCACTTGAGTTATCTCACTAGATTCTAATCGGGGAATACACTTCAACCCCCATATCATCATGTTGTGGATTTATCCACATTAACTGTGTGCATGCTTGAGTGGCCACAGTATTCTCAGATTCTATAGTTCTCAATGAAATTCAATCTTTTTTCTTTCATTGCCACAAAATCTACAATCCAAAAAGATAGGAAGCACCTCTGGATGTGGATTTTCTGTCATCTGCTTAACCATCCAAATCTGCATATGTATATCCCTATATCTCTTCCTGAGATTTTTCATTATACATCTAACCGAAATCCATAGTTCCTTTGATATAATTAATTATTCAATTTTTAATTAATTCATGTCAATTTCCTTGGGATTACATTGATGTCACACTACTTGACATGTGGCGAAAACAACATCAGGTCTCATTGCTGCCAGGTATAGTAAATTCGCAATTATCTTCCCTATATTCTGTGATATTAAAAGCCTTTCCATTATCATCATTTGATAATTTCGTCCTAGTAGCAACCAAAATCTTCATCTCCTTGGAATTTTCCATTCAAAATTTTTTCAGAACCTCCGTGGAATATTTGTATTGAGAAATGAAAGTACCATTCATTCCTTGTGACACCTGTAAACCAAGGAAAAATTCCATCTCTCTAATCATTTTCATTTAAAAGTCGAATTTAATTAATTTGTAAAACTTTCAGCACGGAGCTTCATCGGATCCACAAAATATTATTTCATCAACATAAAAAATATCCATCATCCATTCATTTCTGTCATTGTTGAAATAGAGATGTAATCAAATCTACCATGCTAGAAACCAAGCTTCTTCAAATACTGATCAAGCCTTCAGTATCATTCTCTTGGGGCTTGTTTCAACCCATATAATGCCTCATTTATATGAAAATCCTTATTCTCATCCTCATGAACAATAAAACCATTTGTCTACTCGATATAAAAGTATTCATCCAAAACCCTATTCATGAATGTAGATTTTACATCCAATTGGTACACATTGAACATACGTTGGACTCCAATGGCTGGGAATAATATGGTTGTCTCTAGCCTTGAAACCAGTGCAAATGTCACATCAACATCTATTCCCTCTATCTGGGAGGATAATTTTTACAGTTGTTGTGATTTTTTTCGAATAACTGTTCCTTCTTCATTCATCTTGTTTTGACAGAAGCATTCAGTCCTGATGACATTCTTATCTACTAGCCTCAAAAAATCTACCACATATGGTTCTTTTCAATCCGATCTAGCTCTTCATTCATAGCATGAACCTAGTTTTCCTCTTCATCTACGTTAACAAAGCATTTGGGCTCTATGTGAGATAATAAAGATGTCTCTTGAAGTGATTCCATTCTTCTTGTATGAACTACAGCTGACTGATCACCAATGATATTCTACCTATCAATTTCATCTTGACTCTATTTCTTCTATGAGGATACAAATTTTAATTCCTCATGTTCATCATTAGTATCTTCTTCTGAATCCGCATCGACAACTTATGCTCATCATATGTTACTTTCCTCAACATCACATTCATCATGAAATTGTTCATTTTTTTGTTGATTATTCTCTTCATTTCCACAATAGTGACATCATTGCTCTCAACTACTTTTTTCCAGCCTCTTTTTAATGCATTTGTGTGGTTTTATTTTTCATGAGTAGCCATGGAAAAGCAACTCATCTCCACATGAATCAAATTTACAATGTTTATCCTTATTGAGGATAAAACACTTATATACAATGAATAAAAAGTATTTCACTATTGGATTTTTCCATACCACATCTCATAAAAAGTCATTCAATATTTAGAACACAGCAGAGCTCTGTTTGAAATGTCAACCGATGTCGACACTGCTTTCTTCAGAACCACTCTGGAAGGTCTTTTTCTATAAGACGTGTTTTTTCCATGTTGTTGATGATCTGATTTCACTTTTAAAAAACTCCATGTTGTTGGGTAATTATCAAAATGGAAACATGATTCCTTATCCCATATTTCTATAGATATTCTTCCACCTGACTGTTTGAGAATTCCGTACCATTGTCAGTATGAAACTTCATAATTTTTTCCCAATCATCCTTTTACAATCCCTCATGTACTTTTTTAAGCAGCTGAACCCATCTAACTTAAGTTCAATAACAAATTTTCATTACATTCTACTATAGTCATCAATTAAAATAACACTATACCTATTTCCTTCAATTTATTTGGTGTGATAGGCCCATACACATTTTCATGCACCAATTAGATCAGCCTTGATGACTTATTTTCATTTTCCTTATACGTATTTATGATGATATTTCCTAGTTGGAATGCATCAAACATGTGAGAAAAATCCATTGATAGCTGAGGGAGGTCTCTAGCTACATCACACATTACCAAATATTCCAGGGATGGCTGGTGTAGATGACCAAGTCGTTTATGCATCAACTTTTTTTTCTTCCCCTCTAGATAAAAAGCACATATCTTCTTCTCCACTTACCAGGTAGAGATTCCCAATTGTCTTTTTTCATTGTTGGATCACTAAATAATCTCTTACCTTGATGACACATGTATTCATAGTAAACCATATTGAATTCCCTGAGTCACATAGTTGATTGATGTTGATGAAATTGTGACTGATATCTTCTACAACCAAGACATCATCACATATTATTTCTTTTCCCCCAAACCTAGTCTTTCCCGATCCAACTATCACAAGTCCTACATAATTTCCAAACATGAAAACTCTTTCATTGTCATATTTTATGTCGGTAACCAGATCCTTATTGAATTTCATGTGATATATGATACCACTATCAAGGATACATACATCAGAATGGTCTGATGCTTTAAGGGAAATTTTTGCAACCATTGTCATCTCTGCTCTCTTATTCTTGGTCATTATTTCGTTCTTCAAACTCAACATAGATTGAGACTTCTGATCCTTCTTATAGAATTATGGATCCACTTAATCTTTCAATTCTAAAAATCTATTTTTAATTTTTAACTCACTTATTAGAACATTGATCTACTACTTACAAACATCTTGATTCTACTTTGGTGCATATATCTGTAAATTTGATGTGCCATATCTACCCATTATCCCAAATACTCTGCATAAAAAACAGTGTCCTTAAGAATATATTCTAGATAATTTTTCTCTATCTATATTTCATTATTTTTTATCTCAAAACACATATCTCATCATGAGTGGCTTATAACATAGCTTGCATATAAATTATTCATTCAACATATTCTTTACATTCAATGTTGGCTCTTCCTTTTCCTGATCACTACAAACTAAAACCATCATAGAATTTTTTCCAAGATCATTGTTTTTTTCAATCTCTTTAACCTCTTCAACCTCAGTCTCATCTAAACTGTCAAATTCTAATGAAAGAAGATTCTTCTTCTTGAAAAAATTTCTTTTGAAATTTTTCTTCCCATTCACATAGGATGAAGACTTCTTCTTGGGAATTTCATTTTCATGAGCATTATTATCATCATTTTGAAACTTTTTGGAGAACCTTTCCACAAAATGACCAACCATTCCATATCTAATGCATTCTAGTGGAAGTTTTCTTTTAAAATTTCATTTTCCTCTGTGCATATTTGAAGATAGAAAACACATCACCTCATCTGTCTCATCTTCTTCATGAGTATCTTCAATGTTGAGCTTTTTCATGTCCTTAAAATCCACCTCTTTGGTGTTCTCATTTTCCACAGCCTCATTATAATCGTTCCTCATTTTATATTCCACCAAGGTACTATTCAAATTTTTCTAATGTTAGCTCTTTCAGATCATTATATTCCAGTACTGAAAAATTCAAATTGAACTGAGGTGGATGTTTTCTCAACATTCACTTCACGATTTTTATGTCTTGAAAAAAATCTCCAAAACCTCTCATATCGTCCACAAAAATATTTAACTTATCAAGGAATTCATCAACATACTCATCCATGTTCATTTCTAGATCTTCATACTTATTCTACAACAGTTACAGCTTTGTCTCTCCGACCTTAGTATCTCCTTCATATATGTTCAATAGCTTCTCCAATATAGGATGTGATGTTTTTCATGAAATCATATTTGTATAAATATAATTGGATAGGGATCATCCTAAAGCGTTAACTCCCTTGGCATGAGCATCATATTCCCTTCGCTCATCTTCTGATAATGCACTACTATTGCTGTCAGCCGAGATACAATGCGTTGCTGATATAAACATTTCCATTACCAAAGATCTGAAGTACTATTGCATCCTATTATTCCATAGCTGATAGTTATTTCCATAAATAATTTGAATTACCTTGCGATTGGTAACTTCCATCAGGATAGAAACATTGATATCATCCTTTCCCTGTGATACCAAGTAATAGGTCCACAAGTATAGATACCCTAAGTGGGAGGGGGTGAATCATGGTATGAAAAATTAAAATAACTACCCCTTTTGATCATATTTTAATGTTAGAAAAAACTCTATTATCTCTTTCCTTTCCATTGTATAGTATGAATGAATATTAAATCATGCATAGGACACAAAAATTTTACTTGGTTCACCCGCACTAGGCTACATCCATGTGGAATACGACAACAATGTGCCGATGAAACAAATCCACTATAAGCGCACTATTGTTTAAAGGTTTGAAGTGGAGCCAATGTCCCCCAAGTTTACAACCATTTACAATTTGAGAATGCACTGCTATGTCAAGTGATATGAGGTCACTACTTATTCAAACTATCCACTCATATTTTATAGACTTTTTGGTATCTTCATTATCAATGATGAATAAATCCTCTAATATTTATAGATGCTCTGTTGAATTCCAAATTTCATCAACTGATAAATACCCCTTTTCCACTGATAATGGGGAAACAAAAATTTGAAATACCATTTAAAAGCTCCCGAATTTGAAAATATCTCAATTTTACAAAGCTCAAATAAGCCTTCAAAATTCTCCAACCTCTTCATGAATCTCACAGGTTCATATAACTCATAGGTTCGCAATGCTCACTAGAATACAGAGCTCTCTAGATCAAAGAGCTCTATATTTGTAGAGATCAAACTAGTCACTATGATTTCACAATGCTAAACATGACTTTGCAAATCAAACATCCTCTGTAAATCCAAAATGCACTTTGTGGTGTCCCTTCCTTTCATGGAGCTCAAATACCTCTATAAATTCCCTTTTCCTTCACGAATTTTCTGGCTCCGAGAATCTCCTTCGTAATTCAAGATTTTAATGATTTTTATTTGAGATTTGTGCTTCTCTTGAGGTGGTCGAGTATTATTTATGGGAAATTACACTGAATCAAGAACCGTAAACCCCAATTCAGCACCACGCCATCTCAAATCACAAAGCTCTGAAATTTCTGCAGATATTCTCTCTATATTGAAAAGTGAAACAAAAATATTTAGATTGCGGAACTCATTGTAATAATAGATCGTTCAGTCAATTACTTTGCATCCTCACCACAAAGATTCTCTATAATTATCATCACCTATGAAATTCACAAAGCACATCATAATCGTAGAACTCACCATCCATTTTCATCTATTCTCTGCAAAATACACTTTATGAAGTCCATCTTTGTGGAACTGAAACCTTTTCTATATTTTCATTTATATATATTATTTTGTACCACCTCTAGATCATCCATTATATTCTCATGATTCTTTGTCAACATATATTATAAACAACATCTCTGGAACTCTACAATTCACTATGAAAACATGTATTTTCAATAAGCATAACCAACACAAAAATGCTGCAATGTTACATATCGGGATTTTTTACCAACAAGAAATGTGTGCATTAATATGTTTGACAAAAATACCTAATTAATATATCACATAAAATATGAAACACAATCCATCACGATTAAACTATAAATCTCTCTGGAACATGAGGGTCACAGATCCCATGTTCATCGCTATCACACAAGTTACCATACTCAATCAAATCTGCAAACTCAATGTTGATATTTCTCTTTTCCTTTACCTGAGAAATCCTAGTTAAAAAAATCTCAATGGTAAAGATAGTGTGTGAGCTAAACATCATTTAATGTTTCCCCAAACGTTCTATAAGTTGTTCCAATACAGAAAAACCATTTATTATTCAATTTAAATAAATATATATCATGGTTAATCAATTCACATTTTCAATCAAAACATGATTTCATAGTAGAAAGATGGATGATATTTTGAAAAAGGATTAAATAAAAATTTAAAAAAAGTGGCATGAATAAAACATATCTATAATAACTATCATGTAATAATTAAGTAAAAAAAACAAAACATGTTTATAATCCCTCATGTTCATTAGTGTATAGATCTAGGATCCCTGAAATACACAAAAAAATGTCCAATCTCAATGTGTGTTCACACATACAAAAGGCACATTCCATCAAGATAATCAATCCACACCCCCATCAGGTAAATCATGCTGAATTTGGTTTAGTAAAATTTTCATCATCAATCCATTTATATATTGTCAATTTCCTAGAATAATTGTCCCAATAACACATTATAAGCCATGGATCACATGTGATTTCAATAAATTAATCAATTAACTGTGGGAAATTCATTCATTTCACATCAATTCACAATAAAAATTCCCAAATTATGATTCAGCACGCTATATAAATTTAAAAAATAAATCATATATTTCAATCATGTTAATGGAATTATAATTTTCCATTCATTTAAAAACTATTACTCAGGGAAAAAATCAACCCAAATCACATTTGAATCTATAATTTTAAAAATATATCCAATTTATTGAAGAATTTGAAGAGGATTTATTATTTCATAAATACATTGATTTTGAAAACAGAAATCAAATCATATCATTTCAAGGAACTGAATTTAAAATACATTTGAAAAGTGAGAGAATAAATGTTTAAAGTGATGGGGAAGGCTTTACAGAATAGCTCACCTATAGTCAGAGAATCAATTGATCACCTAAAACAAGAACTTACAAAGAAGAGTTGATGGTGAAGAAAATCATAGAGGAATCCATAGAATTAAAATCCCAAAATTGGGGTTTGAAACCACCAATGGCATTATGATTCATCACTGTCAATGTAAATGGGAAGAGAAGAAGTGGTTATTCCATGGAAATGTGATATCACATTCTGAAGAGAGATCATTCGCATCCATTGAAACTTTAATCTGTGAGAAAATGGGTTAGTGAAGAAAGAAATACTATTTATAGAGTCTATAAAATCCAATGTGTAAAATTATGATTGATTAGGGGTGTTTAACATTTATAATTTAAGTCTTGGGCCCCCAATTATGATTTTTTCGGGAATAAAAACCCATTTTCATGGTTTCCTATGTTAGGCCACACATTTAGAGTTAATTGGCCTCCCTTACTAGGCTTATGGAGATATATTAATGGTTATGCCAAACAATAATAAAAATTGGGAACTCCCTCCTTGGATAATGGATAAGTGTTACTTATTTTTCCACATGGTCTTACAAATAATGTTGTAATCCCCACTTTTCATAGCATAATAGTTTTTAAGGAGGCCACATGGTTTGGAAAACTATTTTACACCTTATAGAAACTCTAAAAATAGGCACATGGTATCTTTGGTTGAACCACATGATTTTCTGCAACCATCTCCCAACCAAGGTAGACCCAGAACATCCAAAATTTTCAGAAAAATTGTAAAATGAATGAAAATAAAATCTACTCATACGATTATAAAAAATGGGGTTAAAATAACCTAAATGTTGGTAACAGGATGTTATAAATAATATAGGCACAACAATATGAGTGAATATAGATTTAATGTGTCCATAGAAGAACCACATCTGGGGTCCTAGAACTGATCAAACCCAAGGACCATATAGATATGAAAATAAAACTTGAGTTTGGAGATAATTAATCATAGAGGAACGAGACTATAAAGAGGAGTTTAACACACAAATAAAAGTGAGACATAAAAGACTATATTTTACTACCAATTTGAAAAGGGAAGGTCAATATTTTTAGCATCCAATATAATTAGAACACCAGATTTATGTGTTTTTTGAGTAATGTAGTGTTAGGATGGGTGTACTCCATGGAAGATACATAGTGTGTGTTTGTGACAAAGGAAAAATCACACTGAACAAATATGTGTTGTTCTAGAGGGAAAATCACTAGATGTATTATTGACCCATATGGGTAATGACATTTGGTGTTCTTGAAAAGAAATGAAATATTTATAGGAGACCTATGGGGATATATTAATAGGTTCATTTCCTAGAGAGGTTGGGTCATGGGATATTATGTCAGATCCAATACCCAAAAATAAGTGTAGAGGAAGAGCTTGGTTTTGAGTTTTACGGTGGAAAATGATGGTGTAATGATTTAAATTAAGTGAGATTCTGACGCCCAAATAAATTTTTGACTCTAATATAAAAATGTTAAAACCCATTTCTATAATGTGCATCTTTCTTTTTAGGTGCTTGTCTAATAGAAACTCCACAGTTATGGGTTTTTGGTATGTTTTTTGTCCTGATAGGAGTCCCCCTGTGATATTTCATAATGTGTGTGTGTGTGGATGAGAACAAAGAACAGTAAAATAACATGTATTGGCCTGTGGGGATATTCATTATTTTTGCAGTTGAGCATGATGGGTAATATAACATGATGTGAAAAGAATGAAACCCTAGTATTATAGGATACCCATGTGGTCAGATGACCAAATTCATATCACTTGGGGGTTAAGTCTTGATTAGAGGAACTAATGAACATGAATGTATAACCATATTTAAATGTCTCTAAATGATTCCATTGTAGAAATAAATATATCGATGTTAGAAGGGAAACATATCAACCTCGATGGCCATTTAGGAGGGAACCCTTACAACCATTGAGTATTATTAAATAAAGAGGTAAGAGCATTACTAGAAAAAAGATATAAGTGGAAAACCATGATCCCTATGGGGTACAATGATAGAGAAATGGTTGGGAATAATGAATCAATATAAATTAAATTTTTAAAAAATAGGCCAATCATCATTCGGAATAAAAAAGAACCACAAATTAATTATTTAGAATTTATTTATGTAAGATAATCTTTTAGTAATGGGCTATATTTTTATGTATTATAAATGAACTAAAAAATTGATTTATGTTTTAACTATTTCTAAATATTGAACCAATCAAAAATTTTCCCACCCCTAACCATAGCTTATCGAGCATAGATATAGTGTGTTTGGTTAGGGTTAAAATTTTAATTAGATATATTAATGAAGGAATTTTTCATTTTTCTTAATGTGTTTTTTACTCAAAAATTAATAATGCACTATTGATTATTATTTCAGATTTATGTTGACAACATTTCTTATGAGTGTAATATTTCAAGAGAATCCGAGTGAAGTGGTCCCAAATATTTCAAAAAAACACATTATTTCTAATGAAAAAATTTCCATTAATTTATATTAAACACTAGGTTAATGATATATTATTGATAATTATTTGAAAATTTTAATTTATTTTTTGAATGGATTAAAACTCAATTTTACATGATTTTTTGAAATATTGAATTATGGTGATATCAGACACTGAAATGTGAATTTAAATATTTCAAAGCCAGAAAATTTTTACATTTAATTCCTCAAATCATATCTACTTTTAAAATGAAATATTTAGTAACATATAAATTTTCATCTTTTTTAATTTCATGAATCCATGTATTACTTCATTGCATTTTTTATTTGGTTTTAATAATGAGTTTTGTTTTTTTATTTTTAAATTTTTATTTTATTTTGAGTAAAATTATCACAAAATGCATAGTGGATATTATTTTCACTATTGTAGGTTTGAGGTTAAAAATATTGCAAAAGAGGAACATACCTTATGCATCAAAGTATCTCAATATAACAGATAAAGGACGAACAATCATTTCACTGACTAGCAGATAAATATTACCATTGAACGTATATAGAACTAGAACCCACAACATGAATATCTCACAATCACTCAACTGGATGCATAATCATCAACTTTTTGAGATGATCGAATAATTTCTGAAGCCCTTGAACTGACCAAAAGGAAACTATCCAAGATACCACAAGAACCCTAATTCAAAAGACTACCTGATTATTTGGAAGATTATTCTTTCAACTGGCCATAGAAGGAAAAGATAACCCATTATTACTATATAACTATTCATGATTACTAGCCAAAGGAAGGATCCCAACTACCAAAAAGGTAACTCTTGAACTAATGACCATAGCATAGTCACTCCACTGATCATTCTGGTATGACAAACCACACCTATAAACTTTTATAAGGAAATAAAATTACAATAAAGGAATCTATTATCTTACCATCTATTTCATGGTCACTCCACCTATCATACCTCACTCATGATTACACAATATAAAAAATGAGCTACTACATGAATACTCCCATGTTGTCATGGGTGAACATACCATATGAAGCACTCAATGACTATGAATCACACTTTTATAACCTATAGTGGTAATTATACATGAGGTATCGTACTTTAAATCATAGATGAGGCTGAACCACATGACTATATCAACCTAATTAGTCGCATCCTATCTATCAATTCAATGTATCAAAAATTATTGATCCCCTATTCAACAAAGTCACACATGATTATATGCATCACCCCAAAACTAGACTGCCAACCTCATTATAGAAGCGTACTTAAACCATCATCAAGATATGAAAATAAATATACAAAGGATATGTCTCCTTTGATAACTATTCAATGTTGAAGAAGATTATCCTAAGTCTGGTTGTTTTTAAACCCCAAATACATGTTTTTGGACTTCAAGATGAAGGCAGGTGAAGATGAACTGAATGATGTTATAAGAATCATTGATAACGAACCATAATTTTGTAAAAATAATGGTTTGATGATGGATAGACCGAGATAGTAATTTCAATAAGAATCTAATAGAATATGAGTTTCCTTATATTAGTTACCTATGTAGATTAAGATCAAAGAATACATAGACATTCCCCAATGCTAAAGATTCATGTGTTTTGATGGGTGGTTACTAATTGTTTGACATAACGACTCAATGGAGATTCACATGTGTGATGGATCGACCACTATGAATATTTAAATGGGATAAGTATGGATAAGTGTTAGGGTTTTATTTATGTATGTTTTAAGGTGACCATATAATAAATAATTTATGGAAGGATTACAATGTGAAATATATGATGGTTAATCCTGAATCCCATGAACAACAGAAAAACTGCAAGATCACACCAATTAATTCCATCCTATTCACACATGAATTCACTAATTTGAAGTTTTTTAGAATGATTCTGAAGTCGAAGATTCAACTATATGATATTCTCATTATTCTTAATTCTATCATGGTTTCTTTAATTACACATTCCTATAAGCTCTATTTGACTTCAAACCAAATTCAAATCTCCCATGTAAAGTCATGTTCTTCAAAATATAGTAACTTATTAGATCTAATAAATCAATATGGATAAAAAATAATATTGTTATATAATGTACGTTCCATAAAAAGATTCAATCCTATATAATCTATTCCCAATGATGATTGAATACTCACAAAAAAATCAAAACCAGATGCATGAATGAAATGTGACAATGGAATTTAGATTCCATCTGAATCATTAATGGTCCTAACCTATTAAGATCATGAAAATATGATGTTTTGATATCAGTTTTAGGTTTTAACAAGATATGTGAAACTCAATATCAATAGAAGATTCCCAATGGTTTGAGAAGAGTATTACAATGATGGATCTCGAACCAATCATCAATTCCATATTGATGGAAGTCTCATTTATGACCACTCCATGAATTACTATCTTTTATCCTTGAATTTTTTGTATCCTAAATCCACCCTTGAAGTCTAAAATCCACTAAACATACCATGGAAACCAATGTCCCTAAGTCATTTTTTATAAGAGGTGAAACTGTAAATGGAGGTAGAGGGTCATCACCATATTTTCTTGATAGATATTTGAGCTATTGTTTTACTAGTTTCTTATTTCATTCTACTAAAATGACTATAATGACGGAATATTATGCCCATTAAGGCCATTATGGGTATATTTCAATTTCATCAATTTATAAATTCAATTATCATCTGAAAATTATCTTCAATTTATCTCTTGAGTATTTCTTAACACCATTTTTTATGGTTTAAATGTCCAATCCACCTAGAGATTCTTCATTATTGTGATCATAAGTAGTGTAATGAACCATGAGTGATTGGATTTATCAAATTACTAAGATATGTGGGTTTGGATATTACAATGATTATTATATACCTCTGATTAAGATGAAATAATTAAGGCTAATTATTTAGAATATGTTTCATTTCATAAAGGTAGAATATAAGAAGAAAATTTAATAACAATTTAGTGAGTAATGATGAGGATATCTATGGTTAATTCACTAATATATAAAATTAATTAAAACTCTGTCCAATGAAATTTTTTATTACCAATTCTAATCCCTATAAATAAGGGAATAAAACAACAAAAACACTATCCTCTATAAAGAAAAATTGAATCCATTCTTACTTTATTTAGTTCATATTTTAGAAATTTTCTTTTGTTGCCCCATGATAGGTCATTCATCCAAATATAAACTTTTTATCTATGTTTTTACCCATTATCCAATATATTTGACAATTAAACGAATAAAAAATACTTAGTCATTAAGAAAAATTCACATTTAAAATTTATTTGACATATATTACTACATGTTAGAAATTAAATTGTGAGTTTCATTGACTTTTAATCTATTTCTACACATCCAAAATTAGAATGTGGTCATTTTCCTATGATTTATCGATAATATGAGGTCATTTTATAGGTTTTGACCATTTGATGCATGTTTTTAAAGATTCTAAAATCTAATGAATTATTTTTCAAGTCTATTCAACCATAGTCAATATAAGTGCAATGTATTTATATGTGTAAAAAATAATAGATCATCATTATACTATAATTTCCTACCAATCCATAATATATCTCATAGGTTGGATTCTTTACTATTTGTTTGAAAATTTACACAATAAAAATATTATCTTTCTGTCATTTTGAGAAAATTCTATCGAATATTGATATATGGAATATTTTTAAATGTAATAAATTAAATAGTGGAAATTTTCATGATATTTTATTTTAATCTGGGTTTTTTTCTAGAATTTGACCGTATAAACTATTTATAATCATTTTATACTTGGAAAGTTATTTTTTGTCATTCTAACCTCACAATATATAGAAATTACATGAGGAATAATCCTATAGGTTATAAATTATATGGTGGAAAGTTTATTATGATTACATGACAATTTAAGGTCATTTATTAGTTTTTAACCATTTGACGCATGTTTATTAAAGTATTTCAATGATTTAAAATAGAATTTTTTTTCTTATCTCACAGAATATTATATTATTGAGAGGTACATTTATATAATCTATAAATTTTTTATGTGATTCCATGATAATTTGATGTTGTTTTCTAGGTTTCGAAATTTTAACGCACATTTTTTGGCTTCTAACTAATTTTTTTTCATTTCAACCTAGAATAAAGTTAAATTAGTTTTAGGTATATATATATACATATCATAAAATAAATAATTTTTTTTCTATGTTATTTCATGATAATATGAGGTCATTAGAAAGGTATTAACCCATTGATGCATGTTTTTTTAAAAAAATCAATATTTTAAAATGTATTTTTGATTATTTTGTGATCATTGCCTAACATATTGACATTACATCTCATCTAAAATATCATAATTTTGAAAAAATTAATTTTTACATGATTTCATAAAAATTTGATTTCATTTGATAGGTTTGGACCTTTTAATGATCATATTTTTGGCTGTTTAATCAATCAAAACATACTTGTGATCATTCCAAGAACATAACATGTCAGATTCATCTGAGATCTATTCCAATATGGGAAAATTGAAAATAGGTCATAATCATTAAATTTCCTAACATTATGTTTCTATTTTCTAGTCTTTCATACTTTGAATCATGTTTTAAAGATTTCATAATCTCATGAAACTTATTTTTTGGTGGTTCTAACCACATTTGGAAACTGATTGATGTGTGGTATATCATACATTTAAAAAATTGACCATCAATAATTATAATATTATTTAATTATAATATCACTATGAAAAAGTGGCTTTTACCATCAGAAAATTAGTGATAAATAATATATGTGTTGGTAAAAATGATTAATTCCAACAGATATTTGGTTTTGTTGGTATTAATTTTAATTTCCAACATTTGTTTTAACTGACATGTATATCTGTTGGTATTAACTATTTAATAACAACACATCTTTTACCAACACTTAAATTTGTCATGTTTTCATTTTAATACCAACATTTTTTTACCAACACATAAATATGTTATTAATTACTATTATTACCAAAAGATATTTTACCATTAGAAAAAAATTTTCCAATAAAATTGTTTAAAATAAAATTTTATACAAACAACTAAATATATACATGCATATAAAAAATTAATCTGTTAATACAAATATATATTTATACATCGGATTAATGTAACTATTAAATGAAATATATTTTTTTGAATGAAAACATACAGACATACAAACATAATATATATATATATATATTGTGTGTGTATATATTAATATGTTAACTGATTTTTTGGATGTCACACCGGATTAACACTCTAATAAATAATGCTGGAATAAAATGAAGGGCATTAGTGTTAGTAAAAAGAACCCATTATAAATATACATTAATAAGTATCATACATCATAAAAAATAACACATACAAGATAATTTCTAATCCATTCTTAATAATTTTTAATACAACCGATTTAACTAATATTTGAAATAATTAATAAATTTCAACTTTAATATATTATTATTTAGAATGAATTCAAAATATACTCTCAATAATAATAGAAATAGTTTAAAAAAATTAATATGGGGAATTAACCCTAGTGATGCAGCTGAATCCCCACCCCCAAATCGTTCCACCGCCACTGTTTTGCATCTGTCGTTCTGCCTCCCCACCTCCCTATTGTTCCGCCCCCACCATTATGCCTACCCATAGCACCACCTCCTCCATTCCTCCTCCACCGTCCCCCTCCTCACTCCCTATTCTTATTCCTCCTACGTTCTGCCTTTGCCATTCCGTGTCATGGCCATCCGATATCCACCACTACAGTCATCCTAAATCTAATGTTCTACCTCCCCATTGTTCCACCTCTACATAGCTCTGCCTCCACCATTATGCCTACTCCCTTATTATTTTTCTTCCTCCTTCACTGCACCTCTTCCGTTCCGACTCCTCCATTCCGCCTCCTCCGTTCTGCCTCCTCCATTCCGAGTCATGGCTATCCTAAATCCACCATGTATACCATCCTAAATCAACCCCTTCCTTCATCCTAAATCCTTCCCTAATCGATGACCGACTCCCCATGCACATTATATCTTAACATCTTCTATGGATTTAATTCACAATCAATCATGAAGACTATGAGCACATTTAAGATTGATTTTCATGAAGATGATGTTTGGTGAATGGTTCAAATCATTACCCCCTCAATTATTATTTTTGTAAGTTATTGTGTTGTTTTGTGTATAGAAACAGAATTATAGACTAGAATCATGAGATGTTCATTCTTATTTTATCCATTTTTTCTTCCCCATATCTCAAATATTGTTCCATCAATAGCTTGATTAGAGGAAGAGGCGCAATCGTCGGGATTTATTTCAGCAGCATAGAGCATCATTCACTTGAGGAAAAAATCCTAGGTTCACCTTCTTTTATCTTTATTCAACAATCTAATGGTATGGGTAGTAATCTATGGATACTAAAAACTAGGATATTCAGGATATTATCACCTTGGAGGTTTTTCCTATAATAAGAAACTTCATTGAAAAATCACAATCCTGGTGAAATCAAGTTTTTTCATCATTATTAGTGTGTTTTGAGTATTGATTAAGGCTTTTTCTACTTATTCAACCATCCTATGTTGGTGTTTCTTGAATAATTATAAGTGAGACATTTCTAGGCCACCAAAGAATGTGTTAGATATTTTTTCAAGGTTTTGATTTATATATGTGGGTAACCTTAGTCCTAGAATTAATTTATTCTATACATTATAATACACGAGAGAAAAATGTTATTTTATCACTATAGAATCTTGATTTCATGATTTATATCATCAGTGAATTATTATATATTTAAAATGGAATGTGATATTAAACACATAATATAAATAAGTAAACCTTCCTATAATAGTTGATATCTATTTGGAGCATTCAATTTTATTTAATATGTCTACAAATATTTCAAATGTGTTGTCCATACACATGATGATAATGGTTGTTTCTGATCTATTAGGTTGTCTTTGCATAAACACAAGATTTGTGATGCATTGGGTTGTCTGTACACTAACAAGTAATTCATCATAAATGGGTTTTCTAATGGGTTTTATGTACAAAAACAAATGGATTTATTATGTAATTAAAAAATGGGTTGACTGTACACTTCTAGATGTCTAATGATTTCTCAAATGGGTTGTACAAAAATGGGAATAATAGGTAATTCATATTAGTAGTTCACTTATTCATTAGAAATGGAAATAACTAGTGTTTCCTAAATTTGATTAAAATTTTTTGAGATCCTTTTATATTTCATTGATCTATTGGAAGAACATTTTTCATATGAAGATAATTGTTTTTATTGAGAATAAACCAAACTATGTGAATATAGTGGATTAATCTTCACTTCGTTCAATTTTGTGTGCATCTTAGAATCACTGAAGTATTGAATAGTTTGTATTCATTTAATGTGTTGTTCCATATTCTAAGAATCAATCTTCACATTATATAAATAATCAACAGATCTTGAGTTATGCTATTTAGATTGAATCAGGGTATCCAACTCTTTGTTTTTTGGAGATGGGATTGGAACTACACATCCATAAAACACCTAGGTTTCTAGCTTCAACTCATTTATATTCCTTGTGATAAATTTTTAATATGAATTTATCCTATATTTATCCTCCTCAATATGTCCCTTGTCATATTTATAAAATTTGAAAATGTTCTTTATGTATATTTTTAAAAACAATACACTAAATCCCTAAGGTTCTCAATGCATTAAATGGTTTGTCAGATGTTGATTTTGGTGTCATTCTCTTTAAAAGGTAGTGTTACTAGATTGTATAATTTTATACAAGTTATCTGTCAATTTATTTTACTTCTATTCAATAGAAACAATATTGCACCTATGCTTGTAAAACCACTTATTATTCTGTCAATGACTCAGGTTTGATGCATGGATCACAATTACAGAGTTTTTAATTGGATGATGATATAGGTTTCTCTTATAACTAATTTTCATGGATGTTTTTTGGGAATTTCATCAAAAGAACCAAGAATTGTAAACTAACAATGAATTGTTAGTAATTTATAGAGTCAATGTAGAAATTTAAAAAAAACTACATGTGGTGTTGTGGTCACTGGTTATATAATCTTCTTGTTATTTTTATAGGATGAATTATTATTTCTAAATCATCATTGGATTTCCATTTTAATTTATTTTATTCTCATATTCACTTTTTTTATTCAATTCCTTAAGGAGATTTCATTTCTCAGAATTCATGGATGATTTGAACTTAGAGATGAAGATATGGTTAGATTATTACATTTTCTATTATGTGGTTTGTTTATATAGCAATGAAAGACACTAAAATGATTTATCTTCATGATAAGATTGTATTCAATTTAAATTTTACTACTAAAATAAGAGGATAAATGTATGTATGTGGAAAAAAATATTGGTTTTGTAAATCCTTCTTTTAAGGGGTCGTGTGATGTTAATAATTATATGAGAATGATGATTAATTTTGTTTTAACATATAGATCCATATACCTCTTGTGGATTAAAATAAAAATTGTATTGAATATTTTGACATAGACATGCAATATTTCATTTAATCCATAATAATTCCTATCATGAAGAGAAAAAATATTTCGGTTCATCTATAGCTGGTGATGGAGTGTTCATGGAATTCAAGACCTGCATGTTAAATGTAACAAATTGAAGCTTATTTACTAGTTGAATGTTCACACTAACCTCATTTGATTCTCTTACTATTTCATGAATTGTGAATGCACACATTTATTTCATTAGTTGTTAATGGAGTGTGTCACCCAGACCTCTTTATTCCCATCATCTCATTCTTACACCATGGAATGAAATTTGAAAGACGAACTTGATTTTAATGAAATAATAAATTTGACTTAGGAGTTCTTCAGATTACATGAAATGAAATTAGATCGCATGTATGATCAAGCATCTGATAGTTGCGAGAAGAGTATGAGGAGAATCATTGGTTTCTATTTTTTTTTGTTTTTTCACATTTTGAGTTTCTGTTTGGAATGTAGAACTTGAGTTCCTGTTTGGAATATACATTTTCATGTACTTGAGTTTCTGGTTTTTTTGTGTTGTTTTGATTTTAAGTTGGCGAATTACTAATTTTTTATCGATTTATGACATTATTGATTACTGAATTAGGTTGATGTTGTTGGATGACCATGGATGGATGCTAGAGTATGAGAAGTAACTTGGGTTTCGGTTTTTTTAACAGGTTGAGTTATTGTTTTTAATTTTCATCTTGAAGTTCTACTTGAGTTATTGTTTTTTTATGTCTGTGTTTTGATTATAATTTGTTTAATTACTACTTTTCTTCATATTTATTACTGATTTAGGTTTGTGTTGGAAGATAATGGATAGATTCTAGAGGAATATGAGATGCATATTGGGACCTCCCGAAAGGTAGTGGACCAAGATGTTCATGAGACTATACCAAAACCTCTTATGGCTTGGATGGGGCGCTGAAGATGGTGGATCAAGATGTGAATTAGACTATACCAAAACCATTTACAGCATGGATGGGGCGATGGAGATGGAGTTCCCTCGATGACATGGATGATTTATTTCGGGGTGGATCCTATTGAGAGATCCAGTGGGGGTGGTGGATTGTCGAACGTGGTGTGGTGGAGGAGGTTTGGGGGGATTTTCCAATGTGATGTGGTGGTCAGGGATTGGGGATCCAGTGTTTTTTATGAAAATTAATTTTTAATATTTTTAATTTTTTCTATGTTTTAACATTGGTTAAAATCATATTTAGTTTAATAATTAAAATCGATGGATTATTTATATTAGAAAATAAATATAATAGGTAATTTATAATATGGAAGTTTACTAGAAATAAAAATTTATAATTTTTAAAATTTTTAATTTATAAGAAAATATCTATTATATGTTGGTAATATTATTACCAATAAAAAATATTTTCCCTATAACCCATTGATAGAAACTTTAACAAACATATATATTATTAGTTGGTATAATTATAGTTGCAATAGATCTATTTTATCTGGCGCAAAAACATTTAGCGACAGAGTTTTTATCGACAGTTTAGTGATAGAGACATATATGTTGGTAAAATGTTTTAACAATAGAAAATTCAATTTCACCAATATTAATGTCTCCATTAGAAAGATTGAAATATTTTGTAGTGTATGATTATTTTATACCAGGATATGACTATATGATAATTTTCTTTTGAGTTATGTAAAATAATGTTAATCACATGTTGGAATAATGGGTCTTATATTATTTTTTTGTGTATCTTGTTTTCTTTTGAGAATATTGATTATTTTAAATTATTAATATATATTTTCATTATACAACATAACATTGGATAATTTTTTTCAAATTTATTGAATTTGTATGATTCGAAATATTAAAATTATTATTATTATTACTATTATTATTATCCATGATTTTTAAAATAAATGGGGGGAATTTGAATCCTCCATTGATAAACTCCTTTGGAAGACCCTAACAAAAAAAATTACATATATATATATATGAAATATTTAAACATCCATATATGTTTTCAAAAGGTTATTTTCAACCCTATAAACGCTGACCAATATGGGGCCATCAATACTTTTCTCTATTCATTCTTACTAGTTTAAAAATGATCAATTTTCTATTCACGGGAATATCGATTTTCAAATCCTCTCTATATAATTTATAATAAAAAATATTATAATAATAAATCATTTTTAAGAAAAAGAAATATATTATATATTATAATAATTATTTAACCTAACTATAATAATATTATTAATAATTCAGTTAAAATTATATTTATTCAATTATTAATTTATATGAATGATTTACAGGTAACAATGCAATAATGATTTATTTTATTTCCATGAACTTAAATAACATAATTAATATCATCATTTATTTTCCCTCTGTTTGTATTAGGCCATAGAAAAATTTATATATATGAAACCGAACATGACTTCAGTGACATGCAGTTCTTACTGACAAAAACATTGAGCGATAAAAATTGCATTTTTAAAATTTTAAATTATATAAAAAATATCTTTGAAAGGGTCAAAACCATGAATATGACATCGAATTTTCATGAAATCTTGGGAAATGATCTTTCCTTGTTTTTTTATATGTATAGATAAACCAAATTTCAACATATGGTATGGTGTAGTCAAAATACAATTTTCATTTGACAATGATATGATAAAAATGCACTATAAAAGGGATGATGAAGAGGATATCAATGCTTCTATTGTTAATAATTTTTAAAAAATTGATATAATATATCATAATTTTAACCAAATATCATCCCAAATTAGTGTCTTATATGTAGGAATAATATAGTGCAGTTTATCATAATCAATCGTTGCATTCATTCAAGTGGTGACACAAATGTAACTTGTGAAAGTATACATGTGGGGGTAAAAAAAAACTAGTATGAACTATTTCATATATCCTAATATGATATTCCATTTATATTTTCCATAAAAATAATTATTAAGATTTTTGAATTATGATGGTCCAACATTTTCTCAGACATAGTTTGTTTACCTTCTACTATTTCAATTGTTACCACATTGTCAATATGTTTGCCTAGAGATTGGTAGCATCATTATATGGAGAAAAATATTATTTATTTGTATTGGGGGCATCAGTATGAAGAAAATAAATTATCTATAGAATTATTAGGATATTTAAATTAGATTAAATTAACGTAGTAGTAAACAAATAATATTATTAGGTAACACAATGTTTACGAACAAATCATTATTTTGAATATTTAATTATATTTTTAATATTATATAGTCAATGGGATTTGACCACTATATCGAGTATCGTAATTCTCTCATTGTGGAAACCTATCTATTAAATGACCCTATATATATTTGGACCCAAATGAAATGATTGTGATGACCAAATGAATGGGCCAGCCTCATTAGAATTGATATTTTCCCTAGTAGTGGAATAAAATAATTCCCACTTTATATTTGTAGAATTGAAGACAAAAAATACAAGTAATTATAATAATGTAATTTAAACTATTCATCCTTATACCCTTGGTTAATAAAATCCACTTTCACATTTCACAGTTTATCAACATAAAATGAACTTCAATTATCCTTCCATTTACACTGAAAAATTTACACTTTTAATGTCTTATAATCTAACTACAATATTTATTCAATGACGCCAATTTATAACATATTCATGTGAAATGGATCTCTATCCATTATACTAGAAATATGAATCCCTTGTACCATAGTATAATCTCTATTATTTATCATGGTGCTATATTCATCATGATTAATTAGGTATAACATATAACCACTAAGCACGTAACTATTACAAGATAGTACATGACCAATTGGTTCTGTCACTAGCCATCAATGTCATTTTGAAATTGAGTTTGTATTTTCACATGACTCTATGAAAATATAGTATTGAAACCACCCTATAAACAACAAATCCTCTCTATTTTATATATAAATTCTAGCACTTTATGGAAAAAAGGAAGAGGACATACTTTATGGTTTTAAACATATGGAACAAACTATAAAAACCCAAATAAAATATAATTGTAAGTCTAATTTGGATCATTAATGGTCATTATGATAACATATCATCTAGTAATTCCATTATCAACATGTTACCCATTATAAATATAATTTGGGAAATCAGTTCTATCGTCATCAGACATGTAGATAGTATATAATTCAATGGAATCTTAAAATATATATAAATCTACAATAAAACCGTCTTTATGAATTATATTTTTTTATACTCTCAATATATATATATATATAATGTTTAATGGGTTATATCCAACTATAATTTAGGAGTAATTTGAATCACTCTAACAATGTGAACATACATGTGAACCATTATATTAAAAAATTACATTAAGAAGAATAACTTTAACTCACCTAACATTAATAGTTTCCGTTTACATCATTAAAAATTTCATTGGGAATTTATCTTTACTGCATATTGATTTAAAAATAAAAAAATATTCATTGTTATATGTAAAACGGTTTTAGGAATAATGCAATGTAATGATACAAACATATGATATTGAAAAAAAGCATGATAGTCATATTAGTTTATGACCTACAACATTAATGTAGTCATTGAAAAAATATTTTTGATATTTGATGGGCTCCCCTTTGGATCCCGTATATCATTCAAGCATTTTAATGGTTGATATCTACCTTTCCTACATATAATGTAAGCTGTGTCTGAAAAAAAAGTCATCCTTTCACCCAAATTATTGCTAAATCATTCTATAACACCATATCAACATTGTCCAACCTATCCTTAATGTATTCTTTTTTTGTTGGAATTTAGTAATGTTCCAATGAAACTATACCATATACTTTTTCCAATAACATGAATTTAATAAAATGTTTATTTTTCTTAATATTATAAAAAAGAAACTAATAAATAATAACTTTTTTCAACTAGTTTATTAAAGGTTGTTTGAAAAAATTTTACCAAAAAACTTTGACCATATCCTTTACATTATCAAACTGTTGATAAACATCAGTGGAAACAATGTTTTATATTTTTATGAATTACCACTTAATAATGATGTCCATGAATGATATCATTATCATTCAGGTAAAATATGTTATTTATAAGAAACACAGTGTTCAATGAATGTTTCAACTTACCTCAGTGTGTTCATTGCTCAAAAATCGAATACCCTAGAGTTAATTTAAGATTACATCCTAAATAATTTCAATAAGTTGGAAGGTCATGTATGGTCCCATAGAAAATGAATCTTAAAGTAAAATATTTATTTTTATCATCATCATAAAACATAACACACATATAAGAGATTCAATTTAGTTTGTCGATCAATAGAGGCAAAAAAAAACCCTCAATAAAATTATTGGGATATTTTAGTGTAGAGATAAAAAACATAATATAATGTTTCTTTTCATAATGAATATACATGTTGGAAAGTTAAAATTTTCCTACATAATTGACCATTTACTATGGTAAACACTTTGTAAAAAAGGATTCATTCAATATAAAAATAATAGAAGACAATAGTATCCTAGCTAATTAAAAAATTCATAATTCTCACAATTTATTTTATACCACGTAATAGAGTCCATTGGGTGAAGGATTTTTTCATCTTGAATTGTTTTAAATTCATTCCACATATATTTAATTATAGTCCTCTCACATTCATATAGGTTATGAAACCTTGTAATTATTGAAAATTACCGTATAAAAATATATGGATATGGTTCATTTTTTTTATAAAGAGAAGCACCATTCATAGGGACTTTTTATATTATCCATAGTCCCTGGAAAATATATATATATATTCATTTAGAAATGCATGCATTAATTCAATTATCACACCCATTGAACATATCATTTGTTTGGAATCATCTATTAATCAAAGATTCTCACTATATTTTGATAGGATTTCATTGAAAAATTCATGTAATTTAAGTAATCTAGGGTCACTCAATCCATTATTCGATTTGAAATTATATAGTTTTAGTATGGATGAAAATGTTGTATATTTTGTAAAATAAGAATAAAATTGAATCTTGGAATAGCCCTTTAACATCCCAAACATCTTTGGAAAATATTTAATTTCATCTTTAAATGTCACATTCATTTCCACTACTTGATACTGATAATTGTTTACACTTATAATTACTGGTGCACAATCATACTATCAATCTCCACACTTGGCCTGAAGGTAATATCTTTGCTGATTTCCTAGATTCTAAGGTGAGCATTAGTGAGAGGATCTCCATATTTTCTAGTCTAGGTTCGTTTCCTTCTGATGGAGTTCACTTCATACAAGCTAATGCCCTCAGTCTTCACTACTATCAATCTCCCTGAGTCTTTATCCTCTAGCAGTTGTGTCTTATACTTTTTTTATTTTATTTTAAATAATTATATAAAATGATTTTAGTAGTAGTAGTTTACACTTATAATCATATACATGACACTATCTTTATCATCAATGAAACATGTAACCATATTAGATGATCTGTAAAACACAATTTCATCCCGGTATCTAGCTACATTCAATCCTTCATTATTTGTACATCAATATTTATAACATGAATCTATTTCATGATAGATACAGTGTTCATAAAAAACATATGGACTAATTATTCTTGAATTAATATTATGTACACATAAAGAATGAATTTTTTAGAGGTCATATGCATAATATTTTTTAATCATGATGAACTCTTTTACCCTATATTCATACACTTTTTTATAAGATTGGAATAAATAAATTTTCAATTCATATACATTTTATTTGATAAAATTATATTTATATTTAACCATAAATAAATATGGTTTGAGCTTATTTTCCTGAATGTTTATTTTTGAAACACACTCATATATAGTAATCGTATTGGATATGAATAATTATTTCATTAAAAACATGTCATAACATTAATATATGAAGAATTATATGAATAAAAATTACAACAATTTTTTTATTTCTATAAAAAAAATATCATAATTCATTATATTCTTTGAATGTATTCATCATGGATATATAATTAACTATCAATCACTATCAAAGTGCATAAGAAACCTATATATTTCTTCACAATGAAAAGAATTAGGTCATATATTTCAAAATTTTACTATCAAAACGTATATCAATAATAATTATTTATTTTTATCAGGGAATCTGTAGTGAACAGTGTAATTATTTGTGATAATACATTTTAATGAAGACATTTCACATTAAAAATAAAATTACAAAAATGGATAATTTGTGTGACATCAATCTTTAATTTCTTTAACTAGTAATTAATTTACCATTTCAAAATATCATAAACATCTTCACATTTTAAATATTCATATAATTAAGAAAATAACAATAACAATAATATAATGTAAAATTTTATTTCATTCATCATAATTTTTAAAAATCAATAAAAACATCTATATTAAAACCCCACAATGTTATAAAACAATGTTATATATTTTATTCCACCAAATTCTCAAAATACGACACATGGTTTCTATACCCAATTCTTATCATTTTAACCCAAATCGATTTTCAAAATATCATCATAGACTACCAAATTCCATCCCATAAAAACTAAAAATACATTAAATTAAAACCAAATCAATCATTTTCAGTAAAAAACAAATATTTTAAATCAAATGAAGGGGTGTAGTTGGGCCAATGTGACAAAATAAAGAAGGAATAAAAGACAATTGAAAGAAAAAGATAAGAATCATGACCATAAAAAATTAGAAGATTAATAAAAAGTAGTTGAAAATCGTGGTGTGAGTCCAAAAGATTATAAGGGGTTTAACACAGAACCCCCAATAGGAAAAATAAAAAAAATTGACACACATCATCTAAATCCTTAGATAAAGAAAAAAACATTCAAATTGCATACCTTCTGTTTTCAAATGATTTTATTTGTCCATAATTTCACATGAGATCACTACATTGTTTGGATTTCATGGAAATCATGATTGACATGTGAAAACAATATCTCTCGTAGGGTTATTTTAAAATATTTAAAAATGGTTTATGAGTACTAATAAAAAGAACTACTAAAAGATACATTTTTCAATGGTGAAATGAAAATCTCTTTTTAACAATGAGGATAAAGTATATATTTTTTAGTGTTTTATGTACTAATGATAAGGATTATATTTAGTGAGAATTAACACTTGTGAATAAAAATTAAAAATTAAATTTAAAAACAATAATAAATTACTAATTATATAAAAATAATTAATAAATATAAAAATAATTGTGTTATAATAAAAATGAATAAATATTAGAAATTTATAAATTTTAATAACATAAAAATTATCAAATTATAATAACCTAAAAAATTAACAAATTATAATAATATTGTAAATGAATATTTTTTATTAATTGAAAAATTAATATTAATTATAAAAAATAAAAAAACTATTAAAAATTAAAAACCTAATATAAATTATGTAATTTATAGAAAAATTACAAATGAATAAATTTTAAATTAAAAAATAATAAGAACTAAAAATCCCTCTTAAATAACAGAACATTAACAATAAATTAATATTTAAAAATGAATCAGTAATAACTATATAAATAATGAATAAGAAAATATTAATATAAAGGTGTATGATTATTAATTAATTTAATTTTCAAAATAAATGAGTTATATATTAATAAAAAATGTATAAATAAATATTAAACATGAATAAATTATATAAACATTAAACAAATAAATAATAATGAAA
Organism: Viscum album; assembly: GCA_963277665.1. NCBI lineage: Eukaryota > Viridiplantae > Streptophyta > Magnoliopsida > Santalales > Viscaceae > Viscum > Viscum album. The sequence continues at coordinate 601,354,893 of OY728147.1, read as the reverse complement.
AAAAAATTACAAAAAAATTAATATGTATTATTATTTATGTATAATAATAAAAGAATAAATATTAAAAATTAATGAACATAGATAATTAAAAATTGAATACATTGAAACTATAATATAAAAAGACATATTAAATTTAATTTTATAAAATAATTAAATTTAAAAATATGTAATCATTATAATAAAAAAATATACAAAATTACCTTAAAAATAACATATTTATTTCTATATACACATTAATTATGAATAAATAATAATTATATAAATTTTTAGATATAAATTTTTTAAAATTAATATGAATAAATAGTAATTATTGAAATTTAATACACATTATTATATTGAATATTATTATTTAAAAAAATATAAAAAATTATAAAAAAGAAATATATTATTAATAAAATTAAATGAATCAACATTTTTATTGGATTAATATTAGAAATCAATAAATTAATGAAAAAAAATGAAAAACGTTTAATATTAATGAAATAATATTAAATGAATAAATAGAACTTTCAGTGTGATTTTCCCTCACTCATGCACACTCTAGGAATCATAATGGGAAGTCACCCATCGTAAAACTACTCCTACATTTGCAAGGTTAATGATAGAGTTCATACTAGATAGACTCCAAAAAATAATTGTGCACCTTATTGAAATGTCTACTAACATTTATCCATTTTATGTTTCACTTTTTTTGGTGTCATACTATACACCCCTTTAGATCACAATATCCTCATCATAGAACCCACATCATAAACCCATGAAGTACTTTTACACAATAGACTAGGCATTTGATATAAAACAGTTTTCTAAGACCCTAACTCATTAGGCTATGAACCTTGAGATATGACCACATGGGTCTCCAAAAATACATTGGTTGTCTTCCAAATACACAATACATTATTACCAATAAGGGTTAGATACCTTAATAATGACTATCCCCACATGACTACACATGTTCTTTCTGTATTCTTTTTCATCACACAAACACACACACACACCTTGAGAAAATTCTTAAGTGGTCACCCATCCTGATACTACTCCATGCTAAGCATGGTCAACTATGGATTTCATAGTATAAAAGATCTCGAAATAAGTTTCCCCTTATTGTCATGGGATGCAATATTTATCCTTTTTTTTAACTTTTTCTAGGGGAGTTAAAATATTTCAAATAATTGATGTTAATATAAATATATTAATAAATATTTAAAGTTCATTAATATATATATATATATATATAATGTATTAAAGTGTGGTCTATTTCATTAAAAAACGAGTAACACACACACCGCTATGCAAGAAAGGGGAAGTCATACCCACTCCAATAGTTGCACTACTCAATTGATGACATATTACAATTTTATGGCCCAAAGGCCCTATTGCTTGAAATCCATTACCTGGACTGAAGGACCCATCATCCAGCCCCAATATACCATACATATTTCTTTCAATATGACATCATATACAATAGAATTCATCCCTAATTAAGACATCACCAACATTGTTTCCAGTCTCGTCGGCAATAAATTTCACTGAAATTATTGATAAATAATGTAAATAAATTAACTAGAGTTCATATTTATGAATCATATTTTTATAAATAAATGTACTTATTGATATATAAATCATATTTACATATATATATTTATATAGGCTGGGGTTTGGCTGACACGAGTTTGAGTCCTGGGTGGCATTTTATTATCATGTACATTCTTCGGTGGAGGATGTAACATATCTTATATTATTTTTGATAATATATATTATTTATATAAATATATATTATTTATATATAAATTATATTTAATAATTTATAAATTTGTATATAGGAATTATATTATTCATTATTCTATTTATTAGAGCCAACTAAAATGTTAATAGTGGAGCTCATTATCAGTTCTCAAAGAAGTATTTATAATGGCTGTATTCTATCAGTTAATTTTTATCCCTAATGAAGAGTGAATTCATCTTCGCTTTTATTTACCAACAATAAAATTTTATTCTCTCTTAGTATATTATTTTTTTCACTTATAAGTTGTAGTACTGAATATTATCGATTATTAGTAATGAGATGGAAGAGAAACTGTGGGGGAAACTTTTGATTCATTCAATTTATTTTTTCAATACTACTAAAAATAATAATTACATTTATGTGGGGAAAAACAGAAATTTATAAAGGAAATTCATATGAAAAAACATACTCAAGGATAAGAACATTGGGAGACCAATACACGAGACCCCCGTGAGACATATCACTAATGTGACCAACCCATTTCACTATGGGATAAACTATTTATTATTATTATTTTAAATATAATAATAATTTTAAGAAGTGAAAAAAAGTTATGATTATGAGAATAATAACAATAATGATGAATATTTTATTAATTATACAATAAATACACACTTTTTTATCTCTTTAAATTTAAATACACAAAAATTTAAATAATCACCCATTTACTCCATTTAATAAATACAATGAAATCATGGTGATTTACTATGGGAAATATAAAATATTTAACAATAATTATACAAAACATAGTTAACAACAATATTTTATAACCACCATTAATGATTTATCCTTGATATGGGCTAATCATGTATTACAAGATATCATTAATAGTTCACATTATATGCCCTTTTACTATGAAATTTCAAAATCATTATTGCATACCTAATATTAATTATATAAAATATTATAATATTTTTTTTATATATCAGGATGTGTCAATATTAGTTAATGTGATATTTTTAAAATGATTTATGTTGTTTCTCAAATATTAATTTATTGATTATAAATCGTCATAACACGTAAAATGCTTGATATTATAATCAATAAATCTCTTTAGATGAAAAACTCTTTAACATGCAGTGAGAAGAATCTTGAAAATTTTCATTTCCACGGACCATCACCAGGAATGTTTCCTTATGTATATATTGAGCTACATGATAGTGGTTAACTTTTTTCCCTTTTATGAGTTTGTTTTCATTTTATATGCATTTCTCTTACCTATAGGTTTATGGGGCCTTCTATAGGACCACCCCAACATATAATTAAATAATTATTAGAACAATTTAACTCATCATATCATAATAAATACTACATTTTCACTTCATTTGGTGGTGAGATTTGTTAGCACTAATAAAAGACTTAATTACTCATTTCTCATTAGAATTGATGGTAAAAGTTGTGTTTTATCATTAAAAAATGGATGATAAAAGGATACATTTATCACTGTAAAAATAGTTCTGTTAAAAATTATTATAAATAATTTAACTTTTATTATAAATATTTATATAATTTTAAATTTTATTTTCCAACAATATGTATATATTTTTATAAATAATATATATATATAATTATTTATTATATAATTAATTATTATTTTAAATACATATAATATAAAAGTTAAATTAAATACATACTATAATTAACTGGATAGAAATAATGATTGTACTATTATATGAAGAAAATGAATGGTGTCACCCATCATATTTTAAATGGGTTGGGGTAGTGAATATTGGCTCATCCCATCACATAATGGGTTTATACATCCCACCTAAAAACGTTTCATATGGATATATAAATATATATAAATATATACATATACATATATTGCAATTTTACTATTTATGTTATGGGGGAGGGGTTGACATCCCTATGGCTGAGGTTGACATCCATGGAACATGGGAGCCAGAGAAAAATCAATGAAGTTATATATTTTTCATCATTCTTCATTGACATTAGATTTATGTGTTTTACACTACTTTTGTTTGAGGAAAGAAATGATTTGTCTTACCCCATTCTTATTTTTCTCTTCCTCTATTTTCTTAATAAAGGGGCTTGGACCCCAACCATTTTCAACTAATTAGTAATATATATTTTAATTCCCCTTTCCAAATATTTATACATTTAATAAAATAGTGATATTTTTAATTATTATTAAATATTATAAATGTTAATAATTAACTATATTATTATATAAGACCTACACAGTACATATTACTATAGTTACCCATAATAATAATATATATATATTCATTTTATTTATTTTAAGGTGTTTGTATTTTGTGTGATTAATGATGGGAATTCAATTTTATTTTTTAAAATTTATTCAATTTCAAATATCTATGTTTAAAATTCATTAATTTATTATTGTTTACTTTAATTTGATATTTACTAATTTTTTATATATTGTAAATTATTCCTTCTTATTATTTATATATATTTATTTACCAATTTCTAACACTTCAAATATATTTTGTAATTTATGTCGTTAATATATATTCAAATAAATTTTTTATATTTTGATATGATTAATTTATTTGGATTTATATAATTAATTTATTTAAATTCACTTTTAATTTCTTTTTAAATTACTGATTTATTATAATTAATTTTCAATAAAATTTTTATTTATAAAATTATTTTTTTTAATTTATTAATTTTTTTAATATATAATGTTATTTCAATTAATGTAATTAATGTTATGATTTCAGCTTTTAAAATTTTTATATAATATATTAAATTATATTTAATAAATTTTAATATACATTGATTTAGTTTTATTTATTAATTTTTAATATTTTTAGAAATCATTCATTTTTTAATATTTATTTATACATTTTTATATACTATATATTATTATTTTAATTATGGTTTTAATTTATATAATTAATATTTGTCCATTTTCTAATCAAGTTTAAATATTTATTTACAATTTAAAATTTATATATTTAATTTTTCTAAATTTGGATTAAATATGTATGTAATTGAAATAATTGATATAATGTTTATACTAATTTTTCATTTTAAAAGATTATATATATTTATAGTTCATTTTTATTCATTTTTAATATGTGTTTTTAATTCCTGTTATTAATTTTTTGAACTCAATTTTAGAAATTTTATTGTAATTTATTCACATTTATTTATACATTTTTAATATTGATTAATTTAATAATATTTATTCGGTTTAATAATTTTGGATATTCATAATTTTTAATATCCATTTTTTTATAAATTTATTTACTATGTTTTAATATTTATAATAAGTTTTTAATTAATATGATTAAAATGTATTAATTTTTATTTATTAATTTTTAATGTTGTTAAAATTATTAAAATTTATATAATTCCACTATGTAAATTAAATTTTTTTATTTTATTAATTTAAATAGTAAATATTATTCATTTTTAGTAATTTTAATTATTTTTTTAATTAATATTTTTTTTATTCATAGTTTATTTATTTTCATCGTTTATAATTTTTGTAATTATGCTTATAAATTAAATGTTTTAATCATTTTTAAAATTTATTCAAATTCATTTCATTATTTTTATTATTATTTCATACATATTGTTTATTTATTTTTAATAATTCTGAATTTATTTAATCTTAAAATTTTATTCATACATATTTATTTATTGCTTTTTAATATTTTCAATATGTTTGTAATTTATATAATTAATATTTTATTAATTTTTATTTATAAATTTAATTATTTTCAATATATTTGTAATTAATATTATAAATTTATTAAAAAGTTTTTTTTATTTTAGGTAATTTAAATAGATTGACTAACTAAATTTTAATTATTTTTTTAAATAATTGATATTATTTAATTATTAAATATTAATTATTATTAATCATTTTTCAGCACTAGATAATGTATGTTTAGTGTTTTAGTTTTTCATCCCTAATAAATAAGTGCTGCTAAATAAAGTTTTTTATAAGTGTTTTCTTAGCACTGATAAAGGTATTAGTCTATCAATGTAAAAAAAGCGAAGAAAATAGTTGTATTTATCAATGATTTTATTTTTAAAATAGATAAAATGAACTTTTATCAGGGTTTCTCATTAAAAATTAACAACATCCTTTTTCCTTTTTAAAATAAACTCTACATAATGCTTCTTCAACCACCATATTGATGTTCACAATGAACAAAAAAACTGAGACACCTGAAGTTAGTTTTTCTTAGGAAAATTGAATCTCAAAACCATAGGTATGATATTCCAAACTTACTTTCAAGGATCCTCTATCAATATTTCCTGTGTTTTTTAATTTTTTATGTTTTCTTACTCAATTCATTTGAAGCAACCGAACTAATTTATTTTTCAAAAATATATCTTCTTAACCAAAGGTATGATATTCCAAACATACCATTATGGTTTACCAGTATATATTCAATGTTTTTCATTAATTTTTTATTTTTATATTTCCATGTTTGTCTATAATAACTCTTCCCATATGTGCTCATTTGTACCTAGTTTTTTGAATTGTTATTCCTTATTTTTAGGATTAATCATTCCTTTTATGGTGTTTTCCATTTCTTCATCAAACAATAATGATTTTCTTGAATATTTTTTTCTATTAATCTTAGTATATATAAATATAGAAAAAACAACTCTATCATTAGAGTTTTCCCCTTCATTATGAGAGCCTTCTTCCAAGATTTTCATTATGTTTTTGAAATTTTGTTTATTGTTTTATCTCTTTTATAATTTGGATTCATTGTATCATCATTTAAATTGTTATTGGTGTGGTTAAAATATTTCATCCTGATCGTAGGATTCTATTTTTTTGGACCGTTGGGGATATTTCATCTAATTTTTTAGAATATCATCTACTTTAATACAAATATCAACCAGATTTGGACTTCTTCTGAGTGATTCAGGTGGGATTTGTTTTCGTCTGTTCTTTCCCTTGAATGATTTGTATTTTGGTGTTGAGTAGTTATGTTATTCTGATATTGAACCCTCTCTATATGTGTCTTTATAATATCATATTCATAATTAGGGTTCGTTTATTTGTATAATTTATTAGAATTTAGGCTTATTTCCTCCAACTCGATTTCATGATTTTTGAATTATAGATTTGGATAGATCTATCTCATTACCTTATAAATATGTTTCATCTAATTTATCAGATCTCTCTCTTCTAGTTCAATAGATCTATTTCATCTGGCCTTCTAGTTGATCAAAAAATTACACCCACTTTCATTAGAATAGGTAATACATTCCCCTCCATCATCAATGGATTTATTTTTCATGAACTATTCTGGGCTTGAAAACCCAAGACCAGTTCATTCTCTCTAGTTTTCTAGCACAATATGTATCCATAATGTGGTTTTTTATTTGAAAAAATGTTTTAATGTAAGGACATGATTGTTTTTGAAACTAAAATAGTTTTTAAAATAATATTTTCCAATTTGGATATTTTTTCATGATGGTATTTTATGAATTCATTACATATATGAAATGATTTTTAATATTTAGAATTATTTTCAGAATAATATTTCATATTTGATTCATCAACAATGGACTCTGGAATTGTTATTTATAACTTATATGTATGACCCAATTTGGTCATAAAATGAAAATCCTCAAAGTTACAATAGTTTTTGCATAGTGAAATTTTTTTGACCTTATTATAATGTGGTAGATTAAATGAAAATCATCTCAAGAATGGAAAAGGGTTGTTTTGAGGAATCCATACCTAATGTAGGATTTCCCATATTTTTTGAGTTATACAGGGTTGTATAGTTTATGAAACATAAGAAATTCATTCACTTGGTTATGAGGATATTCAAATGGTATTGGAATTTAAGAATGAGGAAATTTATTTTAGGGGTATGCTCAATAGAGAGATCTATTTTTCTTTATTGTTAGTCTTCCATTTCTCCCTGATTTCATTAAGAAATTTTCTTATTTGTATATCTACAAATAAATCTTCGAAGAAGTTTTAGAACATGGTTTTTTAATATTTGAAAGAATGTAGACAAATGAGGAGGACAATGGATGCATGGTTAGATCTGTATGGGGTTCCTATATATCTAATTTATATTATAATGTTTTAATGATGGATAGTTTCCAAATTCAATGGAGAAACTCTATATTTTATATTTTTTATAGTGAGATTAACTATATTCAGAATAATATGATGATATTTTAATATTCTCGATCATATAATCTGAAAATATCATATACAGTGTATCATGAGGAAGTGTTGGAAACATATCTCAAAATGTAAGAGAGTTTAAATTTTATAAAGGTGAGGTAATAACACAATAATTATGGAGGCATTAATATGTTTTATTTTATTATAATAAACATGAATGAGAAATGAAAGAAATTCTTTTAAAGGTGGAGAGGATTTAAGGGGATGTAAATAGATGGGAGAGGGAAATCTTTTATATTATTTTTAGTTTCTGGCATGACATATACAATTATGGGTCTTTAATTTTTTTAGAGGCTTCCTCCCATATCTCCCTAGTAGTGGAAAATTATATGAATAAAGAAATTTCTATAGATATTAACAATATTAAGGTGACTTACTCTCTTTCAGAATTCCATTCCCATAACGACCCCTACCATAATCAGTTCCATGGCCTTTTATTCAAGTAGTATCGGTATGTAATGGTGTTAAGGATTATACACCTCATGAAATATTTATGTAAAGGGGAGAATGGATTCAAATAAATTAATAAATCATTTATTACCCTGATTCCCAATTCCAAATATCCTTCCTTAGGATTTAAATTCATCACCATATGAATTTTTATTGTGATATACATGATATTCTAAAAAACATATTCAATCGTCAAAGAATATTTTATCCTTCCATTGATTTTAAAAATCAATGTACCTTTGTTCCCAAATGGCTCATCACAAATAATTCCATAATTTCTCATGATATTGTTCATTCAATGAAGGATCACTCACTCGCTAAATATTGTGTCATGGAATAAAACTAGACAAAAATAAACATACGATAGGGTTGAATGGTATTCTCTTCACATTGTGTTTATTATGATGGTATTCTCAAACCCATGTTTGTATATCATTGTGAAATGGGTTTCCACAATTTCATTTAATATTAATGTGAAAAAATCTTACCTGATGTTTTTTTCCTTTACATGGCCATTATCTCGAGACAACTTTCCCCATGCATGTTTATCCTTGTGAATGAAATTTTTTTATTTCTTATCATAGATGTACCAACGATGAATATGATACATGGTTAATGTTTATTGTATCACTACACATTATTTCACCTATTTAATTGAATTGTATCATTTTATTAACAATTTCTACTATGAATATTATGTCTATATATGAAATGGCTTCAAGTGAGTTAGTGAACCATTCAAAAATTGAGGTATCATTTATCATTGGTGTTTTCCCTTTATATTAATGAAATATTAAATGCATTTCTATCATCTGATAGGTGTAAAAAAATAAAATAAATTTTCCTTCCTATGGTTATAGGAATATCAATGAATGTTGTGATCAAATATATTTTTGGAATGATTTATAATAATATTTAGTAGTAATCTTTCAAGAGTGGTTTTAAATATAGAAAATATATCTTTATTAAGGTGGTTACCTACTCGTTCCCCACATATATCATGTCCTTTTTATTCTCTTGAATGGTATTGTTGATATGCTAAATTTGTATTTGGATACATATTTTTCAAGATACCATAATGCGATGAATAAATCCCACCAGGTGGAATGGAATAAATTATGTGCACCAAAGGCTTGTGGGGTTTTGGGTTTTAGGTCTAAGAGTTCTTTTAATTTATATTTTCTCAAAAAAGAGGATTTTAACTTTTTATATAATCCAAAATCCATGATCTTCTATGTTCTCTATGCTATGTATTATTCTCATTTAGATATTATGAATTCATGCTTAAGACAATGACCTATATTTTTATAAATAAATGTATATAGATCATGTTCACTCTCAAATAAGGATCTTTATTATAGAATCACTTATGGTGTGTGATTTAGTATATTTATTTATCCGTTTTATAACAATCATGCTGGCTTATATGAAATGAATCCAATTATCTTTGTCTTGGAACAATATAAATTTCAATACTTATTTAATGATAATAAGGATTGCTGAGTTTTAGATAAGGTCGCATTTGAGTTTTATAAAAGGCAGTGTGAAAGTATTCTAATAATTCTTATTGTAGTAGTATTTGTTCTTTAACAATTATGTCGGGTAAATGAGGCCTTTAGTTTTACATTGTAATGAAATGATATAGGCTCACTGTTGAGTCTGCTCACTCTTTTGTGTCCAATCAATAGAACTACCCATAAAAGTTAAAAGTTTTTCCAAATATCCTTTTTATAGTTAATGATTTTTTTGATTCATCTCATGAGAATGTTAATATTGAAACATCACTTCACAAAGTACCATTTAGGATCTATAAATCTATTTGAAATTTTATCCCCTTCACATGTGATTTTATATTTCCCTGAACTAAAATGTGTTCGGAATGTTTGACGGGAGAATTTTTCTATGGTTCTTCCATCAATTTACCATCAAATATATACTATTTGTTCTATTATCTCTATATTGGAATATTTTTTGGTCATTTTATAGTGGATAGGATTATTTGGTTCAGGAAAAATTATTACCTAATTAAACAGGTTGGCCAACCAAACAACTTTCCAGTTTCATGCCCAACTGAAGGGTCATCTAATTGAAACATAAAATATACTTTTATCCTATAATGGACATAAATATTAATATCGGTATAGATATTTCCAACCAAATTATTATTCATAAATTCAATATTGATGAAAAATTGGCTAAATATGATATGGGGGTGTTAGTATGGTAGATGATGAAATTCATAGATTGATTACCATATCTCTCAATATATATTTTAACAACAATTCTATCCCTAAAATTATTGATTCCCACATGATTTTTTTTCGTAAATAGTTGGATTAGGAGAAGTATTAGAAAGACAGTTCCCTTGAATTTTATTGTTTGGAAGTTATTGATGTTATTTTTTAGAGGATAATGGTTTGAGAAATTTGGCCTTACATTGATGAAAATTAATGTTTTTATGGATAAATATACCTATTAAACTTTTTATTTTTCATGATGTGAAGGAAACCATGTGACACCATACTTGGTGGGTAAAATCATAGATGGTGTCACTCATACTTGTTTTTCTAATTCTCTTATAAGGCCTTTTACTATTATAAAAAATGGTTTCCAATCTTTGTATAGAGACTTTTCCATCAAAAAAAGTAAACCATAGATAGGGATTTCATACAAAATTATTAAATAAATTATTATTTCTTACTAATTTAAAATTTAAATAGTCGTTAATAGAATGAATAAGATTTTATAATTGTGTGGATACTTTCATGGTTTGGTAATTTTAATTTAATAATTCAGTTTTCATATTGTTATAAATAATTATAGGCCATATAAATATTAATGGATACATGATTATTAATTGGGTTATAGTATGGGTTAATGTAGTAACTACATTTGAAATGAGAATGACCGAAGAGAATAAATAATAGTTTTTTAATAGAAATAATAAATGAGATATAGTTTTTTCTTACATATATATATATATATATATATATCTATGTGTGTGTATGAGTGCTTCCTTTTTTTATATGTATAATTAAAAATAATTTATAAATTATTTTTTATGTATATTTTCACATCTATATATCCATGTTTCTATGTGTCTGTATCAATAATTTTATAATTTTTATATTAACTTTAGTTTATATTAAATTTAGTTTATATTAATTTATAATACAAAAAAATCCATTAAAAAACTATCACATTATATCAACACATTGTGCACAATGTTACCTACTATACATGAGGATGATAATTCTCACTATGAGAGAGGTATTAATTCTTTTTAAATAATAGGATTTGTAATATGCATATATTTTACATTTTATTATATGAAAATTAATTTTATATCTATTATATAATATTATTTATATTTTTATGCATTGGAATTTATAATAATACTTTTTATAATTATAATTTGTATATTCTATGGATATAAAAAAAGTTAAATTATATGAATCTTGGAGTATATTTATTTATTTTAGTTAAATTTGATCATTATTAATCGAAATAGGATAGATGTGAATTGAAATTGATGGATTCCAATCATACAAAAATGGGGTTTGAGAATGGGGTTAAAGATCATCATGTTTTTAATGATAATTTTTATGACACTTATTAAAGAATTTTACTAAATTTATATCATTTTCATTAATATAAATTATTTCATAGGATTCATAAGAATATATAATCTATCACATTATAGATCAATTCTTCGAATAATCGGATAAATAAGAGGGATAACTGAATTTTGATTCTGACCGGGGTGAAATTGTTATTTATGGACCATCTAATATGACAACAAGTGTAAACAATGTTTGAGATTGTATTGAATAAATAACAATTGAAATTGAAGACAACCATCATGATTTCACATAGTCATATGAAAAGTTAAAAAGTTATTAAAAGATACTATTATATATATTATAATAATTACAGCAAATCTTCATCTGTATTAAAGCTATAAAATATGAAAACTAGTAGTGGATGGATTGACATCAGCTTCACATAACTACATGGATGATTTAATAATTAGAATACGAGATTATTTTAAAAAATATGATGATAAAAAATGTAATGTTTTATTTTATTCTCTATTAATGAATATAATTTTGTCCATAAGAATATAAATAATTTGGACTGGACTAAAAATCAGTTTCAAAATACCATAATAGTGGCGTGGTTGAATACCAGAACAACAAATCAAATCCTTCAAAATATCTATGGTAAATTACAATAATTTTAATTTTTAGAGAGATATATTCATTTGAAGTGACTGCTAGAAAGTTGAAATTGAATGAAAATACATATGTTCAAGATGGTAAATTGAATCGCAAAATGGACTCTATTAAATGGAAGAAGATTTATCCTTTGTATTCTGAATTTGGAAATGTGCCATGAAAAATTTGTCTTATGTTTTCTACAATTTGATTGAATATTTTTTTTACTAAGTAGTATTCATTGGACCTGGATAGTTATTCTAGGAAATTATAACATCACATGTTGTTTATTCATGAAATAAAAATAAATTTTGTTACCTCTAATAATATATAAAATAAAAAATCTTGGAAATTATATAGATGTTAAGTTGGATCCATGGATCAATGATCATTAATTGATGTGGAATAAATATGTTACATTTTATGATTCATATATAAGTGATTTTTTCACAATGAGATCCAGGTTATATTATCTGTTAAATGAATTTCAATTTTAAGGAAAAATTTTAAGATATAGAAATAAAGGAATATTATATTTTCCCATCCGTGAAAAAGTTTCACACTAATTTTGGTTGAAACATTTTTTAATGAAAATGGTTTTAGGACATCACACATATTTATAGCAGAGACATAAATACAAAATTTAGATGATATCATCAAAGGGTATATTGAACTAGTTATAAAACCATATCCATGAATTTTCATTCAATAGTTTGAGAATGTATAAGATATTTTCTCCATTTTGGTAAACATTATTAAAAAAACATCACATAATGATTTTAGAAAATGTGGTCATTTTATAGTTTTCATTCCTGAGTTTTTTGTTTTCTAAAAACATAATGATGTCAAGAACATAGATAAGAATATATTTGATAGAGTTGTTTTTATTTTTCTAAATTTAAATGGTAAAATAAGAGATATAATTTTAATTTGTTTGTTCATGATTATCAAGGTGATAGGGGAAATATTTGAGCTAGAAAAAGTTGAAAGATGAAATTTTAGTTCTATGAGGTATTATAGGATTTCATGGAATTGGATATGTCATTTTTGGAAAAATATTAAAAAATTTAATGAACAATATATTTTTTTTTATCAAATTTCAATAATATCAGGTAAATGAATGATTTGTTGTTAACATTCCCAAAATTGCATGAGTGTTATCTTTTTATCCACGAATTAATTAATGTAGCCTTAAATTTCATTATCCCTAAAAATTTTCAACTCACATTAAACATGATTTATTTATTTTTCAATGCTATTTGTAGTAATTTTTTAGAACAAATTAATTTCCCAAATATGGAAAACAAAATTACTACCATATTCAGTGAATTAGAAATTTTCTTCTCATTTTCATCCAATGATATGGTGTATCTCTTTTTCGTTCAAATGGTTTGATAGTTCTATCTCTGTGGTCCATTACACTATCAATGTTTCTACCACATTGAATGGTATATAATAATTTTGAATATATACAATAAGAATCAAATTCAGTGGTAAGATTTTCATACAGAGTGATATTTTTTTAAAGAAGTTGTTTTGTTTTTACCAAGTAACTATTATATGTTGGAAACAATAGTGTCCTAAAATCTCATCATAATTAATTCCTTGTGGGATAAAGGATTTTTAAAAGTTATTTTCTTACCACTACCATTGTATACCAGAGCAAGATCACTATTTTATTTTACAAATTATTAGAGAGGATTCACTATAGTTTGAAATCCACAATGTAATTATTTGAAATTTCAATCGATCAAGGGTCAAAATATGGATATTAAATACATGTATTCAATAATTTATATGACGGTTTTGAGAATATAAATTTAAGTAGTTATTATAAAATATGAATTAATTTTATGAATGTCTTGGATTTCTAGTCATATGACCATGTGTACATGTACTATATAATAATGATTATTTCATTAATGGCCATACATTATATATCTAGGAACATGTTGAACACTTTATGATACTAAATAGTTGAGTTACTATTATAGTCGAAGAAATGAATGTATATGGTAATATGCATAGATATCAAATCTACGAAAATATATCATATATTGGCAATATTTAACAAATATAAAAGTTGAATTATATGACATTTCAAGAGAAAATTTTCCATTCAAATGGGATTAAAACATATGGGATGTTAAAATTGATTAATTGGGTTTTATGAGTGTGAATTTTTTATGTGGAAGGGTAAAAGGATGAATTGATCATAATTTCATCAACAAAGGAGTAGGTATTTTATATCTCAGAGCCTATAAATATAAATTTTATAGTTTTTCTATTGGAGACTAAAAGAAAAACAGATTTATAAAAATTCAATTGAATATAAACCCTTCATTGGTAAATCTCAATCATTTAAAAAATTGTTGTAATGTTGATTTTGCCTTGTAAATTATAGGGTACCACAAGAAGGAAAATTGGATACTCAATATATGATCTAAATCCCTTGAACATTAAATGAGGAAATGTACATTATAATGCATAGGTAAATGTTTTTTAATACACTATGATTTTCGTCATAATTTTTTTGTTCACTACTACATTTGCATTATCTGAACTAAAATTTTAATTAATAATAATAAAAATGGATTCAAAACATATTGATTCTACACATAAAAAGGATCAAGATACCATCATTGCTAAAACTGATGAATTGTATGTGTTCAATAATAACTTGATGAATAAAAACATGGTCAGCGTAGCACCATCATGTTAACAAATTTAATCATTGAAAGAAACAATGATATAGAATTTTAGGTTGGGTAAAATCGATATAGAAAACATGTTTAATCCAATAAGTCAATTTTCATTAGATACACTGGAAAAAAATATTAATTCATGTTTTAATTAATATCTATACATGTAATTATATTATACATCCATTTAAGAACATAATTTGGGAACACCTTATGTATCTTTTTGATATTTTTTTTTTCATTTTAATGAAAAATCATATAATGAAATGTTGATCGACAATTCATTGTCCCATTAAGAGTATATTTAGATTGTATGATTTTGATAGGAAAATTATTTTAATTATCTCTATAAAGGTTAAAATATCCTTTAATATAATTTCAATGAAGAAACATCTCTACAATTTTTAAAGGAAAGTAATTACAAACCAACCATCAATATATGAAAACATGATAAAAAATAAACATCGAATTCTTTCATTGGTTGCTGTGAAGATGAATCATTTTGAGGTGAATTGTAATTGGAAAAATTTTATATAGAAATATTTTTATCTTTCAATTTTATTCAAAACATTATTTTTTGGATAAAAAGTTATGTTCTAAACATAATCAATATACATATAAACTGTCGTACCCCTATAATAATATAAAGAGAGGGTATGCTTCGCCAAAAAAAATATTTATTTTAAAACCATAGTAATACATTTTTGTGGATGAAGAGTAGCATAATTATTTTCCATGATATATATATATTGATGCATAAAAACCCAAATCCACTTCAATCAGATGTCATATGTGATGGAAGAAGGATTACGTAAACAAATTCGATTAAATATTATACGAAACATAGAAAATATATTAGATTAATGAGTTAGTGTGAAATAATAGTAATTGATTGTCCTTTATAATATAATTACACATGAATTTATACTATTGATTTTATGTTTTTATACGATTTAGATTTAAATATCATAATAGAATTTACCAAAAAAATGATTACTTACTATATCTTTGAATAGGATACAAAAATATGGCCACATTAGAGGTGTAGTTTTTTCAATGTCACCAAGAGTATTTTTGGATAAAGGTAAGTCACTGGTGGTGAAAATGTGAAAATTATTGACATACAGGAACAAATAGATGCTCTAATAGAAATTATAATCTCTTCTAGATTGATGGGACAATATTTTAAATGGGGTCAAATACAATAGACTATAGATTAAAAAACAATATATAAACTCCCATAACACACTAGTTTTGGTGCTATATATTCCCTTAAACTAGTTTCTCTAACCACTTTAGTAAATTTTTTCATAACATTTAAACAAAATGGGAATAAAAACATCTAATAATTTTTTTATATAATTCTAAATGGTATAAGTCACAATAATTTACCTATTCCATCAACCACACATATACTTATTGGTAGGGGTAAACTATAAAATATTAAAATAGATATGTTACATAGTAAACAACTACTAATATATCTTGTGAGTGTGGGGATTCAATTATCTCATTATCCAACAACCAAGATGCTTATTTTATATAATGATATAGATGTTACCACAATTAATCATGCTAATGAAACATTCATAAAATTATCATTTAATCTCATAATTTTGTAGGATGATGATCTAGTAAGACATTTAATTTCATTCCAAATGAAAAAAACAATTAACAATTATTGAAAAATAGTTTGAAATAAGGTATGTTATTAATGGAAAAGAATTATATGGTAAAATACATGGCCATATCAAAATAATCAAGTAGATTAACTTATTAATCAAAAGAACTTACTAAGAGTACCTTTTATACTACCAATTCCATGGATTCATTTTATGACATTATATGTTTATGAGGATATAACATTAAAATATAAAAATTTGGTTTCAATTGAATATGATACTCAAAAAATTGATAGATTATTTTAAATAAAATTATTCTTGAAAATGTAAAAAAAATTAAATAATTAATAGATTGGAATCTCTCCATATAATGTATACGTGGTACACATTTTCATAATATGTTTTTTGTATAAATGATTTATTATTTTAATTATTATTAATTAATATTCATATTTTCTACATAAGTATACTTAACTATGATATAAAGGGGAATCCATGTGATGAAAATTTTTTACACATTAATCCTGCAATAATTTAGGAGGAAAAACATACATTGTATTTAATAGAAATAATATAATTAGTGAACTGCCATCAACTGTTAAAAATAAAATAATTCATGATGGGATCTTCACGGTGACTACAATATTGGGGTAAAAATCAATGGTCATATCATATAGATATTTTTTTTCCAATTAATGATTCCTTTTATTGTGTAGATATAATTGGATATTCATTATAGAAAAGTGGATATTTCAGACAAATATTTTTTAGATCCAAAAATTTGAGTTCCAATATATAGAACACATATGAATTCCATTATGAATTTTTCATTCAATAAAATAAAAATTTTATATCTAGAATTCAAATTAAATATTTTATATTTTGTTTTAATTGTAATTTTATTATGATTGGGTGACATTAAAATATTGAAAAAAATCATGGTAAGAGGTCAGCAACTGAGAATTTGAATGATTTGGATTTGTAGATAGTGGTACATATTATGACATACATAATTATATTTCAATATGAAAACACATATAAAAATACATATTTCTCTAAATGTTTCTACACTATTTTAAATATAAAAATGACAATGATGGTGGATATTACATTTGTAAATAATGGAATGTATCATATTAAAACAACAAACTATCTGACTACATGGGAGATATTAGAAGGTAATTAACCATTTATTTAAAAAAATTAAGATGCATTGTTAGTTTAAAATGTTCAAGCACAAAAAGAATTTCCAAAATAATATTTATTTAAAAGATGAAGGTGATATTTTCATAAATGAGTGGGAAAAATAAATTATATTATACTACATAGAGAAATAATGAAGAGGTGATTTTCTATCCTATTTGTAATTAATTTTTGTTCCTAGAGATTATGATGAGTTGGTCAACATGATCGAATGTATAATTCCATCGTCACATTGGAATTAACATATAAATTATCCTAAAAGTGTTAAGTGCAACATGTTTTGATTAATAGGTATTGAAATTTAATTTATTTAATATTCACATCAACTAATTTTATATATTTTATTATCTCTAGAAAATGCATTTCCCATGAATTTCTTTATTATATGGTGTAAAAGTGAAATTAATTGGGTCATTTTTACCTGTCCATTAATACACTGACAATATCATTTGTTCTACCTCCAAGACATTTTTGTGGAATTATTTGGTTCTCCAAAAATACTCTGGAACTCCAATGTCAAAGAATTGAGTGTCCTAATTTTTTTTTTGATTCTAATTTTTAGAAATATCTTGTGAATATTTAATTGGAAAAATATTAGGAGAAATATGGAAATTTCCAAACACATTTTTAGAAATTGTATGTCAAACAAAAATTTTGGAAACCCTCTTTTAATCATTATTTATGTAAACACTAGGAATGATTTTAGTTTCTATTTTATATTTTCATAAAGTTTCAGATGTTTCACAATTATTTTTTACAAAACAAAATTAGGTAGAAATAGAATATTTTCAAGCTGAACATCTTATTTTTATTTATTATGAATTTCCATTTCATTAAACATATTACATCAATATCCAATTTTAGCTCATAGTTTGAACACAAATTATTATGGATTAAAAAAATGAGTGACATGGATAAAATATAGAAAATTAATTCCAATTTATTACTATTAATTTCATCCAATTGGACATTATTGAGACAAACTTAATCAATTGTGAAATTATTTTTTTGATAATGAACATGGAAAAGAGTGAATCCTATTAAAATCCTAATGTATTATTAATTTAATATTATATAGATATGAAAACACTAATTATATTAATGATCAATGAATTATAGGTGTCCAATCTCTTCATTTTATTCCAAAATATTATTCTCTTTAATTTTTATACCTCTAACATTTATGTGTTTTTTGATATCAATGATGAAGAATTACAATATCATACAACCATGACTATTTTGTTATGATGTAAATTTAGTTTATCAAAATATGTCTACCCTTGGAATCTTGTTAACATTCTATAATTATAGTTGTTTTGATTATTCCATTGTTTTCTATTATAGTAGATGATAATTTATTTTTTAGATGGATTTCCTTGTTATAATTGTGTATGTCCTAAATTTTAATCCTCTTGAATAACTTTGAAATGCTTCAATATCTGATTGTATCTTAACCTGAAAATCTCATATTGAAACCCTCTAAATTCTTTTTTATCTCCTTTTTTACCATTTGATTAATTTTACATTATTTTTTTCTTTACTAAATTGTATCATTTATTATTTTTATATTTCATCACATAAGTAATTATTTTGGTGAATATTTTATGATAGGGGGAATAGAACAATATTTTGTGTATTCACTTTGAGAATTTATATACATTCAATTTTTTACATGTTTAATAATATGAATTTTCCAAGTATATAATACAATGAGCCCTAATTTATTTTTTAATGATGTTCAGTTACTTATTTATTATCATCCCATATTTACTTACATGTTATGATCCGGAATACATAAATTTGGTAGAAATAAATCCTTGTACCTTAAATTATAAATCTCACAACTAAAGCATATAAATTATTTTTAATATCCTTTTTAATATTTTTTATGATATTTATATTTCTTATATTTAATAAAATTAAAAAATTGTATCTCATTAGGTTTTATCATTAATGTGAATAAATTTATGATAAGATTAAGGCAATGATAAGGGCATGGGAAGGATTAGGTTATTGGGCTAGGGGATGTATGGAAGTTTAACGTTCAAGGAGTAGGTTTAGAGAAAGGTCTAGGGGGTAAGTTTAGGGATGGGGTCGGGGTTGGGGTTTTAGGGGGTGGCGGTGAATGTTTATGGGTGGGGGTAGTTTTTAGGGATAGGGGTTGTGGGTAGGATTAGGGAATGGGCTAGGGGAGGTTTATGGTTGAGGTCGATGCAAGGGGAGGTGGGGTTCGATTAGGGCTATGTATATGGATTGGGGTTGGGTGGGGCTACGATTGGGGAGGGGGTAAAGATAAGGCTAGGTCATGGGTGTAGTTTAGGGATGGGGCCAACGGTATGGTTTTGTTATTGGAATGGGGGTTAGGTTTAGGGAAATGGGAGAGTATTTAGGTTTTTTTCATGGACATAGAGGTAGGTATATGTATAGGGTTAGGGGGAATGTTTATGATACGGGATGGGGTGTAGGTTTTGGGGATGGGGATGTGGGATTGAGGAATGTTTTAGTGCCTGGGTCATGGAGGTGGGGTTGGGTTGGGTTGTGGTTAAGGGCCTAGGGGTAGGTCTAGGGAAAGGGACATGTGAAGGTATAGGGCCGGGATCTGGTAGATGGTAGTTTTAGGGAAGTTAAAATGTTT
Organism: Viscum album; assembly: GCA_963277665.1. NCBI lineage: Eukaryota > Viridiplantae > Streptophyta > Magnoliopsida > Santalales > Viscaceae > Viscum > Viscum album. The sequence goes on along the minus strand of OY728147.1, from coordinate 601,334,109 downwards.
TTAGGCTATGGATGGAGGATTTTTATAGGTTTTGGGCTGTAGGGTGGAGGATAGGCACTTCTATGGGTGGGATTGGATGAAGGTTTCGGGTAAGGTTGGTGGTATGTTTGGGGAGTGGATTGTGGGTAGGATTAGAGATAGGGGTAGGGGTAGGGATAAAGGCCCTTGCGGTGTTTATTAGGTGTTATATTATGTAAATGATTCAATTGATGGCATGCATAAGGGTCATGGGGTAGGGGTTAGGTTTAGGAATAGGGGACCGATGGTTGGTTTAGGGTGGGGATCAGGGTTAAGCATAGGGATCGTGTTGCAAAGGTATGTTATTTTTCGGGTCAGTGGGTAGGGCTAGTTAGAAGGGGTATTATTTAGGATAGGGTATTATTCGGGATATGATACAAAGAGATTGTGTAGTGGGGCGGTGGTTCTGCAAGGACTGGGGGTGGTTATGGGGGTGGGGTAGGGTTAAATCCCGTTTATTTATGGATAAGGTCTAGGGTAGGGGAGTTTTAGGGCTTCTTCATAGTTTGGGGGTGGAATGTGTGTAGGGGTAGGAGAAGGTCTGGTTTATTTATTAATATGGTTATGGGTAGGATTATGGTGAGGGTGATGTGGGGCATACGTTTAAGGGATGTTATGATTTTTGGGGATGGGGAGTTATGTATAGGGTATGTGTAGGGGTAGGTTTATGAGTTTAGGTTATTATCTAGGGGTCGAATCATGTAGTGGGTAAAGGGGTGTAGGATTAAGGGTTATGCTAAGGCAAGAGGCTGAGCGGTAGGTAGCACCCGGGTCGGGTGGTGGACTGGGGTTGGTACAAGGGTATGAGTTTATGTTTAGAATAGGGAAACATGTGGAGTTGGGCCTAAGTCTCATGGGGTAGGGATTTGGGTCAAGGGAGAGGTCTGGGGTGGGGTTGGGCTAGGGTGCTAGGAGTTAGACTACTATACGGGTCGGGGGGAGGGGTAGGTTTAGTGGTTGTGTTAGGGATAGTGGGTGGGGTGTAAGAAGTTACAATGATAGAATGGTGGGTTGTATGTTGGTTAAGGGTTGGGCTGGGGCTAGAGGCTAAGGGTAATATTTGGATAGGGTTAGGGGATGAGTGTTGGGGTAGATTTAGGGCTACTTCTGTGGGGTTAGGGATGAGATATGGGTAGTTATTGGTTAATGTTAGGGCATTTATCGAGGAGGGGGAGGGAAGGTAGGTTTTTCTTATAGGTAATGGGTCTAGGAGATCAGGTCTAGTGATGAGGTTAACTGTACAGAGGTCTAGGAATTGGTAAAGATGGGTTTGTTTTGCATCTAGTGGGTATGGGTTGATTTTGGCAAGTCGTTTGGGGGGGGTAAGGAAATAGTGAGGGGTTTAGCGTAAGGGTGGGGTGGTAGATTCAGTAGTAGTTCATGGTCTTGTGAGTGTGGTAGGTTTAGGATCCATGTTGTTGGGGGTAGGCATAGGGCTAGGGCTATGGTTTGGGGTTAGGATTAGGTGGGTATGAGGGGGTGATATTTCGATGGGTAGGTTTTGGGATGGGTCTCTGGGGGGAAGATTTGGTTCTAGGGATAGTGGCCATGTGGAGTGTTTTGGGAGACAGTCAGGGGTATAAGGATGAGGATATGAGGAATCACTAGGGAGAGGGTTGTGGGGGTAGTTGTAGTGGGATAAGGCTATAGGTTAGGGGATATGTTTAGGGTTTGGGAGTGGGGTGTGTAGGTTTTGGGCTAGGGATACAGGGTTGGTCTAGGGATATCGCTATGGGTAGGTATAGTGAAAGGGTCATGTGGGGGCGGGGGTATTTGGTTGTGGGTTAAGGTTTAGGTTTTTTGATATGGATAGGGGTTGGGTGTTTGGTTGAGGGCTTGGGTTGGGGGTGTTGGATTAGGTGTTTGGATAGTGGTATATCATAAAGATATGGTCTGGGGAAAGTTGAGGGAGATATTGGGGTGGGGGTTATATTTGTGCAAGTACGGAGTTGGGGTAGGATTAGGGTTGTAGCAGGGGGTTGGTTTTTTATGGAGGTTATGGGGGATAGGGGGTTGTCTTGTGCTGGTAGGTTGGTCTAGAGTCAACTATAGGTTTGTGGTAGGTTTAGGGACTTAGTGGGGGTGTGTTTGTGGTTTTGGGTTGTCGTACGAGAGGTGGGGTGGATTTGAGGCTAGGTTTTGGAGGGAGGTAAGTGTTAAGAGATAGTCGGGGTAGTAGATTTTAATGTTTTGTTAGGGTTACGGATCATGTAAGGGTTATAAAACGTCAAGAGTTTGGGTTGGTTATGTTTAAAGGGATTTTTCTTTAGACTGTTTGTATTGGTTTAGGGTTGTCTCCAGTGAGTGGGATTTGAACTATGGATGGGGGTAGGTATAAGGATGGAGCCATGGGGTGGGGGTAGTTTTAGGGATATGTTTCGGGGGTTAGGGGCTATTGGATAATGGGTTTTTCTTGGCTAAATGGTCTCTATTAAGTTAAGTGATGGGTATTGAGCTAGTGGTAGTTGTAGGGGATTAGGCCATCAGGGGTGGTTTAGGGCAGGGTTGAGGACAGGGTGGGGGAGTTGGCGAATGGGTATGGTTGGGTGAGTGGGCTAGGTTTATAGAAGTAGAATGGGAAATTGATTTTTTGGGGTGTAGGTTATAGGGGTCGTAGAGAGGGGGGGTTTATGGATTGGGTAAGGGGTATATTTACAAAAAGGGATTTACTTTAGGGATAAGGATGGGGTTAGTGGGGGTTTGGTGTAGGGAATGAGGCAAGTGGATGGTTTAGGGTCGGGGTAGGATTACTGTTGGGCAATGGGGTCTTGTTTTAGGGGTGCTGATAGGGCTAGGAGATGGGGGTAGTATTAGGGTTAGGGATTAGTGGTAGGATTCGGTCCATGGTTAGGATTAGGGCTAGGGAATCCGGGTTGGAATATATCCCCGGGGTAGGTTTTGGGCATGGGTGTAGGTTTAGGGACAGGGATGGGGGAATTAGTTTGTTCTATGGACATGGAATTATGGTTTAATTGGGTGAGGGTTTATATTTTTTATAGGGATGGATATTTATGGTTATTTAGGGTTAAGGGTTTTTTGATTTTGAGGGATGAGTGTTTAGGATATTCTAGGAATGATGGATTAGGTTTTTGGGGCTGAGGGTTGGGTTCTTTTTTATGATGAGGGTTCTATATTTTATAGGGAAAATGGTTTAGGGTTTTATTAGGATTAGGTCTTTGGGTATTATAGGGATAATTATTTGGGTATTTGTCATTATATGGATATGCTTATGTAAGGGATGAGGGTTTGGGGTTCTCTAGGATGAGTGTTTGGTGTTTTCTAGGTTTGAGGTTTTTGGGTTTTGTAATACTTTTAGTTTTTGTCTTCTAGGAATAAGGTTTTGGTGTTTTTTGGGGCTATGTATTTAGTTTCACTCTTAGGATTAGGATTTGAGGGATTCAAGGTATGAGGATTTAGGTTTTTATGAATTGATTTTTTAGGAGTTTCTGGGGTAGAGGGATTAGTTATTTATGTGGTTTTTGGTTATGGGTTTTTGCGGATAAGTGTTTATTGTTTTCTGGGACATATGGATTAGTTCATTCTAGGGAAATATTTTTTGTTTGGTTTTCTATGGATTAGAATTTTGGGGTTTTTTTTGGAATGAATGGATAGGGTTTTTTAGGGATGTGTGTTTTAGGTTTTTACGGTCATATGGTAATGTGTTATCTAGGGATTTTGTCATAGGGTTGTAAAGGGATAATGGTCGAGGGTATTCTAGGCATGAGGGTTAATGGTTTTCTGAGGATTATGGTATAGGGTTTTATGGGGATGAGGTTTTATGGTTTTCTAGGGAATATGTTATAGGTTTTTTCGGGGATGAGGGTTTTATATTTTCTAGTGGACGAGGGTTTAGTGTTTTTTATGGTTGACTGTTTGGGTGTTCTTAATGGTGACGGGTTAATGAATTTTAGGGATAAATGTATAGGGTTTTTTGGGCTAATGGTTTAGGTTTTTATTGGGATGTGGTTTGTGGGTTTTCTGAGGTCAAAGTTGTTTGGTATTCTTCAGTTATGTGTTAAGGTTTTCTAAGGTAGAGAGTTTAAGGGTTTTAGGGCGGTGGGTTTAAGATTTTCTTGGTCTGAGGGTTTAGGGTATTCTTGGGAATATGATATTATGTTTTTATGGGTTGATGGTTTAGGGTTTTTTGGTGCTAAGGGTTTGGGATTTTCTTGGGTAGTGGGTTTAGAGAATTCTAGGGGAATGGGTTTAGGGTTTTCCGGGCCTCAGTGTAAAGATTTTTCATGGATAATGGATATAGTTTTTTTGGGATGAGGTATTAAGGTTTTCTATGAATTATGGTTTAGGGTTTTCTAGGGATTCAGGTTTTGTATTTTTTGGGGCTGATGGTAAATCATTTTCTAGGGATGATGGTTTAAAATTTTCCAGTGCATAGGGTTTTGGGATTTCATAGGTTTTTTGTTTGGGATTTTTTAGGGCTGAAGGTGTTGGGATTTATAGGGATAAGGAATTAGAGTTTTCTAGGAATATTTTTTTATTTATTTTTGGAGTGAGGGTTTATGGTTTTTCAAGGATAGGGTTTTTCATGGATAGGGTTTTTGGGTTTTCTGGGGATGAGGATCTAGTATTTTTTTGGAATGATGGTTTAGGGTTTTCGTAGGCAGAGGCTATAGTATTTTCTTGTAATGAGTGTTTAGGGTTTTCAAGACATGTTTTGAAGATTGAAAAGAGGTTCTTCTTAAGGTGGTTCCCCAATCATTCCACACATATATCAGGTCTATTTTATGCTATTGATTGGTCTTTTGAATCTGAAAAATTTGGATTTGGGTACATATATTCCAGGATACCATAATGCGATAACGAAATCTTACTAGGTGTTATGGGATAAATTATGTGAACCAAAGGCTTTTTGGGTTTTGGGGTTTTATTTATCCTAGTTCTTTTAATGTATATTTTAATGATAAAGACAACTGAAACCATTTGTACAATCCAACATCCATGAGCTTCCAAGTTCTCCATGTTTTGTATTATTCTCATTTGGATTTTATGAATTCATGCTTAGGTCCATGACCTCAATTTTTATAAATAATCATATAGGGTTCATGTAAACTCTTAAAATAAGGCTCTTTATTATAGAATCATATATGGAGAGAGAGTTAATATATTTATTTATCCTTTTTCTACTGATCATAGTGGCTTATTGGAAATGAAACCAATTGTCCATGGCTTGGAACAACCTAATTTTCTAGAGTTATTTAACAATAATTACGATTGATGGTATTTGGATAAGGTTGCATGCTGATTTAATAATAGGCACTGTGAAATTATTCTAAGAATTCCTATTATTGTAGTATTGGGTCTATAACATTTAACTTTGTCTAATGAGGCCTTTGGTTCTTCATTTTAACGAAATTATATAGGCTCGTTATTGAGTCTCCTCACTCATTAGTGTCCAATCAATAGAACATCCAATAAAAGTAAAAATTATTTCCTAATAAATTTTCTAATAGATGATGATTTTCATATCCTACCCATGAGAAATATAATATTTAAACATTTCCACATGAATGACCATTGGTGATCAATAAATATATGTGAAAGTGAATCCCCTTCACCTGTGATTTTATATTTCCCTACACCAAAATGTGTTTAGAATGTTTGAAGAGAGAATTTTCCTATGGCCCTTACATCATTTTACCATAAAATATAGACTATTAGTTCTCTTATCTATCAATTGAAATAGTTTTAGGTCATTTTTTAGTTGATTGGATGATTTCGTTTGGAAAAAATGATTATCTACTTTCATAGGTCGGCCAACAGAACAACTTTTAAGTTTCATGCCCTGCTGAAGGATCATCTAAATTGAACAAAAAATATATTTTTATCCTATAATAGACATTAATATTATGATTGTTTTATAGATCTCTAACATTATTGTTATTACTAAATTCAATATTGATGTAAAATTGGTTACTATTTATATGTTGGGTGTTAGTCTAGTAGTTGAGGACATTCAGAGATTGATTATCATATCTCTCAATAAATATTTTATCAATAATTAGATCCATACAATTACAGATTATCACATGATTTTTTTGTATGGAGTGGTATTCTGAGCAGTATTAGATAGATGGTTTCCATGAATTTTATTCTCTTGATGTCAATGATGTTATTTTTGAAGAGGATGAAGGTTTGAAGCATTTGAAATTACTATGATGAAAATTAATGTTTTGATGAATAAATATACATATTAAACTTTCTATTTTTCAAGATGTGAATGAAACCATGTTACAAATGACATGGTGCATAAAAGCATAGATGGTGGCCCTCATAATTGGTTTTCTAATTATCATTTGAGGCCTTATACTATTTTCAAAAATGATTTCCAATATATTTTTACATACTTTTCCTTCAAAAATATAATAAACCATAGATAGATATTTGATACAAAATAATAAATTAAATTATTATTTGATATTAATTGATAATTTAAATAGAGTTTAATGGAATGAAAATGGTTTTTATAATCATGTGGATAATTACATGGTTTGGTACTTTTATGATAATAATTCAATTTTCATTATATTATAAATAATTATAGGCCTTATAATTTTTAATCGATACATGATTATTCATTAGGTTATAGTATGGGTTAATGTAGTAATTATATTTGAATTGAGAATGATCGAATAGAATGACTAATTATTTTTTAATAGAAATAATAAATGAGATATAATTTTTTTTCTAGAATATATATATATATGTGTGTACTTCCTTTTTTATGTGTATAAATAGTTTTCCTTCAAAATAAATAAACCCTAGATTGGGATTTAATACAAAATAATAAAATAAATTATTAGTTGATATTAATTGATAATTTCAATAGTGTTTAATGTAATGAAAATGGTTTTTATAATCATGGGAATAATTACATGTTTCGATAATTTTAAGATTATAATTCAACTTTCATAATCGTATAAATAATTATAGGCCTTATAAATATTAATGGATACATGATTATTCATTAGGTTATAGTATGGGTTAATGTAGTAACTATATTTGAAATGAGAATGATCTATGTGAATGACTAATAATTTTTTAATAGAAATAATAAATGAGATATGATTATTTTCTAGAATATGTGTGTGTGTGCTTCCTTTTTTATATGTATAATTAAAAAAGTATATGTAAATTATTTTTTATGTATCATTTAACTTCTATATATCCATTTGTGAATGTGTGTGTATTTATAATTTTATAATTTTTATATTAACATGAGTTTATATAATAATAAAATACATATACATCCATTAAAAAACCTCACATTATAGGATTACATTGTTCACATTGTTACCTACTCCACATGAGGAAGACAATTCCCATTATTACTGAGGGCTTAATTCTTTCTAAATAAAAGACATTGTAATATTCATATATTTTTCATTGTATTATATAAAAATTAATTTTATACCAATTATATAATATAATTTATATATGTATTCATTAGAATTTATAATTATAATTTTTGATGTTATAATTTTTATATTCCATGGATATAAAAAAAAGATATATTATATGAATCATTGTGTGTATTCAATTATTTTTTGCAAAATTTGATTATTATTAATAAAAATATTATGGATATGAATTGAAATGGATGGATTCGAATCATAGAAAAAGGAGTAAGAGAATGGGGTTAATGAGTTCGTCATGTTTTAGAAGATAATTTATATGACTCATATTAAAGACTTTTACTATATTTATATGGCTTTCATTAAAGAATAACTAGTTTAGTAGAGTCATAAGAATATATAATATATCACAAAATAGATCAATTCTACGAATAATAGGATAAACATGTGGGATAACTGAATGTTGATACAGATTAGGATGAAATTATTATTTATGGATCATATATTATTACTACAAGTGTAAACATTTTTTGAGATTCAATTGAATAAATTACAATTGAAGTTGAATATAACCTTCATGATTTAACACATTCATGTTATATGTTAAGGGGTTGGAAAAAACAATATTTTATATAAGTTATACTAATTAAAAAACATTTTAATCCTTAGTAAACCAACAAAATATGAAAACTGGTTATGGATGGATTGACACTGGCTTCAAATAACAACATTGTTACATTAACGATAAAAATATGAAATTATTTTAAAAATTTATGATTCTGAAATATGTTATGTTTAATTTCATGTTCTATAAAAGAATAAATTATTATCCAAATAACTTTAAATCATTTAGAATGGACGAAAAATCAGTTTCAAAATACCATAATTGTGGTGTAGCTCAATACAAGAAAGATAAATGAAACCCTTTGAAATATTTATGGTAAATTAAATTAACATTAATTTTTTGAAATATATATTCTTCTGAGGAGACCGCTAGAATGTTCAAATGGCATGGAAATACGTATTTTTATGATGGTAAATTGCATCACCCAATGGACTTTTCTAAATGGATAAAGACTAATCATTATGATCAGGAATTTGTAAATGTGCCAGGAAATAATTTTCTTATGCTATCTACAAGTAGAGTGAATCCTTTTTTGTAATAAGTAGTATTCATAGTACCTAGATAGTTATTCTTGGAAATTATAACATTCCATCTGGTATATTCATGAAATACAAATAAATTATGTTATCTCTAATTATATATACTATAAAAAATCATCTAAATTATATAGATGTTTATTCAGATCCATGGATCAATGATATGTAATAAATATGGAATACATATGCTACATTTTATGATGCATATAAAAGTGAGTAGTTGACAATGAGATCCCTGTTTTATGGCATGTTAAGTGAATTTAAATTTTATGGAAAATTTTAATGATATAGAAATAATGGAATATTAGGGTGTCCCAACTGTGAAAATGTTTCACACTCATTTTGGTGGACACATTTTTCAATGAAAATGGTTTTACAACGTCCCAATTTTTTTTAGTAGAGACATAAATACCAATCTTGGATGATATATTTCCCAAGGAATATAGAACTAGGTACAATACCATATCATTCAATGTTCAGTCAATATTTTGAGAATGTATAGGATATGTTCTTTATTTTTGGTAAACATTATTCAAAAGGCCTCATGGAATGATGTTAGAAAATGTGATCATTTTTAGAATTTTCATACCTGAATTGTTTGTTTTTTAAAAAAAATCATGATGTCAAGAACATAGAAAATAATATATTTGATTGTTTTTTTTGCATGTTTCAAAATGAACATGTTAAAATAATGGATGTAATTATGTTTGGTTGGTCATGATTGATAAGGGTATATAGGAAATTTGAAGCTGGTAAAAGGTGAAAGATGAAATTTTATTTCTATGAGGGATTATATGATTTATGGGAATTAGAGATATCATTTTTGAAACAATATTAATAATTTAAATGACTTATATGGGTTTTTATCAAATTTAAATAATATCAGGGAAATTAATGATTTGTTTTAAAAATTCCTAAAATCGCATGAGTGTTATATTTTTATAAAAGAATTAATTAATGTATCATTAAATTTCATTCTCAATTAAAATGTTTAACTCACATTAAACATGAGTTATTTCTATTTGAATTCTACATGTTGTAATGTTTTAGACCAAATTAATTTTCCAAATTTGGAAAACAAAATTATTATCATATTGTGTGAATTGGAAATATACTTCTCATTGTCATCCAATAATATGATTTCTCAATTTATGGTTTACATGGTTAGGTATATATATATATATTGTCCATTACATTATAAATTTATAAACCACAGTGAATGGTATATAATAATCTTGAAAGTGTACAACTGGAATCAAATTCTGTTAAAAGTTTTTCATACAGAGTGATATTTTTATGAATAAGTTGTTATAGTTTTACCATGTACCTATTATATATTAGAAATAATGGTGTCTTAAAATCACATCATTATGTATTCATTGTGGGATAATGGATTCCTAAAAGTTATTCTCTTTCCACTACCATTATATACCATAGCTTGATCACTATGTCAATTTACAAAATATTATAGGGGATTCACTATTGTTTGAAATCTACATTGTAATTATTAGGCATTTGAATGGATCAAGGAATAAAAGATTGATATTATATGCATATAATAAAAAATTTATAAGATGGTTTTGAGACCAGATATTTATGTAGTTATTTTAAAATATGAATTCTTTTGAGGAATGACTTTGTTTTCTAGTCATATGACCATGTGTACATGTATTATATAACAATGATTATTTCATTAATGTATATACATTATACATCTAGAAACATTCTGAATACTATATGTTACTAAATAGTAGAGTTACTACTATAGTTGAAGAAATGAATGAATATGGTACTATGTATGGATATAAAATGTAAAAAAATATTCCATATATTATCATCATTTAACAAATATACGAGTTGGATTATATTACAATTCAGGAGAAAATTTTCCAATAAAAATTGGATTACAACATAAGGGAAGTTAAAATTGTTTAATTGGGTTTTATGAATGTGATTTTTTGTGTGGAAGGGTAAACATATAAATTGTTCATAATGTCATCAATGAATGTGAAATTATTTTATTTCTCAGACCCTGCAAATAAAAATTGATTAATTTTTCTATTAGAGACTAAAAAAACAAAGGTATATTAAAATTCAATTGAAGATAAAAATTTCATTGGTAAATATAATTCATTTCACAATGGTCCTAATGTTGACTGGTTTTGAAAATCTGAGTGTACCATAAGAAGGAGAATTTGATATGAAATAGATGATCTAAATCCTTTCAAACATTATAGAATAAAAGTAAATTTTAATGCAAAAGTAAATGTTTTTTAATACACTAAGCTTTTTGTCATAATATTTTTTCCACTACAAAATTTACATTATCTAAATTTAATTTTTAATTAATAATATAGAAAATGTATTCTACACAAATTGATACTTCCAATATCAAGTAACAAGATTTAATGGATGCTAAAACTGATGAATTTTTATGTGATAAAAAATAAGTAGATGAATAAAAACACGGTCGGTGTAACACCATCTTGTGAATAATATTTATCAATGAAAGAAGTAAATATTAAAAATTTTAGGTTGGATAAAATCAATATAGCCAACATTTTAACACCAATAAGTAAAATTTCATTTGATACATTTGAAAAAAAACTCAAATTCATGTTGTAATTAATATAGATACATGGCATAAAATTATTCAACCATTTAAGAATATTATTTTGGAACACGTAATGGAAATTTTATGATATAATCATTCTATTTTAATGAAAACCCATATAATGAAATGTTGATCAACTTTTTTATTATCCCTTGAAGAGTATATTTTGGTTGTATGATTTTGATAGGAAAATTGTATTAATTATCTCTATAATGGGTTAATGATCTTAAAATCAATTCTAATGAAAAAATATCTCAATAATTTTGAATGGAAAGTATTTTTAAACCCACGATCTATGTATTCCCAGATGATAAAACAGAAACATCAAATTATGACAATTTTTAATGTGTGGATGAATCATTTTATGGTGAATTTTAATTGGTAAAATTTTATCTAAAATCTATTCATTTTTAACTTTTATTCAAAAAATTCCTTTTTATAACAAAAATTGTGTTTTAAAAATATTCAACATGCATATAAACAGTCAAACCCCTACAATAATATAATGATAGGGTATGCTTCTCTTTAAATTTTTTTTAAATCCACAGTAATCCATTTATGTGGCATGAAAAAACAACATAATTATTTTATATTATATATAAATATTGATGAATAAAAACCCAAATCTACTTCAATCATTAGTCATGTGTGATGGAAGAAGGCTTGTGTAAATAAATTTGAAAAAATGTTATATGGAACATAAAAAATGTATATTAATAATATGTTAGTGAGAAATAATAGTAATTGGTTATCATTTATAATATAATTACATGAAAATTTATAAAATTTATTTTATGTTTTTATATGATATAGAAGTGAATATCATCATCAAATTTACAATAAAAATGACAATATACTATAGATTTGAATATCATAAAACAATATGACCATATTAGAGGTGTAGGTTTTTCAGTGTCACCAAGAGTGTTTTTTGAGAATTATAAGTCACAGTTGGCAAAAATAAGAAAATGATTGACATACAGAAACACATATATTCTCTAATAGAAATTATAATCTCATCTGTATTAATGGGACGATATTTTCAATGGGGACAAATACAATAGACAATATACTAAAAACCAATACATTAAAACCACGACCACTCTGGTTTTGGGGCTATATATTCCCCTAAAATAGTTTCTCTAACCATGGTTTCCAATATTTTCATAACATTTAAACAAAATGAGAATAAAAAATATTTGATAACATTCTTAATCAATAATTCATAATGGTATAAGTCAAAATAATTTACCTATACCATCACCCACCTGTATCCTTTTTGAGAGGGGTAAACTATAAAATATTAATAGAGATATGTTACAAAATAAACAACTACTACTATATCATGTGATTGGGGGATTAATGTATCTCATGAGCCAAGAACCAAGATTCAAATTCCCCATAATGATATGGATGTTACCATAATTGAACATGATAATGGAACATTCATAGCATTATCATTTAATCTTATAATGTTGTAGGATGATCATCTAGTAAGCCATTTAGTTTCATTACAAATGCAAAACAAATTATCAATTTTTGAAAAAATCCTTAAAATGTGGTATGGTTTTAATGGTGAAGAATACTAAGGGGGAATAGATGCCAGATCAAAATAATCAAGTAGATAAACTAATTAATAAAAAGGACCTACCGAGAGTACCTTTACCACTACCATTTCCATAGATTCATTTTCAGGCTTTATATGTTCATGAGGATGTAACTTTAAAAAATTAAAATTGGGTTTACATTGAATATAATACACACAAAAATGACAGTTTATTATAAAAACACATATTCTTGGAAGTGTAAAATAAATATAAAAGAATTAATTGCTTGGAATCTCTCCATATAATGTATACATGGACCAAATTTTCATAATATGTTTTTTGAATAAATGATTTAGTATTTTAATTAAAATTATTTACAATTCATATTTTCTACATAAGTATACATCATTGTGATATAAAAGGGAATCCATGTGAAGAAAAAGTTGGACACATTAAACCTGAAAAAATTTAAAAGGAAAATAACATACATTGTATTTAAAATAAATAATATAATTGTTGAACTACAAACATCATTTGAAAATAAAATAATTCCTAATGGGATCTTCTTGATGACTACAATGCAAAGGTAAAATTCAATGTCAATATCATATAGATTTTTTTTATTTTTATAATTAATGATTCCATTTTTATTGTTTAGAGACAACTAGATATTCATTACAGAAAACATGGATACCTTATAAAAATATTTTTAGATCAAAATCTTTGAGTTCCAATATATAGAACACAAATGAAGTCCATAATGAATTGTTAATCTAATAAAATAATTATTTTATAGCTAAACGTCAAATTAAATGATTTATATTTTGTTTTAATGGTAATTTTATTTTGATTGGGTGATATTAAAATATTTTAAAAATCATGGAAGGTGGTCGGAGGCTGAGAACTAGATTTCTTTGGATTTCTAGACATCGATAAATATTTTGACATATATTTTAATATTTTAATATGAAAACAAATATAAAAATTACCAAATTCCTTAAAAAAAATTCATTATTTGAATTACAATAATGACAATGATGTTTGATATTACATTTTTAAATATTGGAATGTATAATATTACATCCAAAAACTATCATCCCCCATGGGATACGTTAGAAGGTAATTAAAATTTTATTTCAAAATTTTAAGATGCATTGTTTGTTAAAATTTTTGATGTACAACATGAATTTATATATGTATATGTATTTAAAAGATGAAGTGGATATGTAAATAAATGAGGTAAAAAAATAAAACAAATTATACTAAGTAGAGGAATAATGAAGAGGTGATTTTATAAATTATTTATAATTATTTGTTTCATTGATATTATGATTAGATGATCAACATGATAGAATGTATTATTTCATCATCACTTTTCCATTAAAGTATAAAATAAATTAAATGTTATCAAAACTAAGAAGTGCACCAAGTTTTGATTAATAGGTATTGATATTTAATTTATTCAATATTCAGGTCCACTAACTGTATAAATTTTTTTCTCTCATTAAAACTAATTTTCCATGAATTTTTATTTATTTGGTGTAAAAGTTAAATTCATCAGTTCATTTATAGATGTCCATTAATACACTAACAACATCATTTGTTCAACCACCAATATTTTTTTTAGAAATTATTAGGTTCCCCTAAAATACTCTTGGATTCCCATGTCAAGGAATTTAATGTCCTACAAATTTGTTTTGATTCTAATTTTATAATTATTTTTTAATATGTAATTGAAAAAATATTAGGAGAAATATGGAAATTTACAAACACATTTTTAGAAACCCTATTTTTAACATTATTTAAGTAAACACTAGGAATGGTTTCAGTTTCTATTTTTTCTTTAGAAATGGTTTTAGATGTTTCACAATTATTTTTTACAGAAATTTTTGAGGAAAAGATAGAATATCATTGAGTTGGACATCTTTTTTTAATGAATTTCCATTTCATTAAATATAATCCATCAATATCTGATTGCATATCATAGTTTGAACTCACATTTTTAAGGATTAATTGATTCACATGAAATTGATAAAAATTTGGTAATTAGTGTCAATTTATTTCTTCTAATTCCATCTATTTGGATATCAATTGAGACACACTTAATCTTTGTCGAAATTATTTTTTTTGAGAATTAACATGGAAAAGAGTGAATCCTATAACAATTTTAATGCCTTATTTATTTATTATTACATAGATTTCAAAAACCTAATTCTATTAATGATCAATGAATTATACGTGGCCAATCCATTCTCATTATACCTAAATATTATTATCATTAATTTTCTACCCCCCTATATTTTTATGTTTTCTATATCAATAAATATGAATTAAAATATCAAACAACCTTGAATATTTTGTTTGGATGTAATTTTATTTTCTCAAAATATTTCTTCCCTCGACATCTTGTAAAAATTATATTAGATATATTGTTTTGATTAATACATTATTTTCTATTATGGTAGATGATGATTAATTTTTTTGAGATAAAGACCCTTGTTATAATTGCATATGTCCATAATTGTTATCATCATTAATACATATGAAATGTAGCAATATCGGATTATAGCATAACATGAAAATATCATATTTAAACCCTCTAAATTATTTTTTATTTCCTTTTTTACCATTTTATTTATCGTACATAATTTTTTTCTAGAATAAATTTGTATCATTTATTATTTTAATATTTCATCACAAAAATAATTAGTTGGGTGAATATTTTATGATAGGGGGATTCAAACCAAATATGTTTTTATTCACATTGAGTATTAATAGACATTTTATTGTTTACATGTTTTATAATATGACTTATCCATGTATGAAATACAAGGACCACTAATTTATTTTTTAATGATGTGTAGTTACTTATGTGTTATCATCACATATTTACTAACATGTTATGATCTGGATTACATAAATGCTGTAGAAATATATCATTGTACCTTAAATTATAAATCTCTTAACTAGACCATATAAAATATTTTTTATATCCTTTTTCACGATTTTATGAAATATATTTTTTTATATTATATAAAATTGAAAAAATTTATCTCATTAGGTATTATCGTTAATGTAAATAGATGAGTGAGAAGATTACAGAAATCAAAATGACAAGGGAAGCTTTAGGTTCTTGGGATAGGGGATGTGGTGTAGGTTTAGGGTCGAGGTGTAGGTTTTGAGATGGGGTCATGGGGGTAGGTATGGGGATGGGGTCAGATTTGGGGTTACATGGGGGTGTATGTTTAGAGGTGGGGGTTGTTTTTTGGGGTAGGGATTGGGGGTAGGTTTAGATAATGGGCTAGGGGTTGATTATGGTTGAGGTCGATGCTAGGGGAGGTGGGGTTTGATTAGGGATAGATATATGGATTGGGGTTGGGTGGGGAAACGATTGAAGAGGGGGTATACATAAGGATAGGCCATTGTTGTACATGTAGGGATTAGCCCAATAGTAGGGTTCTGGGATTGGTAGGGTGGTTATATTCAGGGATAGGGAAGAGTATTTTGGTTTTTTTTATGGACATTGGGGTAGGTCTATGTATAGGGTCAGGGGGAAGGTAAAAGACACGGGTTGGGGTGTAAGTTTATGGGATGGGGATGGGGGTTGGAGGATTGTTTTAGTGCATTTTTTATATAGGTTGGGGTTGTTTGAGTTGTGGTTACGGATTCAGGGGTTGGTCTAGGGATAGTTCCATGGGAAGGTATAGGGATGGGATTAGGTATGTTGTAATTTTAGGGAAGTTGGAAGGATTGAGGGATATGTATGGGTGTTTGTTCTAGGTTTAGGGTTGTGGTGGGGGGGGGGATAGGCACGAATATGGGTGGGATTGGGGGTAGGTTTTGGGGGTAGTATTGTTGGTATGTTTTGGGTGGGGATTGTGGGTAGGCTAATAGGTAGGGGTGGAGGTAGGGATAAGGTCCCATGTGGTGTTTTTTGGGTGTTATATTATGTAAATGATTCAATGGAGAGCATGCATAAGTGTCATGGGGATAGGGTGTAGGTTTAGGAATAGGGGCCTCATGGTTTGATTGGGGGTGGGGATCAGGGTAGTCCTAGGGATGGTGTTAGAAAGGTATGTTATTTGTCAGGTTAGTGGGTAGGGAAAAGTTGAAGGGGTAGTATTTGGGATACGGTCTTTTGCGGGATTGGTTACAGAGAGATCGTGTGAGGTTGTGGGGGGTCTGCAAGGCTGGGAGTAGTTATGGGGGTTGGGTAGGGGAAGATCCTGTCTATTTATGGATTGTGTCGGGGGAGGTTTAGGGTTTCTTCAAGGCTGGGGGTAGGAATGTGGTAGGGGTAGGGGAAAATCTAGTTTATTTATTGATATGTTTGGGGGTATGACCATTTTGATGGTGATGGGGGGATACCTCTATGGGGTGTTATGAGGCCAGGGGATGGGGGAGTAGGTACAGTGTATGTGTAAGGGTAGGTTTATGAGGTTAGGGATTTGTCCAAGGGTTGATTGATCACGTGTGTTAGGGGGAGTATGGGTAAGGGTTATGCTAAGCCTAAAGGCTGAGTGGTAGGTAGCGCCCGGGTCGGGGGGGGGGACATGGGATGATTCTAGGGGATGAGGTTATGATTAGGATAGGTAAAAATGTGGGGTTGGGTCTAAGTCCCATGGGGTAGGGATATGGGTCAACGGATAGGTATGGGGTGGGGTTGGGCTGGGAGTGTGTTGGTTTAGTTGTTGGGTTAGTGATAGTGCATGAGCTGTAGGTATTTCTGAGGATAGAGGGGTGGGGTGGGGGAAGGTAAAGGGTCGGGCAGGGGCAAGGGGCTTTGGGTAGGAATATGATAGTGTTATGGGATGGTAGTTGGGATAGATTTAGGGCTCGTTCTGTGGGGGTATTGTCGAGAAAAGGGGTAGGATTAAGTTAATCATAGGGACTTTCTCATGGCGGGGGAGGGAAGGTAGGATTTCATTGTAAGGTATCGGGCAAGGAGGTTAGGGCTAGTGATGAGGGTAGCTGTAGGGAGGTCTTGGAGGGTACTGAAATAGTGGGGTGTTTAGAGTTAGGGTGTGGGGGTAGATTTAGTGGTAGTACTAGGTCTTTTGAGTGTGTTAGGTTTAAAGACAAGGTTATTGGAGAAGGTATAGGGGGTAGGGATATGGGTTAGGTTTAGGTTGATGGGGGTACGTGGGGTGATATATCGAAGGGTAGGTTTTGGGATTGGTCTATTGGGGATGATTTAGGTGTGGGGATAGTTTCTATTTGGAGTGTTTAGGGTTGGAGAAAGGGGTGTATAGGGATAAGGACATGGGGAATTACTAGGGATAAGTTCATGGGGGTAGGTGTGGTAGTGTAGGCATATGGGTTAGGGGATAGTTTTAGGGATTGTGAAGTGGGTGGGTAGGTTTATGGCTAGGGATATAGGGTTGGTGTAGGGATATGGATAGGGGTAGGTATAGTGAAGGGGTCGAGTGGGGGTGGTGGGAATATGGGTATTTAGTAGGTTTAGAGTTTGTGATATGGAAAGGGGATGGGTGCTTAGTTGAGGTTTGGGGATGGGGGTGTATATTTTGGTCTTGGGATCGGGGTATGGTTTTGGGATATGGCCAGGGGGGAGGTTTATGGAGATATTTGGTGGGTTATATTTGTGAAAGGATAGGGGTTGGGGTTGGATTACAGTTATATCAGGGGGTTATTGAGGAGGATCTAGGTGCTGGTGGAGGTCATGTGTTGGTGGGTGGGTCTAGGGTCAAGGCTAGATCTTTGTTAGGTTTAGGGTAGTTGTACAAGAGGTGGGGTGGATTTGAGGCTAGTATTTGGAGGGTGGTATTTGTATGGATAATGTTGGGGTAGTATATGTTGATGTTGTGATAGGGTTATGGGTCATGTTAGGTTTAGTACAAGGACCAGAGTGTGGGTGGGTTATGTTTAAGGGGATTTTTCTTCAAATTAGGTGTGTTAGTTTAGCATTGCCTCCCGGGGAAGGATTTGGACTAAGGATGGGTGTAGGTGTAAGGCTGGAGGCAGGGGTATTTTTAGGGCTATGTTTGGGGGGTTAGGGGGTATAGGATGAGTGGTTGTTCTATGCCTAGGGGTATATGGTATTTTAATGGATTCGGATCGAGCTAGTGGTAGGTATAGGGGCTTAAGCCATCGTGGTTGGGTTTGGGATGGGTTGAGGACAGTGTGGGGGAGTTAGAGAATGGGTATGGGTGGGAGTGAGGGCTAGGATTAGGGAAAGGGAAATGGAATTTGATTGGTTTTGGAGGTATTTCATAGGGTTAAAGGGGAGGGGTTGGGTTTATGGATTGAGACTTGGTTATATTTACAATAAGGGATTTAGTTTTGGGATAAAGGTGGGTTTGGAGGGAGTTTGGTTTAGGGCATGCGACATGTAGATGGTTTAGGGTTAGGGTAGGATTACCATTGGGGCCATGGAGTCTTGTTTTATGGATTATGATAGGTCTAGGAGTTGGGGGTATTATTAGGGTTAGGTCATAGGGTTAGGATTAGGGTCAAGGGTAGGATTAGGGCTAGGGAATGAGGGTAGGATTATTCCCTAGGGGTAGGTTTAGGGCCTAGTGGTAGGTTTAGGGCTGGGGATGGGAGAATTAGTTTTTTCTATGGAATCAAAGGTATGGTTTCTTGAAGATGATGGTTTATATTTTTATAAGGATGGTTATTTAACGTAATTTATTGTTTAGGGTTTTTGTATTTCAAGGGATGAGTATTTAGTATTTTCTAGGAATGATGGTTAGGGTTTTGGGCTGAGGGGTGGGGGATTTTTTAGGTTGAGAGTTCTATATTTTATAGGGTTGATGGTTTGGGGTTTTTATAGGTATTAGGGCTTTGAATTTTATAGGGATAAGGAGTTTTGTATTTCAAAGGATATAGATTTTGTTTTTGTTGAGGTTGAGGGTTTTTGGTTCTATAAGATGAGTGTTTGGGGTTTTATAGGTATGAGGTTTTTGGGTTTTGTAAGACATTGAGTTTTGTGTTTTCTAAGGACAAGGGTTTTGGGTTTTTTGGGGATAAGTGTTTAGGTTTTCCCCTATGATTAGTATTTCAGGGATTCAAGTTATGAAGATTATCTATTTTTATGAAATGATTGTTTAGTATTTTTTGGAGTAGGGGGATTAGTTATTAATGGGGTTGTTGGTTATAACTTTTTGGGGATGAGTGTTTATTTTTTTTTGAGACTGACGGATTAGTTATTTCTAGAGAAACATTATTTGTTCGATTTTCTATGACTCAGAGTTTTGTGATTTTTTGTGACTGATTGGTTAGGGTATTTTTAGGGATGTGGGTTTTTGGTTTTTAGAGTGTTATTTTAAAGGGTTATCTAGGGATGGTGTCTTAGGGTTGTATAGGCCAGAAGGAATAGGGTGTTCTAGGCATGAGGGTTAATTATTATCTAATGATTATGGTTTAAGGTTTAATGGGGATGAGGTTTTTTGGAATTCAATAGAATTGGTTTTTGGGTTTTCAGGTTTTAAGAGATTCATATTTTCTAGGCGATTAGGGTTTAGGGTTTTCTGTGGTTGATTGTTTGGGTGTTTTTAAAGGAGAGGGGTTAATTTTTTGGGATGAGTGTATGGGGTTTTTTTGGTTTAATGGTTTATGATTTTATAGGGATGTGGGTTTTGGGTTTTTTGAGGTTATGGTTTTAGGGTATTTTAGAGTTATGTGTTAGGGTTTTCTAGGGTAGAGAGATCAGGGTTTTCGAGGGTAGTGGGTGTTATATTTTCTAAGATTAATTGTTTATGTTATTCTAGGGAATATGGTTTTATGATTTCTTGGGATAACATATTAGTGTTTTCTAGTGCTGCGGCTTTGGGATTTTCTTGGGTATAGGGTCTAAGGAATTATAGGGAAAAGGGATTAGGTTTTTCAGGGCCTTAGAGTAGAATATTTTACATGGATTAGAGATAAGGTTTTTTATGTGATGAGAGAGTATGGTATTCTAGGGTTAGTGTTTATGGTTTTCTAGGGATTTGGGTATTGTATTTTTTGGGGGTTGATGGTAAATCATTATCCAGGGATGTTGGTTAAGAGTTTTCGAGTGAATAGGGTTTAGGGATTTATTAGTATTAGTGTTTTGGTTTTTTTAGGGATGAGGGAGTTGTGATTTATAGGTATAAGGATTTAGGGTTTTCAAGGGATATGTTTTTATTGATTTTCGAGGTGAGGTTAATGGTATTTTGGGAGTAGGTGTTTTCATGGATTGGGTTTTTCATGGATAGGATTTTAGGGTTTTCTAGGGCTCAGGGTCTATTATTTTCATTGAATAAGGGTTTCAGGTTTTCATAGGTAGAGGCTTTATGTTTTTCTAGGGGCCATGGGTTATGTTAATTTAAGGATAAGGGTTTTTTTGTATTTTAAGTTGAGGGTTTACAGTTTTTAGTGACTGTGGGTTTTGGGTATTTTAGTAATGATGGTTTGGGTTTTTTTGGAGTATGTGTTAATTGATTTATAGTGTTTATTGTCATGGAATTTATACTGATGATGGATTAGTGTTTTATGGGGAAATTTATTTACCGTTTCCTAAGGATGAGGTTTTAGGGTTTTCCTAGTATAAGGGTTTATTGTTATATATTGATGAGTATATAGGGGTCTCCAGGTATGATGGGTTTTTGTTATCATTGGTTGATGGTTTGGTATTTTCTAAGGATGAGGGTTTAGGGTTTTCTTGTTTTGAGGTTTGGTGATTTTCTAGGCCTGAGGATTTGGGGTTTTCTCGAAATGAGTGTTTAGGGATTCTTGAGGGTGCGGGTTTCAGGGTATCTTGGGATGAAGGTTTATGTTTTTCTGGGGACGTTTTTTTTTTGATATATTGGGGTTTGTGGGTTTAGGGTTTTTGAGGATTGAGGGATTAGATTTTTCTAGAGATCTGGGTTTAGGTTTTTCTAGTAATGAGGGTTTAGGGTTTTTTGTCTTAGGGTTTGGGTTTTTTAGGGATAAGGGTTTAGGGTTTTTTATGGATGAGGGATTATGTTTTTGTGAGAAAGAGGGATTAGGGTTTCTAGTGTCTGATGGTTTAGGGCTTTTTTACGGATGAGGTTTTATAGTTTTTTGGGACTGAGGGTTTATATTTTTCTAGGTATAATGGATTGGGTTTTTTTGGGTTTTGAATTTGTTGTTATAATGAGAAGAGGGTTTATGCTTTTCATGGTTTGGAAGTGTAGGGTTTTCTCGTTGTGAGGGTATAGTGTTTTATAGGGTTGATGGTTTAGGGTTTTCTAGAGCTATGGTTTTATGAATTTATAGTGAAGAGGGTTTAGGGTTTTCTTATGTTAAGTGTTTTGGGTTTTCTGGTTTTATGGATTTCAGTTTTCTGTGGTGGAGGGTTTTATATCTTCAAGGTATGGGGATTATGGTGTCTTGGGTATTAATCATTAGGGTTGTCTGGTGATTAAGAATTACAATTTTGGGGCTTGAGGTTTTAAGGTATTCTTGAGATGAGGGTTTGGGGTTTTCTAAGCCTAAGTGTTTGGCGTTTTCCGGGGATAAGGGTTGGTGGTTTTCAAAGTATGAGACATTCAGATTTTTTAGGCTGAGGGTAAATCATTTTCAAGGATGTGAGTTAATTTTTTTAGGGATTAGGGAATAGGATTCTCTGGGGATGAGTGTTTAGTGTTTTTTTGGGGTAGAGTATTTAGGGTTATCTATGGATTATAGTTGAGTGTTTTCAAGGTATGAAAATAGGGTTTCCTATGATGAGGGATTATTTTTTTCATAAGGAGATGGATTATGGGTTTCTAAGAATGAGGGTTTATTATTTTTTGGGGATGAGGGATTGTAGATTTCTGGGATTGAGATTTTCTTGTTTTTTGGGGATTAAGGTTTATGCTATTATATGGTTTAGGTTTTATGGATTTATACGGATTTGGAATTTATGTTTCATTGTGATTTACATTTAGGGTTTTCTAGGGATGAGGGTTTCATATTTCCCAAGACTGATGGTTTAAGGATTTTTGGGGCTGATGATTTTGGGTTTTATTTGGACGGGGTTTAAGGGTTTTCAGTGGCTATGTGATTAATATTTTTTGGTTCTTTGAGTTTAGGGTTTCCTTTGGATTAGGGTTTATGTTTTTTGTGGCTAAGGGTTGTGGTTTTCTAGGGATATGGGTTTATGGTTTTCTAGTTCTCAAATTTTAGTGTTTTTTGAGGACGAGGGTCTAGTTTTTTCTAAGATATAGGGTATAAGATTTTATGGGTAGAAAATTTCTGGTATTCTACTGTTCAACATTTACGGATTTTTAGGGATGAGGGTTTAGGGTTTTTTTGGGGCTAAAGTTTTATGGTATTCTGGGGATAAGGGTTTATGGTTTTCATGGGATGAAGGATTAATATTGTATGAGGATTAAGATTTATAGTTTTCTAGGACATAGGGATTTAAATATTCATGGGATGGCGAGATAAGTATTTCTTGGGAATATGATCAAGTGTTTTATTGGGATAATTGGGTAGTCATTTATGGTCATTAGGGTATAGTGTTTTCTAGGGATTAGGGTTTGGTGTTTTTTGGGGCAGGGGTTTCAGGTTTTCGTCGGCTATGTGTTTTTGGTATTC
The DNA here is from genome assembly GCA_963277665.1 of Viscum album. Lineage (NCBI taxonomy): Eukaryota > Viridiplantae > Streptophyta > Magnoliopsida > Santalales > Viscaceae > Viscum > Viscum album. The sequence continues at coordinate 601,310,872 of OY728147.1, read as the reverse complement.
TAGAGATAATCATTCATGTATTTTGGGGGTTCATGTTTTTCTTGGTATTTGTTCTTAGGGTTTTCATTGGAAAAAAGATTATGATTTTTTTGGATAATGTTTTAGGATTTTATATGGATGAATGATTAGTGTTGTTGAGGGAAAAGGGTTTTGGGGTTTGTATGGTAGAGGGGATTGTGAATCCAAGGAATAATGTTTTCAGAGTTTAGTGGATAACATTTTAGAATTTTCTCAGTTAGAGGATTAATGTTTATAGTGGATGATGGTTTATTATTATTTGGGGAAGATATTTTAGGATTTTCTAGTGGGGAAAATTCTAGTTTTTCTAGGGATGAAGGTATCATGTTTTTTGGGGATGAGATTCGTTTTTTTCTGTGGATGGGTGCTTGGTGTTTTTCAGGATGTGGGTTTGGTGTTTTCATAGGCTAAGGGATTTGTGATTTCTCGGGATGAGGTCTGACATTTTCTTAGATAGCGAGTTTAATGTTTTTTGAAGAAAAGGATTATGGTTTAATAGGGATGAAGGTTTAATTTTTTCGAGGATGGGGGTTTAGGGTTTTTTTGGGGCATATGGTATCCGTTTTTATGGGGATGGAGATTTTGTGTTTTCTAGGGAAGTGGGTTTCGGGTTTTTTGGGCATTATTTTTGGTGTTTTCTATGGTAGAGGGTTGTGGTTTTTGGGGGGTTGAGGGTTTTGGGTTTTCTAGAGATTAAAATTTCTTGACATATGGAGATGAAGGTTTATAGATTTATTATTCCATATTTTAATTTCATTTAGGAAGGGTTTTAGAGATTTATAGGGATGAGGATTTAATTTTGTTTTTATGATGAGGGATTAAGGAAATCTATGGCTGATAGTTTGTAGTTTTTTAGAATGAATTAGGGTTTTCATGGGGATGATATTTTCTATTTTTCTAGGGATTATGTTTTAGGGTTTTCTAGGGGTATGGGTTTTTTATTTTCTAGGGATGAGTGTTTTGGGTCCTTTAGGGAAGAAGTTTTAGTATTTTTAGGGACGGGGGTTTAGTAGTTTTATAGGTCTAAATGATGAGGGTTTTTTGGGCAGAGGATGTATCATTTTTGGGGAGGAAGGGTTTTAGTTTTGTGTGAATGAGGCTCTTGGGTTTCCAGAGGAGGAGAGTTTATGTATTTTTTTATGATGAATTTTTGGGTTTTTTAGGGTTTTATTTTATCAATTTGTGTGAATAAAATTTTAGGACTTTGAGTGGTTGATGGTATTGGGATTTATATGGATTAGGGTTAAGGTTTTTCATGCACTAAAGGGTTTTGTTTTTCAAGGTCTGAGGGTTTTGGTTTTTCATATGTTAATGGTATACGGTGTTTTGGGGATAAGGGTTTTTTGGATTTTTTGGAATATGGGATGGTTGTTTTCTGGGGCTAAGTGGTTGTGGTAATAATGATTTTAGTTGATAGGGGTTTAGTTTTTCCTATGAATTATGGTTTTGGGTTTATTGTGGATGAGGTTTAGTTCTTTATAGGGATATGTTTCTGAGTTTTTATGGGTATGAGGTATTATGGGTTCTTGGGTCTAATGGTCTTGGTTTTTAGTGGATGAGGGTAAAGTGTGTTTAGGGAATGAGTGTTCACTATTTTTTTGGGCTTTAGCTTTTAGGTATTTTAGGGATGAGGGTTTGTGGTATTCTAGGTTTAAGGGTTCGATAATTCATATGACTGAGGGTTTAGGGTTTTTTGGGCCAAGAGTTTCTTGTTTTCTAGGGAAAAGTTTGTTGTGTTTTATGGGGAAGAGTATTTAGTGTTTTCTATAGATCACGGTTAAGAGATTTTTGGGGATGGTTCATTTGGGTTTTGTTGGGATGAGGGTTTCAGGACTTCTGAGGATGAAGGCTTGGGATTTTTAGGGTTGAGAGTTTAGTTTAATTTCGGCTTAGTGTTTAGAGTTTTATGTTCTAGATGATATAGGGTTTTTAGGGATGGGGTATTAGAGTTTTCAAAGGAAGATGGTTTAGGTTTTTTTGTGGCTAAGGGGTTAGGTGTTTTTTGTGGAAAGGGATAACTGTATTTTGGGTATATAGAAGTAGTGTTTTTTTGGTTCCATGTGATTTGGATTATTTGGGGATGGTGAGTTAATTTTTTAGGGAATGGGTCTGTGTTATTTTGATATGTTTATGGATTGGGGTACATTGGTCCTCTAGGTTTAGGGGTTTTGATGATGAATTTTTTGTGTCTTTTGGGATAGAATAATTTGGGTTATTTGGGGTACTGGTATTGGGATTCCATGGGGCTGATGGATTATGATTTTTTAGGATAAGGGTTTTGTGTTTTTTGTAGGTGAGGTATCAGGGTTTTTGGGTTTGATGGTTTAGGATTTCAAGGGACTTAGGGTTTTTTTTGTTTTTTGTGTATAATGATTTTGTGTTCTTTGGGCATATGATTTTAGATTTTTCTTGGAATGAGGATTTCTTGTTTTTATGGGGCTACCTATTTAGTGATTTCATGGTTGAGGGTTTTGAGTTTTTTAGGATTGATGGTTTACAGTTTTTTGGGGATGAGGGATTTTTGATATTGGGGAAGTGGGTTTACTACTTTTTGTGTAGGATCATTTAGGGTTTATTGGAAATGATGATTTATTGTCTTTTAGGGGTGAGGATTTAGAGTTTTCTAGGGATTGGGGTTTATGATTTTTTCAGGCTAAGGGATTAGGGTTTTTGTCGAGGAGGGTTTTCAAAAAAAATAGGAAATAGATTTAGTTTTTTTTGGGAAATGGGTTCAACGTTTTTTGGGTGAGAGTTTACAGTTCATTAATGACGAGGATTCTGATTTTTTGGTAATATTGTTTATAGTATTAGGGATGAGGTTTTATGGATTTTTGGGATGAGGGTATAGGGGTTTGGTATTGAGGGTTTATGATTTTTAGGGATGCGGATTTTAGGATTTTGTGGATGACATTTTAGGATTTTTGTGGATGAGGGTTTAGGGTGTTTGGGAGGGGGTATATTATTTTTTAGCATGGTGGTTTAGTGTATTTTGTGGATGGGTGTTTGGTTTTTTTGTGGGTAGGGTTTGTTTTATATTGAGGGTTTGGGTTAACGGTATTTAAAAGATATGTTTTTAGGGAATTTAGGATAAGATTATTGTGTTTTTGAAGGACGAGGGTTTAGTTCTTCTGTGGAGGGGATTTAGGGTTTTTTGGATTTGAGTGTTTACGGGATTTTTGGGTATGATGGTACGAGTTTTCTAGGGATGAGGGATTATGATTTTTTCAGGGATGAAGGATTTGAATCTATTGGGGAAGAGGGTTTAGAGTTCTCTAGGGATGCAAGATTAGTGTTTTTTAGGGATGAATGTTTGGGGTATTTTTCAGGGCTTGGGATTTAGGGTTTTTTTAAGGTTCCTGGATTAGGATTGTGGGGCTATGTGTTGATGGTTTTTGGGGGATGACAGTTTATTGACATTTTGGGATTAGGGTTTTTGGATTATTGTAGATTATTGTATAGTGATTTTTGGGGATGAGGGTTTAGGGTTTCTTAGGGCCAAGGTTTTATGATTATTTGGTCCCATGGTTTTATTTTTTTAGTATGAGTGTTTTGGGTTTTTTGTGTGTGAGTGTTTTGGGGTTTTTGGGACTCATGGTTTTTCGGTATTTCAGGGATATTGGTTTAGGATTTTTAAGAGATAAGGGGTTTGGTTTTTTGGGGCTGAGGGTTGAGTTTTTTTGGGATAAGGGTTTAGTTTTTTTGGATGAATATTAACTGTTTTTTGGGAATTATTGTACTACATTTTATTGGGAAGACAGGTTTGGGTGTACTAGGGATTTGGGTTAAGGGATTTTAAAAATATGGGGTTTTATTTAATTTTTTGTTTGAGGGTTTGGTTTTTTTTATGGTGGAGGGTTTATAGATTTTGGGGCTGAGGGATTAGGGTTTTTTAGGGATAACAGATTATAGTTTTCGAGGGATATGGATTTTGGGTTTTTTTATGGAATAGTTTTTAGGTTTTAATGGGGAAATGGTTTAGGTTTCATTGAGGCTATGGAAATATGATTTTTTGGGGTTGAGGTTTTAGGGGTTGTTTCGGTTGTGTGTTTTGGGATTTCTGTGGCTGAGGGTTTTGGGTTTTTGGGTGATGAGGTCTTAGGGTGATTCACGGTTGGGGGATTATAATTTTTGTGGTATGTGGTTTTAGTGTTTTTTGGGGATGAGGCTTTAGTGTTTTGATGTAGGATGGTTTAGGGGTTTTATTGTCTAATGGTTGTGGGTTTTTTTGGCATGAGGCGTGATGCTTTTTTGGGAGGGTTTTATAGTTTTTCAGGGTAGATATTTTAATGTATTATACGGATGAGATATTAGGGGTTTTGGGGGTTGAATGTTTATGATTTTTTGGGGGAATATGATTTATAGACTTTTATAACTGCGTGTTTAGGGTAATTTTATGTTTGGGGTTTACAGATTCATTGGGATAGAGGATTTTGTTTTTTTGGGGGGGATAAGGGTTTAGGATTTTTTTGGATAATGGTTTATATTTTAGATTTTTTCACACATTAGGGTATACTAATTTTTTATGATGATTTTTTTTGAGTATTCTGGTGATGATGGATTTATGTTTTGGGGGTTGAGGGTATATGGGTTTATTATTTCTATGGTTTATGGTTCATGGTATTCTAGGGATAAGGGTTTATGGGTTTCCAGTGCTAAAGGTTTAAGCGTTAGTGGGGATGAGAGTTTAGCATTTATCAAGGGTTGATGGTTTAGGTTTTTCAGGGGATTAGGAATTTTGGTTTTAATGGAATAGGTTTTAGTGTTTCTTGGGATTTAGGTTTGTGATTATCTAGGGCTATGGGTTATGGTTTTTTTATGGATTAGGGATAATTTTTTATGGGGGTGAAAGTTTATGGTTTTTTGGGATAAGGTTTAGGGTTTTCTCAGGATGATGATATTTTTTTAGATAAGATTGTTCAGGGTTTTTTGGGGTTTGGAATTTAGATTTTTCTAGGGTTTGAGATTAGGGTTTTTAAGAGATGATTATTTAGTTTTTGCGGGGTTTAATGTTTATAGTTTTGTATGGATAATGATTAAGGGTTTTATCTAGAAAAGTGTCTAGGGAATTAAAGTGCTGAGTGATTAGGTTTTTTTGGATATTAGGGTTTTTGGGTATTGGGGAATTTGTTATAGGTGTTTTTGGGATTGAATGTTGAAGGTATCTTAGGGTGAGAGTTGATTATTTTTAGAATAGTGTGACTAGTGGTTTTTACAGGTGAAGGTTTAATGTTTTATTTGGGGCTATGTGGATAGGGGTATGTGGCTAAGGGTGTTGGTTTTTTTGGGTAGGGGTTTGGGGTTTTTCTATTTTGGGTTTATGATTTGTTAGACTGGGGTTTTAGGGTTTTTTTGGGTAGGGAGTTAGGCATTTAGTGCTGTGGGTGTACGGATTGTTGTCTTGATAATTTCTAGGTTTTTTGGATCTGCATTTATATAGTATTTAGGGAAAGAAGGTTTATCTGACTTTGGGGATAAGGATATGGGGACTATATGGAATGTATATTTAGGTGTTTTTGCGAGGGATTATGGTCTAGGGTTTTTTTGAGTTGGGGTTTTGGGTTTTTTTATGGATTTTTGGTCATTTTGGGTTTGAGGGCCTACAGTTTTTTGGTTTTTAAGTTTTATGTTTTTTTTATGTGGGTTTAGTGAATTTTGGTGATGGGGTATATATTTTTTGGGGGATTAGGGTTTACAGTTTTGGGGTAAGAGTGTCTAACGATTTTTTGGGATGTGGTTTTAGGGAATTATTGAACTGTAGTTTAGGGTTTTTGGGGATGATGTATTAATGTTTTTTAGTGCTGTTGGTTTAATGTTTTTTTTATGAGAGTTTTGGGGGTTTTAGGGATGATATTTAGTGTTTTTTGGATGTGAGGGTTTAGGGTTTATTGGTTTTTGGGTTCTGCGTTTATATTTTTTTGGGATTTGGTTTTATGTTTTTGAGGTCAATGGTTATAAGGTTTTTTGTGTGTGTGGGGGGGGGGGGGGTAGGTTTTTTAGGGATCACGGGTTAGGGTATTTTTTTGGGTTTATGGGTTTAGTGTTTTTTGGTCTCATGGATTAGGATTTTGTGGGTAATAGATATTATTGTTTTTTTGGGGATGAAGGTATAATGCTTTTTGGGTGCTTAAGGTTTTGGGTTTTTTAGTCTGTGTGATTTGGTTTTTTTTTGGGTTGATAGTATTTTTGGATCTCATGGTTTAGGTTTTTTTGTTGCTGAGGATTATGATTTTTTGTGCTGATATTTAATGGTCCCATGGGGTTGTGTTTTTTGGATTTCTTGAGCCTGAGGGATTTGGTTTCATAAGGATATGGTCTAAGGGTTTTGGGGGATGATGGTTTAAGTATTCATGAGGATAAGGGGTTGGTTATTCTTGGGTATGTGTTTTTTGGGATTTTTGGGAATGAATGTTTATAGGTTTTTGAGCTAAGGGTTATAGTATTTTTTGTGATAAGGGATTAGAGTTTATTTAGATGAGGGTTTAGAATATTTTGGGGTTGCAGGTTTAGGTTTTTTGAGGCTGAGGGTTTAGGGATTTTGGGGATGAGTGTTTAGGGTTTTTTGGGGATAAGGGTTTAGGTTTCATTGTGTATGAGGGTTTAATTATTAATATGGATGAGGGTATATGGTGTTTGGGGATGATGTTTTAGTGATTTCAAGGGATGATAGATTTTGGTTTTCTTGGGGTGAGTTTTTAAGAGTTTATGGGGATAAGGTTTTAAGGGGTAGTGGGTATAGCTATTAGGGTTTTCTAGGGTCGAGGGTTTAATTTTTTCTAGGGATGAGGGATTTGGGTTTTCGGGGTTTTATAAATTATGATTTTCTAGACTTGTGTATTTGGAGTTATTTGGGGATGAGAGTTGTGGATTTTATAAGGATTTGGATTTAGGGGTTTCGAAGGATGAGGGTTTAGTATTTTCTTTATCTGAGGTTTTATGATTTTCCTAGGATCTGAGATTATTTTTTTGGGTGATGGTATATAGTTTTATATTTCTAAGGGTTATGGGTTTTTCGGAGTAGGGGCTTAGGGTTTTTAAAGATGATTTATCTGGGTTTTTTTGGTTGAGGGTTTATGATTTTTTTAAGAGGAATTATGGTTTTGTGTGGATTAGTATTTCTATGGTTCTAACATACTATTCATTTTAGGGATGTTGTTTTAGGGATTTTAGGGATGAGGTTTTTTGGATTTTTGGCCTGAGAGTTTAATGTTTTTTGTGTATGAGGGTCAAATTTTGTTGAGACTTAGGGTTTTAGGGATTTGGGTATGAGGGCTTAGGATTTATTTCGGGAAGAGGGTATATGATTTTTTTAGAAAAGAGATTAGGGTTTTTTGGGTCTGGGAATTATGGGATTTTTGTGTCTAGGGGTTGAGGTTGATTTTGGTTGTGTGATTTGGGTTTTCTAGGGATGGAGGTTTAGGTTGTTTATGTTATTTGGGTATAGGGTTTTCTTATAATATGATTTTCCTGTTAATTGCGTTTGTAGATTTTGGGTTATTTGGGACAACGGTTTTAGGGTTATTTGGTGATAGGATTTTGGGATTTTTTAGATGGGTAGATGATTTTTTTGGGAAGTGGGATTAGTGTTCATTAGATAATGATTTATGGGCTTTAGATTTTAGGTACTAGGGGTTTTTATCCTATGGTTTACGATTTTAAAGGATAAGGTTTTATGGTATTTTGGAGATGAGGGATTACGAAATCATAGGGGTGAGGGTTTAGTGGTTTTCTCAGTGTGAGATTGGGATTTTTTCGGGATAAGAGATTACTATTTTATTGGGGTGTGTTTTAGTTTATTTGAGATGATGTTCTAGGATTTTTTAGGGATGAAGGTTTATGTTATTATTGGTTGAGGGTTGTTGGAATTTCAATGTCGGTTTTTTTCTTTTTTATATTTGGGGGTTTAGACTTTTTTTTGGTCTAAAGGTTATGGGATTTTTTTGGGACTAGGGATAATTGATTTCTAGGTATAATGTTTTAGGGTTTTTTTGATACGGGTTATTGATTTTTTGGAAGATGTTTTAAATTTTTTTTGGGTATAGTGTTTATTTTTTTAGGGCATCGATTTTAGAGTTTTTTTAGGGTGATTGTTTATTATTTTATTAGGAAAATTGGTTTAGGTATTTTGGGGGACAATTGTTTAGAGTATATTTAGTCGTATGTTTTTGGGTTTTTGGGGGGTTGATGATATATGGTTTTTTTGTGGTTGAGGGTTTTGTTTTTCAGGGTTTTATGGATTGGGGATTTTTGGTATCATGAATGAGGGTTTTCTGGGTGATGGATTATGTTTTTTTGGGGGATAATGTTTTATTGGTTTATAGTGTTCAGGTTATAGATATTTTTCTGAGTATGGTTTATGTAATTTTCGGTATGAGTGTTAATAATTTTTTTTAATACTGTGGGTTTAGGGTTTTTGGGATAATGTTTTTTTTCTGGATAAGGTTTTATATTTTTTGGGGGATGATGGTTATAAATTTTATTAGAATTGGGGTTTACAGTTTTTTGTGCTACGAGTTTAGGGTTTTTGTGGGATGAGAGTTTAGGGTATCATAGGTATATGATATTTGGGTTTTTTGGGGATGAGGTTTTAATGGTTTATATGGTCATGTGTTGAGAGTTTTTGGGAACCAAGTGTTTACGGTTTTTTTGATAAGTGTTTATTTATTATAGGAATTAGTATTCATGTATTTTGTATATGAGGCTTTAGGGTTTTTTGGTATATGTTTTCTAGGTTTTTTTGGGATGATTTTATTGGGTTTTGGTAATAAGGTTTTATGGTTATTTAGGGAAGTGTTTATGGTTTTTGGGTTAATGGGATTAGAGTTTGGGGGTGAGGTTTTATCTTTAATTTTTGTAATGATTATTTACTATTTTTTTTGTTTTTTGGGTATTGTGTTTTTTAGGGATGGGAGATTTGGTAATTTTAGGGGTGATGGGTTAGGGTTTTAGGGTGACGATTATTTAGGATTTTGGGGCTTTTGGTTTTTTGGTTTGGGGGGTGGGGTTACTTTTTTTTTGTGGGATGATGGTTTAGGTGTTTTTGGGAATGAGGGTTTATGGTATTATTGTTATTAGAGTTTTGGTGTTTCAAAGGAATGAAAGTTTAGGATCATTTAGGGATTAGGGTTTAGTGTTTTTTGGTGTTGGGGTTGGGGGTGAGGGTTTTTTGGGATTTGGGTTTAGTGTTTTTTATTGGTAGAGAGTTGACTATATTTTATTTTGAGATTAGGGATTATAGTTTTTTAGGATAATTTTTTACAGTTTTTGGGGATGGGGTTGAGTTTTATTAGGGATCATGGATTTTGGTGTTTTAGGGATGACCTTTTAGGGGTATTTTGGAGTTTATGGTTTAATGGTTTTTATAGATTAGGGTGTATGGTTTATCAGTGATAAGGATTTATGGTTATTTTGGGTTCAGGTTTTAGTTTTTTTGGGGTGAGTCTCTTGGGTTTTTCTGGGATAAAGGATCTGTTTACTGGGAATTGATGGATTTGGGGATTTTTGTGTGTTGAAGGATTGGGTTTTTTCGTCTGGATGGTTAAGGGGTTTTTTTCAGGATGATGGTTTAGGGGTTTTTGGGAATAAGGGATTCGGACTTTTCTATGGGATTAGGGTTTTTTTATGGGGGATTTCGTTTTTTCTATTGGATTAGGTTTTTTTAGGGATGAGTGTTTATGGTGTTTTTTCTAAGAGATATTAGCTTTTTGGGATGTTGGATTAGGTTTTTTAATGATAAGGGTTTATTGTTTTTTAGAGTTGAGTTTTTGGGGATTTTTGGTGATGAATGTTTAGTTTTGGGGTTGTGACTGTTTTGGGAATTTTGGGGTTTAGGGTTTATAGTTTTTTGGGAAGATGTTTTGGGGTTTTTATGGATGAGGGATTCATGTTTATTAGGATTATGGTTTTGGGTTTTTCATTGGATGAGTTTTTAGTGGTCTTTGAGGTGTAGAGTTTATGAATTTTTGGGGATTAGAGTTTTGGGATTATTGGGATGAGTTTTTAGGTATTCTTTAGTTAATGGTGATATTGAACAAATTCATGAAAATTAGAATACAATGGGATTAATAATAATTCTAATCCAAAATTTTATTTAAAATATAACATCGTTCAAATTTTTGGCATCCAATATAATGGTGGGTGAAAAACAGTTATTTTGGGAGAAAAGTTGAATATCCACATTTAAATGGAAGTATATTTTTAGAAGCACATTAAATTTGAGAGGGAACATGCAGAAAATAGTCATGAAGAAGTAATCTTGATTCCCTTTTTGCAGTATTAATTTTTTTTATCATGGTAGTTATTTTATTTTTATATAACCTTTGGGTTTCCCCATGATTTAAAATTGGATTTGGGTCACAAACTCTTTATAACATGTTTAATACTTGATTTATTAAATAATGGTAAACAGTATTCAACCCTAATGATTGAAAAGTATAGTATTGTTGGGTATTAGATACAAAACATAAAATCTTGAACATGGGACAAACCCATACACAGTTTAGACCACGCATTTGGTGGTTCTACATAGTTGGTGGTAGGAATTATTGGTTCATCCTTTTGTCAAACTCAATCTATAGTTATTCTACCACTACACACAAACATGTTATGAGATTTTTTGGTAATTCCAAGAAAGCACATTTACCCCCCACCCCTTTAATATAATACTACTACATTCTTGAGTGATAAGATCATCTCATTTGTGATACACCCATTTCACCTATCATCTATATTATGAATAATATTTTCACATTTTCCTTTATCAAATGGAATTTCAACTCATGAAACACGTTAATGGACTATTTCACTCTTTTAAGAACTTGAAAATTATACAAACTAGCCTTTTTCTGGAACCATCTTTGAAATGTAGCCACATCTCACAGTTTTATGGTCATTTCTTAAGTGTTTCATAGTTGAAAACCCTAGGATGATTGGGAAGATGTCCTAAACAACCATGTATCAGGTGATATTGTATAAATTAATTTTTTTAAATGGGATATAATAAAATGATCTTAAATCAATGTTTGGATCATCAGGATTCAACATAATATATAATGGAATTTCATAGAAAGATTGTGGTTCTCTATTTCTGTTTACCAGTACTAGTACCCTTACTCTCATTAGGGTTACCTAATCTTGACATGGACATCAATATTTTATCCAATATTATAATGATGAAAATTTTTAATTCCACATAAAAAATCATTTTTTAACCCTTTTTACTGTCATTTTCCACTAAATTCAAATAAACTTATTCGAAGACATTATAGCATAAAACCACTGTAAACTAAGAAAAAGTTATTTCTTATTATATAAAAATACCAAAAAACTGTATATATAATGTAATTTAAATAAATATATAAAATATAGATATCAGACTCCACCATGTTTATATTTTTTCTTATCGTTGAGAAAAATCCCAATATACAATAACACATAATCCATTCCTCCATAGGAAATAAATAAATTCATCATGAATATAGGTAAAAAATTTATAATTGTAAATTATAAAATCAAAAAAACATACCTATTAAAGAAATATAATTGACTAAATAGTTTAATGAAAATTAATGTAATGGAAGACAGACAAAATGAAGGGAGGGGAACTGGATTCATTGGTGTAATCAGTAGTATTATATATGATAATCCAATCCATTGATTACTAATTAATCACCTTTTTTCATTGGGATTTATTCCTTATTAATCACATTGATGTTATCCAATATTTATTAATTAATAAAAAAAATGTTAAGATAAAACATTAAAATAAATTATGTTACTTTTTTACGAGTGAGGATATTTTCCTAACATGTGCTACAATGTCTCTAAAACTATAACCACTTTCTCTTATGGGTTAAAACAATCACCTTCATCTGTTCATTAATTTTGAATAAACCAAACATCATCTAAGATGTAATTGATTCTATATGATGATGAAAGAATCCACATACTCTAGAAAATATATCAAAACAACAGAATATATAAAACTATAGATAAAAGGGAAATTTAAAATGAAATACAAGCTAACCAAATAGGCTCAGGTCGATGCATGGTCATCCTCTATATGATTTTTTGATCTCCAAAAAATATCCTTTTATCCTAGTTAATATACTCTCTAATTTCACATGGAAATACACATTCACATTTTCTTATATCATTCAAGGATATAGGATAGATTATATAGTTCTATTCATTAAATAATTTTTTAAATGAATTTGTTTTCATCACTACATCAGTGTAACTGATGGATCAGTCTAAATAATCCCTCGCAAAACATGTGGTACATATTGTATTCCATATAAAATAAATATCAATATATATAACTCCCAAAAATATTAGAATATTAAATTTCTGAAAATATTAATCTTCATCCTTACACTATGACTTGTAACTTCCCAAAATTACAATTTCCAATAACGATGTAGCACATCTCCCCTCTCAAAATCCACATTGAATAAATGCAGGTTTCATATTTCTCAAAAAGCTATGATCTAGGTATTTTCCCTATACATAATGTTCAACTAATGTTTACACCCAAATAAATATTTAATATATTTGTCTTTAGATTCTCACTATGATATTAATGTCATTTTTCTAACTATTTTCCTTGATGTTTCATTCATAGTTCATTAAAAACAAGTGTTTTCATTACTTTTCAAGATCAAAGACTCTGTAATTCCTTTGATACCTAGAATCTGGCTCCTCCAATTATGAGTGTTTCATTCATAGGGTTTTCAAGAATATTCTAATACAAACCAAGACATTCCATGTTATATACTCAATGTTTCCTTCTTATAGGCCACTTTAGACTTATGTAAGGAATATTTGTAGTTACTTCACAACATTATTATAAACACTAATAATTTCATTTCCATACTAGAAATATTAGGTTTTAAGACAAATGTATGACCAATTAAAATTTAACATTCATGCTCACAATCTCCTCTGCCAGTGTCAGAGAGCCTATGAAATCATATATCATTTAACACTAAATGTAGAAATAATACATAAAAACCCTAAAGAATCTCATTCATAGACTATAACATTCACTATTATTTATTTATTAATGGAATTTGATTGATATTTTATTGTTTTTTGAGGCTGATATAGTTCCATGACTACATAAAACTCTTTTTCTAGTATTGCTACAACTGTGTGTAGCCATTCCATCAAATGTTTTAGTCATTCATTGTTGGAGGATTTTGATATGGATTCTATCATTTATGAGGAAATTTTATGTCAAAAAATAGTCCTTGGGCTAAAATATGTCCTTGTATGAAGTCATTTATCTATTATATTTACTATTCCGTTAATTTTTTCTCCCAGGAAAACCCACGTCCCTAGGGAATGACTATTTAATTGAATGTGTCTCAAGTGATCCAATCAAATTTTAGTATCATAAATGAGGTCTTCATAATGAAATAGCACATCAATGTTGTTCTTTTTAGGTTTCGGTCTTATATACCCAATAATTATATTGAAAACCATATGTCGTGTGGTCTTGATATCTTATGAAAAAACCCGTTATCATGGAAAAATTATGGTTTATTTTTTTTCATTTATTTTTAAACATAGATCACTTATCATTGTTGATACCAAAAAATAATTAACCTATTTTCATTCTATAAATTGGAATTAGATGAATTCCAATGTCTTGAGGATGATGTACCACGTTCTTGTAATGATGGTACAATGTTACAATGTTTGTGTAATAATGTTTGAATGAATGATGTCTGTTAATATTTAAGGGTGTAGAATTGAAAAATATATTGGATGTATGAACAATTTTCTATGTTATCATATGGAGTCTAACACAAAATAAGTTTCTAAATTTCTCAGATGTTTCATCACAAAATGGAATTATATACTTAAGGAATGTTGATTATCTATTTCTATTTAAAGAATCAAACATCCTGACTTCTACAAGGTCTCATGATCCATGGTTGAGTACAATAGGGAGTTTTAGATACGTTTCTACAATGTTAAACTACAATGAATAATGAATTAAATTCAACTAATTCTATAGTAAAAGTTTGTTTATATGTTAAATACAATTAGATAATTTAATAGAGTATCATGAATAAATGTTAGATGGTTATGATGTTTTGGAGTTATGGTAGAATAATGTTTTATTGAAAATACATATATATAATATTCTGTAATGAGGAAGTTTGAGAAAGTATCATAGAAATGTCACCACGAAATATAATCATATGGGTATTTAGAAAACCAATATAGTCAATTATAAGTATATTAACCACATAAAAGATCAGTGTTTCTCATCGATTAGGAAATGGTATGACAATACCCAAAATTTTCTTTTATATGTTCATCATACTGAAGAATGTTTGCGTTGGTCTGAATTTTATCATACTAACTAGTAAAAGAGTATGTTGTGAATTAAATACTTCTATAATGATTATATAGAGGACACTGATTAATTAAATATAATTAGTTATATAAATTCATATGAAGAACTGTTTCATTTAATGATCACTAGGTGGAGGTTTCCTATTGAAAGAAGCTGATGACATTTTCTAAACAAGCTCATTGAATGATTAAAGAGACATAAAAAATACATAGATATGTTTCAATGTAGTTGTAGGTTATGACCCAACATAGTTTCATAGGTTGCAATGGTATTTTTAATTTGGTACTAGATGAACATATTGAAGGTATTTATGAAGATTTAATAATTTTATTTATGTGATGATGTTGAGCCTTTCATTAAATTCATCAACAATCATGAAGTTATTATCATTATTAACAATAAGTTAGAAAGATGTTTAAAGAAGATCATTCAAATTAATTCTGAAGGAATTATTCCAATGAATCGTTAACAAATTTCATTAATTAATATCGACGTTTTTAATCATTTGAAAAGTTCACTGATATATTTAATGTTTAATTGTGGTATTTTAATTTTATTTTCATGCAAAAAATAAGTTTTTTGGAAAATTATGCATAAATGAAGGGGTATGTATGATGATATGGTGTGTATTTTTTGTTACTAGGTAAGTTGTTTCATAAGTGAAGAGATGACTAGATGAATAGTATGAACGACCATTAGTCATATGGATATAAGAAAATATTTCCCATCAGTTAGTATATGATGAATGATGTATAGATTATCTCATAATATTATACTGTAAAAGTGATCAGATGAATAGACGGTTGTTGAAAATGGAATAACATGGTATTGAACCAAGTTTCATCCCACTAATATACCAGATGAATAAGGGATATGACATAATATTTCATAAATTAAATTAGGAAAACATTATTGGATTCAAATGTGCAAGAAATTGATGAGGAAAAAAAACTTTTATTAAAGGAAAATGTGGTAAAAGTTACAAAATAATAGGGAAAATATATTGAACCTTATTGGGGAAAGTTCTTATAGTTGTAATAGAACATTTTTATATCATTTCTTTTTGTGAGGATGACATTACTATCGATTATATATAATTCTCGACAAGTGAAATGATATTCCATTTTTTATTACCACTATAAGTATTATTTTTAAATTCCTTTATGGTCTCCAAATACTTCTAAAACATGGCATGGCCTAGATTAACTTATTGTGTTTTGGACCATATAAATACTTACATTCCAATGGTTTTTATTGTTTTTTAATTTCTAGAAGATTTCATTATCAATAACTATAGGTGAATTTTGTTTCATATGAAAACATAATAAACTCATATCACTAATTCACCCCCTCCCCCTCTCTATGATCACAGTGATCCTGATTTAACATTCCCCATTCACTATAAACTATATGGTTTCATTGCCAGTGCATCCTGAAGTGATGACCTTTAATACGTCCCCTATTGATGACATTATCTATAATTGGAACTCTATTACATCTTATTAATAAAAGATTCCATAATTTACTCTATGTACTAAAAAATGTTTCTTTATTATTATTTTATTTCCTCAATAAATTAAAATAAATTTATTTCCTACCATAATAATATAAAACATCTATAATTAAGAAAAAAATATATTCCAAATAAAATTAAAATAAAAAAATATATATAAGATAATTAAAATCCAAATATAAAATATAATCGTCAACATCTACCACAGTTGAAAATTTGTTCTCATCCTTGAAGAAAAACATGACACCCCCTCACAAATAATACATACCCCAACATAGGATAAATTCATATCATCTTTCTCATAAAAATAATGTCATAACTGAATGTTTTTAAAACAAAAACCATACCGAAAAAATATATTCAAAATCATGAATCATCGATAGTTCTATACTCAACACATTTATCCCCGACCACTCATGTTATTAATACTCTAATAAATTTACATGTTAATTATGATTTACCTCAATGAAAATTCATTCCACTCACAAATTAGGATCAATGTTTGGAATTAATATTAATTTCAAAAAAAACACTATAGTCAAAGGATTTAATGATTCCTATAGCTTGAATTTGAAATCAACCAACAAAAATTTAGTGGACATTTCATTTATGGTTATAATGAATCTTTAGCTAATGTGTAGTGGGATAATGATGTTAAAAATATAATATTATATTTTAAAATGGGGGATAATGTTCATTAATAATAAATATCGATATTCGTGATAAAAAAATGAAAATGACTCATCATCAACATCAATTTAATTAAAGACATATAATGTTCCTCCTTGAACAACATTGAGTTTACAAAATAACATTAAAAATAATGGTGAAATTTCTCTTTTTATATGAATGTTTTAACTTATGTTTTGAAATGGAACATGTTTATTGATAATGTCTGATACCCTTGGAAGCCATACCATCTAACACCTTAATCCCCACTATCAATCTCTTATCAAATCTAATTAGAAAAATTATTATAAGATGGGGGAAGATGTGTTATTATATGTTCAACCAAAGTGATTTCACATTCAATAATTTTTATTCATTATTATTTTATTGTAATTATTACTCACTCATAAAAATTTGCAGGCCTTGATAAATAATGATGAAAAAAGATTCAATGCTTCCCAAATAACTGTGAGATGTTTTCACCCACATGTATGTATCATAGAGTATAATTGATGTAGATTGGTTAGGGATTTAAAATTTGTAATCACTAGATTGAAATAAAAAAAATATTATCTAATGATTCAAACCTCAGTAAATGTTATTGGATCTTACTATAATTAATTTTTTAAAAAAATAATATGAAGAAATATAACATTAGATTTAATGTCTTGTTCGATTATCGTTGATCACTAGAAACCATTACTTGAAGTAACTAAATTCTTATCACTATAGAACATCCCCATGTGAATTTAAAATATTTGGGAACACATATCACTGATATTTGAGTTCCATAGTGAAAATCCAATAATGAATTGGATATCTCTACGATATCCACTACATTTTTCTTTAGATCTGTGAAGGTTTACATGGTCGAATTTTTTTAAATGAGTGATTATCTATATAGGATGTATGAAGATGGATATAGGAGCTATAAAATTCTTGTGGATGGAAAATACTTCATAAAAGAACACTCAAGACATATATAGTTGAGATTAAACACTCAGAAAGGGCTTTAAGGTGCACATATAAGTAATGCCCACTAGAAAGTCATAGTTGAAAATTTATCTCCAAATATCAATATCATAAACCTCACAAATATTATTATCACATACTTGGAAACTATTAAAAACATTAAATGATAAAATTGAGTCATTAACATGACTTGTAATTATAGAAAACTTTAGTCAGAATGTTAATGTTAAGGTGATATTAATTCATTAAATTTTTTCTAATTTTGTTAACTTATATACTGGTAAATACATTAAATATTTAATTCCAATTTTTATTTTTATGTATTCCAATAAAAATTATTTTATTTATTCATTAGTGATAATTTATTCCATTATATCTCTAAGAACTAATTATTAGTCCCACCATTTCCTATATTCATATTCATTAAAATATGTGAGATTTTTCTATATATTATGTTTGTAACCCACACATGCCTTATCTTAAAATTATTGAATAAAATTAATAGACCATGATAATGGTCTAGTCACCCACCAAGGACCTATTAAGATAAAGTGATTTTATAAAAAGAAATTCATTTACTATGAACAAATGTCATGAAATATAATCCCTTTATCATGGGATACCTCATTATACATGATGTAAAAAACTTTTCATCATCATTTCATGTTTTATTATTTCTAGACCTTACTAGAAAAGGTTTAATTCTTCTACTATGTCCATGGTTTTAGTATAGGTACTCAAATATTTTTCAACTGAGAATGAGAAAAAAAATCCTTTAAAACCAAACAAATTTTGTTTTGATTACTTACTCAATATTATATTATTAATAGTGCAGCCAACATAATCTACCTCTCCTGGATAAAAATGTATTGGTTTTTTTCCTTACATCAATTTACATAATCTAATGTTAAAAATTGAAATAATTTCAATTCCAGAGACCATTACTCACAATCTAATAAGGAACTACCTATGCCACATCATAAATTTAGTGTTCCAATTGGTTGGCAAGTACTCATGATATCATATAATCATGTTCTCCAATTGTGAAATTTATGATAGAATTTTAAATGCTTATGTGCCCAAAAATCATGATATTCATACAACATATTTTCTATATCACCATAATGTATATAGTAGATTGAAAAATAGTTTTGATTACTATAATTGTATTTATTAGTACTCACTATAGTATAATAACTATAATAATAATTTTATACTCCATGTAATATAAGAATGTAACCATATAAATGCAGTGGATGCAGAACTATAAATAGTATTTTGGTAAGATATACACATTTCTTTCAATATCTATAAATGTAATTGTAATAAATGTAGATACATGTGATAGGTTTTATAAACCCACTCACAACATATCACTCATTGATGGAAATTTCTCTCAATGTTTATGTGAAACTCCCATATCAATCTTAAATATTGAAATGATTTCATGTAATTAACCTCAATAAATATGGGTATGAAATAAATATAGTCTTGTAATTTGACTTCCATTCAATGTATTCTTAGGTTTATATTTTTTTAACAAATGGTTAAATGTAGGATAGTCCTCAAGGTCAAATGGGCTCTAATAAAGTTAATTGGTGACATCAATCATTTCAATGTGGATTATAATAATCACACTATAATAAGATAAACATGAATTCTATATTAGTGGTTTGTACACTTATTTCCTTTAAGAAATAGATAATGAGAAATAAAATTAAAATATTGGAATAGAATCTTCTTAGGAATAAGAATCATGAAATTGGTCAATCAGGTCATGGAATGAACATCTACGATAATTTTTCTTGATTCAATATCTATTAGAAGAATTTTTTTCACATTGGTTATTGGAAGGCATTATTAGAGGCATGATTTTAAAAATATATTAATCATAATATAAAATTGGACATTGTAAATGAATTATTTAATGGGTTATTTATGTCGATTATCAATTAACCTATGTGAAAATCTATTTTTCATGTTTCTTATCTAATAACTGATGTGAAGAACTAGTGATAAAAGATTATTCATGTGGGTTATCAAAGAACTAACATGAGAAAAAATATTATTACTATTTTTTTCATCCCTTCTATCTATAACCGATGGAAACAAAAAACAAGAAGAATATAATAATAATCAGAATAAACAAATAAATAGTAATACACATTAACAATTACAATATTGGAAAATAAAATATACATCACAAGAAATAAAAATCCAACAAAACCTATTAATTGATTTTCACATTCCATATATAAGTGTTTGAGATAATATAAACTACATGGATTAGGGTCATCAAAAAGGAAAAAATTAAGATGAAATCATTTAACACGTATTATGAATAAGACCAATGAAATATTAAAGAAAATTTTATAAATAATTAAAACTTGATGGAACATTATAATTATCTTGGTTGAAATTATATACTACATGAATCATCACATAAAATATCTCCATTCTTTTACAACTTCATGGCTATGAAAATCGTTTATAATTGAATTTTTTAAATTTTAAATGCCATTATTATGTAATATTTTCAAAATTTACAAATTATAAATGAAAATTCACTTTTTAGAATAAATATTTTAACTTGGTGTTCTTCATCCTTGTAGTCTCATGAAAGAAATTAAATTCCCTACTAGGAAATAATATGAATGAAATAATTTTAAATTTCACTAGAATATAAACAAGTATTATGAAATTCATACATAAATGACAAATAAATTCTTATATTTTTGTATCACATCACCATGGATTGATTATAACTTGTGTAGTGTCATCTCCCTTTAAAAATAACACTTAACATCCAACGACCACTAATTTAAATAAATATTTTGTTTTATTGATTATTATGTTAAAAGTTATATAACTATTTTTGGGATATATGTTTCACAATCTATATGATAAGAAAATATCCACCAATGAATAATTGGATTCTTTATAAATCTCTTAGTTATATAATTTTTTTTTCTGTAGTAATTATCATAGATATAGGTGAAATAAATTGTGGGTCCATTAATCCATATAAAATTATTTTTTCATCATCCTTACACATTTTATAAAGATATAGAATATAATAAAAAAATAATTATAAATATTCAATAAATTAAATGTGAAAAAAATATTTATGTTAATACATATAGGTAAAATTATACCATCATGTCGATTACCCACTACTCTATCATTATGAGCTCCATGAAAGAATTTATAAAACCCCCACAGTCTTTTCACAACCAATAAAATCAGTATCAATTGGAATCTCAAAAACAACCGTCAAAAAATTTGAAAATGTTTAAAATATATATAGTCAACAAGAATTTGTATATGAAGTCATCACACTTTGTATTTTTTTTTCTGTATAGTATTCATTTAAATTTAAAGTATTATTGTAAAAAATTAATAAATATATTATCTTGAAAATGGTAAAACAAATTTAATTCAAAAATGAAAAAAAAGAAAAAATATACGCGTACCTCTACTGTAATGGGTAACATAATTCTATAAGGAAAATCTAAAATTTATGTTGATTCTTTGTCCAACTATACTCACCTCATATTTGTGTAAGGATACTACATCTAATATATCTATAATATCAGGTATTGTGACCCTATGATGCTCTATCTCAATCTATTGGTGATGAATGATATCTTTAATATAATAAATCATCTGATATGGAACAATATGATACTACAAATCATAAATATATAACTCTGAATATTTGGGATGTTGTAGAAGAGGGGTCTAGAAGTATGATAATGAGTGGGGTCAGAATGTATGGGTGGAGGATTTAGACCTACTGGACGAGGTGGAGGAGTGGGTGATACATTGTAAAACATTCATTACATATCTAAAAACATTGATTGTACTAAAGATCTGATCATATCTTCCATCATCATGAAAATTTCTTGAACATGAGCATCCAAAAATTAATTTCTGCTATAAACACCTTCTATTTATGAATCCATTGAATGTGGATACTCTTATTTCACTTATATACCCATCTTGTATCCTCATACACACATAGGTGTTTGGGTATTTCCAAAAATGTAGCTAAAATATCTTACATACCCTCTTCTAAAATGGCCTCATGCATGCTCTTCTCCTCAAGGAATACTATATAAAATATTTTAAAAATTCTTTAATGAATCAAAAATATATAATGAAATGAATCAATTTAAATAAATATATAAAGTAAACATCTTACAGTCATCTTGCCACAATTCATGCCTCTTCTTGATGATATTGTTCTTTTTTCTGATCTAACCCAATTACGATTTTCCATTAATATTAAGGGTTGAGGGGAAACCTCAATAGAACTAAAATAATAATTGTTCATTTTTTTTGAAATTTCTAGCCATCAATTTTCTTCCAATTATGTATACCCTCCCCAAGAAAAATCAAGTAATTATATATTACTATATAGGATCTCTTGATGATATCTTCTTTATTTTTGTCAATATGGAATAATGAAATCATTAATAATTCATTAGATGGAACAATAATATAAAAAATGCTATTATATAAAACTGCGCATACCAAAAATTCTTCTTATATTCTTATTTCAACAAATTTATTCTATTTATCTTCATTTTCAATGGTATATATATCAGATGGATCATAATGTTTCATATGCCCAAAAATAAAATCTGATGTAAGGGTTGATTTTGAAATTCCTCTATCTTTTTATAGCCAATGATAATCATTTATTTTTGACTCCACTAGTGTTAGGTAAATCATATTTACTCTGATAATAATCGGGAAAACATATATTACTAAAAACCTTTCAAGATAATTGAAATAATAATAAACCATTATACCAAAATGGTCTCCCAAAAGTTAGATATTGTTAATTTTTCAACACTAATCCAATCATTAATAAAAATACTTAATTTTATATTATCCTAAACATATATCAAACTCTTGATTTTTTTTAAATTATGACATATAAGAGTATAATTACCATAAAATTATATTGATTTTCACTGGTCTGGGAAATGGAAACTCATGATTTTGGTAAACGTATGATACCACATTTTACCAACACTTGAACTATTCTCTATAAAATTGTTAGTAGATGTTTATTGAAATGAAGGTTGAGTCTAATCAAGATAAGAAAGTGTACAATCATCCCTAAATTTAAGAAAATAATCATATCTATAAGAATGTGGTGGATTAGTGGTTTCATATGTCCTTATCCTACAAGTTAAATTAATAAACAATTAGTACACAAATATAAAAGTTTAACTATTACATTACTAATGAAAAAAATAAAAATCTATCAAACAAAAAAGTAAAGTAAATTAAGAAAATCATATTTTATTCATATTTTTTACAGTAAACTAAAATTCTAACATCAATAATGATATATAAAATTTCATATAAATGAATGAATACAATTCCAATAATTTTATGTGATTAGTCAAAATTATCGTACCTAATTAATAATTTTAAAAAATGCATTTATTCAATATACATTTGTAAACTATTATTATTTTTATTTATCATATAAAATATAAAATAATTTTTTCATAAAAATAATCTAATATAAAATTCACAGAAGGGTAAACATGGTAAAACAAAAAAAAATATACTTATATAAAAAACAAATTCACATAATAGTTATAATACGTTCTTGAATGAAGTAAATAAAAATAAATTATCTATTATTTTATGAAAATTTTAAAAGTGAACAAGAAATAATCAATTGTTACCATTAATATTAAGAATTTAAAAATGTATTTTTTTTTCAAAAATTCCTTCATCATGGCTATTTTGTATGGTAAAAACCATTTTTATGACATGCCCATAAATTTCAACTATTAGTCTTTCCTTATATGTAGACATCTCATTTAAATCAACATATTCATCAAGTTTATAATCACTAAAATACAATTTTTTCCTTATGAAACAATAGATCGTTGCATATTAGATTGATCAAGAACATATAACATTTTCATTACATGTGTTCTAATTATAAAAGGACCAGCTATGTATTATAATCAATTTAAATGAAAATGTTTCATTCCGAATTCATCATGTATGACAATGTTATTACCAATAAAAAATTTCTAGTTAAACATTATATGATGAAATATAATGCATTCAGCAACCCAAACTTCATCAATGACCATATAATATGCAAGTGATGTAGAAATTGAGTTTTTTCCTTAGCAGTTGGAAAATTTATTTCTTCTACAAACAATAATATAATACTTTTCTGAACTACACTTATATTTTCCTGATATTTCATATGAAATGTATATCTATTGATGTCATACCCAAACTATGTTTTAAAAAAAATTGAACCACCAACATACCATCTCAACATTATGCATCTTATCTACCAAGAATGGGCTCATTAAACAATGAATTTTTTTACAATCAATAAAAAACCTTTTATAGTTCTTCTTTTGATAACATTGTTTCAACACATTGATTTACTATTTTACATATGGTTGAACACTATCTATGTTATCCATGATGAAAAATGTTACTTTTTATCGATTCACCTATCAATGATTTGAAACTCAATCCACTAATCCCATTTACCCCATAGCTAACACTTTATTAGTGATATGGAGACAATACAATTGTATCCACTATAGAAAATTATATTTTATTTAACTTTGTTACCACATTTTTAATATACTTCTA
This sequence comes from Viscum album, assembly GCA_963277665.1. Classification (NCBI taxonomy): domain Eukaryota; kingdom Viridiplantae; phylum Streptophyta; class Magnoliopsida; order Santalales; family Viscaceae; genus Viscum; species Viscum album. Next base: position 601,286,681 of record OY728147.1, on the reverse strand, counting down.
AAAAATTAAGGCTTTAGGTAAATATAGATTGTTATCATACCCCTTAATTATTTACATATATTATTCAAAAGGATGCATCCAATGTAGATATAAAGTTGTAAAAAGATTTATTTCTCACAAAAAATCCACATTTAAATGCCCTATGATATCAAAAAAAATATGGTAAAAATAAATTAGGAATTTAAAATATATAGAAATTGATTTATTTAATTAATTTTTCAAATAATTCCGATAAATCACCATATTACAAATTTAATTAAAAAATAACACACATTTATGATAAATATTAGGACACTAATATAAAATATTCCACACAATGAAACTATTAGGAGTGCTTGCATCATGATGTAAACAAAATATGATATTTTTTGGTTGAAAACATCAAATCTATTAAAGTTAAAAAAAATACATTTAAATAATACCCCTATGGAACTTTGGTATCATGAAGACACAAAAAGGATTATTTTATCCCTCTTAGATAAGGTTTGAAAATACATTGGTAGAAATGTTATCCTTCCATTAGTTGTGGGAGAAAACTCTAAATGTGGTCCCATTGAGAGAAACCCCAATCATTTATTGAACCCGTCATTAGAATTTTTTTTAATATATTTTTATGTTCCAATCAATCCAACACATGTATTCATGTCCAGATTCATCATATCGATGTTATATTTAACTTAATGATATCTCTTATATGGTAGCTCAAAAAATATTGACCATTTCCACCCCAATATTTTTATCAATACCAGATTTGTGTGTCTTTTAGATTCTCACATCATGGTTTTTCACCCTCTCAAATTATTGATCACAAAATAATGATTTTGGATCATTATCAAATTCTTGGGATACATTGAATAACTTTTTAAATATTCAATTATAGTGATACATAGATAATAAAATTCAATTACCCATGTATACTATTTTTATTCTATGATTTAGTGGATACTTTGAAGTCTATTATTCACAAATTGAACATTCTTTAGGCCCATTAAAACTATATCCATAAAAATTTCCAAATATTGGGAAGTCATTTATAGTGATCATTATCATTCCATGATGTTAAAAATATTCTATTTTATAATAATCATATATCCAAATACCATCCTCCTATAAGAGTTTTAAGTCATCAATTAATGGTCAAAAGAAAACATGAATATCATTTCTAGACATTTCTGGTTTAGATATCATTAAACTCAACATGAAATACTTTCACTTCATAATATTTTCTGTATATAAGTTTTAAATTACCAATAAAACAAGCCAAGAACTTATTGTGGTACTAAGGATTCAATATATATTCATTCCATCTATGTGCATTCCACATATGAGACTACTAAAATCATTTATAACTGTAGAAAATTGATGATTAATTATAATCTACAGTGGAAAATTTGTTGTATGGCATATTTTTACCATCATGTATCCACTAAACTTCATTCCATCGTAACTATTTTTAATAATGTGAATTTTCAAATAAATGTTTCGAGCGATGAATTATACTATAATACCAAAATTCCATGGAAGGTGTCTTTGTGACTCCTAAATCAACATGTAATTTTTCTTTCATATTATTTTGTGACATCCCACATTTAGGAAAACTTGATTGAAATTCTTACTCCTTAATATAATTCACATATACATTTGGGATGTAATATATATTTTCACCCTAATCCCACCAAGAAATGTATTTTCTTCTATATATAATTTGAATCAGGAATATCATTGTCTTTAGAAATTATATCACTCATTAATTGTAAAATTTATTTGAATATATTTTCACTTGTACCATGATTGACATTCATGCTAATAAATCATAATATGTAATATATAATCATAAATTCCATACAACACATATACAATGGTTTTTCACAATCACTTTACAGATGCTCAATTTTTAGTTCATTCCCAATTGTTTGTAGTTCAATATCATGAATCATTTCATTAATTTTATCATAGTTGTCATCTTCCAATGTAACTTCATTAATAGATCTCGGATACATCCCTATTTCCCTATGACAAATCCAAGAGATATAACTCAGAATAAATCCATGAAAAATTAAATGAGTTGTGATCTCTCTCCATTTTATATTCTTTATATTAAAAAACATCAGGCATGGATAGAAAATTAGGTATATAATGGAAATATTCCATTAATAAAAATAAAAAAACAATCAAAACCTTCCTTATATTCATCACTTATTAGATGTTCTATAATTCCCCTTCAACTCATTACTACCTATAAAAAATGTCAAAAATAATTATAAAAAACAATTTACATTTAAAAATAATATTGTGTTGAAAATGGTAGTTAAATAGTGAAATTGAAGATAATTTCCATGATAATCATGTTTGAATGTAATAGAAAGTAAAATTTCCTTACCAAATTAAAGAATATATGGTTTCCAAAACACTATTATATTTCCATATATTTTGGAGTGATATAAAAAATTTACCAATCAAATAATGATTAATGTAACATTTTCTTAAAACATAAATGAGAAAAAAATCATACTCCTCTCATATCATATTGGGAAAGGGTTAGATAAATTGAATTAAAAATGATTTCTAATTTTTTTTTATAATACATAAAAAAACAAGTCAGCTGAATTCATTATTGAATATATCAAGTAGAGAATAAGAATCATTAAAGGGTTTTGACATATATAAATATTAAATAATAAAATAATTACAAAATTACAATGAAAAATAATAAAATATTACCTTTATAATTTTTATCAACCTTAATTATATTGAGAGTAATTTATAAAATATTTAGATTATAAATTTCATTAAAAATATAGAAAACAAAGAACATTAAAAATATAAGGAATACAGAAAATATTTATGGAAAAATTCAATTATGTCAAAGGAATGAAAAATTGATTATTCTCAAAAATTTATAACATAAAAAATAATTGAATATACCTTAAGGCATTGTAAAATAATTATACATTAAATTATTTAATGTATTTTTACATGTCATTGGGAAGAATTTTTCAACATGTTGTAGCTTCTTTTCGCTAAAAATGATCTAGTAAGGTCATATAAAAAGTGGCTACAACTAATTTTTATACCACTATTATAAAAATATTATTAACTAGTCCAATATAGAGAAATAATAAATTTAATGTAGAAACACTAATAAAAATTATTCCTTAACACTATCCGGAATATTTCCATCCACAATTATCATGTATCCTTTAACCAGATATCTCATATTTAATTTTATTTCTTACAAAATATATGTTCCTATAACACAATTTAAATGAACAAATATTGGATCCCAAAGAATATTGTGAATTTTTATTGGATTTGAATCTCATTTTATTAATATGTATATTGAAAAAAAATGTTTCTTATTCAAAATTGTATTTTCAAATGATCACTTTTTTAGAATATTATACAATAATTAGAAGGTGAATATAAATCTAAATTACTATAAATATTATTGAATATAAAAATTTTATAGCATCTTGATCAACATGCATACATGAGTTAACTTGAAGTTCATATGATTATAAATTTTCAAAATTTGTAAAACTAGTTGAGATATGAATTAATTAATATAAAACATGTCACAATATCATATATATACCTTATGTGAATTATCTATTAAGTGTAAATATACAAAGAGGGAAAAATAATTTTTATCAACAATCCATCTAGTTCATTCCTGAAGCATGGGAACCCCTCAGATCATGAGAGAAAAATCATCACATAAGGAAAGTGAAAAAACCCTTTTTGGTTGAAATATATTAAATAGAGAATAATTAAATACAATTTGGTATTGAAATTACTCATTAACTCAAATAACCACAACTACCTGATCAGTATCATACTAAAATTTAAACATTTCCTAATAGATATTACGACTACATAACTCTTTGAGAGCTAGTTGGAGATGATAATTTCTATATATTAATGAATTATGAGGAGAATAATGAAACTCAAGGATGTTTGAAGATAGTAATTTGAGAATTGTGATTATAGAATTTAGAAAACAAGGCTTAGGGATTATGTTCCAATGAATTAAAAAAATATAGAAAAAACAATGTATGAGGCTTAATAGAGAGATGAAAAGGTATATATTTGATAAACAATTATGAGGCTCATGAAATATAAAGGTTCATTATGATTATAATAATCTATTGGATTATTACATATCAATGAAATGAGAGAGTTAGGGATTCTGTGCGAGATAAATGAGATCATCCATCCTGAGAATGGATGACCGGAAAAATGATTCCATAAAGAATCATTAATTTATTTTTATATGATGTAAGTTGTTCAATAATAGATATGATAGAGACATATAGATTGTTTTTTCTCTTCGTTTATTTACTAACTGATGTTAAAAATGTAATTTTCTTGGTGATTATCTATAATCAATGTGAATTTTCCGAAAAAAATGGGTTTTTAGGTTGGTTATTATATAACCAACATGAAAACTGAGGAAATTTTATTTTCCATAGTAGTTATATAAGAAACGACATGAAAAATAAATTTTTATATATGTTCACATCAGTTCAAAATAACTGATGTTAAAAAGGATACATTCTAAATACTTTTTTTACTATTGAATCATTTGGGAATCAACATCAATAATCAAAAATAATAATGATAATCATTTTTTGGAAACTCCAAAATTAATTGAGAATGAAAATTTTTAAAAATTCCCCCTATAATTGTAATTTTGAAAAACTATGTCCTAGAAATCAATTAAAACATGGGTTTCCTCCCAGAAGTGCTTCTATTAAGGTTATTAACTAAAAAAATTATTGTGCTATCATGTAATTGGATAATGAATGAAATTTTTCTATTCTGGTGATGAATATGATTTTATATTGTACACATTCGAGATAAACAACTGTTTTCCATTCTATCTTGGTCCCACTGTGTTTTGGTGAATTGTGTATTTTTAATAGGTTTATTGAAAGAAACTATAATTCAAAATATGAAATTATTTTTTAGAATGATTTGACAACCAACTGTTCTTATTTCTATTGGTCTTCAAATATTAATATTTATAGGTAAATTCCAAAACTATTATCTCTTCTATTAGTGTTGATTATTATTCTTAAAATATTTTAGAATTCTCCATGAACTTATCCTCCTCCATATTTTTTTTGAATTATGATTGTGTTTAAATATTGGAACAACATCTTGATTTGAAGCAATATTTTTCTCCTATTTGAAAAAAATTTGATACTCTATTTTGGCCAATATCAAACTTGTATCCAATTATTGATCCTCAATTACATCATATTTCATCACTTTTTTATGAGTTGTGATGGTTTATTGTTTCTCCAAAACTTTTTCTTCTTCACGTGTTGGATGATCTTATTCCATGAAAAAATCATTTAGTTCACTATTTTTCAACTCTACGACAACTGATTCCTCTTTTTGGAACTATTTTAATCAAATTATAACATTAGAATTAGATTTTATTCTTTCAAAACTACCATTTAATTAATTAGTTTCATCGGGTTCCGTTCATATTGTTCATTTATGTTTTTGAGAGACTACATTTATTTTTATTCTAATGAGTATCAAAGGGATGGTTCTTTTTCTTGTTTAGGAGTCAAAGGTTCATTTTAGTAGACTTATAAGTGAATGCATGAAACATTTCATCCTCATCAATCTTATTTTATCCTACAACAATAAGATTGATGAGGATGAAATGTACCCTCGACTATAGAACTGTACATTCCCCTAACCTTAACATTTCCTCCAGACTACCACCCACACCCCCCCAAAAAATCACCAATGTTACCCTTATCCCTAAATCTATCCAATTCCCTAAGCCTATCCTTATTCCCATTCCTACCCTCGACTATAGAACTGTACATTCCACCCTCTAACACCCTTCCCTATCCATAAGAATTCATCTAGGCCCCCACCTCTAAACCCACCCCCAACACCTAACAAGATCCCTAAAGCTACTCATAACACAAGAACTATTCCTACCACCATCCTTGCCATGTCCCCTTTGAAACCCCAAACTGTACCTCTAAATATACCTCCTCCTCCATCGCACCATGCACAGTCACTAAACCAACCCCGACCCATACCCAAAACCCCCACACTACCCCCATCCCCTGGCCTAAACCTATCACCTACCCCCGCGACCGCCCCACAACTGCAACCCAAAACATAAGTGTTATACCTTATCATACCCCGGCCTAAACCTAGCCCTATACCTACCCCAACCCTTTCCCAAAACCTACTTCCCCCAACACACAACAACAAGTTTGAGGTCTAAACCAACCCCGTACCCCAAGCCCAAAACCAACCCCCTCCCCCAAGCCAAACCCTATACCGACACCTACCCTTACCCCTTTCCCAATACATACCTCACACACATAACAACATTCCCTATCACTAAATAAATCCCAAACCCATTAATTAAACACCTAATCAACCCCTATCCCCTAGAATCAAAAAATTCTTTTAGTTACCAACCAAAAACCATTGCCCCTGACTTTAATTGACCCTCCGCCTCTCATCCCCCAATTACACCACGACCTCATCCTAGACCCCTCTTTGGATTATACTTCTCAGTTCAATGTCATCCCAATATTAGTTTTGAGGATCATCATATTTTTTTCAAATTCAAACTATACTAATATAGTCTTTACTGTGACCCTAATTTATAATTTTTTTCCCACAAAGTAGAGTCCTCATGGAATCCTACACACTCTAATGATAGTTTTTCAAATTAATCCCACATAGGCCACTACACTTCAAAAAACCCATATCCACTACCCTAAACCAGCACACCTCTACCCATCCATATCCCCTTAACTACACCCCTAATAATATTATCCTTAAATAGCCAAATCCTATCCAAAATATACCCCTCTTGTCCCTAACCCCCTAAACCTACCCTCACTGCCTCAGCCTAGACCTACCCTATAACAACCCTAGAACATAGACATGAACCTACCCCTAACCCTACACCCTAAACACTTTCCCAACCATGTCCCATAGACTTCACCAATCACCACAGCCCATGCACCCACCCTACTTCCCTAGCCCAAACAAAGACCCCATAAACACACACATTTACTCCCCAGCACAAGCCATACCTCCCACGCCTCCTCCCTCACCACCTATCGATTAAAATTACACCACCATAGACCAAAATATACCCCAAACTTATTCCCATATGGGCCAGACCCCCCAATCCAAACATAACCCCTTTTCCCCAGACCTAAATGTACCCAACCATAAACCTAGCCCATAAACCTCCCAATTTACCCTACACACCCAACTACCACCTTGTTACAAGATTTGAAAAAACCTCTTTATCATTTCAAGCCCTAATCCCAATCCCAATTATTTACCCCTTCTCCCCAACCTAAACCCTCAGATCTAATCCTAACACCACAAAAAAACTCTTTCCCATCCCCCATTATCCCTAAATCACCCCATTCTCAAACAAACATCCCACCCTTAGATATATAACCACCCCCACCCTTACACCAGTTTTACACCCTTAACAACAATCCCTATCCTTGAACATAATCCCTGACAGCTATGCTGATACATAAAACTACCCCTTATTCTAACCCTAAACATCCCCCATCCCCTAATAATAAGAAAACAACCCCACCCCAATCTCCCATCCATAATCATACACCCCGACTTACCCCCAATCCCCATCATTACCCTCCCCCACGACTAATTCATAGACTTAATCCTACACCCTACCCTTAGACAAAGTATTCCCCAACAAAACCAATACCCACAAATCCAACCATCCCTGAACCCAAAATGTTCACCCCAACACCTATTCTAAGCCCTAACATACCCCCAAACATAGCCCTAAACCCAGTAACCACACCCGACCCTTCGCTACAACCTACCTCCGATCCCATTTTCCCTAAACCTACCTCAACCCCTAGAAAATCCTATCACCCATCACCAACCCTAAATGTACCCCCTAGCCCAAGCACTGTACTTACCCACCACTATATACCCCCTTCTAAAACCCTAAATAATCCAAAAATTGACTCCTTCGTCATTACATGACCCCATGCCTCAAATACCCCCCCCCCCACACTAGATCATTAGACCATAACCTTATAGTCCCATCTCAACCCCCATCCCCCCAGTCCTAACCTACCCATTCCCCACTCCCAAACACACCAATGGAATATTTGTGTTAGAAGACCCACCTAGAAGTTTCCATTCAAACTTTTACAATTTAATCATTTGGAGTGCCCTGATATCCATAAGAAAACAATTTATAAGGGCTATGAGTGGTAGAAACGAGGGGGAATAGAGAGAATTGGTCAATTTAAAACCCATAGATTACATTTCTCTAAGAGAACTACACACATAATACCACAATGGATGACCAATACTTTGATATTTTAGTATTATTCATGAACACAATTTTTGCAACCTAAACCCAACATAAAAAAGTTTAATTCATTCATTGAGGTCCTAAGAGTATAATGAGTTTCTATTTATAGGTAATGAGTTGTCAAAAAATATAAAAAATAATTTCCACATGTCAAATTCATAAATAAATATTTAAAAAAGTTTGTAATATGTCCATTAATGTAGTAAACAATTGGAACTCCCTTTTGGACTGTAACAACAATATACCATAACATTTGATATTTTTTCATCTAATAATGAATTCAATGATTCTATGGTTGGTGTTCTTGAAATTCATTGGACACCAAGGGTTGGATTTTTAAAATAATATTTGGGAACTAATTAATCTAATTATAGGCCAATAATCATCCCCAAAGAAAGTGGATGTGGCCTCCCAATGGATATTCAGGAATAATCCATACATGGATACCTTAATTCTATTAATCAATGTTTATTTTTTATCCCCCTATTATTTAAGCGGGGTCTTGTCTATTTGGGTGAATTGGTATCTCCTCGTCATGTCCTCTACAAAAACCATGATCCTTATGTGATCCATGATCCTCATCACTGACCTAAGCTTTAAACCAATTATCCATCCAGACATCTATCCTTTACATACATTTCTCTACCCCCACCCCAACCCTCATGACCATCCTTAAACCAACCAACAACCCTATCCCAAAACCTTCACCCTGTCCCAACCCCTAAACCTACCCACACCCTTAAACCAACCCTAAAGCCTCTCCCTTTTAATTACTCATCCCTTGACCCTCTAAACCAACACCCCTGCCTCCCACCCTTGCCCCCCTAAAACTACACCCCACCCCATCCCTATATCCATAACCCCTTCAGAACATTCTTAAACCCACTAGTAAAATACTAACCCACATCCCCAACCCTAAACCTACCCTCCATCTTGAACATGGCCTTACACCACCCCCAACATCATCTATATTGATCCCCCGACCATATCCCTACTCGCATCCCCTTCCATAAGACCCAATTCATTAAAAACCACCCTCCCTCCCCCTGACCCCAATCTTAATCCAACTCCCATACCCATATTGAAAATTACCCCTAACCATAGCCCAAAAAAACACATATCCCTCGGAACTAGACATAAACTAAACCCCTTGTCGTCACACAGATGAAGCTATAAAACTACCCCTACCACAAGCCCTAAATGTACCCCATGAACCCAACCATAATCCTACCATAAACCATAGCCCTAAACTAATATAGCCCACATAAAAACCTAAAATATCCCAAAACCAACCACTACGTCCCTACCTGACCCATGTCCACCAAAATATACCTCTTCCCATACCCACACTCATATTCCCATTTCCTAAGAAACCCTAAATGTAACAGCCCAAGATTTTATAAAAAAATATATTCTTTTTAATTTTATTAATGTCTTGTGTTGTACGCTACACCAAAAGGAGCTTGCACAACACACATCCTTGACTTGCCTTGCATTACACGCAATCGCGACCTTCCTCGATAGCGTGTGTAGTACGCAATACCGAGTTTCACTAAAAAACGATATGCTATAAAAATATTATTAAAACTAGCCGTTATGAATAGTAATAACCACTTTTTGAAATCCAGTAAATCTTATTTTTCAAAATGAACTTTATTTTTGGATTCGGAGTATCGAAATTAGCCTAAGGTGAAATTTTGGTACTTTTCGGATAACTTTCATATTCTGATGAATAGTGAAAATTACTAAATTATAATTAAAAACAACTTTTTTAATCGAAATAATTAATAGTGATAAATCATTAATTTGAGTGGTTTTAAAGTATATTTAGAATATATTTTTACAATTTAATACAATGTTGGTCATTGGATGTAATTTCACATTTAAACTAGACATAAACAAGTGTCAATCTTTTGATAGATATTGTTTCTTAAAAACACGCTATTTGTTTTAACAGCGGGATTTAATTATAAAATTAATTAATGCAACTTTTATGTTATGAATTTGGTAAAATAGACTTCATTTTTGAATTTGGAATATGAAATATAGCTTGGGATGAAATTTTGGCATTGTTCTGAAAAACATCAATTTTTGATGAATAGTGAAACTACTAAGTGGTAGGTTAAAAACTGAATTTTGCATAAAACTTAATTTTACCGCTTCTGTGAATGGAATTTCGAAAATCCAAGAGAAACGGTTAATATCAAGGACTAAAATGTGGTTCAATGAGATGAAAATAATTTTTTGGTGAATAGTAACTTTTTACTTTTTTTACCACGGTTAATAGTAAATAAGGTAACTAAGGGTAAATATGATATTAATATTACCCTAACACATGTCCTAATTCTATTGGACAAGTGTAATTCGACCAAAAACAAACTTAGGAATAAAATATGACCATTTAGGCCCACTTGGATTAGATTAGGACATTTATTATTAATTTATTTAAAGAAGGGTTAAAATAGTTAAAATCAAAGTTTAATAAGTAAATCATTTTTAATATGGGGTTATACATAAGATAAATTCGACTATAAATATTCATTAGAAAGCTAAAAATATTTCATACATGATGGTATTTTATTTTTAATTTTTAGACATCAAATAATATAATTTATTTATGACACAAAAATGATGCAGTAATTATCTTATTAATGAAATATTGACATAATTGATAATATAAATACCCAAATAAATGTAATTTAAGACTTTTTATGAATTCCACTAATTTTCTAGGTTACTATGATATATTAGTGTTGATTTAATCAGCTTGGTTCGAACATATAATTCTTTTATGACTTTCATAAAAATCATATATCAAATAGTGTCAAAATTGACACAAAATAGTTTTTAAATCAAATATTATATTATTAATTGTTATTTTATTCCTAAAAATCTAAGGTTCGGCCAAATGACTTAAATAGGGATATATGTATTAATAATATACAATTTGGGGTTCGTTTGGCATGTTATAGTAAGTTTATTAACCATATAGTGAAAGAGAACAAAAAGACACGGTAAAAGTTAAATTATTTAACATAGAGTTAAATCTAATTGATAAGGTTAAAATAATACCCTAAACTTGTCTAAATCCTATTGGTTGATAGGATTTCGACCCATCCCCACTTTAGCTTCGAAATAAGACCCTTTGGAACCATTATAAACCGATTTTGACTTTAATATAAAATAATATTTTGAGATATTCCTAAGGTGCCCCTCTCCTCCCCTATAAAAGGACACCTCCTCCCCCTCCTCCTCACACCAATTTGAGAACTCAAGCTCGGCCAACCCCTGCCAATTTATCCTCTCCACTTCCCTAGCAACATCCTAGAGGTTCTGGTCTTCCTCAAAGACCAATTTTAGTGCCCTAAGAGGAGGTCTCAAAGAGGCACTTCAAAGAAGAGGAGGTTCGGACACTTACAAAGCAAGTCGGACCTAAGGTAAGGGAAATATCACAATCTCATTTTTATCCGAGATTGTTTTTACTTTGGTAATTACTGGGGTGTATTTTATCATCGACATCCATGTTTCCTCAATATGTAATGTTATTTACATCCACCTACAATTGTTTAAATCCAATTTTACCCTTCGGTGAGTTTTTAGTAAAAGATATGAAAGGAATCTTTTGTCGTTTTTCATACGAGGTAATTTTTGACTTTTCCGACAAAAGTACGAGAAGAATGTTTTTTTTAAATGGCACGAACGGATTTTTACGGTTTTATAAAGCCTTATTTTTATGAAGATTCCTACAAAAGATTTCATGACTATTTTCAATAAAATCTCTTTCTTTTAAAAATTTCATGATGTTTTGTGAAAAGAAATTGATTTTGAAGAAGAAAGGACTTTTTCCTCAAGAATTCATTTCAAGTGTTTTATCAAAATTATTTTCCATCTAAGATAATAAAGGGTTCTGTTTCTATCCATATTTTTACATTGATTTGACTATGTTGTTATGGAATTATGTTTATGAATTCCTTTATCTTATATGAATGGTTTTATGATGTCATGTTGTTTTAAGAATCTCATTTTTATTACATGGGTTATGAAATGATGTATGATTTATGATTTTGTGGCACACATAAGAATGGTATCATTATGAGATGGGTGGGACCTATATCTCCCTCCAATGCATTGTGTAAAGATTTTATATCTCATGAGATAGACATGGCTGGAATGGTAGGTTATACCGGTTCAGTGAAACAGGACTGAAACGAGGATTACTCGATTCAGAAAGGGACTTTGTCCACTAAGATAGTCTTGGAAATGAGTCTTGACTAACAAGAAATGATTCTCTATGATTATGTGTGTATGCCACAATGAGTAATGATTTATGTTATGATTTCATTTCACTACTATGATTTATCCCATGTTATGAAATTATGCTCTCTTTTGCAGGTTAAGATTTCCAAAAATGTTATGTTCTTATAAAAATTATGTGATTGATATTTCCATTGTTTACCCTTACTGAGCATTTGAGCTCACCCTTTTATGTTTTCTTTTCCCCAGGATATAAAGAAAGGTTTTAGGTAAAATAAAAAGGAAGATCTTTATGGGAGATGTTGAAGATCTTTCACCACGATTAGAAGATTACGTTCCGAGTTTCCAAAGACACTAAACTATTACGGTCCTTGTGTGTGTATTTTTGTTATGTATTAAGTATTCCGCAAAAATAATGTAATGTTCATGTATGTTAGGCTTCGGGTCTCTACAGTTGGTATCAGAGGAAAGGTTTAGTCAACCTTTGGAAACTAGGACGCGAAAACGTTAGTAAGATCCCTAGAGATATTTCTAAGGTATGTCTTGGGATGCCCCTAAGGATAAGTATACATATAGGATATAGTTCTAGAACTATGGTAACGATATTAGATTAAACCAAAGATGATAGATATTTATGTTACTCCCCTTTATTATGATTTTTGCATCTAACACTATTCTGTTTGGGTTTTAGAAAATGGCTGGAAACAAGATGATTCACAATAATGGAGGATATGATGGACAATGGAATGATATTCTTCATGAGCAACCAAATGAAATGGGATTTGGATGTCCAAACATCATTATTATGCCGAATCAGCAATCTCACAACATGATCAATAAAGTAAAATTTGGTAAGTTTCCTGACTCGACTAATAAGAGAAAGATGGAGTTTCATGATGATCATAGAGGAAAGAAAGTTCAATTTCCCCTATGTAAATCATGTGGGAAGAGGCATCAAGGAGAATGTTTCAAGGGAACTGGAAGATGCTTTGGGTGTGGAAAAGAAGGACACAAAGCAAGTAAGTGCAATGGAAAAGGGTCGGTTAACACCATGAATGAGGATAATGGTATTGCTACGACATCAAAAATGGTTAAGTGTTTTAAATGTGGAATGTATGGCCATTATGCAAACAAATGCCCTAAGGGAAAGACTCATGAAGAGAATCAGTATGGTCATATGGGTAGTATTTATGTGGATGATGATGAAGAGACTACAAATGATATGTGAGATGAAAGAATTTTTGAAGCTCGGTCAATGGTTTAAGAATGTAGTGGAATGATTACATGTTTACCATGTGTAATGTTGTATAAGAAATCTCATGGTACTATGGAATAAAGAGACGTCTAAGGATTGTTACACTGTTGTCTTTCCTTGAGTTATGAAAGTGTATGATTAATGGTACCACTATCCATGAATGGTTATTCAGATATTTTTAGAATTTAGATGATATGCGCACAATGAAGGAATAATAAGATAATGGGGTGTTTGATTATATTCATGAGCTCATGATTGATATAAGGACTAAGTGATATCATGGTTTGAGTATGTAGAATTTTGAGGATTTTGGTATGTGGAAAGTGTTAACATTTAACTGCATTCATGTTTTCAATAAGGTTCAATGGGTATTCAAGGGAATACATGATTAAGGCCTTTGAATGATTAGAATGTGACCAACGAGATATATCTTATGATATATGGGGATCAACGATGGTATTAAATCTCTGGAAATCATTTTCACTATGTTATGAGAGTGGACTGCAGTATTATGGATAAGCCTAAAGATTGGAATGGATTATGTTGGACACAAGTTAGTATTGTTTAAGGATAGATGTTTTCTCGATATTATTGATGGGATGTTATAGTATTATAGTTTTAGAAAAAGGACAACCTGCAGGACGGGCGACAACCCATCGCGTCGGACAAGGCTGTGGGAATCGAATCCACAACCGAAGTGCGACTGGCCTTTATCGCCTACCACTGGCCTACAAGAAGTCCCTGTTTAGTAGAAACTAGTTTTATTATATTAAGCAGTATGATATATGAAGTATAAGTCCATTTTAGGAACTATATATGATTAATCTCACTATAGAATGACTTATGTATATTTAATAACTTTTGCTTACCTTTTGTTTGAGACAGATGGAATGACCCGTCATTCTATCACATGATCTGCTAACACTTCACGAATAACAAATTCAACTTCATTTATTTAAGAGATGAAGTGGAAATTGTTCAAGGCACGAACAACAGTGATATTGTATCAAAATAAAGTAAGTATTTATTCTAATTCAAATTTTCAACTTTAGGGAAATGATCTTGAAAACCAAAAATGTTGTCCTAGTGATCTTATACCTGATGAATCAGATGGTACCTTAGATCGTCACAAATTTATGGATTTGTGATTACTGGCTTTTCCATAGCCATGTTCTCTACCACTCTCCATCAGAACATGATGGTTAGATTTCTCTTCCATATCCATATTTTCACCTATGTGGAAACCCAGTGATTAGTTTATTTGGGTAATCGTTACATTTCATACTTTAGTTAGCCAAGTTTTTGTATTCCCTTTTACGATGTGGGTTTCTATTAAAGAAACTTTCAAATAGTAAACCATTTATAACCCCGACGAATTTCGAGGGCGAAATTCATTTTAAGGGGGGTAGAATGTAACAGCCCAAGATTTTATAAAAAAATATATTCTTTTTAATTTTATTAATGTCTTGTGTTGTACGCTACACCAAAAGGAGCTTTCACAACACACATCCTTGACTTGCCTTGCATTACACGCAATCGCGACCTTCCTCGATAGCGTGTGTAGTACGCAATACCGAGTTTCACTAAACAACGATATGCTATAAAAATATTATTAAAACTAGCCGTTATGAATAGTAATAACCACTTTTTGAAATCCAGTAAATCTTATTTTTCAAAATGAACTTTATTTTTGGATTCGGAGTATCGAATTTAGCCTAAGGTGAAATTTTGGTACTTTTCGGATAACTTTCATATTCTGATGAATAGTGAAAATTACTAAATTATAATTAAAAACAACTTTTTTAATCGAAATAATTAATAGTGATAAATCATTAATTTGAGTGGTTTTAAAGTATATTTAGAATATATTTTTACAATTTAATACAATTTTGGTCATTGGATGTAATTTCACATTTAAACTAGACATAAACAAGTGTCAATCTTTTGATAGATATTGTTTCTTAAAAACACGCTATTTGTTTTAACAGCGGGATTTAATTATAAAATTAATTAATGCAACTTTTATGTTATGAATTTGGTAAAATAGACTTCATTTTTGAATTTGGAATATGAAATATAGCTTGGGATGAAATTTTGGCATTGTTCTGAAAAACATCAATTTTTGATGAATAGTGAAACTACTAAGTGGTAGGTTAAAAACTGAATTTTGCATAAAACTTAATTTTACCGCTTCTGTGAATGGAATTTCGAAAATCCGAGAGACACGGTTAATATCAAGGACTAAAATGTGGTTCAATGAGATGAAAATAATTTTTTGGTGAATAGTAACTTTTTACTTTTTTTACCACGGTTAATAGTAAATAAGGTAACTAAGGGTAAATATGATATTAATATTACCCTAACACATGTCCTAATTCTATTGGACAAGTGTAATTCGACCAAAAACAAACTTAGGAATAAAATATGACCATTTAGGCCCACTTGGATTAGATTAGGACATTTATTATTAATTTATTTAAAGAAGGGTTAAAATAGTTAAAATCAAAGTTTAATAAGTAAATCATTTTTAATATGGGGTTATACATAAGATAAATTCGACTACAAATATTCATTAGAAAGCTAAAAAGATTTCCTACATGATGGTATTTTATTTGTAATTTTTAGACATCAAATAATATAATTTATTTATGACACAAAAATGATGCAGTAATTATCTTATTAATGAAATATTGACATAATTGATAATATAAATACCCAAATAAATGTAATTTAAGACTTTTTATGAATTCCACTAATTTTCTAGGTTACTATGATATATTATTGTTGATTTAATCAGCTTGGTTAGAACATATAATTCTTTTATGACTTTCACAAAAATCATATATCAAATAGTGTCAAAATTGACACAAAATAGTTTTTAAATCAAATATTATATTATTAATTGTTATTTTATTCCTAAAAATCTAAGGTTCGGCCAAATGACTTAAATAGGGATATATGTATTAATAATATACAATTTGGGGTTCGTTTGGCATGTTATAGTAAGTTTATTAACCATATAGTGAAAGAGAACAAAAAGACACGGTAAAAGTTAAATTATTTAACATAGAGTTAAATCTTATTGATAAGGTTAAAATAATACCCTAAACTTGTCTAAATCCTATTGGTTGATAGTATTTCGACCCATCCCCACTTTAGCTTCGAAATAAGACCCTTTGGAACCATTATAAACCGATTTTGACTTTAATATAAAATAATATTTTGAGATATTCCTAAGGTGCCCCTCTCCTCCCCTATAAAAGGACACCTCCTCCCCCTCCTCATCACACCAATTTGAGAACTCAAGCTCGGCCAACCCCTGCCGATTTATCCTCTCCACTTCCCTAGCAACATCCTAGAGGTTCTGGTCTTCCTCAAAGACCAATTTTAGTGCCCTAAGAGGAGGTCTCAAAGAGGCACTTCAAAGAAGAGGAGGTTCGGACACTTACAAAGCAAGTCGGACCTAAGGTAAGGGAAATATCACAATATCATTTTTATCCGAGATTGTTTTTACTTTGGTAATTACTGGGGTGTATTTTATCATCCACATCCATGTTTCCTCAATATTTAATGTTATTTACATCCACCTACAATTGTTTAAATCCAATTTTACCCTTCGGTGAGTTTTTAGTAAAAGATATGAAAGGAATCTTTTGTCGTTTTTCATACGAGGTAATTTTTGACTTTTCCGACAAAAGTACGAGAAGAATGTTTTTTTTAAACGGCACGAACGGATTTTTACGGTTTTATAAAGCCTTATTTTTATGAAGATTCCTACAAAAGATTTCATGACTATTTTCAATAAAATCTCTTTCTTTTAAAAATTTCATGATGTTTTGTGAAAAGAAATTGATTTTGAAGAAGAAAGGATATTTTCCTCAAGAATTCATTTCAAGTGTTTTATCAAAATTATTTTCCATCTAAGATAATAAAGGGTTCTGTTTCTATCCATATTTTTACATTGATTTGACTATGTTGTTATGGAATTATGTTTATGAATTCCTTTATCTTATATGAATGGTTTTATGATGTCATGTTGTTTTAAGAATCTCATTTTTATTACATGGGTTATGAAATGATGTATGATTTATGATTTTGTGGCACACATAAGAATGGTATCATTATGAGATGGGTGGGACCTATATCTCCCTCCAATGCATTGGGTAAAGATTTTATATCTCATGAGATAGACATGGCTGGAATGGTAGGTTATACCGGTTCAGTGAAACAGGACTGAAACGAGGATTACTCGATTCAGAAAGGGACTTTGTCCACTAAGATAGTCTTGGCAATGAGTCTTTACTAACAAGAAATGATTCTCTATGATTATGTGTGTATGCCACAATGAGTAATGATTTAAGTTATGATTTCATTTCACTAATATGATTTATCCCATGTTATGAAATTATGCTCTCTTTTGCAGGTTAAGATTTCCAAAAATGTTATGTTCTTATAAAAATTATGTGATTGATATTTCCTTTGTTTACCCTTACTGAGCATTTGAGCTCACCCTTTTATGTTTTCTTTTCCCCAGGATATAAAGAAAGGTTTTAGGTAAAATAAAAAGGAAGATCTTTATGGGAGATGTTGAAGATCTTTCACCACGATTAGAAGATTACGTTCCGAGTTTCCAAAGACACTAAACTATTACGGTCCTTGTGTGTTTATTTTTGTTATGTATTAAGTATTCCGCAAAAATAATGTAATGTTCATGTACGTTAGGCTTCGGGTCTCTACACTAAATGTACCCTTCCCCAGTCCTCATAAACCCACTCCCCTGCCCTTATCCCTAAACCCACTCCCTTCAAATACTAACCCCCCATTGAACCTACCCCATCCCACCCCAATCATTAACCCTCCCCCCCCACCACACACACCTAGAATATGCACTGATCCTACCCGGACAACAATACACTAAACCTATCTCCATCTAAAAACTACCCCACATGTAAAGACCTAGAAATTCAATTTATTTTTTTATTATAGGGGAAATTTAAGAGTCAATGAAAATTGACGGCACATGATTCAGAGGCTCGGTGTGCCCAGAATGAATTTCTGAACGTGTTTTAGGTATGTTTAGTAATCGTGCGAGTGGGTTTTTGTAACATTTGAACCAGTTCTAGGAATTAAAATCGGAGGACACTATTGAACTCCCAGCACTGGTATTCATTTAATGAGACCTTCCCCTCGTCCGTAGTTAGTCGAGGATAAATGTTAGTTTTCATGTTTTTTGTGGAAATAAAAATTAAATAATGAGAAACTTTTATTTTATTATTTTTGAAACCTCCCAATTTGTTTGTGTAGTGGTGGGGACCACCCTACCTAGTAAACCCACAAATTGAATTCATAAAGTTGGGGACCACATGAGTCTTGATCTCCCTCTTTAATGAGGGAGGTGGCTTTAGGTTTACTATAAATTAATTGTGCCAACATAATTGTTTTAATTAGTCCAACATCAACATAATTAATTGAAAACATTAATTTAAGAAGTTGGATATTATTTTATTTGGATTGGGTAAAATAGTTGGAAAAGGGTTGGCAACACCTTTGAGAATTGTGGAGAAACTCTTCCACTCCAATGAAGATCTTTCTCTAATGAAGAACGAGGAACCGACCCCGAGCCCAGATCGGAAGAACCTTACAGATGAAAGAACGATGATGTTCATCAACGACTTCATATACTACTGCTTGACATCCTCCAATGAACGACAAGGTAATGTTTGATGTTTTGAATACCCCCTTACTTGTTCTTGATGTTCTTTATGATTCAATAAATATTAAGATGCTTGCTACCACTCTAACGTGGAGGGTACGGGCCAAACGTACCTGGACTAACCCCTCTGCAAATCTTTGTGGTTTATGTTATGTTCATCGCGATGGAGAAGGATGGATAATGGTTCCATAGACTAGCAGCAGTGGTAATCGACACCAACCACCGGCACTCCGGCCAGCCGCGAAGAAGGTGCCGCCGCAACCGCGCCACCGAAGAAGGGCCACCGCGGGCTGCCACGCCAATGGTTCGGGTCATGCCAGTGGTCCAGACCAGACTCATTGGTCCAGGTCGGACCTAGGTAAGGACTCTAGTTAGGCTAGGTCTACTTGAACCGGGTTGGGTTGGCCCATTCCAGACCGGTCCAGGTCGGACTGGACTTGGACCAACTTCGACCCTTTTTGCTCTTTTGGCCATATCTTGATCTACGAGCATCTGTTTGACGAACCGTCTATGGCACCAGAACCCTGGGAGTGATAAAATACATTTGGTAAACCCCACATAAAATTTGGAAAATTTTGGGGGTGTAGTCATGTTGGATCGAGCATGAATCCAAACGGGCCCTCAGGACTAAAAGGCCAATAACTTACAGATTGTGCATCCGATTGAGCACTGTCTGTTGCGTTGAGACCCCTTTTACAAAGTGATCTATTGGGATACATCATCGTGGGACTTATTGGTAGTTGTAGTATTCCACTCATGGCTTAAGGAGAGGACCCTCTTGGAATCATGTGAGCTTAGTGAGGGAACCTTGTAGTTTGTTGTAACATGAGAAATGGATCTTATGTGGGTCTGTGATATGGGATCCTTTGTGGGTCTGTGTTCTAGAGTCTCACATGGATCTTCTCTAGGAATCCACATGGGACTACTCTAGGATCCTACGTGGGTCTTCTATACTGGGATCCAATGTGGGTCTGTTCTTTGAGATCCTTTGTGGGTTTGATGATTTAGGATCCTTCGTGGGTCTGCCTTTTACAGAGTAAGAATAGTTAGTAGTTACATATAATCATATTTACTACAATACCTATGTTATACCTAGTGTGAGCTGATTCATTACCTTCATGGTGATACCTTTGTGGTAATCATCTTTGTGGCGTACCTCTGTGGTACTTACCATCATGGTGATACCTTTCTATTAATCTTCTGTGTGGTGTACATTTTTTGTACAAACATTCACTGTGATGCCTTTGTGGTATTCTTCTATGTAGCACACCTTTATGGTACATACATTCATGTTGATACCTTTGTCTTAATCTTTTGTGTGGCATACCTTTGTAGTACTTACCTTCATGGTGATACATTTGTGCTCATCTTTTGTTTGGCGTACCTTTGTGATACTTACCTTCTTGGTGATACCTTTGTGGTATTCTTCTGTGTATCTTTACCTTTGTGGTACTTACCTTTCTAGTGTTACATTTATGGTATTCTTTCCATCATGGAACAGTTGATCTTGGGCTAAGAGTTGGGCCTTCTGTTTCCTTATGAATAAGATGGGTGTACTTGATAACTTATGTATATGTATGGGTATATATTTAAGGATGGTTGTCAAATGTTTTCATGCTTTTTGGTTTCTCCTTCATTGGTTTTGTGAGACCTTTTAGGGTCTCGGGGTCCCTATTGAGTAATGTTATATTCACCCCTACATGGGCTATTCCTGCACCTTATTGTGTTTGGTGCAGACGATGGAAAATGCTAACTGAGGATGAGGGTACCAAGACTGGTGGTGGATCAGCGGAGGGCCATAGACAAGGTATACCACAAAGATGGCCTTTCGTGAGCTATACCTACCCTTCAGGTATGATCCTTGGTTGGCGTTCATAGAAGCTATTCCAATTTACTTGTAATTTCCATTTTTCTTGTACTTTCTTGTTGGGCTTGTATTCTAGCCCCATTTACTTACTGTACATGCTCTTTTTAGTATTCAGATTACTTTTGTTCATATCTTGTTGCATTCTTGGTCTTGTGTGTTTACAGGATATTAAGGCAATGCCTTCTTAGTTTTAGGAAATACGTCTTTCGGTGATAGTGTCCAGCCCCTGGCCTATGGAAGGGGAGCTTGGTGTAGTCATGGAATGGGCCCTGGGGGACAGGTCATGAAAAATTGGTATCAAAGGAGTTAGTTCTACCATAGAACATTGGTCTTTGTTCTTTTAAAAGACAATAGTGTTAAGTGTTTTGAGTGTGTTTATCAGTTTAGGGAATCTAGTGTTGGTGCAGTGGCTGGCATATCCATACACCATGACTCTGACTTCTGATTCCCAACTCATTGCACAAAAACACAGATTGTGTGTGTGTTCTAAATAGTTCTCTTTGTGATCACTTTGAGTCAGCTCACTAGTTATAACTTATTGACAATGGAACACATGTTTCCTTTCAAGATGCCTTCACGTAGACTACCAGCTAGGTTTTCAGGTAGAGTACGTGATGGCAGCCCACTGAGCAATGAGGCCTCGGTGCATGGCCCTTTATTAGTAGAGGCACCATAGGAGGCACCAGCGGTACCGTTACCCATTGGGCCACCGATGCCACCAGCCCCAGTATTAGAGTGTCACGCTGGATGAGCACATTTCATGATTTCTAATGCCAGAGGCCACCTAGGTTCAAGGGTGAGACGAACCCACAGGCGGTTGAGGATTGGTTGGAGGCCGTGGTGAGAGTCTATTGACTGGTAGGGACACCAGCTGATCTCATGGTAATCCTTGACACTATTCTTTTATAGGCAGTAGCAGGAAGATGGTGGAGTTTGATGATCCAGGTTAACAATGCGGTGACACTTCTCTATACAGAAATTGAGAGCCTATTTTGGGCAGATTTTGTTCTATCGAACCTTCACATAGTGCGCATACATGAGCTTCTTCATCTCCATTAGAGCAACATGACTATGGATCAATACTCGACAAGGTTCACCGACCACTCACGCTACTTCACTGATATGGTGCAGGACCCCTTCTTTAGGGCTCAGACCATTGATTAGTGACTCAGGAAGGATATCAGGGCTTTGATTATTTCTCTCAGTATCATGACGCATGAGGGGGTGTTATAGAGAACCATCTTATTAGAGAGATTTATTGCTGAGTAGTCACCAGCAACAAGACTCACCACTGGGTGTCACATAGAGGAGTCTTCTACAGATGGCAGTACATAGATGTCACATAGGTCCAAGTGTACCAGACCAGCAGCTAGATGACCGCAGGATTCAGGTACGGTTGTGTGGGGTATTGGAGACAGATCCAGTCATGTGTGGAGCAGGCAGTGTTACACATGCGGTGGCGAGGGACACATGGCTCATGACTTTCCGACCCTCCATACAGAGGATCAGAAGATGGTTGAAGGACCACACATGCAGAGATATAGGTTTGACCAAGGAGGTCCGTAGGGAGAATGCGGACATGTAAGAGGAGCTCTTCGTGCAACTGGACGTGGGAGACGATTCGATATGTTACTGCCACCACCACCAGGTGGTCCACCACGACCCGAGGGAGCAGGTGGACAGGGGAGAACATAGCTCCATGAAGTTTAGTCTTACATCCACGGTGCTACGGAGTTGATACGAGGTACGATATGTGTCTAATCCACCTTAGCTGTAGTTCTTATAGACATAGGTTCCAGACTTTCATATAATCCAACTACCCTTGTTCGGAGATCGGAGATTCGGATGGAGCTGGTGGCTCGATCCTTATGGATAGAGACTATTATATGAGAGGATTCGATGATTACACACTAGTAATGGAAGTGTGAGATTACTCTAGGAGGCGAGAGATTTGTCTAGGATATCCTAGTAGTGGTTTCGAGGCCTTACGACGTCATCTTGGGTATGGACTTGTTATCTACAGTCCATGCTCAGATTGACTATATTGGGAACTAAGTGTAGTGTGCTTGCATTGATGGGACTAGGTTTACCTTCACCTTCAAGAATGGAGCCTTTGCAGCATATGATGGATTTACCAGGAGGAGAGTGCGGCTGATCACTAATCAGTTTTCTAGCCTTACCCTCAGAGTAGTTGATATTGAGAGTCTGAGTTGTCCTATAGTGGTGGACCCGTAAATGGATGTACTCTTTGATGATGTTTCTTATCTATCTCCTCATAGAGAGGTGGAATTTTTCATTGAATTGTACCCCGAGAAGGCCTCTATATCTACACCAGCATATCTGATGGCTCCCACCGAACATCATGAGCTACGGGTATAGCTAGAGGATTTACAGGGGAAAGGTTCATTCGGCCCAGTGTTTCTCCTTGGGCAGCCCTGATTTTGTTTACCATAAAGGCAGATGGGATATTGAAACTTAATGTTGACTATCAGAATCTGAACCCAGTGACCATGAAGAACAAGAACCCACTCTCAAGGATTGACGATCTCTTTGATCAGCTGAAGGGCGCACGGTGGTTCTCAAAGATAGACCATAGATCAGGCTATCACTGCTCAAAGTAAAAGACAAGGATGTTTAGAATATGGATTTTAGATGTCAGTACAGCCATTATGGGTTTTTGGTCATGTAATTAAACATGACCAATGCTCCATTAGTGTTCATGGGACTCATGAGCATGAACATTCTTCCATACCTTTATCTCTATGTAGTAGTCTTCATCGACGACATTCTGATCTACTAGGCTATTGAGGACGAGCATGCCTATCATTTGTATATAGTTATGGACACACTCGGAGAGTACCAACTTTATGGTAATCTCTCAGAGTGCCAGTTCTGGATCAAAGAGCTTCACTTTCTAGGACACATCATCTCAGTGGTTGGAGTTGTAGAAGATCCAGCAAATATTGAGATGGTACTTGCATGGGAGATTCCTAGGAGTGTGATGGAGGTATAGAGTTTTCTAGGATTGGCAGGATAATACCAGAGGTTTGTTCTAGATTTCTCTGGAGTTGTAGCACCTTTATTAGCATTGACGAAGAGGGGGAAACCCTTTATATGGTTATAGAGATGCTTGCGGAGATTTCAGGAGCTCAGGTAGAGACTGACTAGTGCCACCATCTTGAGGCTTCCGGAGGAGGGCGTTGGGTATAGATTCTACTACGAAACATCAGGGACTGGGCTCATATGTGTCATTATCCTGGAGCGAGCAGTTATCGCATATGGTTCTCGAGAGCTGAAACAACATGAGCAGAACTTGGCTACCCACGACCTGGAGTTAACAGTAGTGGTCTACGCCTTGAAGAGGTGGTGACATTACTTGATGGGTGAACCTTTTATGATTTACTCTGATCACAAGAGTCTATGGTATATCATATCTGAGAAGGAACTGAACCAGAGTCAATGATGTTGGCTTGAGTTTATCCATGACTATGACTTCAAGATAGTCTATACTCTTGGGAAGGGGAACATTGTAGCAGATGCACTCCATGGGAGATCTGGAATACAATTTCTAGGTGAGGCGACGAAGTATCTGGCCACTTTGTAGATATCCATTGTGGATTGAGATGAAGTTACTTTTCCTTAATCTCTTACTATAACTCCCCTGCTTCTTTAGTGAGTCAAGTAGGTAAAATGTGGGTGTGATGACTACGAGGCTCAACGTGCTCATACATTCATAGCATAGGCACCTGATGGATTTTCTGAAGGTGGGGAGAACACTATCCTTTTAAGAGGACGTACCATGGTACCTGTGTCACTACGGGAGGAAGTGTTGGGGTAGTTACAGAAATCCCCATTAGAGGTACATCCAGGAGTGGAGAAGATGTACCAGGATCTCCAATAACATCACAGATGGCCGGGAATAAATAAAGAAGTAGGAAAGTTTGTCTTTCTATGCCTCACCTATCAGTAAGTGAAGGTCGAGCATCAGGTACCAGCAGGCTTCGTTCCACCATTAGAGGTCACAGTGTGGATGTGGGATGGGATATCCATGGACTTCGTGATAGGACTTCCACGTACATCCAAGAGTATAGATTATATCTGGGTGATCATCGACCGACTTGTCATGTTTCCCCGCTTCCTACCGACCAGGTAGAAGGGTTCAGTAGAGAGATTTGGACGCCTCTGTGTGCAGGAGATTGTGCACCTACATGGAGTACCCTTGACGATAGTCTCTATTCAAGATTTAAATTTTACATCCTGACTTTGGTAGGGGTTACATGAGGCTTTCGGGATGCATCTTCATTTGAGCATCGACTTCCATCCTCAGACAAATGGCCAGATGGAGAAAACCATTCATACCCTCAAGGACACACAGTGTGCTTTTGGCCTCGACTTCGGTTGCAGTTGTGGGGGATCAATTACCCTTGGTGGAATTTTGATACAACAAAAACTATTACTCCACCATTGGGATGGAACATTTTGAGGCATTGTACGGCTGAGCTTGCAGATCGCCTTTGTGTTGAACTGACCCCGGGGAGTCAGCACTCATGGGACCAGATATGGTATGGTCTTCAACGAAGAAAGTGTAGATCATCAAGAAGTGGATGAAGACTCCACAGAGTAGGCATAAGTCTTATGCAGATTGGAGACAGAGACCTCTAGAGTTTGTGGATGGTGACCATGTCTGTCTACAGGCCTCACCTCGATGAGGTTTGTGGAGATTTGGTCGGGGTGGAAACTTATCTCTGAGGTTCATTAGACCCTTCCAGGTCCTCAATAGAGTTGGCGAGGTGGATTACCGCCTATAACTTCCCCTTCAGTTGCACCGGGTTCACGACGTCTTCCTTTTATCCTTGCTAAGGAGATCTGTTCACGACCGTTCTCACATCATCAACCACAAAAAGATGGACATCGATGATGGGGCGACATTTACGGAGGTTTCAGTGGAGATTAAGGATCGATAATAGAGATTCCTTCATGGGTGATCAATACCTTTGGTGTGTGTATGTAGGAATCACGGGAACCTCCCGTAGAGCATATGGAAGTGGGAGACTCATATATGTTCTTAGTACTCCAAATTCTTCCCTTAGTATGAGTTTTGGCTTACGAGGATGCAAAGCCCTGAGGTGGGGAGAATGAAAAGACCCGAAAATTACATGTAATGTTTTTTATTATATGAGAATTTTACGAGTTCGTGAAAATTTATGGTGTGTGATTCTGAGGCCCGGTGTGCCCGGAATGAATTTATGTACTTTTTTAGGTAAATTCAGTAAAAGTGCGATCATTTTATTGTATCTTTTGAACCGGTGCTTGGAATTAAAATCCCAAGACATGGTTGAACTCGCAATGCATATATTATCCTAATGAGATCTTCACCTCGACCACAGTTTTTCAAGTGTAGAAGTTAGTTTACGTGTTTTATTTGGAAATAAAAATAAAAGAATGATATATATTTTTGAAACCTCCCAATTTGGTTGTGCAGTGGTGGGGACCACCTGAGCTAGGAAACTCCACAAATTGAATTCTTAATAGTGGGGACCCCCCGACTATTGAACTCCCACATTAATGAGGGAGGTGACTTTAGGATTCCTATAAATTAAATATGCCAAAAAAATGCTTTAAATTATGACAACATCAACATAGTTAATTTCTATGTTTAATTTAAGAAGTTGGAAATTCTTTTATTTGGGTTGGGGAAACTCGTTGGCAAAGTGTTGGAAAATCCTTGGATAATTGTGAATAATATTCCTCTCCAACATAGGACATGCTCCGATGATGAACGAAGAACCGACCCCGAGCCCAGATCGGAAGCACATTGTGGATTCAAGAATGCTGACGTTCATCAATGACTTCGTCTTCTTCCTCGTGACATCCCCCAATGAATGACAATATAGGGTTTGTTTTTTTGAATACCCCCTTACCCGTTCTTTAGGTTATTCATGATTCAAGAAATAATAATCCACTTGTTACTACTCTAATGTGGAGGGTAAGGGTCAAGGAGCATGGCCTTACCCCTCCGCAAATCATTATTTTTTATGTTGCATTAATTGAGATGGAGAAGGACGGAGACTGGTGCCGGTGACAGGCACCGGTGGAACCCGGGACCGGCGGCCGAAAATCTGGCCTACTGCGACAATAGCGGCGCCACGACCATGCTTCCGGAGACGATCCGTGGCCCGTCGGCCATAGCAGAGCAAGGGTGGTGGCTGGCGGTGGTCGGTCGTGCAAAGGGTCGGCAGTGCGCGTCTGCACTGCCCGGTGGAGGAGACATGTGGCCTTGTCCTGCGGTGGAAAAGGGAGGGCAAGGCGGCCAGCTCTCTACCGGCCGCCGACAAATGCGTGGTGTGCGACCACGCCACATGAAGGAAGGCTAGTCGACTGGCCAGTCACAGAACCATGAGACACTGTGGGCCTCTTCACCACGAGCCACCATGGGCCTCCGCACTGTGAGCCACTACAGGCCGGTGCACTGCGAGTCACCGCACCGCGAGCTGCCGCACTACGGGCCACCCAGAGTGGGCCGCCAAGTGGGGAAGGTCACACCATTGGTCCAGGCCAGACCTATTTCAGGTTGGTTTGACCCGAAATGGGTCAGGTCATCCAAGGCCAGGTCGCCTGACTTGTTCGGACCAGACCTTGAACAAATTCGATCATTTTCGCTCTTTCGGCCATATCATGAGATACATACGTCTGTTTGAAAAACCATCTGCGGCGTCAGAAACCTTTGAGAGAGACGGTCATTTTTTTATTACTAAATTTAGATTTGGATAATGGTGGGGTATGGTTGGGTCGATTGAGCACGAATCCAATCGGGCCATCGGGACTAAAAGGCTAATAACTTACAGACCGGATGCCCAATTGATGCACCGTCTGTTGTGTTGAGACCCCTTTTATGTGTAATTATTTTAGTATAATTTATCATGGGACTTCATGGCTTTTAGAGTACTCAGTCTGTGGCATGATAAAAAGACCCTCCCGGAATCAAGCGTGCTTATTGTGGGAACCCTATAGCTCGTTGTAACATATGTAAGGGATCTTACGCGGGTCTGTTCTTTGGGATCCTTAGTGGGTCTTTGTTCGAGAGTATCACTTGGATCCTCTCATTGAATCCAATTGGGACTACTCTAGGATCCTATGTGGGTCTACTATATTTGGATCCTATGTGGGTCTGTGTTTTGGGATCCTTTGTGGGTCTGATGATTTTGGATCCTTCATGGGTCTGCCTCTTAATAGAGTAAGATGATCGAGTACTTACATCTAATCATCTTTACTACCATACCTAAGTTATACCTAGTATGAGATGAGTCTTTACCTTCGTGGTGATACAATTTTTATAATCTTATTTGTGGCGTTCCTTTGGTGTACTTATCATTATGGTGATACCTTTGTGGTAATCTTCCGTGTTGTATACCTTTGTAGTACTTACCTTCGCGGTGATACCTTTGTGGTATTATTATGTGTTGCGTGACATTGTGGTACTTACCTTTGTGGTGATACCTTTGCGGTTTTATTATGTGTGGAATTAACTTTGTGTTACTTACCTTTGTGGAGTAACCTTTGTGGTATTCTTTCCTTTTTGGAACAGTTGAGCTTGAGCTAAGAGATGGGCCTTGGGTTTCTTCATGATTGTGATGGGTACACATGATAACATAGGTATATGTATGGTTATATAAATAATAATGGTTGTAATATGTTTTAATGCTTAGTGGTTTATCCATTGTGGGTATTGTGAGACCTTCGAGGGTCACGGGGTCCCTACTAAGTATCGTTACACTCACCCCTGCACGGGCTATGCCCGCACTTTGTTGTATTTGGTGTAGACAACATACAATGATGACTGAGGATGAGGGTATTGGGACTGGAAGTGGCTTGGAGGAGGACCATAAACAAGGCGTACTACATAGATGACCATTCGAGAGTTGTACCTACCCTTCAGGTAGGATCCTTGGTGGATGTTCACAGAAGCTGTTCCAGTTTACTTGTACTTTCTAGTTTTCTTGTACTTTCCAGTTGGTCTTGTATTATGGATCCTTTTCTTTTATGTACACACTCTTTTAACTCTTAAGTTTTCTTGTGTTTTTATCTTATTGTGTTCTTGTTCATGTGTGTTTACATGATATAAAAGAAATTCCTTCATGGTTTTAGGGAATATGCCTTTCGGTGCTAGTCGCCAGCCCCTGGCCTATGAAAGGAGGGTTTGGGGAAGTCACGGCACGGGCCCCAAGGGACGGGTTGAGACACCTCATCCCTACCTAAACAAATCCCTCTATAGAACTTCTAAACCTACACCACCATCACTATACCCCTAAAAACCCCACACATATATGTACTGTATACCTTGTAAACCCACATCCCACGACCCCAAGACCACGTATCCCTAAACCCCAATATTTCCCACCCTAAAACCCAAACACCCTCCCCCACCCACCAGAACTAGCTCTAATATTACACCAAGAATATGTCTTGATCCCTAAACCAACCTCCACCCATCCATAATCCAACCCACATCCCCAATTAACCCTACCCTGTCCCCAGCACATATCCTTAACTGCTAACACCGCAATAATAGAACTAAGCTTAATCCGTAAACCTACCCTCGATAGTTTCCTTAAATTTCCAACCCTACCCCATCCCATATCCTTACTACCACCATGACACCAATGTATTCTGGCCCCAATCCTTAATATACTCTCAACATACCCATCCCTAAACCTACCCCAACCGTATCATCCCCCATTATTACCACTTAACGCCCCCACATATACCCCTAATCCCATCCTATCCACCCCACCCCCATCATATCCCTAGACCAAAACATACAACCTACCCTATACAAAGACCTACCCACACTAGCCCAATCCCCCTAATATACCTCAAACCCTATCCCTAAACATACGATGACATTCCCCTAATCCTTCCAACATTAACCAAGAATTATCCCAAAACCAAACCCAATCCCTATCACTAAAACTACCCCTATCCTAAAACTACCCAAACAACCCCAGTCCAAATCCTACCCCACACCGTACTACCCATGACAATTCTCTAACCCTAAAAAAACCCTAACATAGAACTAAACCTACCCAATCCCTACCACCGTTAATCTTACCCTCACAATGAAGCCCTTATCTTTCCCTTATCCCAAGACCAAAACCAATATTCTTATCCCCTTAGGTGGAATACTACCCCCTATCCTTCCAACTTATTCGCACCCCCTAGACATCAAAACCCCATCCTTAGCACTAAACCTCAACTACCCCATCCCACTTACAACCTATCCCTAAAAATTTTCCAAACCACCTACTTCCCAAAACATACCACCTAGCCAACATTCATCCCCCAAACATCGCCCTAAAACAACCCACCTACCACCATCCCATGCCTACTCTTATCACCCACAACTATCCAACTTACCAATAGCCCTTCTACCTAATGACCATATCCAAAAAACAACCACCTATAGCCCCATAGTGAACCCATCGCTAAACTACACCCCTTACACCCAAACATTAGCACTAATCCTACCCACCTACCTAAGGCACTAGCAACACCATGTCTCACAGTCCTAATCACATTCCCCCACCTCCCCCCTAAACCTAGATTGAAAATTTCTCCCACCGCCCAATCACAAAACCCAACCCACACCCCCTTCCAAGCTACCCACGGACTGGCGACCACTATCCAACCTACCCAACCATCCTATCTATTTACCATCCCACCTACCAACCCCCACGTACACATAGATCAAAACCTTACTTCCTAACACCCACCTACACCCCAAACAAAACCCTAAACCAACCCACCAAACCCCAGAACCCATTATCAAAACAAACCCCTACCAAACCCCCATTTCTAATCGTAATCATATCCCCCAATTTACCCAACACCCTACCCCAAAACATTACCCCATAACCGTAAATCCACATGCCACATAATCCCACGACTATAGCCCTAATCCTACCCACCTACGACCCTAGCACTAATATGACCCCTACCCCCATTCCTAAATCAATTCCCCCTTGTTCCCAACCCTAATCTAATCCACGACCCCTTCCCTAATCCTACCCCCAACCTAAAGTTAAAATTGTCCCCCATATGATATCTTTAAGCCTTCTACACCACTAAACCTACCCCAACACAATCCCAAATGTTATCCACAACCCCCCCCCCCCCTCGCACACAAACTCTAACCCTGTACCCCTAAACATGCCCCTACTCCCCCACACACAAATATACACATATCCCTAAGCGCCCACCCCAACTCATCTACACCCCCAACTATAGCCCTGAACGTACTCACCACCCCCACCACACTAGACCTAAACCAATCTACAAAGACATACAATTCCTAAACATACACCTAACCTAGCCCACAAACCCCTAGCCCACCGACCCCAAACCCAGATCTAAAAAAACATATAACCCCCCCCCCCACACACACACACACAAACACATACCCACTATAGTCGAAAACCAAACCCCACAAACACCCTCAAGCCAAGCCCTAAACTTACCACCTTCCCTCAGTACCTTCACCAGAAGCAACCCCTACACCCATCCTAGTACCGCACCTATCTACCCCCCAAACAAACCTCAATCCTAGCCCCCCAACATAGTCTTAAACCTTATCCCAACCCCACCTTCCCCCTCAGACCCATCCAAAACATATCCACCTACCTGAACCCCTTACCCCCCCCCCAATAAAATAAAAAAACCCTACCCCCACCTCACACACCCACCAACACTACCCCCACCCCACTTACCACCAACCCTAACCCCCCCCCCCCCCCCCAGACACACACCTATACACACAACCCTAACCCTAAACCTACCCACCAACCCTAAGGAACATTGCCTAAACCAAAGAAACTACTCTGTATCAAAGACATAATGTTTCCACCCAACACATACACCCCCCCACACACACTTACCTAGCACCCCAAACCTTCTCCCAAGCCCGCCACCCCTAGTCTAATCCTATCCCAACATACCCCCACCTCACCTATTATACCAATAATACATAAGATACCAACCCCCTCCCCCCTCATACCTATCCAACCATACTCCCCACCCCACCATGTACAACACCTACAATGAATTCCATCCCACCCAAATCAGAACAAACCTTACCCTCCCTAGTGTACCCCAACTCCCCAAATGGACCCCCAATCCAAAACATATCTCCAAACCCTAACACCCCCCACATACCCATAGACCTAAACATATACCCCCAACCCAAAAAAAACCCATCAGACCGAGCCTATGCAATCCAACCCCACCCCAACCACACAGCACAAAGCCACCCCCCCCCCCCCCGCATTAACACCCCGAAACCTAGTCGTAATCCTACCCACCTAATATCAGGAAAAATCCCTAAACAAACCCACCAATATCACCCTCACAATCCTAAACCTACATACCCTAACACCCCCCCAAATCCAACCTCCTATAGCCACCCTAAACCCACCCCACCTTCCCCAATCCCAAATACCCCACCCCACCCCAGCTAACCTCAACACCCTAACTGACCCCCTTTGACAAGCCCACAATCTTACCACCCCCCACCACACTATGACAGAACTACCCACCCCACATTTATAAGTTCTATAACTACACCCCCTATTCATGAAGCCCGACTGACCCCCCCCCCCCACACACACACACACATATACACACAAACCCACAAACCCCCTTCCCAAAACCAATCCCTACCCCCTAAATACCTAGTATCACTAATCCATCCCCAAAACATCCACTACACACTTTCCATCCCTACCCACAACACCTTACCCCTCCTCACCTACCCCCAAAGAACTATGCCCCCACCCCCCCCCCCCCATCCAGATCTCTACACACCCCACACCAAAAATATCCTCGACATGAGCTTAAACCAACCCCTTACACCTTCCGACCTAGCCACAATCCAATAACTTCCCTCTTAGTCCTAATCCTAACCCTTTTTCAATATCCAACCAAACATACCCCAACCCTAGTACTAAACTAATCTTCTCCCCACCAACACTAAAAGCCCTAAACATACCGTATTCCCTATCCCTAAACTAATCCCCCACCACCAAACCTTTCCCCCCACCATATCCCAAAACAAATCTCCTCCCCCTATACCCCACTCACACCTACCCACCCAACCCACCCCTACCCACACCCCCTAACACTTACCCTCACCCACCCTTTCCCCTACCCCACCCATTCCACCTACCCCGTCCCACCATTACCCCCTCGACCATAGCTCTAACCCCTCCACCACCTACTCTCTCATCCCTAACCCTAACCCCTTTAATACCTCTAAACCACCCCTACACAAACATACCTAAACACACCACCATATCTAAGCCTTAAAATACCCCCCCCCCCCCCCACACACACACGCACGACAATAAGCGTACCTATTTCATATCCATAAACATACACACATGCCCGAAATTTTCCGTAAAACAACCCCTCTCTGAGTTATAAACCTACCCCTCATGGAACTCACCCACAAAACATACCTGCTCAATCCCTAACACTAATGAAACTCCACCCCTCACTGACACACACATTGGTATAAAACCCCATGGAATTATCCCTAAACCAATCCCCAACCATTACACACAACACATAACTAGTTCCATTTCCCTATCCCTACATCCCCACAACAAACTTACATATTCCTCTATAACAATACCAACACACCTGACTACCATCCCCGCTTCCTGACCCCCTGACAAGTCCCACCTCACCCCAACTCCCTTCCATAACCATACCCCCACCCACCCCTTCCCTAAACCCCCCCGACCACCACTACCCCCCTTAGCCATAGCACTAAACTGACCCTCCCCCTTCCACACACATACACTGAAAATCCTAAACATACCAACTTCACTGGCCATAATCCATCTCCCTACATCCACAACCCTACACTTACCACCCATATATTGACCAAACTAACCCAATGCACCCCCTCACAGTCCTAAGCCTACCCCAAATGCGTATTCCACCCCTCCCCCCAATGCTACACCAACATTGATAAACATACCCCATGACCCATGCACTAAACCAACCCACAACCAATATGTAGAGTCCTAACCCTACTCTATGTCCCCATCCCTAACGCAACCCACTGCATGCCCTAGCCCGAGCCCTAACCCCCCTCACCACATATCCAAAAACCTACCCTTGGCACTAGACCTAATCCAACCCATCCCCCCACACCTTCCCCACATAACTAGCATTACCTTAAACAAACCCCAACTAACACCCACAACTATAAACCTACTATTCCCAAATCTAGACCTATCCCCCATCTACACCCACATCCCTAAAATTTATCCCTACCATAGAATTAAACCATCCCCACTACCCACCATTGTCCCTAGACCTAAACCACCCACTACACTGATAGCACCAAATCTACCCCTTAAAATCCCTCCCTATCCAAAAACTATTTCCAACTAATACCCTTAAACAAAATCCAACCAAACATTCCCCCATTTTATACCTTAACAAACCCCCACATACACCCACAACCCTATCCTTAACCCCCATCCATAGCCTTAAACACAACCCTGACATATACACACATCCCTAAACTTACCCCCTAACCCTATCCCTTGTCCAACACCCCTACACCCCTCGACCCCAGCCCTAAACCAACCCCCACCTACACCCATAGCCCTAACCATACCCTCGTCCCTTGCCTGAAACCAACTGCCTACAAGCCTAGACTATATACCAAACAAACCCTTATGACCACAACCCTAAACCCACCGCCAAACCTATCCCTAAACTAACCCACCTACTGACACACCTATCCGTAATCCAACCCCTTACCCCAACCTAAACCCACATACCTATGTCTTCTCCTAGATCTATCCCTTAACCGACCACTACACCCCAAGACATACCCCCATGTACACCAACAACCCTAAACCAACCCACTATCCCCATCTGTAAACCCACCCCATCTACACCTATAGTCCAAAAAAATACACATATCCCTTCCCCTAAACATACAACCATACACCCACTAGTCATTCCCCTAAACCAACCCCAATCCCCCACCTCCCCCCAACCAACACCCAAACGGAGATACCCCCCCCCATAATGGATCTAAACCAAACCCCATATAACCCAAACCCAAACCCTTTATATAAACCAAACCACCAACAAGATTCCTAAGAAACCCCCCATGAAGACAACATTACTAAACCTACCCCTAGACCTACAAAACAATATCCCCTCCCCACCTCCTTATTCGAAAACAACACCTACGTCCCCTTCAAATCATAAAAGTAGCCCCCACTCCTAGTACACTTTAAATCCTAAACCTACACCCTCCAATTCCCCTCAACACTAGTCTACCAAACCTACCCCCTACCCCAATAGCCCTAAACCACCTCCCCCACCTACTCTCATATATAGGAATATTACCCTCATCCTTAGACCTAAACCAACAACTACACCCCCTAGACCTACACCTAAACCGACCCCCCCCAACTATAGCAACAACCCTAAACCAACCCCATATACCTATACCTAAACCAACCTTATTAAATATCCCAATCATACCCCTAAACCATCCCCATATACTCAGACACCCAAACCTACCTCCCGAGTCCTATCCCTAACCCTACCCACTTTTTCCTCAACTATAACCCAAAACCCACTGTACCCCCTCACTGAAACCAACATCTCTAAACCAACCAAAAAACATATACCTAAAACGATCCCCTACAAACCCTTTCCCTAAACCTACAAACTCTCCCCACCTACACTCACATCCCAAAACCTATCCCCTCATCCCTAGCCCTATACCAACCACTAAACTACTCCCACAACCCTTATCCTTACATTGGACGTAGATCTAAACCAACTTCTTACACAGCCATACATATCCCTCAACTAAACCCTCCCCCTCATATACCCACAATCCTAAACGCACCAATACCCAATCCCTAAACCATCCCCCAATATCCTATCCCATAACCCCCAACACATCACCAATCCCCAGACCTAAAAAATCCCCCTACCCCTCCCCACCTACACCAACATCTTTAAACCGACCCCAGTGATATTTGTAATCTTCCCCCCAAAACCCCTTAGCCATAACCCTAAAAAAACAACATACACCAATATCCCTAAACTTTCCCATCTACCCCTAGCCATATCCCCAATACAACCCCTTTCCCCCCTCTATCAATCTTAATCCTACCCCATCCAAGTCCTAAACCTAAACCACACCCACCCCCAAGTCATAGCCTATAAACCTACACCTCCTCCTCTGCCACCCCCCACTTACACCAATAGTCTTAAGGCTAACCCCCCATGTCCCAATCCCTAATAAACCTACCCACCTATACCCATATCCCTAAAACTACCACATAACCTTATATATACTCCATCCCTTACACCCCATGTCCCGGGCCCAAAATAACCCTTCGCCACCTACAACAAGATCCCTAATCCTATCTTCCAACACTAGCCCTTAGCCAAACGACATACACCTCCTGACCCTAGCCCTAGACCACACCCAACTAACCATATCCCCACATGATTGTTGTCATATACCATACCTTGTAAACACCCATCATTATCCCTATATAACCTCACTACTTCCCCCATTCCTAGAAATTAACCTACTGCAAAACCAATCCCTAAATTATCACCCCATTCCATAGGCCATAAAATTATACCCCACCAACCTCACTCATCCCAATCCATAAATAAACCCCCAACACCCCATCCCAAGTCCAGAATATACCCCCCTACAGACCCCATGTTGTAAGCTATAAAGAAACCCACCACCAAACCCCACATCACTAGATCTACCCCCACACACCTAACCCTATCCATAAATATAAACCCTTACACCCCAATCATAACCCTACCCCCTCCCACCACACTCATTCCTTGTACACTAATGATACCCCAAATTCTACACCTACCCAACCCCCATAAACCGCCTTACATGAACACTAAACTAACCCCGCCTACACCCACTACTCTATACCCCCCAACCAATATGCCCCTAAACCAACCCCCAACCCAATTACCATGACTTAAAAAACCCCACCTACACCCACATCTATAATTTTACCCATATAACATTCCCTAAAACATCATCATACACCCTCAATTCCAAGAATTACCTCTTCCTAATCTTACCCCATCGTCCATGTCTCACCAAACACACTCCCCCCATTCTTATTCCTAAACTAACCCCCATACACCTTGTTCAAAAAATTACTTTATTCCTCCCCAACCTCCCCCTTCATACATACCACCCGACCCCGCACTTATACTATGGACCATAAACCTACCTTCACCCTAGACCTAACCATCCCCACCACTACCGGAAGACATAATCCTACCCCATACACTCCCTAGACCTCGCCTTAAAATAACCCACCTACACCCCTTGACCCTAGAACTAATACAACCCCCACTCCCACCAACATTCACTTCCCAAAACCTACATCTAATCCAATCGCTAAACCTCTATCCCTACACCCCATGAACTTATCCCTAAAAGCACCCCTACTACACCTACAACCCTAATCCTAACCACACATCTATCCCTAAATGAATCCCTAGGCCCCTCCATCACTAATACTAACCCCCCACAAACCAAAAAATTGACCCCCCCTACACTGACCCACTCTTATCCCATTCCGTAAAACAACCCATTATCACCTACACTAATTGTCCAAAACCTACCCCTAGACCTATACCTAAACCTACCACAATATAAATCCACAACCCTAAACCTACCCCGACCATATCTCTAAACAAAACCCCTACACCCCCATCCTAATACTACCCCGTAACACCTACCCCCTCAATGCTACCCCACCATATCCCTAAACCAGCCCTACTACCCCTAGTCCTAAACTGAACCACCAATACCTACCCCCATAAACTCCACCCCACCTAGACTAACCCTCATTTCAAAACATAACCCCCCATCCCCATCCCAAAAAACCACATCCCGTGACCATATCCCTAAACATCCCCCCACCACCACCAACCCCCATATCTAAACCGAGACCACAAACCTAACCCTAAACATATCCACCTTCATCATAGACCTAACCCTACCCATGGATAAATCCCTTTAGTATGTAGTTATTTGGGATGATAACAAGTAAGTACATAATAGATAAAAACACGTAAGTATATAAACCACATAACTAATTTTTTTGGAACATTATTTCATAAGTGGATAATTCATATTATGAAAAATCTAACAAAATGTTGAGAAATTCACCATGTGAAATCATAACAATTTGACTTGAATCCCCCTATCATAAGATACACACCTAATTAATTACATTTGTGATAAAAAAAATAACCAAAAAATAACACTTTTATCCACAATTAAAAAATATATGATTAAACTGATGGTTAAATGGAATTAGAAGGAATTTAGAGTGTTTTCTGTGGGGTTCCACATTAAGGTACAATATGATATTTATATATAGATTAGGTATTAAAGGTAATAAAATGTAAGAATATTTGATATTATAAATAGTAATTAAGCTACTTAATGAAATATTTTATCATTTTTTACCATAATAGAAGATAATGAAATATTAATAAACATCGATTCTAATAGAATTTTTCCATAATGACAATGAGAAATATGGTTTGATAACCTGAAATAAAACACTAAAAATTGTTCACATTTATATACTATAGTATTTATTATTATACAATCTCATTATATATAAAATCATAAGAGGCTAAAAAATAATGATAATAATATTTGGGCATAATAAAAAGATCTAGTAAACCTGGTATTAATTGACCATTTAATGATAAGTGTTCCCTTGAATATGTAGCACTATGGTAACAAAAATTCCGTTCTATCATTCTTCCATCTCATTCATGTTAATTCTAAAAAAATATTTTCATCTCCCACTAAAGAGAGTATATTTATTTATATATAGAGGAAGTTATAATTAATACATTGGAATTAATTTCATTTTCTATCTCAATATTATTGGGATTCACTACAATTATTGAACAATGATAAATTAATTAATGGAATGATTTTACTAGACATTAATAAAATTATTTCATGAAAAATAATAATAGAGTGTTATTAACTATTTTAATGGATTCAAAATGTGATATTGATAACTTTAATTTAAGATATTTACATGATGTCTATATAGAAGGATGTGTTAGAATATATTTGTATCCCAACAATGATGGGATTGACATATAATTATTGAGAGGTTCTTTATAGGATCATCAAGATGAAGTTCATTGAGAGAAGAAAGTAGAATACTGTGTTTGAGGTAGCATGTACAGTTTTTTGGAATTGAAAAGATGTAAATAAGTGGAAATATGATCGATGATTCTATTTAGGTATTTGAATCCTTCTTGATATTAGTGATTTAGTGGAGTGTCCCTATTTTTCATTAGAGGTACATCATGGTGGTGAGATCATAATAGAGGAAAATCCTTCAGCACTTCCAATAATGTGTGAGGATGATTCATTCCCATAATAATATCCCCGATGTTTTGACATTTTATCGACATAAGGGGTGGATATTTCCTCAGATGTATCTTGATTTATTATGTTTTGATTGAGTTGATTTTTAGAGTGAAGATGGATATGTATCATAGTGTTTTTTCAGACAATATTTTTCTACACTATAATCAATATTTATGTTTGGTAATTTACTTTAATTTTTCAATCTCAAATTTATTTTTCATCTGTTTTTAGATTCCCCATAGGTTTTTTATTCTCCACATTTGAGGGTTTCCCACAATAAAAAACATATATGCAGGTTTTTAAATTCCTCATTTTATCACATTCCTATTTCATTAGGATTATCATAAATTTTTTTACAATAAGTTTTATTACTAAAGTAGGGAGTTTCTTCAACATATGTCACTCAATTGATTTAATTCAACAAAATTTGTATTCATACAGTGAGATGAAACCAAATCCAGAACAAATAAATTTAAATTGATATCAATTCATAAAAATACCTATAATATTTTCAACTCCATAACATTCTTTAATTATCTAAAATATATATTTAATTTATAATGGTAAAAAATATGACACCTTATCAATTGAAAAATAAGAAACTGAATCAATTCCCATTGTTTACATATATAATATTATCAAGATGGTGTCTGGAGGGTGTATTTTACATTAACATTCTATAATGTTATGGGATGTTTCAATATTTCCATTAATCATTTCAGGATTTAATATTTACAATATTTCTCTAAAAACAATGAAATAATTAATTTTTTGAAATTCAATTCTATGAAAAATAAATCCTTAGTATTTCAGAAGAACCTACCAAATAAAAAAATATTTTCGGTGGTAAAAAAGATGATTTTGTTTGTACATGATATAAATGGTATTAGTGAACTAGTTAATTTCACCTTTACCTAAGATAAAAATACTAATAAATGGTCTCGTTAATTTTAGGAGGGACAATTTTTTTTTCAATTTAATGATATGAATATTGATGAAATTCAAAACCAATACCTTTTAAATAAAACATGACCCACTCTTCCAAAAATACCTGATTTATAACAAAAAAAGTTTTAAAAATTAGTAAGATAAAAAAATTCATTCTCAATGCATGATTCTAGGAAATTTTTAAAGTGAAAACAAATATAGGGAATTCAATAGTTTAGTACATTCAAATTTCACACAATAATTCATCAATTTGACCATAGGAAAAAAATAAAATTCATTTTAGTGGATGATAGGAAATCATTAATATATATTCATGACCTATAGTAAGGAGACTATTTATTCCACTCAAAATCTAATTCTATGTATGATCGTAATTATTACTGATTGAGAGATTCAAAAAAGTTATATTCGAAAATAGTCACCCTCTTGCTTATAAAATTCTACAACAACCCCATCATCATTATTATAGATATAGATACAGTTCTATCTGGGTTCAATAGTGACCTTATAGGGGTTCTTTGAAGGATCTTGATTCTTGTTATTATAAGTATTGATGATAATCTCATCCAAAATAAAATAGAGATATAGGACATAGTTGAAAATCCTTTTGATTAATTTATATTTTTCTTAAACATAGAAATATTTATAATGGAGTAAATTTATGTATCTAGGTGGACATGGATATGAAAGAGAATATATTTTTTTAGGTAAGATTATTCAATGGTTATCATAGAGATGTTGGTATTGAAGATAGTCCTAAATAGGATAGTATTGATCTGGGTGTGGCCCTGGTGGATGGACGGGGAGAAGAAGATGTGGAGTGAATATATTCTAGAGCCTTATAGGGGGGGAGTCATGGGAGATGTGGGATAGAAATGAATTTTATTTATAATGAGGGATCAGTGATGGTTTTTTAATGAGGGTAGGATATAGTCTAGTCAGTGGTTGGGGGAAAATGATGACACGAGAAGAAATAGCATAATACTCTAGTAGAAAGAAAAAAGTGGAAGATGATTTAATGTCAATTAATCCATTTATTACATATTAGTTTTACAAATTTATTTTATAATATATATAATAATATTTTAATGTTTTACATTAATATTATTTTAATAACATATTTTAATAATAATTTTTATGATATGTAATGATTTTTTTATCAAAGGTGATTGATTATGTTTTATATATTTAGTTGTATTTGTTACGTAAAAATATAATTTTTATTCCATCACTGAATATTATT
This sequence comes from Viscum album, assembly GCA_963277665.1. Taxonomy (NCBI): domain Eukaryota; kingdom Viridiplantae; phylum Streptophyta; class Magnoliopsida; order Santalales; family Viscaceae; genus Viscum; species Viscum album. The sequence continues at coordinate 601,244,528 of OY728147.1, read as the reverse complement.
TTAATTTTTAGTCATTTTATGTAATATTTTATATAATGTAGTGCTCGATATTTTAATTGGTAACTCATGAAACTTAGGGATATTAGTATTGGTTAAATGTTTTTTTAGAAAATAATGTTTTATTTTTCAGGTATGAATCTTATGAAAATATATTAAGGTCAGAATATTTATGTGATAGTTAACCAAAAATTATTATCATATTTCTAGTTATACATATTATATTATTTTCACATACATGTTTAAACTTCACATATTTATTTACTCTTCCAATTTTCAATTCTCTCATCTCATTTCCAAAATCATAATCATTATTGTTGTCTCCCCACATCTTCTCTTAGCTTCAAGAATCCTTATATGTTTCCCATATCCCATCATCTATGAAACCTGTTTTCTTCCCCATATCCCACCACCCATACCTTATTGTTTTCTCCACAAAATAAAACCAAATTTACATTCCTCAGTTATCATTCCCATTCACATAAAACTTTTAGAGACCTTAAAAACCATATATTTCATCCCCTATCATTTATCGCATCTCCCATAGATTCCCTCACTTAATTCTATGAAGCATATATTTCATCAAAACACCGTTTTATTTCTTCTGATGTGGTTTTTCATAAAAACTATGATATATGGTATATGGTATCATATTCCCAATTTCCATCCCTTGGTTGTGATTCCTTCCATGGACAATATATGTTAGTCGAATAAAAACTCCACTATCTTATGTCTTGTGTTGACCTATTTGATCACCTTGGCTTCCACTGGTTAATTTAAAATTGGATGAAATATTACTAGATTTACATAAATATAAGAATATAGTTTTATTTTATTATTTTCTAAAAATTATTTTAACTCCTTTATTTTTTTGACAAATTAATTATATTTTACGATCTTTGAATGATTTATGTATAATAATCACTCTGAAACATATTTTTGGGATTCTCTTTCTTCTATGGAGACACTTATATCACTAATCATCAACCCTAAATGTTATTTTCCTTAAAAAAAGATAGAAGTACTTTTTTCAGAGTATGATGTATTTTTATCTTCTATAACTGTATTTTTTCCAGAGATTTATCTTTAAGAATACCTAATTATTAATTCATTCAATTTCTATAATTTATTAATCTGCGTGATCTATGTGTCTTCTTTTTTCTTATTCTCATATACAAGTGTATCATATAGTATCATAGAAAAATATTACAATCATTTACATAATATATTATATATATATATCATTTATGACCACTTAATTTATTGAATACATACACATTTCATATATTTTATATGAATACTAAATATCAATAACAAATATGATAATAATTATTCTCTGAAATTTATAAAATTTTAATTGTTACATGTGTCACATTTTAAACCCATATTACATTCTATTTTATTTTAAACAAAATGAAATATATTTAGATATGTTTTATGTATTTATTCAATTTTATATGCTATAATTTTTTTCCCTACTTCATTATACATTAACAATTTTTTATATTTTATTTTTTGTACACCTAATCATAATATAATTTCATTTATAGTGATCATTATCTATCTTTTTTTTCTTCATAAAAACTCAAATAAAACATTTTAATTTTTTAATTTATTTTAAAAAGTTATTATCTAATTACCGAAATAAAAAAACTTTTTTAAAAAATGCTATTATAGACATATTTTTAATTTAAAAACTATACATATATGAATTCTTACTTTTCATTTCATTTTTTGGAGTATTCCTATGATATAATGTCAAGATATAAGAAATGACAATTTGAATTTTTTAATTACATTTTTTTATTATTAGAATAAAGAAGAAATTATCTTCCACTATATTATTCTTTGAACTTGAATAGATTCATTAACATTTAAACAATGTAACATTTTTTTACATTAAATAAAATATTCATCTCCATTTTATAGCCTCTAATATAGTTATTGATAACCAACATCTATGTAGAAAACTTTATATTACAATGGTATTGTATAATAAAAAGTTTCAATATTTTATTTGAATAAAATGAAAATTTTCCCTTTTATACCAAAATTAAAATACAAAAAATTCTAATAAAAAATCAGTAATAAAAATTTTAAATTTATTTGGGGTATGGAGAGATTTTTTTAATAGTTTTCATTTAAAAAAATTTAAAAATAGTTGGGTTAATAATATTTTCAAAAATATGCCACAAAGGCGACATTGGTGATGCCACCTTTCCACAAAAACCAAAATAAATATTTTTTTTTCATGGTTTCTTGTTTTCCTGTTTTTATTGTCTTGTTTATATATATAAATAAACAAATAAATAAAAATAAAATTTTCAGACGAACATATTAGAAATTTAAAATCTAGGAGTACTGCCATTACAGTAGTCTGGATTCTAATAGAAGCTCTCACCTTGGGCTCTCTTTTAAATGAGATCTTACCCTAGAAATCATTCTATATTTCCGATGTGAGATTATAGTTCTCCCATTCATGTATAGACCATTCTTCATTTCGGATTTGTGATTCTATTTCAAGTATGTGGATTTGAAATTATATAAAATATAAACTATAATAAAATTATAAATGAAAAATTATACATAGATTAAAAATATAATGAATATTTTAAAACAAAAAAAATCATAAAAATGATTATGGAAAATTATTTATAAAGTTTCAATGAAACCTACATGAAACATAAAAATGTTTCATGTATGTGACTTTGAATTAATATAAAATATAAACTATGAAACCAACATAAATTAGAAATAAAACATGGATTAAACATATAACAAATAGTTGAAAGTAAAAATAATTTCATAAAAAATGATAATGGAAATTCATTTATAAGATTTCAAAGACTCCTCCATGAAACATAAATATAAACTATAAGACTAAAATAAATGAAACATAAAACATGGATTAAACATAAAAAAATTAGTTTAAAATAAAAAACAATCATAAAAAATGTTGATGGAAAATAATTTATAAAATTTCGAAGCCACCTAATTGAAACATAAATTTGCATCAAGAATGTGCCTTTGAAAGACTGTAAAATATAAAATATAAGACCAATATTAATGAAACATACAACAATGATTAAAAATATAATAAATTATTTAATTATTTATTTAGTCTCATAAATAATTATTTATATAATAATGAATTAGTAATTATTAATAATTACTTAAAATAATAATTAACTAACTAATAATTTTTAATAATTACTATTTAATAATTATAATAAAAAAGGATAATTTATAATTATATTATTAATTAACTAGTAAACTTTTTTACAATAAATAATTATATTACTTGTTAACTAATTAATTATTATATAATAATTTTTAATAAATACAAATTAATAATTATAATGTGTAATTATAAATTATAATTATATTACTAATTAACTAAAGATAAAAAAGAAATCAGAAATATCATTCTTAAAAAAACTATTAATTAACTATTATTTAATTAATAATTATATTACTAAATAACTAACAAATTATTATATAATTAAGGATTAATAATTATTAATTAACTAATTACTAATTATATAATTAATTATTATATTATAAATTAACTAATAAATTATTATATAATTAATAATTACAATATTATGTAACAAATTAATTATAAAATATCTAATAAGTATATTACTAATTAATTGATTTTTTATTATATAATTAATTATTAATAATTACAAATTAACTAACTAAATATTGTACAATTAAAATTTCACAAACTGAATATGGTCTACATCAAAACTGGATCTAAATCTAGCTCGAGACAAGGCCTGAAGGGTGTTCCCTATCCCCACAAGTTGGCACAAGTGCTCAGGTATCATAAATTTTTCTTTGGAGATGATTTACCTAATTATGGATACATAAAACATAAAAAAAATTGATAAACCAAATCTGAAAATTCTTTCAAAAAAATATTAATTAAAATCTAGAACGGAAAAATTAGTTTTAAACATAAAACAATAATTCCAAAGACACATAGAAGTAGCAGAAAAACATCCCCAAGGACTCCACATGACAAGGGGTCATCACCCACAAGCCTTCTCCACATCACCACACCATTGAAGGGAACTATCAACTAGTACCGCCAACACCCAAGGCCTTGACATTACTTATTTTAGTCATGATCATGTATACATAAACCTGTGGGTTATAAGTAGGGTATGTGCCTAAGCCTAATAGGATACCACCAAAAGATTCAATAGAGTATGAAATATATGATAAAAATCATGGCAGTTTTGATTACCAAGAAATTGTTGAAATAATTTCTAAACAACAAAACATTTAAATGAAAACATATTTCAAAATATATTTTCCATGAGAGTTGACATTTAAATAATACATGTAAGAAAATTTATTTTCCACTCAAAACCTTTATATTCCAATGATAAGTATAAAAGATTCAGTGAGCACTAATATTTAAAACTCCCCTAGGCACTAGTTTGTCTCTTGCCCCATGTACATTGTATCTCGGTGTAAAGTAAACATAGAAAAATCCATTCTCATGCATGAGCCGCTAGAATATATCTGCAATCCAAGATACCCTGGTTTCCCCCTTTGTGTTCAAAACATTTTTTCAGGTTACCTAATCCATTATCACATAAATACATCAGTTCTTATAATAATCAACTCAAAATAGTATCTACACATTCTTTTCACCACTTGAATCACTCAATAAAAACTTTAGAGTTCCAATATAATAACTTCACTAATTTTAACAATGTCATGCACACAAAATACATTAAAACCATACTATGAACACTATGTGCATAACAATATTCACTAAAACAGAATTTGAACCACTATTTTTTTTTATAAATCCATTACAAGAGTTATAAAACTACTCCAATTGGTATAACATAAAGTAGACATGTAAAAGACACAATTTAACAACAAATTGGTACCTAAAAATAATTTTCCTTACAAACATCTACAAATACAAATTTTTCATCAAGGATAATGAAGGATAAGTGTGCTATAAAATTAAATTAAGAAATTATAACTCTTATAGAAGTGCTTACCCAAGGGATCACCTAAAACAAGTGTCAAAATACTTGAATCTTTGTGCGAAGATTTAACCACACCACCGTCATACCACAAGGGACATAGATCATGCCTCAGAACCACAATAATAGACCAATAAACCCATCATCAAACAATAGTTTCGAATAAAACATTCTAGACATTAGGAACATCAATATGAAATGGAAGAAACCCTAAAAAATAGAAGAAATACTAAGAAAATGGGAGGAAGAAGGAAGAAGACCCACTTACTTGAGGTATCTTGACGAAATCACCTTAAATACACTAGTAGAAGAATTTAAAAACAACAAAAAATTCAAGTGAGGTTCTAATAAATTCTAAAATTTCACATGGGAACTAAAATGTGGGGGAAAGAGAAAAATTAAAGGAGTTGTGATGGAAACAAGTTACCTCTTCAAATTTGGATTATTTTATAATTCCTAATGAGTTATGTCCTAATTCATGATTCATATGAGCTCCAAAAAGGGGTGAAGGAGAATTGGGGCTTCCCTAGGTTGAGTGGCATCAGGTGAGAATTGTAATCATTAAAAAGAACAAAATTTAAATATGATATTAAATGATTTTTTAAACTAGAAATGTGCTTACACGATGGGACAATTCCTTAAATAAAAACTAAAATACACCATGATTATAGATTCCTAAAAAGTCCAAATTGATATGGTGGTGTTAATAGGTTAGGGGAGGCCATGTTGGAAGTGGAATGGGTTCAAATTGTAGAAACATAAAAGATTAATAAAATAATCAAATTGGTTTCTAAATCTGAAAATGGGCTCACAGTTTGGCCCAAATCATAAAAACACACCCTTTCCTCCAAAAAAAGCATGGGAAACCCCCAAAACAAAGAAAGATTGAATATTAAATTTAATGTGATTTTAAAATAAGTCATGTATGTTATAATTTCCCTAACCATGAATAAATTCCTACCCTGAAAAGCCAACCTGAAGCTTGACCAAAAAACAAGAATGTGTACTCTTTCTAAACCCACAACTTCTGTTCCCATGTTTCATTGACATCATTCCCAAGAAACCAAAAAACCCAAACCATTGGAATAAAAATTTCACAAATCAACTTATTTTGTAAATCAACTATTCACACTGAGCTCTCAAAAATAGGAAAATTGGGCTATATGTCCAACTCCTCCGAATTCAGCACATGGGGTAGATCTGGATTGTACTTTTTCGATTGGGAGATGTCGAAGAAATCATGAATAGATCTAAAAAGATAGGGAAAAGATAACTTATATGCCACCTTTATAATAAGCTCATTAATCTCAAAAGGTCCAACATATCATAGTTTTATCTTTCCCTACATTCCCATGTGACGATGACCTAGACAAGGGTCAACTTTCAAGAATACCTGATCACCCCCTAAAAACTCTTCGTCTCAACACATTTGATCATCATAAGATTTATGGTCACTAGGAGTGCTCAATAATCCCTAACTGATCAATGTGTCATTCTCAGATGTCTCTTGTACAAGACTCGGTCCTAAGAGTGAGGTTTCACCAACCTCATCCCAACATAGGAGGACCGACAAGGCCGACCATATAGAGCCTCAAAAGGATCCATTGAGATCAAGGATTGGTAACTGTTATTATACTAAACTCAACCAAACCAAAATGGCTACCCATGAATGTCCAAAGTCCAAAAAACATGCACGAAGCATGTCCTCCAAAATCTTATTTTCCCGCTATATCTGACCATCTGTTTGAGGATGGTATGTAATTATCATCTTAATCTAAGACCCCATGTCCTTATGAAGTCCTTCCCAAAACCAAAAAGTGAAATGGGGGTCTCTATCTGAGACAACTTCTAATGGACCAACATAGAACCTTACCACCTTTTGAAGATACAAACATCCCAACTCATCCATCTTAGATGTATCTTTGACCAGAATTGAGTGGGTTGTTTTGTTCAGATGATAAATTACCACCCAAATGGAATTCTTACCCCGATGTGTATGAAAAAATTAAACAATGAAGTCTATGGCAACCTCATAGCACTTCATGGTAGGAATGGGTAACAACTAAAGAAAACTAAAGGCCCTTTGATGCTCTGTTGTCAGCTACTGGCATGTTTGGCATCTCTAAATGAAGTCTGTGATGTATCATCTCATACTAGGACACTAGTAATACCGACATACATCGAAATAAAACTTGTTAGCGCCTATATGGATTGCCCACTATGATTGGAATCTACCATGTATCACCACCTTCTGTAGAGATATCTACACTATTGAATGTCCCGTAAAGCCCAGGATGCCCTCATGATACAATGACCAATCATAAGAAATATACCCACCATGATAAAACTACTCTGACCAGTGAAGAAGCTCATAACTAGGTTGGTCTCGTTGAATTAGTTCCACAAGAGAAGGAGTCAGCTAAAAGATCTCCATGAACACACCCCCATTTTTCTCCTTGGTCTCCACATAAATCTGAGAAAAGTGTTCCATCAGAGTATATTAATCACTGTACATCCTCAATGCCTACACTAGGACACCTATCCTTAAGGCATCATCCACCAGGTTACCCTATCCTGGGGTATAGACAATGTTACTTTCAAACCCCTACAAGTACTCGATCCAACGACGCTGCCTCAAGTTTAGGTCCTTCTGTGAGTAGATATAGGCCATGATTTTGTGATTATAGTAGACCAAGAAATTATCCCCAAAGAGATATTAAATCAAAGTCTTAAAATCATGAATCATAGCTATAAACTCCATGTTTTGTTTGGGGTAATTATTTTTGTGTGGTTGGATTTGTGAGATTCATACACCACCACATGATCATCGTTCATAAGCATGCACCTGAGACCCATACCTGAGGCATCATAATACACCACATACCCTTTTATAGCCTTTGGAAAAATCATAATGGGGGCAGTAGTAATCCTTTTCTTCAGCTCCTCAAAGGATTCCTAACATTCTAGGACCCATAAAAACTTCAACCCTTTCTTAGTGAGTGTGGTCATTGGTGAAGAAAGGTGAGATAAATCCCGAACAAACAGCCTATAATAACCATCTATGCGAAGGAAACTCCTGATCTCGAACACGTTCATTGGTTTCTCCCAGGACATAACCACATTGATCTTATTAGGGTCCACTAAAACCCCATACTCAATGATCAGATGCCCTAGAAATTTAACCTCCTAGATCCAGAATGTGCACTTGGACAACTTTGCATAAACGTGAGGCTCTCACAAAGTGCCCTGAATGTTCCAAAAGTGATGCTCGTGTTCTTTCCCGGATTATAAATAAACTATTCTTTCAACAAAAACTACCACACACAAAATGAATCGAGATACTGATGTAATAACCTTCTCACGAGTTCCATAAAAACTACTTGATCATTGGTCAATCTGAAGGGCTTGACGAAGTACAGGATGTGGGTTTACCTACTTCAGAAGTTTGTCTTTGTGATATCTGCCTCATTCACCAAAAGTTTATCATATCACAAACGCAAGTCTATATTAGAAATACACCTTTCCCTCTTCATTTAATCAAAAAATTCATCTATTTGGGGCTAATTATATATGTTCTTGATTGTTACCTTATTCAACTTCTGGTAGTCAATGCACATCTGAAGGGATCAGTCATCCTTTTTCGTGAACAACACAGAAGTGGTCCAAGGAGAGATGCTCAGGCTAATGAATCATTTGGATTAAATTCATCCATATTTATCTTTAATTCCCTTAGCATGGTGGGTCCATGTGATATGAGGGAAGAGATATCCAATGTGTTCTTGGAGCTAGATCAATCTAGAACTCCACATCCCGCTCTGGGGGAAAACCTGAAAAATAATCTGAAAATACATTCAGAAACTCATCCACCACATGAGGTAGTCCACCATAAAGATCATGAAAATCATCCTCTATTGTGAGTGATTATTAAAGAAAAAAAGATCTCCCATCTCTAGGAGGGTAAGTCCTGCACGACTCGAATGCGGATCTCATTCCCCACAAAAAACATGATGACTCCCAGAAAGTTTCATGAAACTCACTCACCGCCAATAGAAATTGATGTGCACCTAAAAGTGTACTATTTGATTCATTCCAATTATTATTCCAAATATATACATATCTAAGACCACGAGGTACCACTCTATCTTAACCCCTACCACAAAAAGATCACAAGACATGCACCTGAGACCCTGCTAAATCTTCTTTCCCAGTGGCGTCACCAAATCCATCCCAAAAGACAACAACTCGGTTGGAAAATTCATCGTGTTCAAAAAATGGTCCAAAATAAATGAAACAGATGAACACATATCTAAAAGAGGAGTAGCTATAAAATATTCAACCATTATGGTACCTCAAACATTTGATGGTCCTACCTCTTATCCTGCTAGTGCCTGATCCACCACATGGACATTTCTGGTCTCTACCTAAGGATATCCAGATGTATATGTCGGTGCCCTAATCTGGATCTTCCTAGATGATGACCCATCCCTACCACCAAAACCACAAAATTGAGATCCCCAAATACTCGACGGCTCTATCTATGATGTCACTCCTCTTGAAGCCACTGATCATTCCCCACTCTGAAGTGGGCATGCCACCTCGAAAAAGTACTAAAATTAACCCATTCATCTACATTGATAATAGGGTTTCAAAGGAAATGGTAATGATGGTAGGATGTTCCCTGGCCTCCCACACTAGTGGTACACAATGGATCTATCATCAGAAGACACATATGAAAACTTCCTAGAAGAGTGGCATGAACTACCACCTCCCTTTTTCCCCTGCCCCTCTCACTTCATTATCTCCTCTAAAGATATTCCACTACCAACTATTGATAATGTTCTAGAGAAACCATCCCTCCATTTTTAGTAAATATCCACCATATATGCTTGATCAACCACCTCTGCATATTTCCTCAACTATAATAAGAAAACATGGGAGTATATCTCTGTCCGTAAGCCTTTGTCAAAACCTATGGGTGTTCGCATTCTCATTAGAGATGATTTCAGAAGAATACCAAACCAGGTCAGTGAAACGGTTGGAACACTTAATCACAAAATTATCCACATGACCAATATCCATGAACTGTCAGGATCTAGGATATTACAATTATTTAGAGAAGTATTATTCATTGAAGAAGTCTGTGAAATATCCCGATAGGATCTTCTCAATCCTTCCATTTTGAATTACTAATTCCCACCAGTTGCGGCTGGGGCCCTCCAACAAATAAGAGGCACACTTCACCCGGACCTCCTCAGTTGTGTCTATGAACATGAACATGTGTTCAATCATTATGATCCATTCTTATAATTCGTGGGGTTCTATAATATGTCAGAAATTAGGAGGCTTGTTTTTCAATAACTCTTGTGCTTTGTTCTTCATAGACTAATCTCATCTTCTCATAGAGGAAATAGAATAGGATTTATTCCATTCCATAGAGCATGGAAAACCTGTTCCATGGCCTCAATTAGCCTCTAATCAAGCGGTATAAGATAACTCTATTTGGATTCCTCCCATGGGTCCACGAGAGAATTCTGAGCAGGAATGTTGCTACAAAAGGCAACGGTCCGAAGAAACAAATCTAGTGAAATAGTTTTGAAATGTTTCATCAATAAAATCGAATATAAAAAATAAAAACACATTACAAGAATAAAATAAACCACTAAATGACCCCCAAATGATCTCCACGTGCAGTCAGTAGCCCACATGTCTCACTTGGAAGTGAAGTTAGAAAAATAATCCAAACATCCCATGATGGATTGAGGTTTTTCACAAGGAGTGTTGTCCAGGTACCTTACTCATGGACAAAACTCAATTCCCTAAAATTCATAGCATCTGTCTAGCCTGACACATCCAAAAATAATAATATAACTGAAAAACATTGTCATGATCTGATACCGTTTTGTCACAAACTGAATCTGATCGCCATCAAAACTGGCACCAAACTCCTCCCGTGACAATTCCCAATGGGTGTTTCCTATCCCCATGGGCTGTAACATGTTCTTGGGTATTTTAGACATTGGTTTGGTAAACATTTACCCAAATATGGATAGATAAAACTTAAAAAAGATCAATAAATACAATTTGAAAATTCATGCCAAAAAAGCATTAAAAAATTCAAAACTGGATACAATGGATTAAACATAAAATAAGAGATCTGAAGACACATAAAATTAGAAGAAAAAAAACCCCATGGACTCCACATGATAAGGGGTCATCACCCACAAGTCATCTCCACAACACCGCACCATGGAAGGGAACAAACAACCCGAATCTCCGTAACCCAAGGCCTTTCCCTAACCTACTTCAATAATGATCAATGATAGGTACACCAAAGGGGTGTAAGTATGGTTTTAGCCTAATACCAATGGGATACCAATAGGATATTCCAATGAGTAATCAATACCATATAAAAAAGCTTGGTAGTTTTGATAAGCAATAAATAGTGGAAATAATTTCTAAAGAATGAATCTTTTGAATGTAATTTTTTTTCAAAAAGTATATTAAATGAGTGAGAAAATTTCAATAAAACATGTTAGATACTATATTTTGCATCCAAACCCACCATATTCCAATTATTAATACAAAAGACTGAATGATCACTAATCTAGGGAACACCCCTATACAATAGTTAGTCTTGGGCCCCATGTACATAATATATCATTGTAATGAAACCATATATAAATATGTTATCGTGCACGAGCCACTAGTTGTTAACACACCCATAACCTAGTTATCACCAACCATCATCAATATCGTTTTTTTACTATGTTTTTAACAATTTTTTTAGTGAAATAGGGATAAAACCTCTCCAGATCACTAATGTACTAGTTCCTATCAACCCTCCTAGAAACTTGTGTATCCCACTTTGTTCATAAACCATTTTCACATGTTACCAAATCAATCAGAACATAAAAAACATTTATTATAGTCATAATTAACTCATAATAGTATCCACACATGATTTTCACCACATTAATCACTCAATAAAACCATCATAATTTCAATAGAGTAAATTCACAAAATTTAAAAATGTTTTGCACACAAAATCTATTAAAAACAAAACTTTTAACACTATGTGCATAACAATATTTACCAAAATAGAATTTCAAGCACTAAAACATCTTTATAAATCCATTACAAGAGTTATAAATCAACCCAAATTGGCATAACATTGAATAGACATGTAAAACACCCAATTTAACACAAAATTGGTACCTAAAAATTATTTTCTTAACAAACGTCACCAAAACAAAATTTTATAGCAAGGATAATGAAGGAGAAGAGTGATAAAAATTTAAATTAAGAAAATATAATTCATATACATTTTTTATACATGGAATCACCTGAAATAAGTGTCAAAACCCTTGAATCATTGTGCGAATGTTCAACCGCACCATCGCCGCACCACAAGGGACTTAGATCTAGCCTAAAAAACAATAATATGTAATAAAACTAAGGATAATACCCTAGGTTTGAATCCCAACTTGTTAGACATTATGAAATTGCATAATAAATTTAAGAAACCCTATAAAAATGGAAAAAACCCTAATAAAATGAAGGGAGGATAGATGAAGACCCACTTACTAGAGGGATCTTGAAGAAATTGCCCCCAATACACTTGTAGATGATCTTATAAATAGCCAAAAATAAATGTGATGTTTGAATAAGTCTGATAAGTTCAATTGAGAATTGGAATGGGGAAAAAGAGTAAAAATTGAAAGAGTTGTGAAGGAAACAAGTTGCCTCTTCAAATCCAGATGATTTGAGAAAGCCTAAGAAGTTCTGCACTAATTCGAGATGTATATGAGATCCAAAGAGGGACAAGAGAGAATGTTGGTGTTACTTGGTTTATTGTACGTGGGTGATGCTTATAATCACCTAATATTCCTAGAATCTGAATATGATATTAAATAAAAAAAATTATTTAATTTAATAGTGGAAATTGGATTAAAAGCTCGCATACTTCCTTAAATAAAAACCCAAATCAACCATGATTTTGGATCACTAAAGGGTTCAAATTGACATGGTGGTGTTAACAGGTCGGAGGAGGAAATGTTGGAAGTGGAATGTGTTCAAAATGTTGAAAAAAGAAAGAGTTATAAAAGAAACAAAATTTGTTTTTAAATCAAAAAATAAGTTCAAAGTTTGGCCCAAATCAAGAAAACTCACCCTTTCCTCCCAAAATGCATTGGAAACACCCCACAACAAAGCAAGTCTCGTAATTAAATGAAATATACAATTAAAATAAGTCATTGATGTAACATATTAATTATTTTACTAATTAATAATTAATAATTAATAATTAATAATTAATTATTAATAATTAATAATTAATAATTAATCATTAATCATTAATCATTAATCATTATAATGAATAATTATAATGAATAACTATAATTAATAATTATAAATAATACTTGTATTGCTAATTAAAGAATTAATTATATTATAATAATTTTTAATAATTACTAATTAATAATTATAATGAATAATGATATTAATAAATAACTAATTAATTATAATATAATTACTAATTATATTATCAATTAACAAATAAATTATTATAGAATAATTTTTAATAAATACTAATTAATAATTATAATTAATATTTATACTTTATAATTACATTACTAATTAAATATTTATAAAAACTTTATCGACGATATCATTCTCAAAAAATTAACAAATGAACTATTATATAATAAATAATTATATTAATAATTAACTGATTAATTATTATATAATTTATTATTAATAATAATTAATTTAAAATTCCTACTTATAGAATTAATAATTATATTAATAATTATCTAATTAATTATTACATAATTAATAATTATATTACTAAGTAAGTAAATAATTATTAAATAATTAATATTTATATTACTAATTGACTAATTAAATATTTTATAATTAATTATTAATAATAAATAATTAACTTACTATTTATTATACAATTAATAAATATATTACTAATTAACTAATTAATAATTAGTAATTAATAATTAATATTTATTAATTATAATGAATAATTATAATGTAGAATTATAATGAATAATTGTAAGGTATAATTATATTACTAATTAACTAATTATCTATTATATAATAATTTTTTATAATTAATAATTAATATTTGTAATGAATAATTATAATTTATAATTATATTTCTAATTAACTAATTAACTATTATATAATTACTAATTATAATACCAATTAACTAATAAATTATAATGTAATAATTTTTAATAATTAAAAATTATTAATTATATATAATAAATATAATTTATAAATATATTAATAATTAACTAATGAACTATTATATATTTAATAATTATATTACTAATTATCTAATTAGTTATTATATAATTAATTATTAATAATTACTAAAAAACTAATTAATTATTATATAATTATTTATTAATAATACTAATTAAAAAATTAAATAATTTTTTAAATGTTTAACCCATGATTTATGTTTAATTTATATTGGTATTATAATATATATTTTATAGGATTTCAAATGCAATTACATTAAACATTTATAAGTTTCATGTTGGTTTCTTTGGATGCTTATAAGTTATTTTCATCCATATTTTTATGAAATTCTTTTTATTTTCAACCATTCTTATATGTTTAATCCATGTATTATGTTTCATTTATGTTGGTCTTATAGTTTATATTTTATGGACATTCAATGTCACATACTGGGAACATATTTATGTTTCAGGTAGGTGTCTATGAAAAATTAAAAATTATTTTCCATCGATAATTTTTACAAAATTATTTTTATTTTCAACTACTTGTTATATATTTAATTCAAGTTATATGTTTAATTTATATTGGACTTATAGTATATATTTTATATGTCTTTAATGTCGCATACTTGATACATTTTTATGTTTCAAGTAGGTGACTTTGAAACAATATAAATTATTTTTTGTCAACATCTCCTATGAAATTCTTTTTGTTTTCAACTATTTTGTTTATGTTTAATCCACGTTTTATGTTTCATTTATATTAGTCTTATAGTTTATATTTTATAGTCTTTCTATGCCACATTTTTGAAAAATAATCTAACATCGGAAATGAAAAATGCTCTGCACAGGAAATGGAGAACCATTATCCTACATTTGAAATGAATAATGAATTCTTTGGGTAAGACCTCTTAATAAAGGGAGCCCAAGATGATAGATTCTTTCAAACGACATAATGTTGTAATGGTAAAACTACTAGATTTTAAATAGAAGATAAATTCTGCTGAAAATTTTATTTTAATTTTAATTTTAATTTTGTTTTATATATTTATATACACACAGCATAACAAAAAAATAAAAATTAATTAAATTTTTTTAAAAACAATTATTATTATTATTATTATTGGTTTTAGTAGAAAGGAGATAGCCTCGATGTAGACTTTTGGGAATATTTTTGAAAATATTTCTAACCAAACCATCTTTAAAAAAAATTTAAAAATTTATAAAAACTTAGGTATGAAACACATATACTCGTAAATTATAATTAACAATTTTGAAAATATAACAAAATTTTTTTAAAAATGGATTATCCATATTTTGAATAAGTAATATGAAACTTACATATTTATATATTTAGAATAATTATATATAGTTTGGGATATTTTTTTCTTAAAATGTAATAGGAATCTTATTGTTATTAAGAATTAAAATTTTGAATATCAATAATTTGAATACACCCATTATATCTATATATTTATAAATATACTAAACCCAATAATTATCCTTACATTTTCCATATCCATCTTAATTAATTTCTTACATTCAATGGTCATTCTTGTTACGATTTCCCCAGATTCATCATTCTGGTCAAAGCCCCCACCCCCTCTCAAAATCACATGTTTATGTCTTTTATATATTCATTGGTTGTATTATCATTCCTTTAAATGTTATAAATTTATAATTTATATTTCTAGATAATTACCACGTCATATATAACACAATAACCTTTCACCCCAATAATTTGATTTTCAAATCAATATATTATTATTGTATGGAGTATTGTCCATTTTTTAATTTACATTTTTTTTAAAAACATGTATCAATTTTTTGTGTATAAATTATATCCTTAATGAGTCATTGTGCTTTTAAATTAAAGTATTTATATTATATAATTTTTTAATTACCATTTCTATTTTTATATAAGATAATCGAGGTTTATGGTTTAACGATATATTTTTTATATTTATAATTAAATGTTAAAATAGATTTATAATATTTTTTCCCTAGAATCTATATTTAAATTTTCATATGTATTATTTTTTTAAGGATTTGTATAAAAATTATATAAAATCATTTAAACTAACATATTCTAAAAAAATACATTTTCTAAATAATATTTTAAATGATACTTATGGTATGAATTTATTTTCTGTTTTTTATTACTCATACATTCATATTATTATAAAAATTTCCATTTTACAATATCATATATTCTATTTTATAGCATTCAAACATTAATATTTCAATATATTATCAGGGAAGGAGTGGCTTTCTCAACTTGTATATAATGTATAAAATACTCCGTTTTTTATGTGCATATTACATTTGAAAAAACTATATGACAAAATTTTATACCCTTTATCCAGTCTAAAATGTTTATATATATGTATAATTTACATTCAATTTATTCATTTATACCATAATATTTTCATTACCTGCATTTTTTTATTTAACGAATTTATAATTTCTTTTATTCATGGACTCTAATTGGTTTTCTAGATAGAACTTATACAAATTTGATGTTTTCTTCGATATTTAATCTTTATATAAAAAATATTTTCCCCATTAATAATGTCTGAATAGATTTTTTATTTGGTTAGATATTATAATTTCATTTCACTTATTACTAGGTAATTCAAAATTTATAACACATGAATTTTAACTCCCAGGAAACATATATAGAAGCATGATTTGAATTTTTTTAACAAAGTCGAAAAAAAACATTTTTTAATACACGTTTTTAACACTACAGGAATGTTTTATATCAAATTTATATGATATTTAAGATATAATTAATAATAATTTAGTTATTCATAGTATATAAACTTCCCCATGTTCTAATATATAAAATAATAAGTAGTTTCGTATCATTCATTGGATATAAAATCATCTGTTACCAAGGTTTAGAAAGGTATTTTTAGTTTCCATTATCATGTATATAATTCAATGGTGTGATTATTAGACACTTTCATTTGGAAGGATTTATATTATTTCCTAAAATAAGAAAACCAGAATAAAACTTATTAATAAAAATAAATTCAACTATATATAATGATCATAATACAAAAAAGATTTTGTGACAACTAGAAAATATTAAATAAAATTGAATGTATATTTTTTTTTTCAAATATTGATTTCCAGTCATTATTTAGAATATAAAATTTATATTGATTCTATATTCATTTCATATTTTCATAAATAATTTAATGTTAATGTAATTAAAAACACAATTTTTTTCTCTCCTTTGAAACATAATACATTAAAATTAAATTTAGAATTAACAATGAAACCAAATTCAAATTACATGAATAGGTACATTCCGTAAAAAACTATAATTAATATTTCCTTTCCTTTGTGGATAATATTTATCCATCCATTAATTATATTAATGTAAATGTTTGTGGGGATAATGTTATTGGGAAATTCAATTATACTATTTCAATAGTTATATTTTAACCTAATTTTATATGAAAATATTATACTTACCATTGAAAGATATAGTAATTTAAAATGTCTCATGGTGAACAACTTCCATTAAATCATATCATTATAGCTCTATAACTACTCTTCAACCTTCAACTAAGAAGATAAGATTTGTTAGACATGTTATATAAAATGTTTTCGTTGATTTATTCCCATGTCCTTTAAATAAGCATTCGTAAAATTTTAATTATATTTATAATATTTCATTTATAATTAAAAATATTATAGACTTAATTAATTATGTTGATTAATTATGATGATTTCCTTTAAAAATACATTATACTAAAATTTATTCCATCCATGTATATTATCATTATTTTATTACTATCACGTCTTAACATCTATCTAATTCTGGGAATACTTTAACTCATAAATATTTCAAATATATAAACTATTTCCATGAATTTTCATAAAAATAAAAACGATGAATATAAATTGCACAAGTATTGGTAGATGAAAAATATATAGGCAATAATAAATCTTATATATGTTAAATACATGTTTTATTTCCCCCCAAATTTTATTTTTTAAAATTCTTATCCTATTACATACAATATATGTATATCTATTAAACTATATGACTTTCCCATTAAACATTCACCATCTCCTTCACATTTCCCGCAAATCTCCCCCTTTCATTTTATCCATCAAGATACTCCATGACCATTAGATTCCAACATATCATGTAATATCACTTACTACCATTCTCTATTTTTGATTATGTGAAACCTACCACCTCCAGTTATCCTCCTTGGCTGAATATATCATAAACCATTAATTTTATATGTGTATTGATATATTTTATCACACATGATGATTTTACGAGAACATTTTTTAAGCACTTTTTTAAAAAAAATTCACACTTGTGATTTAATTCATTAACTATAGTGGAATAAATTTTTTTTTGAATTTATATACTCTTTTTTTATAATAGTTAAATAAATTAAATTATATTTTATATTAAAAAAAAGGAAAACATGGAACCCTTTTGAACTGGAAAAGAGAAACCCATTACATGCCTGAAGTCCAGAGGCATATGGCCTTAGATCCATGTGATAAAAGTTCAATGTTACACAATCAAATGTAAACCCAAAAAATAAAAAATATATTGTTGTTTGGGGTAATTTTTTCCTTTGTTTTTGTAAAAAATCAAATTATCCATCATGATTTCTATTTTATATTCTCGTTATTAATTATTCAAATTAAAAAATTGTAAATGTGCTTTAAAAAATATTATATTAATGAAAAATATAATTTTATATATTTTTAATTAATTTTTACATGCATCCAAATCTTTTATATAATTCATTAAAAACTGAACATGAACTATTCTCCATACATTAAAGAGAGTTATGGGATTTAATATTAAAGTAATATGGAATTAAATTCAATTTCTAATACTTCTTAGTTTACATTATATAAATAAATGAAATAAAACTATCCAAATTTAAATTATTATAATTTTTATGTTTCTATTGATATGAAAATTTAAAAATTTTATCAAGTGATCAATTTATAACTCATATAGTGACTCTAAGTTCCCGAGATTTTTCGATTGACAAGATTTATGTTTTTATTAGAAAAAAATATCCATACTTCATATTTCGTGATCTTTGTTGACATGTTTAGGTGATGATAATATCAATGAAATATAAATGTGTTCCACTATTTTTTCTTGATTTCTTCATTCCATAACATATTTATAAATCTAATACCAGAGAGAATATTAGCAACATAAGGTGTTAGAAATATTTATTTTACCATCATTTTATAAAAATTTGGACAAAACTGGTTGTATCATAGCTAAATGATGGTATGAAATTCAAAAATTTAAATGTTACAGAGTCATCCCAAGATAATGGTGATCTCATTTACTCTTAGGATCATTCATATTGTGAAAAAAAATATTTATTAAAATCTAACTATTCTTTGGTAGTTCATTATAATCATAATGCTTAAACCATTATCAATTTTTCTGAAAGATCTAATAATTAATGAATCATAAACCTTACCATTGACTAATGATATAATTTAGATTGGGAAAGTGATAAATGATTAATCTTCCTCTGCCTCTAGAATGAAAATTAATATTTATGTTTTCTGAAAATAGCAATCAACAGAATTCTGGTTATATTAGTTTACAGACTTAATAAATAGTATATGAACCTTCATCCCATTATTCAAACTAATTATGAGATTGTGTAACCTATATATGAATGTACTCATTATCAATTTTACTTAATGGGCTTGCAATGTGATAAAAATGACAATTAATAGCTCAAAAAAACTTTTTCATTGCTTTTTTATGCTTTTTAATTTTTTTATTTGAAGCCAAAACCTTTATATTATATATATATATATATATTAATATGTCTTTTACGTCAATTTATTAATGTTTTAGTTATTATACTTATATTTTTTCATGAAAATATGATTTTTTGGATGTCTATATGTTATGGTTTCACTCCTCTTCTACAATGGTTGATACATTATCTTCTTTAGATTTTCTCCCACTATGATTGATATACTCAAATTTTCAAAAATATTCCACAGGAACATATCTTTTACAATCTTGATTAAAAATAAGACAAAATTTGTTAATAATTTTTGTGTAGTTCAAATTTTATAATTTTTTTTTGTATTACACTCCATTTGTGGAAACATTAAAATCCAAGTGATCTATTCAATAAAAATTAATCACTTGTATACATTATACCAATATATTTTCCATCTATTTGGATATTCATGATCCTCATATTCGGTTCAAAAATAGAAACTTCTTACTTGTATACACATTCAATAATCAATGATCATATATTTATTCATTTATGCTCTCTAGTTTCAGGCCAACACATGTTATATATTCCTAAATTATCAGACTTGCATATATATAAACTATGAGTTTATATTCAACACCATTAATTTTTTTATGAACAAAAAATCTACCTAAGATAAATGAATTTTTAGAGATAACTACTATGTTCATTATGTTTTTATTTGTTAGTTCAAATTAACAGTAAAATTTATTAATTTCTAATTTTTATTATATATAAATAACTATTTCTTATAAATTCTTCTTAATGGATTTGAAAATGTTCAAACTAATAAATGTATAAATGATAAATTCTTATAAAAACCAAATTATTTTACTAAAAAACTATTTCTATAAATATTTTTCAAAATTCATTATTTATATATTATAAATTTCGTTTTCATTAAGTGTTTCAAACATAGTCTAAGAATTTTTTATTCTTAATGAACATTTCTTTCATTGTCAGACCAAAATAAGTTCCTCTAATTAGTTCTAAAAAATTCATTCTAATTTTATATAGATTATTCCATAGATATCCTTGATCTATAGTTTCTAAAATCAATTCATACTTATATAATTTTATACATGTTACCAATACATAAATGAATTTTTTCATTATAACTCCAATTTAAAATTGCTCATCCAAATCTCTATTAGATTTCACCATTTTTGTTTTAATAAATTATTTCATGTGAG
Source organism: Viscum album (assembly GCA_963277665.1). Classification (NCBI taxonomy): domain Eukaryota; kingdom Viridiplantae; phylum Streptophyta; class Magnoliopsida; order Santalales; family Viscaceae; genus Viscum; species Viscum album. Next base: position 601,223,271 of record OY728147.1, on the reverse strand, counting down.
AAGGTGTTCTATAGTTTCATGTTTTATATTATAGAGAAGGGATTTTTTATATACCTAGTTTTCTATACCTGTTTTGAAAGATATAAAAATATATTCATCCAACAATTGTGTAATATATATATTTTAATTTACACAAAAAAATCTCCTTGTATTATAAATCTATTCAATTTATTCAATCTCAGTTAAATATTTATAATTTTAATCCCACATGTCTATTTATTTATTTTATTTAAAATAGAATTCAACATAAAAAATTTCAATTATCATATATGATCTTACATGAGTATGAAAATAAATTAGTCATTTATTGAATGTATAATTATGTTTGTTAATTGTATGATGTACATTAAATATTTTGACCAACTTTTTTTTATATGTGTGACTAAATGAACTCTAGTTGTAGAGATAAATATCATAATTGGGTATCCAAATAGTGATTCAAATTATATAATAAAAATTTAACCCAATCATATCTTTCATATTCCAAGAATATGTTATTGATCTCAATTTTTTACTATCATTGTTCATATAGACTATAAGGATAATCTCACCAGATCTTTTTTCAAAAGATATATTTCATATTTTATGAGATTTATTTCTACCTCAGTAAGATCCCACATATGTATTTTTTGTTTTGAGAAATAGGTTTCACTTTTTAAATATGATTATATATATATATATATATATATGCATTAATTTGGTTTTCAGTATTAACTGATGAACGGAACATATTTTGATGGGATGTTATTATTTTGTGTTCTAACATAAGGAAATTAAGGAATATTTAATTATTAGTGTAGTGTTGTAAATTATTTTGAAATGTGTTGTTAATCACAAGTATATTAAAAAAACAATATTTAATGCACATATCACATTTTAATAATTTTTATGATGATTTTTGTATAAAAATATTGATAATTTAGTTCAAAAGATCAAATAAATTTGTTTACCTCAATGAATAAATGATTGAATAATTATAGTTTTTCATACATAAATCTATTTCCTTGAAATATCATTATTTCATTAAAATATCACTATCAATAAATAATATTATATTATTTTTTGTACTTCCCATTTAGTTATTATCTCTCACTATTTTATTTTGATCTATTATAGTGTATCTATTCTATTGAAAATTCCTAGATAACTATTTTCATTAAAAGTTCGTTTTCATCATTTATTCAATGAAATATAAACACATTATTCTCTATATTATCAATCATCAAATTTGAAACATATTAAATGTATTTTTATTATTATTCATTTTATCTAAATAATAATAATAATAATTTTATACAAGTTTCATTTTCATTAATATATATTATACCATTACCCTTCGGTTTTATATTGTATTCATTAATATGTTTTAAAAAAAAATTATTTTCTTATTTTTAAGAGATATTATGTCCCGTGAAAGTGTTATTTTTTTCTTTTTTAATTTTTATTTACTATAAGTTCATTAGCCAAATAACTTACTCTTACAAATATAATTATTACGTTCTACCTAGATTTTAGTAACTTTTTATTACATGAAATTCAATTTTTCAAATGTAATCTTGAGAAAGTTTCATGAATTGATTACCTTTATGCTTATATTTCATTTTTTATAGTATTAGATTTTGTTTTTATTCATATATATTTCTCTATTTATGTCTTTAATTCTATAAATGAAGTTTATGTTCTGATTGAAATGAATTTTCTAGTACTGTATTTCATGAAGGAATAATTGAGGTCTCCCCAATTATCCTACCACGTGAATTAATTTTGAAAAAGTCTATAGTTAAGGAGAATTTAAAAAAAAAAATAATCATGTATTAATATTTTAAAACATTTAATAATAATACATAAAAAGTTATAAAATCATTTAGATTTAATAAATTTTTCTATTTTGAAAATATGGATTGTAGTTGGAGTGAAAATTATAAAGGGATAATTTAGTAATATATAAAGATGAAATGATTCCATACCTCATGAAAATCATCAAGGATGGAACTAGGCTACTCTTTATTGATTAATAAATCCATTGGAATATTATCTATGCATTGTAAAAATTATCCAGGCTTCTTATCCAAGAGGATATTATTGTTTCAAAATACCTAATTAAACACACACATTTTAATACATATTTTTTAATTGAATTCATTCAACTTATATATATAATGATATTTTTCCCCATAATATATCACAAAATGTCCCCTAGTGATGAATTTACACCACAATTGGGATGTCATTGGTTTTGAGAAATGTTCTATGTCAATAAAGTCCATATTTTTTGGTACGTTTCATCATAGTGAAGTTATGGATATGAATACATTAAAAAAGGTCACTTAATTACATTTTATTTGTCTTCCTACTTTATTGTCAATTTATAATATATTTTATAATAATTTCATTAATTTATATTTTATTATAAATAATATTTCATTAGGAATGTGCTCGTTGATGTAATATACTTTATGTTTAACTATAAAACATTTCAAATACATTTTTTTATTTTATATTATTTCTAATTTATTTTGTTCATTTAATGAATAATTTTTTAAATAACATAAAATTTTCCAAATATTAATTTTAATTAACCATGATGTTTTTATATTGTGTGAAAAAAATGTTGGTATTAAATATCTGAAAATATGAATCATCAAAATTTATAATATTGTGGGAATTTATGATTACGTACCACCTTGAATTATATTGGTATAATGCTCAGATTTGTAAATGTTGTGTGTATTTATAGTTACATACTCTTATTCATCTTCTATATCTACACATTCTATAATTTCAATATGCATACATTTTACATTTTATGTTTATTAGTATATGATTTACATGTAAAACAAGAATAAAGTATATATACAATAGTCATACAATGTTTCGAATTTCATACACATGTATTCATACACTATATATAGATTAGTTCACATTATATGCACATGTAAATATATAGTATATTTTATAATGTGTACAATTTTACAATCTCATTCAACCCTTTCCTCTTATATATTCATATAGTATGAAATTGTTTTATGCATACATTTTAAAATATTAGAATATTATAATAATTATAATTTTTATAATGTATGAAATAATCATTTTTTGAAAAATTAAAAAATTAAAAATGTACTAGATTTTTTATAGTATGCATAAATATTGTGTTGGTGTAATCATAATAAAAAAAATATTATTCATATTATTACACCTATATTCACATTCATCAGTTTCTATTATGTCATCAATATTCTTATATTTATACATGTATGTTTAGACTTCAATTAGTTAAATTAAACAATTATTCATTTTTTTCTTATATTCAATAACATTTACAACTGTAGGTAATTTCTATATGCATAATCTTTGAATATAAGGCTTTATATTTTTCATGACATTATGATTTTTATTTCATATCTAAAAATTAACCAAGCTAGTAATTCTCCTACAAATGAAAAAATCATTTTCAATCAAATTAAACCCATTTATATTTTCATAAATTATAAAAAAATATTGAAAATTTATTTTTTTGGAAACCATTATCTATAGTCTATTACTTGAATGAAAATTCCAACTTGATCGATTGAAAATAATTTATTACAAAATAACAAAACCACTAAAGAAAATCACAATTCAAAGTGTGAGTTCCTCCATCTACAATTTTTCATATAATGTGATGATTAACACGGTTTTTTCGAATATATCAAAATAAAAATGTGTCATAAATAATTAATCCATAATAACATTAATCCTCTTCCTAATCTGTTCTGACGGGTTTAAACATTCATCATGTTCCAAAAAAGAATCAATAATGACCAAATAACCACATTCATGAAATAAATATATGCAATCATACTTAAAACCCTAATCCATTCACAAAATAATAGTGCAGTCATTATAATTTAGAGGGGACAAATTACCAATTTATGGTTTACAAGGAGATGTTTTAACCAAGACATGATGTTGTCGGGAGGCTAGACTAGCACCCCAAAGTTGTTTCCATAAAATTATACATCAAATTTATATTTAAGAAAACCATGTGGAGAAGTGATCTTTATACCCATTCAATGATCTCTAAAACATAAATGGAAAAATATATATTATATATTCCATGTAGAGAACCCATTAATTGTGTATGAAATTCTAATGTAGTTTCATAGATTATCTTTTTAATTATAAACTCATTCAACCAGAACCATGTCATCCAATAAACATAGCAAGGATCACAACAAATTTCATTAGTTAGTGATGGGACCCATTAAGATTGATATGAAAATAAATTTATAGAAAAATTATTGACCTCCAGAAAATTCTCCAGCTTAACATGTTAGACAGCCCTGGCCCTAGGAGAATTTTGAATTGCATGTGAAGGTGACATTATTGTGTAGAGATAGGTAGAAGAAAAAAGGTTCACTAGTTAAAGGATATTTTAACACAAACTATCTCATGGGAAGGATCCTAAAACCAATCCATTCCATGAAAACTGTATCTAATGTTAGACAATCAATATATATAGAAACATACAAAGATAGGATATAAAATAGTGGAGAGGTTCAATAGCAACCCTATTGAATGACTTAAAACATTACAAATAAACGGCCTCCTAGGACTAGAATAAATATTATAGGCCAAATATCACTATAACATGAATGCTAAGAATAATATAAGGGACACTATCATTAATCTAAGAAGAAACCTTATCTAAACACCATCTATCCCTATTATATTTAAATAAATCATACACTAAGGTGATTTCCATGCAGGTGAAAACTTGTGTATTCAACCATAAAACACTTTAATTCTAATAAAACGATTAATCAATATATTAACCCTCTCTCCATCCCGAATTCTCCAAAAAAGACCCTTATTTATTAGTGGACATAAACCCTATATATTCTCTATAAAATGTTATTTGCATGTGCCTGAGCATGCATTCATAAAATAAAATTGAATATGACAACTAGCATGGATAACCTGGGTAGATAAGGGATGAGTATTTTATAAAATTAAATAGCCTTAATTAGTATGAAATGAAAAATTAATAATCTCAATTCCCTAACACTCCAAACCCCACAAATATTTGTTTCATATAATTTATCTAGGAAACCTAGTTTGATTTTTTCATTCAATTAGGGTATCCCTACACGAATTATCCAAATAAAAATGTAACTGATAAACAAGGCCAACATGGAGGACAACAAATATGCATGATCTATGAGGGGCTTTATGGGTAAACCACTATAAAAAAGAATTAATTTTCATGATTTAGAAAAACTATTATAAGACCATAAATAAATATTATTTGAAATATTATAAAAAATAGTGGTGAAAACCTATTTCATTGGAAATCCAATCACCCTAGAAAGAAAAAATTATTTATAATGGTTTTCTACCTCATCGATTTTATGAACAACTTGAAGATTACCTTTCTAAAAAGGACACACACCTATACTAAATGTGACCTCAAATTTTGAATGGTTCGTTGACTAACAAGATTTTATTTCATAGATAGACATAATATTTAAAATACTACATTAGTTAACCATCCTTAATTGAGTAAATAATAAGTTACCTTCAACCATGAAATGGAAAATATGTGGACTGTGATAGAAAACCCATGAATCATGTTTCATATTTAACTTTGTTACATTTGTGAAAAGATATTAAAATATCGATTAGAAGGATATACATGTATGGGGAAAGATGATTACCCTAATGAAGGGTATAATGAAGAATAAATATTTGGGTATAATATTTTATAACCCTATAGATTAATGAAATTTAGGAAATTTACATTATTATTCCATCCACGCATGGGTTAAATAAACCCATCCAAATATGAAAAAATAATATAAAAGACAATTTGAATATATCATATTCTTTAGTAATTTTTAATTTATAATTCATCACAAAACATTTATAGAGAGTTAGTGAATTAATTGAATGAAAAATATCATGAGAAATTATGTTATTATTTTATATTATATTTCAGGGAACAATCGTACTCTTATATTTAGAATGAATTTAAGGAAAATATCGTTTTAGATGATTAAATATAACTTTTGAGAATATATTATATGTCACATTGAAAATGATTATGGCCAAAATTTCGTACATCTATAGGGATATTTAACATTTGGAATCATGTAATTCACAATTTTATTTTTTTATTTGAATAAATCATTTCCATTATATAAATATTTTATAGTGCATATAATAATAGAACTAACAATATGCCAAAACTGCTTGATTAAAATTGAATGGAACTGATTTGGTCTTCGGGCCTCAGTGGAATGGATTTTTGAAAAAGGAAATATAATCTCAAAATTAGTAATTTCTTTGAAAGGATAATTATTCCTAGAATCATTCATTACCATAGTGATTCATGAATCAACCACAATTAAATTAAAAGATTACTCAAAAAAGTGTAGATCACACATGAAACTCAAAATAATATCATGGATTTCACTATCTGATATAGTAATACAAACATCAAGCCCCTCAAACATTGAAATAAATTTATTCCATTATCTTGAATAATTATTCTTATGGATATAAAAAAATTTCTTATCTTTTTCATTAACACGTGATTCCCCCACTCATATGAATAAGAGAATCTCTTTCTTTCTGAGAGATGCATATGAGGGTTTCTCGGCATTAAAAATATAAGTGTCCCTATGAGTCATGTTTGGATGAGAATCGCATAAATTTAGATATTTATATATATAATTATTATATCTATCAAAATTTATAATTTTATCGATGTTCCAATGCATTAATAAAAGAATCATCAAAATAACTTTAGAATAAAAATTGAGTTGAATAATAAAAACACACAGACCCGAACACAACTCCACTTTTCACATCATTTGTCTATATACTTTCAAATATAAAAATTTTAATTTTTAAAGTGCCTATTAAAATGGGATTCATAGTGTAAAATAGGAAAATAGTCTAACAAAAGAGGGTAGAGAAGGGAGAAATAAAACAAAAGAAAAAATTCATTAAATCGATATGACAAAAAATATATATCTTATCATTCTAAAATTATAAGACTCTTAAAATTTCCCAAAAACCAAGTTAATGAAATTTCTATAAAGAAAATCATACATCTTCGTAGAATTCAATGCATCATGTAAATATATAATTAGCAAAAAAAAGGCCTAAAAACCACTAATTTTTCTTTTTTTAGAATAATTTCATTGAAACCCAAACATAAAAATATGGGGCTAAATATTTAACTATTAAAAACCATAGTAACTGCAAATGTTTCCATTTATATTCCTTATTGGTCTAGGAATAGAACCCCAAAAATAAACATTCGGCTATCCCTTAATATTGAATGGATGATGAAATATTTTTTTGACAGTAATTTTTAATTTTACTAAAAATTTCTAAATTATAATAAAGTAATAGAACACGTACATGAACATGTCCCTCAATATGAAAAAAATACAATGAAAATCCAATTTAATGGTTATGTAAATCATGTCCCTACATTCAAAAATATATTAAAATAGAAGAAAACACCATGGATTTATTTTGAGATCTAAAATTGAGTGACTGAACTGTTCATTGGTTTCCAATCCCATTGTAGTTATAGAAAAAGAGATTCATTGATAATAGAGGGGAATATTTTTCCTTGTCTAATGAAAGGAATTGAAAAAAATATGGTAAACCTAATGGCCAGATGAAATATATATAATGAAATATATTATATTGATATGATAAACTATATAAAACATACCATACATGCTTATAAGATATATCCAAAAAATGTTATAATCTAAAAAATATCAAAATCCAAGTGGCATAAATACACCTATATTTGATAAAACATAAATTAGTGAACCCTAGTGATGAATCAAATGAGATGATGCAAATTCGAGATAGAGGGAGTAATATATGAATATCTGGACTGCTAAAACTCCAATGCAAAATCATATAAGGGAAGGAATATACCAACGAAAATACCAATAAAATAACTCAGCAGTGTTCAAAAGATAGATAAAAGTATAATTGAAGCTGTCAGTGATCCATCAAATCTGATAAAATTACCTCAATGGTCCCTAAAATTTAAAAACCTTTGATCTATAAGAAAAATGTTCCATAACACTAGGAAATGAATTCATAAATATGGAAAAATAATACTCCTAATTATAAATGGGATAAAACAATCGACCAAATGGTTTGAAACTCAAGGAGAAACATGGATGATGTCTCTCAAGATGGAATAAAAAATACTCTCATGATAGTGATTTTTTTTCTATAATCATATATCAAGAGAATAATAACAAATAAAAAATTGGTAAAATCATTAATGGTCAATGAAATAAAATGGAATTCTTCCAAAAATGTAAAATTCATTTAAAAAGGGGAGAACAATTTAATAATATTATTATTGAATAAAATATGGGTTGTGAGCCACTATGGATGAACCTGTGAATATATAAATATTAGATCATGAAAAACACATGATTGATTGACTAAGAACCATTAAAATAAATTCAGAATATCATACATAAGGTTAAGAGGATTGATTTTTCAAAAATAAATGATTGTGCTTTCTACAAACGAATAGGGGATTAAAAATTCAAAAAAACATAAAAAGGACATGAATTATTACCTATGAATCCTTAAAAAATGTTTACCATTTCATGATGATGATTTTTTGGATTGATTTGTTTAGAAAATGACTTTATTTGTTGATGTGGTTTGATTCCATGAGAGCATGAATATGGTGGGAGGACAAGAGGTATATTAGGCAATATTTTAAAAATGATGAATAGTCATATCGAAGATTATAGGAAAACATTGATTAATGCTCCTTTTACCATTGATGAAAATATAAGCACTGCTAAATACCAATTATTTGAATTCTCTTTTTGAATTGATAAAAAATACATTTACCATGGCTAAAAATCCCATAAAAAAGTTGTATTTATGATCAATTTGATTATACGGATTATAAAATAAACTTTTATCAACACATAATCTATAGTAGAAAAAAATATAAAAAACGTATTACAAATAAATTAATATATATTTTAAATTATATAAATAATAAATGTAAGATAATTGATTTATATAAACTATTTATTTAAAAATACATTTAATAAATTTAAAATACAAATTCAAAACTTAAAAAAAAGAATATTAAAAAAATAAAAGTCATATAAATTAAAAAATATTGAAAATGTCACACCCATACTATGAATTTCATTATGTTTTTAATTTTTAGTTATTATCTCATATTTTTATGAGCATTTTTAATAATTGTTTTGTTGAAATTGGGGATGAGATGATATGATTTTTGCATTTTTGCGCTGATAAATGAGTGTCATCTTGACATTGCCTGACATGCGGGCACAGAACGGCAAAGCTGTGTTGATTTTTCAGTTTAATGTGCATCATGCCTGTTGTGAAAATGGTTAATTAACCTTATAGAAATAAAATTATTATTATTATTATTATTATAGATATTATTTTTATTATTAATACCTAAACTAAATTGTTAACCTTATCTTATAATATTATTAACTCCTTTATTATGAATGATTTACATTGGTAATTTTTATTGACCACAATGGTATTATTATTATTATTATTATTATTATTGTTTTTCTTAATAATATATATTTTATCAATTATATTTATGGTTTTTTTAGATTGTTTTTGGTTTGTTTTCTTGTATGGTTTCTATTCAACCTTTTTTTATTTATTTTTATTTATTTTTCATTTTTCATTTTTTATCCCATATTTTCTATTTCTATTTTTATTTTATTTTTTATCTACCTCGCTAACTGTCCCATGTTGTGGTAATTTTCATCCGCCCCTCTCAGAGTAATTTTTTTAAATAATTTTTTTTTTGAAAATATTTTTTAAAAACAGGCTAGGTTATTTTTTTTTTCAAAAATACACCTCAAAGGCAGCATCTACGATTCCTCCATTGATCCCAGGCGAACAGTGTCATCCTAGATACAACCTTTCCCCTAAAATAGAAAAAAAGTTGATTTTGTTATTTTTATTTTTATTTGTGTTTTGTTTTGTTTTGTATATATATATATATAAAAAACAACACAAAAAAATATAGCAAAATTTATCCACTATTTAAAATCCAACATTACTACCATTACAAAAGTCTGGATTTTCACAGAATCTCTCACCCAGGGCTCTTTTTTATAAGAGAGCTTACCCTGGAAATCATTCTGCATTTCTGCTGTGGGATTCTGGTTCTCCATTTCCTGCACAGAACATTCTTCATTTCCGATGTGGGATTCTGTTTCTAGTACGTGACTTTGAAAGACTATAAAATATAAACTTTAAGGCCAATATAAATGAAATATAAAACATTGATTAAACATATAAAATATAGTTTAAAACAAAATCAATTTCATAAAAATGAAGATAAAAATAATTTATAATCTTTCAAAACCACTTACTTGAAACTTAAGAAGTTTCAAGTACGCGATTATGAAAACTTATAAAATATAAATTTTAAGACCACTATAAATAAAACATAATACATGGATTAAACATAAAACAAATAGTTGAAAATAAAAAGAATTTCGTAAAAAATATTGATGAAAAATAATTTATAATCTTTCCAAACAACCAACTTGAAACTTAAAAATGTTTCAAGAACGTGACTTTGAAAGCCTATAAAATACATACTATAAGACCTATATAAATGAAACATAAAACACGGATTAAAAATATAACAAATAGTAAAAAATAAACAGAATTTCATAAAAAATGTTCATGGAAAATAATTTACAAGCTTTCAAAACCACCTACTTGAAACATAAAAATGATTAAAGTACGTGGTTTTGAAATACTATAAAATATAAACTATATGACCAATATAATTTAATGTTAAAACATGGATTAAACATATAATAATTTATTTAATTATTAAATTAATATTATTAATAATTAATTATATAATAATTAATTAGTTAATTAATAATTATTAATAATTAAATATATAATAATTAACCAATAAATTAATAATATAATTATTCAGTATATAATAGTTAATTAGTTAATTAGTAATATAATTATAAATTATATTTATCTATTATAATTAATAATTGTAATTATTCAAAATTATTATATAATAATTAATTAGTTAATTGGTAATATAATTATTCATTCTATAATAGTTGATTAGTTAATTAGTAATATAATTATAAATTAAAATTATTCATTATAGTATTTAATTTTAATTATTCATTACAATTAATAATTATAATTATTCATTATAATTTCTAATTATAATTATTAATTATTATTAATTAAATATTAATTTTTTTATTAATAATATAATTATTAATTATAAAACTATTAACTATATAATAATTAGTTATTTAATTAGTAATTATTAATAATAAACAATATAATAATCTATTAGTTAATTTATAATATAATTAGTAAATTAGTAATATAATTATTAATTATTTAATAATTAATTAATTACTTAGAAATATAATTATTAGTTTTATAATAATTAATTAGTTGATTAGAAATATAATTATTTACTATATAATTTTTGATTTGTTAATTATTATTTGATAATCATTAATTATATAATAACTAATTAGTTAATTAGTAATATAATTATTAATTATATAATAGTTAATTAGTTAATTTTTTGAGAAAGATAGAGTTGAGTCCCTTTTTATAATTAGTTAATTAGTAATATAATTATAAATTATAATTATTCATTATAATTATTAATTAGTATTTATTAAAAATTATTATATAATAATTAATTAGTTAATTGGTAATTTAGTTATTAATTATATAATAGTTAATTAGTTTTTTAGTAATATAATTATTCATTATAATTAATCATTATAACAATTAATTATGCATTATTAATTATTAATTATATAATATTTAATTAGTAATATAATCATTAATTATATAATTATTTACTAAATAATAAATAATTATTTAATTAGTAATATCATTATTAATTATATAATAATTAATTAGTTATTTATAAATATGATAATTAATTATAATAAGTAAGTATAATTATTGATTAGTAAGTATTAATAATTAAATATGTCATAATTAATTAGTTAATTAGTGATATTATCATTAATAATATAATAATTAATTAGTAATATAATTAATACATATATAATAATTATTTAGTTAATTAGAAATATAATTAATAATTATAACTAATTATTTAGTAATAAGTAATTATTAATTAGTAATTTTTTAATTAGTAATATAAATATTAATTACCATTTTTCATTATAATTAGTAATTATTAATTATTAATTATTAATAATTAATATTAATTATTAATTAGTTAATTAGTAATATAAATATTTATTATAACTATTCATTAAATTATTAATTATAAATTATAAATTATTATTTATTACTCATTAATTATTACTTATATAATAATTATTTAGGTAATTCTTAATATTACTATTAATTATATAATAATTAATTAGTTAATTAGTAATATAATTATAATCTTTCAAAGTCACGTATTTGAAACATTCATAAGTTTCAAGTAGGTGGTTTTAAAAGATTATAAATTATTTTTCATTAATTTTTTTTGGAAATTACTTTTGTTTTCAACTATTTCTTATATGTTTAATCAATGAATAACGTTTCATTTATATTGGTCTTCTATTTTATGTTTTTTGGTCTTTCCAATTGACGTACATAAAAATTTTGAAGTTTCATGTAGGCGGTTTTAAAAGCTTATAAATTTTATTTCATCAACATTTTATGGAAATTCCTTTTGTTTTCAACTATTTATTATATTTTTAATCAATGTTTAATGTTTCAATTATATTTGTTTTATAGTTTATATTTTATATTCTATCAAATTCACGTACTTGAAACATTTTTAAGTTTCAAGTAGGCGGTTTTGAAAGGATATAGACTATTTTTCCTCAACATTTATGAGGAAATTATTTTTGTTTTCAACTATTTATTATATGTTTAATCAATGTTTAAAATTTCATTTTTATTGTCCGTATAGTTTATATTTTATTGTATTTCAAAGTCACGAACATGAAACAGAATCCCACATCGGAAATGTTGAATGTATTGTGCAGGAAAGTGAGATCCTGAATCCCACATCGAAAATATAGAATGATTTTCAGGGAAAGACCTCTTATAAAAGGGAGGTATGGGAAAGGGTTTCGGTCAGAATGTAGACTACTGTAATTGTTGTAGCACCGGTTCATTAATAGTAGAGAAATTCTCCTGAAATTTTTTGTTTATATATATATATATATAAACAAAACAAAACAAAATAAAAATAAAAAAAAATTCGAAAAAAAACATTTAGTGGAAAGCCGGCATCGCAGATGCTGCCTTTCTCTCGAAATGCAAAGGAGGCATCTGCAAAGCCGCCTTTCAGGTGCATTTTAAAAAATATTTTTTCCCTAACCGTTTTATGAAAAATATTTTTTTTAAAAAACGTTATAAAAATAACTCCCCCTCTCACCTAGTTCGGACAGCCTCCAGCAAACCCTAGCTGCCACCGCCTTACTACATTTCACCCAACTACGACCGCTGCCCTCCTTGCTGCCACGCACCCAGCCTCACACCGAAGCCCTACCCGGCAAAGCCTTCTCGCCAAACCAACGTCGCGCTGAAGTCCTACCCTACACAGCCTCCCTGTTGGACCAGCCGTGTGCTGAAGCCCTGCCTCACACAGCCTCCTGGCCATGACTCTCCCTTGGACATGCCTTCTCCTTGCGGAGCTATCCCTTCTCATGTCATGTGGTCGTGCACTACCTTTTGTTTTTGCTAAAGACCTATGTGAACCTCTCCTTGTTCTAAAGAACGACCGGTGGCCTCCCCCTTTGTCCTTCTGGTAAGGGTCAAGCTCCGTCTAGCCTCTCGGAACCCTCTCTATAGGTGCAGAGTACCTCGGTTGTTCATCCTTTCTTTTATAGTGGTGTTGCGGTTATTGTTTAGGTTTATTTTGGTTAAATTTTGATTCAATTGAAAAATACATTGCTTTAGGGTGTCTCATTGGTATTCATGTGGTGCGTGTGGCATGTGAGGAAAGTGGAAAATTGGTTAGAGAAGCTTTCTACACCATGGTAGGTGATTCCACACACAACTTTTAAGTGATGATCATTTGTTAGTTAGTTTAACTAATTTAACACCCTGTTAATTAGTCTTCATGATACAAAATTATTTTCGATTATATTTTATTGTTCATTTAATTTGATAGAAGTGTTTCTATGTGATGTGAGTACATTTTTATTTTGAAAACTGACTTTGATCTATTTATTAATGATTTGTAAACTAGGAAGTCTGTGTGTTAAGAAGTGTGTATGATGTTGTTAATGTATTAGCGTGGCATGAGAATATATTTTTTTCTTGAGAAGCGTTTCGAGTGAACTTTTTCCCTTTAAAAATTTTGAGACAAGTTTGGAAACTTCATATTAATTTTTCTTAGTGGTTTTCTTAATTAAAAAATTGCCTTCTGAAACTATACATCTTGTTTAATTTAAGGTGTAAGTGGCACAAATTAAATTCTAAATGTTTTTTGGTGTTCATGTAGTTTTAAAAGGGGGTATCGATGTGAAAATGGTGTGTTCTTGTGTGTAAGAACCTTGTTTGGTCATTATGTTTTAATGTGACATTAGATGTGAACTTTTAATTTAAATGAGCACAAAGAGGGAAGCCTTGGATACTTGGTGGGGGACATGGACTAGTGCGAAAGTTTTCTGGAGGTGGCATGGCCTAGTTTCACTGGCAGGATTGACAAATGCAACACTAAAAAACATATGAATGACTGTGGGTTATGGTTTCAAAGCCACATTTCTTGAGGGTTCTTGTTTGTAATCCATGGTTTCTGACGGTCATTTTTTAAAGCCATGTTTCACCGAGACATGACATTCGAGGGCCCTACTTGTTACTCGTACCCATATGGCCTCTCCCATATTTTGGTTCTCTCGATTACATTGCGTACACCAATGATACATGATATTCCACTTGAGTTACTACACAATCATGTGTGTTTCTATTTAAAACTCTTTTTCTTTAATGATGTTCCATGACAGCTGTTTTCATTAATATTGATCAACAATTTCATTATTTACTTTATTTAACATTGAAATTTTATTTTTCTTTTAATGATTATGTATGGAATTTTTTTCATTGGTGGGATCTTAATGGGATATTTCACACACCCTACTTACACCCTTGGGTGTATGTATATTTGGCCGTTTTAGATGCAGGTAAAGGTATGGCATTTAGAAGTGGTTCAGGTTTTTAGCGGACTACGTGGTGTAGCATTGTGGAGATGGATTGAGAGTGATTTACTCTCACTAGGTGGAGGTATTGTATCAGTTTCTGGTCACCCTACCAAGTGGTAGCTCTTTTTTGGTTTTTTAGTTTAACATGCATCTCAAATTTTGGTTTTTGGTTAAAGGCACATTTGGTTTTGACTTTCATCCTTGGTCGATTTTATATTTTAAGTTGTTTTATTTATATTTTTTTATTCTGATAAATCCTTCCCATGTATTATTTTGAAACTCAGGCACTTGTGCCCACCCTTGGGGATCAGGAATGCCATTTTAGCCTTTCTACGAGCCAGGTCAGGTGCCGATTGGATGATGACCCGATTTGGTTCATGACTAAATGATATGAGAGGAAAGTTTTTATCTTTGGGTTATTTTATTTCAGACGAGTATAGTAAGTAGGATCTTGGATTTTTGGGGCTTGGTGTTTTGGTTTGGAGTAGGGTTACTGGCCAGCACACCTCGTGACTGACCTCAAGTCACCATGGGATGTGAGGATGTTTGTTTAAAATCTCCTCCAAGTGTAATGTGGAGGCTACAGACTGTACATGGGCATCTGGTGAGGGAGAGGTGGTTTGGTTGTTGTGTTTCTCCTGAATGTTTTGGTTGTTGATTCAAATAATTAATGATGAAAATTTTATTTTTAATGTTGTATGTATTAATGATGTTATTTTATAATTGTTTCTCCTTGTAATAAGATGCCTCCTCAGAGATCTTACACACACCCATTGGAGGATGCCAAAGACTGTTCTACCTCACTACTAGCTATGATGTAGGTGGAAGCTTTAGTCTGGGTTGTTCAGGTGTTAGGACAAGGGGCGACTCCAACCCCCTCTCCTATTCCATCTAGAGGAGATGAGAATGGCTCCAAGAAGGATAAAGCTCAGAAGTTTCTGAATAATAAACCTATATCAGTTTGAGCCAACTCAGAACCTCAAGAGGCTGAGGAATGGATTGAAATGATAGAGGGTAAGTTTGAGTTTCCTGAAACAACTAAGGAGGTCATGGTGAAGTGTGCCTCATTTCAGATAGAGGGTTCCCTCACATGTTGTGGGAATCAGTGCTTCGGGATGGGAAGCATGAGTAGATAAGTTGGAAGGATTTGAATCCTAAATTTAATGAGAAGTAGTATTTTGAGTTCCTATAATACGCCAGATCCCCAGAGTTCATGGATATTTCTTAAGGGGATCAGATAGTTATTGAGTATGAGAAACTTTTTGGTGAGCTTGCGCGGTACTCTCCTAAGATTCTTTCAAATGAGTATTGGAAATATTGGATTTTCGAGAAGCATATTTGACCAAAAATTTATTTTCTTGTTTTCTTCATCAAGTTGGGAACATCTGTTGAGTTGGAAAATTGTTCTTGCATTGTGGAGATTGATCCAAGAGGAATGTCTAGGTTTACTGGAGCAGTGTCAGTTTTTGGAAGTTGTAGTTCATCTGGGAAGAAGAGGAAGCACGATGAGCATAAGAAGAATGAGGGTGGAAACTCTAGTCACCCCTTCTTGAATACTTCATCAATAGATTCTGATACAAGGAATGTAGTGTTCCATTAGTGTTGATGGGTAGGGAACATATGAATTGCATGTACATAACCTCCCAAACCTTGCCATGGGTGTGGAGTAGTGGGCCATATACAATGTTTTTTTCATGACTATATGTCCTTACCAGAGTGGGACAGGATCTGTGGCTTCCAGAGGAGTATCAGTTCTGTCGAAGCTGACCAAGATGACGGGATCTCAGTTTGGTGGTCATGGTGGCAGGACCAGATCCTCACTGTGGTAGAGCCTGATCAAGGTAGAGCCTTGGGAGAGCGGTCTTTCCTAGGAAGGGACAAGGAATCTTCATGATTTGAATCAAGAACCAATGGGATCTGATGCATGACCTTTGACTGTTTGTGGTACCATTTTTATTCCATCTTATATAGCTACAGTTTCGTTTGATAACGGTTCTTCAGTTTCCTTTATATTTTCTTGTCTAGTGAACCTACTCAACCTACAAACTGAACTATTATCTTTTCCCATGGAGTTGGTAACACCATTTGGAAAAAATAGATAGCAAGGCCTTAGGTGTCTGTAGTGCACTCTCTCGGTGTCAGGAGTCGAGATGGAGTTGGATTTCTTCATCAAAGATATGGACATGTTTGATGTGATCCTCAACATGGACTGGTTGGTGCCCTTACAAGTGCATATTGACTACTATTGGAGGAGAGTTAGTTTTATGGAACCTAATGGGAGACTCCATGTATATCTTGGGGAATGAGATCCTCGGTCAAGTCGCATGGGACCTCCATATCATGAGTCTGGGAATCATACTTATCAGTTATCATCACCCGTATTGGAGGATGATAATGGCGCTCTATAGAGTGGATTACTTCCTATAGTAGATGAGTTTCTAGTGGAATTCAATGGTGATATTTTAGGCTTACCCCTATAGCGGGATGTGGAGTTCTAAATTGAATTGGTTCTTGGAACATAGCCTATATCACTTCCCTCATATCATATAAACCCCACTAAATTTAGTGAATTAAATAAACAATAGTATGATTTGGAATCCAAAGGATTCATTTTCCTACGAAACTCTCCTTGGGCCTCCCTAGTTTTATTCGCAAAGAAGTATGACGGAATCCTTTTTTGTGAATTAATTATAGAAAATTGAATAAGTTATCCATCATGAATAAATAACATTTTTCCTAGATGGATGAGTTTTTTGACCAACTAATGGGGAAAACATTGTTCTTCAAAATTGACTTGCAAGGGTTACCACTGACTCATGGTGGGAGAAGCAGACATTCCGAATATGAATTTATGGAGAAGGTATGGTCACTTTGAGTATCTGGTCATGCCTTTAGGATTGAAAAATGCTCAGGAAGTTTCATGGAACTCATGAATAGCATGTTCCACCAATATCTCAAATAAATTGTCATGGTAATTTTGGATGACATCCCGGTTTATTCTGGAGCTCAGGAGGAACATGGGAATATCCTGCAGATCATTTTGGATAATTTTCCAAATCACCTCTTAAATTCCATACATTTTAAGTGCATATTATGGATTAGGGAAGTGAAGTTTCATGGGCATGTTGTCCTCGAAAATGGGATTTCATTGGATCCTGAGAAGATTAATGGAGTGATGTCGTGATAATAGCTGAGGAATGTGTTTGAGATCAAGAGTTTTCTAGGCCAAGTAGGTTTTTACATGCGTTTGGTTCAGGATTTCTCATGGCTATCCTCCTCCATGCCCACACTCACTCGAAAATGGGTGATGTTTGAATGGATCCCTCAGTTCCAGGAATCCTTTGAGGAGTTGAAGTGGTGGTTGAGAACCACATTTTAGTTTATCTTACCAGAGTTTGGGAAGTGTTATGTGGTTTATTTTGAGGCCTTAGGTATATTCCATGGGTGTGTTATCATGCAGGATAATCATCTGGCGGATTATGGTTCTCGTTAGATCTAGCCACATGAGAAGAATTACCTAACTCATGACGTGGAGTTTGAAGTGGTGACACATTCCATAATGATTTCTCATCACTAATTCATTGGGGAGAAATTTTTCGTTTACTCTGACCATAAGATTCTAGAATACATTTTCTCTTATAAGGAAATAAATATGTTACATCTCCATTATATCAAGTATATATAGGGATTTGACTTTGAAATTTTCTATACCCTGGGCAAGGGTAATGTGGTGGTAGAAGCATTGAGAAGGAAGGTACCAATGCAGGCATTTTGAATGTACAGCGATGAGTAGACTTTGATGGGACTCGTCGCCCAGATGCACTTGGAGACCAAGGAGTACAACGAAAGTGAATTATTGGACTATATTAAATTGAATCCATCCCATTTGGAATTGATTCAGCGAGACATGCCTTTTGATGATATATGTCAGTGGTTTATGATGTTTCATCAAGGTAGGGAGATATCTTTAAATATGTATTTGTCTCATGAGGGGATTTTGTGCATCAGGGGCCATGCAGTGGTGCCGTTATCCTTGTGGAAAGTAGTGATTCTAGATAGCTATCAGTCTACTTGGGCTATCCATCCTCCTAATACCAATATGTATTACGATTTTATTCACAAAATCTAGTGTTCATGACTGATAAGTGACATAGTCGACATTGTATCAATATAACGACCCATACTTACAGTACATTGTTAATACTTCAAAATTGAAGCATACTAATTACTACATATAACAAAACTACGAAAGGACCATATATGTATAGTGTCTTTAGAAACTGGGAAACATAAACAACTGGTTCATAAAGCGTCTACACTGTCTCCCATTTATTTCATCATATCTATAGTCCCTTTTGGCATTTATTACTTAATAACCTTCTTCCTGACCTGGGGAAAGAAAAAATACAAAGGGGTGAGCTCAAATGCTCAGTAAGGGTAAACAAAAGAAATATCAATCACATAATTTTCATAACATTTTGGAAATATTAACCTACAAAAGAGAGCATAATTTCATAACATGGGATAAATCATAGTAGTGAAATGAAATCACAATAATCATAACATAAAACATGAAGCTTTGTGGCATACACACATAATCATAGAGAATCATTTCTTGTTAGTCAAGACTCATTGCCAAGACTATCTTAGTGGACAAAGTCCCTTTCTGAACCGAGTCACCCTCGTTTCAGTACTGTTTCACTAAACCGATATAACCTACCGTTCCATCCATGTCTATCTCATGAGATATAAAATCATTACCCAATGCATTGGAGGGAGATATAGGTCCCACCCATCTCATAATGATACCATTCTTATGTGTGCCACGAAATCATAAACCATACATCATTGCATAACCCATGTAATAAAAATGGGAATATTAAATATCATGACATCATAAAACAATTCATATATGATAAAGGAATTCATAAAAATAATTCCATAAAAACATAATCAAATAAATGTAATAATAGGGATAAAAAAAGAACCCTTTATTATCTTAGATGGAAAATAATTTTGATAAAACACTTGAACTTTATTCTTGAGGAAAATATCCTTTCTACTTCAAAAACACTTTTGCTTTCTTAACATGTCATACAATTTTAAACTAAAAGAAGTTGATTAAAAATTAACTTGAAAATGTGTAAAGGATGCTTCATGAAAATAATGTTTTAAAAATCCATTCATTCCGTATAAGTTAAAAAAAAAATCTTCTCATACTTTTTTCGGAAAAAGTCAAAAAGTAACTCATACGAAAAACGACAAAAGATTCCTTTCATATCATTTAATAAAAACTCACTGAAGCATAAAATTGGATGTAAACAATTGTAGGTGGATGGAAATAATATTACATATTGATGAAACATGGATGTGGATGATAAAATACACCCCAGTAAATACCAAAGTATAAACAATCTCGGATAAAAATGAGATTGTGATATTTCCCTTACCTTATATCCGATATGCTTTGTATGTATCTGAACCTCCTCTTATTTGAAGTGATTATTTGAGACCTTCATTTAGGGAACTAAAATTGGTGTTTGAAGAAGACCAGGACCTCTAGGATGTCTCTAGGGAAGTGGAGAGGAGGAATTGGCAGGGTTTGGCCGAGCTTGAAGGCTCAAAGTGGTGTGAGGAAGAGGGGGAGGAGGTGCCCTTTTATAAGGAAGGAGAGGGGCACCTTTGGGAAAACTAAAAATATTATTTTATTATAAATTCATGTTCGGTTTTAAATAGCTCCAAATTGATATATTTCGAATCTAAGGTGGGGATGGGTAGAAATCCTCTCATCCAATAGAATTTAGACAAGTTTAGGTTCCTATTTTAACCTTATCATTTAGATTTAACATTAAGTTAAATAATTTTACTTTTACCGTGTCTTCTTGTGTTCTTATACTATAAGGTTAATAAACTTACTATAAGAAGCCAAACTATAAGGCCCCAGCCTTAAACCTTACTTAATCTTGAGTTATTACAAGATTACACATTGAGGATCTTTTCGGGTTTAGAGTTTTAGAGAATTAGATCATAAAACTTGCATTACATTCCACATATAAACAAAGTGGTTACATAAAGATAGTATTCTTAATTCCCATCAAAGGGAACATATTTAAAATAAACATGGATTCTTTCTTGAAACTTCCTTGACACTATCATCATATCATGTACCTTTCCCTTGACCTGTGAAAATCATTTCAAAAAAAACATGGGATGAGCATAAAAATCTCAGTATGGGTTATAAAAACATGGAAAGGAAACATGGGTACATATATACATAAGATTGAAATCATACGTTAACCATAAAACATAAGAACATTAACATACCTCATCAAATCATGACTAAGTCATTGAAATCATAAGACATAAAGGTAACTTAAGGCATTCATAACATTCTTACGTAGGGAGTAACCCTCTTGGTTATGTTTGGAATACCCATCACAGTATATTCCCTAAAATCTCTTCGGAAAATCCTTAACGTTTCACTCCTTCGCGTTACCCAATGCATTGGAGAGCTATATCGGGCTCACCCGCCCTTAGTTTATCACGGAACCACCCTTCATCATAATAATGCCCAAGAACCTCAACCTAATCGTATCACATAAAACATGCATAAAGGAAACATAACATTTCCACCTTTCAATCACAAGATATCAATACAACACATTGATATAAAAACATTATGAAAACCATTTTCAATACCAAAATAAAAGAAAAGTAAAACATGGTATTTATTTTTCTTTTAAAAAAAGTATGGATTTTAGAGAAAGCCGAAACTCAAATAATGGTCACGGCGGCGGAGAAGTCGTTGTCGCCGCATGCGTACGACAAAAACATTCCCTTTTGTCGTTTAGTAAAAAGCTTTATATAAAAAAGATTCTTTTTGGATAAACGTAAAAGTAAACGGGGTTTATACACTGTATAAAAGAAGGTTGTGTATAAAACAAAATATGCCTCAATGAAAGGAGATTGAGACGAAGTCCCATACCTCGTATCCGACTTGATCCGACCGTTCTTTAATCTCTTGAATAATAAAAATGAGTTAATCTCTACTTGCTTAATAACCTTTTTAAAGTTCATTATTCCTTTTATACCATGTTATGAACATCATGTAATCATTTAAGTTAATAATGTACATTTTGTCGGTATTTGGTTCTTAAGTCAAAAATAGACTTCTTACACTTACATGTTGTTAATTTGGTCAAAGGCTCGTTATATCCAGAATGATATTAATGATTTGGATAACATATATATCATATATATTCAGCATATACATGTATTTATAATATTACATCACATTTAGAGGTAAGAAATGAAATGCACCATTCATGGAGACGGTAAGCCGTACGTACGCATGAACGCTACTTCCATTTCTATTTCGTATTTTCTGGAATGGAATCATAATGATATAAGACTATATTATAATTACAGTATAATAACATATATAATATCATTAACTTTATCCTTTACACATCCCACATATGGTATTAACGAATCAAATCACTTTCAGGGGGCAGTAGTCCGCACTTCCTAAAATGAAGATATCGTGTTTACCCATAATGGAAACAATAATGGTATGCCATAAATGAAAAATACAGAATCTTAAGGAAAGAATTAACATATTATATATCATATATAAAAATAGTGACATCATAATGGCCACCTTTGAAGGTGTTAAATGAGTATTGAACAATCATCGTTTCGGGAGGCAGAATTTCGCCATCCAAAGAAACTGTATGTTCTTTAACCATTTGATTTAGTTGTGTGAGAGTGTAGCTCGAATAAATCTTATAAAAACATCTTATTATATTTAAGATACTTTTGTTTTTACAAAATAAGTAAATAAAAAGAGTTTAGGGGGTTGGAGAAGCAAAATAAAACAAATGAACATGAGAGAATGAATTACCTTTAAAAGTGTAACTCCTTTTGATTTGAGCCTAAAGGCTTCCTTTGAAAGGATTCTGCCCAAATGGAATCCTCTAGGATGAGGAGAGGGATGTGGATAGAGTAAATGGGCAGGGTAAGGCCGAGCCAAAGGCTTGAGGAGTGTGTGAAATGAGGTAGAGGTGGGGGCCTTTTATAAGAGGAGAGGATGGGCACTTTTGGAAATCATGAAAGTATTATTTTATTTTCAAAAGTGTTTCGAATTTCTAAGGTACCACATTGATATATTTCTAAGATAAGATGATAAGGCTTCGAAATATTCCCATCCAATAGTTTTTGGACAAGTGTAGGTCTTATATATTACATTATCTTTCCATTTTATTTTAATCGTTAAATATTGAGGTCATCGCTGCATCATCATGATGTCATAAATAATTTAATTTATTTAAAGTCAAAAAATTATAAAAAAAATTACTATGATGTAGGAAATCTTTTTAGATTTCCAATGAATGTTTATAAGCAAAAATATGATTAGTATAACCCCTTCTAAAAATTGTTTTATTAAAACTATTTATGTTAGTGTCATTTTCACCTTTATTTAAAAAAAAGGAATTAAAGTCATTATCTCACCCAAGTGGCTCCATGGGGTCCCCTAAATCGACCCATGGGTTGTCGTGGTCGGCAATGACACAACCAATGAGGGTAGGACATGTGTCAAGCACATATCATTTTATTAAAGCATTATTTTTACCTTAAACTACACTAATTAACACTAATCGCGATTAAAAACTTAATAAGTTACTATTCACCAAAAAAAATTATTTTAATCTCATTGAACCACATTTTACTTCTTAGTGACAACCATGTATGTCAGATTTTCAAAATTCAAAACACAATGATGGAAAAATTTCATTTAAACGGAAAATCAGTTTTTATAAGTACCACTTAGTGGTTTCACTATTAATCAAAAATTGAAGTTTTCCAGAAAATTAACAAAAATTCACCCTAAGCTATATTTGATATTCTGAATTCAAAAATGAAGTTTATTTTACAACATTCAAAACATATAAGTCACATTAATTAATTTAATAATTAATTCCCGCTGTCAGAGCAAATAGCATGTTTTTATAAAACAATAAGTATCAAAAGATTGACACCAGTTTAAGTCTAATTTCAAAGTGAAATAGATTCCAATGACCACCATTGGATTAAATGATAAAAATATATTCTAATTCCACTTAAAAACCAATTCAAAAGATAATCTAATCATATAAATAAATTAGATTAAAAATCATTTTTGATGTAAAATGCAGTATTTTTCACTATTCATAAAAAAATTAACATTGTCAGAAAAATACCAAAAATTTATCCAATGTAAAATTCAATGTCCCAATAATAATGAATATGTTTATTTTGACAAATATATATTATAAAATTTTCAAAAGATAGATTCAAAAATGGTTTTCCATCAAAAGGCAGTAAAACAATCTTTTAAGAATATTAGTGTATTCCATGCTTAAGATTGGATTAATTTTCATTTTAAGCCTCTAAAACAGTATCTAATTCATTAATAGACATATATAAAAATATCTATTATTCATTACATACTTGGGATGTTACATCCTTCCCCCCTTTTGAAAATTGCGTCCCCGCAATTTATTTACTTATCGAATAAATGGGGGTACTTATCCCTCATTGCATTTTCAGATTCCCATGTTGCCTCTTCCATCATGTGGTTTTTCCACAAAACCTTTACCTACTTAATCACCTTATTCCATAACACTTGTTCCCTGTGGTCAAGAATCTGGACCGGTTGTTCCTCATAAGATAGGTTCTCTTCCAGCTGAACTACCTCTGGACTCAAAACATGAGATGGATCTGGCATGTACTTTCTCAACATCGAAACGTGAAAATCATTGTGTACCTGAGATAAACTCGGAGGTAAAGCCACTCGGTAAGAAACTGATCTAACTCTCTCTAGAATTTCATTTGGTCCAATGAATCTTGGACTCAGCTTTCCTTTCTTACCAAATCGCATAACACATTTCCATGGTGATACTTTGAGAAAAACATGATCACCTAC
Source organism: Viscum album (assembly GCA_963277665.1). Classification (NCBI taxonomy): domain Eukaryota; kingdom Viridiplantae; phylum Streptophyta; class Magnoliopsida; order Santalales; family Viscaceae; genus Viscum; species Viscum album. The sequence continues at coordinate 601,198,062 of OY728147.1, read as the reverse complement.
CTCAAAAGAGAGATCCTTCCTCTAGTTGTCCGCATAACTCTTCTTCCTGCTCTGAGCTGTTCTCATGTGCTTCTTAATCAGCTGAACTTTTTCTACCAACTCTTCTACCAATTCTGGTCCCATCAACTTCCTTTCACCCACTTCATCCCAGAAAGCTGGAGTTCGACACCGCTTCCCATATAATTCCTGAAATGGTGCCATCTGTATACTGGAATGAAAACTGTTATTATATGAAAATTCAACCAAAGAAAGATGTTGGTCCCAACTTCCCTGATAATCCATAGAACAAGCTCGTAGCATATCCTCCAATGTCTGAATTGTTCGTTTTGACTGCCCATCTGATTGAGGATGAAAAGCTGTACTAAAATTTAATTCAGTACCCAACGACTTCTGAAGGCCTTTTCAAAAGTTAGAAGTGAACCTGGGATCACGATCAGATAGAATGTAGAGGGGAACTCCATGTAACCTGACTATCTCTTTAAGATAGAAATGGGAAAGTTGATCTAGGGAAAAAGTATCTCTTATAGCAAGTAAATGAGCAGTTTTAGTCAAGTGATCAACAATAACCCAGATTGCATTATTACCTCGAGATTTATTCAGTAATCCCACAACAAATTCCATGGATATATTCTCCCATTTCCACTCTGGCACTGGTAAAGGCTGAAGCATCCCTTTCGGTAACTTCCGCTCTGCTTTAACCTGTTGACATGTCAAACACTTCACAGTAAAATCAGTAATATCTCTTTTCATTCCATCCCACCAAGAATACTCCCGCAGATCTCTGTACATCTTAGTACTGCCAGAATGAAATGAAAATGGAGAACTATGAGATTCACATAACAAATCTCTCTTCAACTGTGAATCACAAGTCACACACAATCTCTTCCCAAATCTCAAAACGCAATCATTATCAATGTTGAATTCAGGCAACTTACCTTTCTGAACCAGCTCTACCTTTTTCTGCAACTCACTGTCTTGCTTCTGTGCTTTCATGATTCTATCTAATAGAGATGATCTCACTGATACCTAAATCAAAACAGAAGAACATCCTGCACCCACAACTTCTATGCCAAAGTTAATCAAATCCTTAACCAAAGGATCACGTTCCAAACACAACATTGCTAATGAAGCATTACTTTTTCGACTCAAAGAATCATCCACTTTATTTGATTTTCCCAGATGGTAATGAATTGTAGAATCATAATACTTGATTAATTCTAGCCATCTCCTCTGTCTCATGTTTAACTCCTTCTGAGTGAATATATACTTTAAACTTTTGTGATCAGTATATATTTCACACTTTACTCCAAACAAATGATGCCTCCAAATTTTTAAAGCAAAAACAACAGCAGCTAATTCCAAATCATGTGTAGGGTAATTTACCTAATGAGTTTTCAATTGTCTTGAAGCATAAGCAATTACCTGATCATTCTACATTAGGACGCAACCAAGTCCTTTCAATGAATCATCACTGTATATAACAAAGTCACCATTCCTGAAAGGTAGTGCCAAAACTGGAGCATTCACCAATCTTCTTTTCAATTCCTGAAAACAATCATCACATTCTTTTGTCCAGATAAACATAACACCCTTCCTAGTTATCTTAGTCATTGGACTAGATAACCATGAAAAATTTCTAACAAACCTTTGGTAATAGCCTTCCAAACCAAGGAAGCGACGAATCTTCGTTACATTTGTGGGTCTTGGCCATTCTTCCACAACTTTTGTTTTTGCAGGATCAACAATTATTCCATATTTAGAAACAATGTGACCAAGGAAAGAAATTTGTTGCAACCAAAACTCACACTTTCTGAATTTCCCATATAATTTCTTTTCTTTTAAGGTTTTCAAGATAAACCTTAAATTTCTTTCATGCTCCTCTTTACTTTTAGAAAACACCAAAATATCATCAATGAAAACCACCACAAACTTATCCAAGAACTCATGGAAAATTCTATTCATTAAGTCCATGAATACAGCAGGTGCATTGGTTAGCCCAAAAGGCATTACTAAAATTTCAAAATGGCCATATCTTGTATGGAACGTGGTCTTCGGAACGTCTTCTTCTTTTACTTTCAACTGATGGTACCCCGACCTCAAGTCAATCTTTGAAAAATACTGAGCTCCCTGGAGCTGATACAACTTCATTTGACGGCCTGACGTCTGCCGAAGTAGTTGAAAACAATTTCACCACCCCTTTCTGCTTGTAGTATAACTGCTTCCCATCACTCAAGCTCTTTTTCGGACACTCGTTTGCATAGTGACCCATCTCTTTGCACTTATAACATTTCACTAACTGTAAATGAAATTTGGTCTTACCTTCACCTTGATCCTTTTCAGTGCAATCACGAGCCTTATGTCCTATCTTACCACATCGGTAGCACTTTACCGAATTCAGAAGACATTCCCCAGCATGCCTTTTGCCACATTTATCACAAACTGGAAACTTAGTTTTCTTACCATCAGACTTTTTTGAAGAATTCTTACCTTTCTCCTGCCACCTCGGTCTCTTCTTCTGTTGGTTGTTATAGAACCCTTGATCATCAGAAAACTCAATTTCCACCTTCTCAGCACATCGAACAAGCTTTTCATAACTTTTAAACTCATGAGAAGCTAATGCCCTTTGATATTTTGGCTTTAATCCTGAGTAAAAACGATTGATTTTACTATAAAGGTCTCAGATAAAATTTGGAGCATACCTTGCCAATCGAGTGAACCTCTCTTCATAGGCAGCCACTAAGTCTTCCTCTGGCCTCAATTCCAAGAATTGTTTTTCCATCCTAAGTCGAAAAACCTTAGGAATATTCTTTTCAAGAAACATATCTTTCAATTCATCCCAGTCGAGAGCATCAATCTCATCAGCGTCCCTGATATTTTTAACCATCGACCACTACTGATCTTCTTCACCCTCCAAACGGTAAATAGCAAGACTAACCTTTTTATTGTCTAACACCCCATGACATCAAAAATCTTCTCCAGTGCTTTAATCCACCCTTCAGCTAGCATAGGGTCAGATGATCCTCTGAATGATGGGGGATGTTGCCTCATGAAATGTTCCACCACTGGCATGTTCCTCTGCGGTTGATCTGGCTGATCTCATGCATGGATACCACCACCATTTATAGCCTGAGTCAACTCCTCCATTACTGCAACAAACTGTTCAGTTCCAATTCCGACCATCTCAGGATGCTAATTTGGAAGGTTATCTTCCTCCTGATGTCGTCCTAACATAGCTGCTTTGTTTCCTCTGCGCAAAACCATTGTGAACATAGAAATATCTTAGGTGAAGCAACATGCTAATCCATAAATGCTATATCATTTCAATCATATTATAATTTAACACTTTTTTAACTCCTAAAGTTGTCTAAACCGACCTTTGATACCAACTATAAGGCCCTATCCTTAAACCTTACTTAATCTTGAGTTATTACAAGATTACACATTGAGGATCTTTTGGGTTTAGAGTTTTAGAGAATTAGATCATAAAACTTGCATTACATTCCACATATAAAAAAAGTGGTTACATAAAGATAGTATTCTTCATTACCATCAATGGGAACATATTTAAAATAAACATGGATTCTTTCTTGACACTTCCTTGACACTATCATCATATCATGTACCTTTCCCTTGACCTGTGAAAATCATTTCAAAACAAACATGGGATGAGCATAAAAAGCTCAGTATGGGTTATAAAAACCTGGAAAGGAAACATGGGTACATATATACATAAGATTGAAATCATACTTAACCCATAAAACATAAGCACATTAACATACCTCATCAAATCATGAGTAAATCATTGAAATCATAAGACATAAAGGTAACTTGAGGCATTCATAACATTCTTACGTAGAGAGTAACCCTCTTGGTTACGTTTGGAATACCCATCACAGTATATTCCCTTAAATATCTTCGGATAAACCTTAACATTTCACTACTTCGCGTTACCTAATGCATTGGAGAGCTATATCGGGCTCACCCGCCCTTAGTCTATCACGGAACCACCCGTCTTCATAATAATGCCCAAGAACCGCAACATAATCGTATCACATAAAACATGCATAAAGGAAACATAACATTTCCACCTTTCAATTACAAGATATCAATACAACACATTGATATAAAAACATTATGAAAACCATTTTCAATACCAAAAGAAAAGAAAAGTAAAACATGGTATTTATTTTTCTTTTAAAAAAAGTATGGCTTGTAGAGGAAGCTGAAACTCAAATAATGGTCACGACGGCGGAGAAGTCGTTGTCGCCGCATACGTACGACAAAAACAATCCCTTTTGTCGTTTAGTAAAACACTTCGTATAAAAAAGATTCCTTTTGGATAAACGTAAAAGTGAAATTGGTTTATACACCATATAAAAGAAGGTTGTGTATAAAACAAAATATTCCTCAATGAAAGGAGATTGAGACGAAGTCCCATACCTCGTATCCGACATGACCCGACCGTTCTTTAATCTCCTGAATAATAAAATTGAGTTAATCTCTACTTGCTTAAGAACCTTTTTCAAGTTAATTATTCCTTTTATACCATGTTATGAACATCTTGTAATCATTTAAGTTAATAATGTTCATTTTGTCGGTATTTGGTTCTTAAGTCAAAAATAGACTTCTTACACTTACATGTTGTTAATTTGGTCAAAGGTTCGTTATATCCAGAATGATATTAATGATTTGGATAACATATATATCATATATATTTAGAATATACATTTATTTATAATATTTCATCACATTTAGAGGTAAGAAATGAAATGAACCGTTCATGGAGACGGTAAGCTGTACGTAAGCATGAACGCTACTTCCATTTCTATTTCGTATTTTCTGGAATTGAATCATAATGATATAAGAGAATATTATAATTACATTATAATAACATATATATAATATCATTAACTTTATACTTTACACATCCGACATATGGTATTAACGAATCAAATCACTTTCAGGGGGCGGTAGTCCGCACTTCCTAAAATGAAGATATCGTGTTTACCCATAATGGAAACAATAATGGTATGCCATAAATGAAAAATACAGAAGCTTAAGTAAAGAATAAAAATATTATATATCATATATAAAAATATTTACCTCATAATGGACACCTTTGAAGGTGTTAAATGAGTATTGAACAATCATCATTTCGGGAGGCAGAATTTCGCCATCTACGGAAACCATATGTTCTTTAACCATTTGATGTAGTTGTGTGAGAGTATAGCTCGAATAAATCTTATAAAAACATCCTAGTATATTGAAGATACTGGTTTTGTTACAAAATAAGTAAATAAAAAGAGTTTAGGGGGTTGGAGAAGCAAAATAAAACAAATGAACATGAGCGAATGAATTACCTTTAAAAGTGTAACTCCTTTTGATTTGAGCCTAAAGGATTCCATTGAAAGGATTATGCCCAAAGGGAATCCTCTAGGATGAGGGGAGGGATGTGGAGAGAGTAAATGGGCAGGGTATGGCCGAGACAAAGGCTTGAGGAGTGTGTGAAATGAGGTAGAGGTGGGGGCCTTTTATACGAGGAGAGGAGGGGCACTTTTGGAAATCATGAAACTATTATTTTATTTTCAAAAGTGTTTCGAATTTCTAAGGTCCCCAATTGATATATGTATACGATTATATGATAAGTCTTCGAAATATTCCCATACAATAGTTTTTGGACAAGTGTAGGTCTTAGATATTACATTCTCTTTCCATTTTATTTTAATCGTTAAATAATGAGGTCATCGCTGCATCATCATGATGTCATAAGTAATTTAATTTATTTAAAGTCTAAAAATTATAAAAAAACTACTATGATGTAGGAAATCTTGTTATCTTTCCAATGAATATTTATAGGCAAAAATATGATTAGTATAACCCCTTCTAAAAATTGTTTTAGTAAAACAATTTATGTTAGTGTCATTTTCACCTTTATTTAAAAAAAGGCATTAAAGTCATTATCTCACCCAAGTGGCTCCATGGGGTCCCCTAAATCGACCCATGGGTTGTCTTGGTCGGACGTGACACAACCAATGAGGGTAGGACATGTGTCAAGCTCATCTCATTTTATTAAAGCATTATTTTTACCTTAAACTACACTAATTACCACTAATCGCGATTAAAAACTTAATAAGTTACTATTCACAGAAAAAATTATTTTAATCTCATTGAACCACATTTTATTTCTTATTGACAACCATGTATGTAGGATTTTCAAAATTCAAAACACAATGATGGCAAAATTTCATTTAAACGGAAAATCAGTTTTTATAAGTACCACTTAGTGGTTTCACTATTCATAAAAAATTGATGTTTTTCAGAAAATTACCAAAACTTCACCCTAAGCTATATTTGATATTCCAAATTCAAAAATGAAGTCTATTTTACAAAATTCAAAACATATAAGTCACATTAATTAATTTAATAATTAATTCCCGCTGTCAGAGAAAATAGCGTGTTTTTATAAAACAATAAGTATCAAAAGATTGACACCAGTTTAAGTCTAATTTCAAAGTGAAATTGATTCCAAGGACCACCATTGGATTAAATGGTAAAAATATATTCTAATTCCACTTCAATACCAATTCAAAAGATAATCTAATCATATAAATAAATTATATTAAAAAGCAGTTTTGATGTAAAATGCAGTATTTTTCACTATTCATAAAAAAATGAACATTGTCAGAAAAATACCAAAAATTTATCCAATATAAAATTCAATTTCCCAATCATAATGAATATGTTTATTTTGAAAAAAATAGATTATAAAATTGTCAAAATATAGATTCAAAAATGTTTTGCCATCAAAAGGCAGTAAAACAATCTTTTAAAAATATTAGTGTATTTCATGCTTAAGATTGGATTTATTTTCATTTTAAGCCTCTAAAACACTATCTAATTCATTAATATACATATATAAAAATATCTATTATTCATTACTTACTTGGGATGTTACACAAACAAACCCCAAGTTGTTTATTACTAATATATATAACCTTATCTATGTCATTTGGCCGAACCTTAGATTTTTAGGAATAAAATAACAATTAATAATATAATATTTGTTTTAAATACTATTTTATGTCAATTTAGACACTATTTAGTAATTGATTTTTGTGAAAATCATAACAGAATGATTAGTTCGAAAAAAGTTAATTAAATCAATACTAAAATGTCATAATAACCTAAAAAATTAGTGGAATTCATAAAAAGTCTCAAATTACATTTATTTTCGTGTTTATAACATTAATTATGTCAATATTTCATTAATAAGATAATTACTGCATCATCTTTGTGTCATAAATAAATTAAATTATTTAATGTCTAAAAATTACAAATAAAATTTCATTATGTAGGAAATCTTTTTATCTTTCTAATGAATATTTAAAGTCAAATTTATCTTATGTATAACACCATATTAAAAATTATATAATTATTAAACTTTGATTTTAACTATTTTAACCCTTCTTTAAATAAATTAATAATAAATGTCCTAATCTAATCCAAGTGGGCCTAAATGGTCATATTTTATTCCTAAGTTTGTTTTTGATCGAATTACATTTTTCCAATAGAATTAGGACATGTGTTAGGGTAATAATAATATTATCTTTACCCTTAATTACCCTATTTACTTTTAACCGTGGTAAAAAAAAATAAAAAGTTACTATTCACCAAAAAATTATTTTCATCTCATTGAACTACATTTTACATACTTACATCAACCGTGTCTCTCGGATTTTTGAAATTCCACTAACAGATGCGGTAAAATTAGGTTTTATGAAAAATTCAGTTTTTAACTACCACTTAGTGGTTTCACTATTCATCAAAAATTGAAATTTTCAGAAAAATACCAAAATTTCACCCTAGGCAAATTTCGATATTCTGAATCCAAAAATGAAGTTCATTTTGAAAAATAAAATTTATAAAATTTCAAAAAGTTGTTATTACTATTCATAACGGCTAGTTTTAATAATATTTTAATAGCATATCGTTGTTTAGTGAAACTCGGTATTGCGTACGACGCAAGCTATCGAGGAAGGTCGTGATTTCGTGTAAAGCAAACTAAGTAAGTGTTGTGTAGAAAAATATTCCTTTGATGATTTATATAACATAAAATTCTTGGGTGTTACATTCTACCCCCCTTAAAATGAATTTCGCCCTCGAAATTCGTCACTTTGTAACAAACAGATGAGGATACCTCTCCCTCATCGTATCCACAAACTCCCATGTATCTTCTTCTAATTGGTGGTTGCTCCATAAAACTTTCACCAATCAAGTGGTCTTGTTTCGTAGGACTTTTTCACTATGATCCAGAATCTCTATCGGTTGTTCTTCATAAGAAAGATCTTTCTCCAGCAGTACAACTTCTGAGCTGAGTACATGTGAAGGATCAGGTATGTACTTTCTCAGGAGAGATACATGGAACACATCGTGGACTTGAGAGAGATTCGGTGGAAGCGCCAATCGGTAAGCTACCTTCCCAACACGATCTAGTATTTCGAAAGGACCGATATATCTAGGGCTCAACTTCCCCTTCTTTCCAAATCTCATAACCCTCTTCCATGGAGATATTCGTAAGAACACTTTATCACCCACTTCAAACTCTAGGTCTTTTCTTCAGTTGTCGGCATAACTTTTCTGTCGACTCTGAGCTGCTCTTATGTGTTGTTGAATAGATCTGACCCTTTCTTCCATTTCATCAATGAGATCAATTCCTAATAGCTTTCTTTCCCCAACTTCATCCCAGCAAGTTGGAGTCCTGCATTTCGTTCCATAGAGAGCTTCATAAGGAGGCATCAGAATACTGGAGTGAAAGCTATTATTATAAGAAAATTCCACCAAAGGTAGGTGTTGATCCCAACCAACATTGTAATCCATAGAGAAAGCTCCCAACATATCTTCAAGGGTTTGAATTGGTCTCTCAGACTGACCATCTATCTGAGGATGATAAGCAGTGCTAAAACACAACTCATTATCCAGAGTATGCTGAAGACTTCGCCAGAACATCAAGGTAAATCTCGAATCCCGATCAGATATAATAGAAAGTGGTACTCCATGCAATCTTACCACTTCCTTTACATATATCCTGGCAAGCTGATCGAGAGAGAAATCCTCTCTAATAGCAATGAAGTGTGCAGACTTTGTAAGACGATCAACTATGACCCAGATAGCATTATTGCCTTTGGATGTTTTAGGAAGTCATGTGACAAAGTCCATAGTGATGCTTTCTCATTTCCATTCGGGTATGGGTAATGGTTGTAACATCCCCTTAGACTTATGTCTCTAAGCTTTAACTAGTTGACAAACCAAGCATCGAGAGACATATTCAGCAACATCTCTTTTCATGCCATCCCACCAGAAGTACTCTTTCAGGTCCCTATACATCTTCGTGCTTCCAGGATGAATATATAATGAAGAACTATGAGCCTCATCTAGCAGCTCCTTCTTTAATTTGGGGATGGGAGGAACACAAACCCGATTCCTGAACTTCATTATCTCATCACAATCAAGGTTGAATTCAGGAACATTTCTCACCTTCTTTTGTAACTCGACGTCTTCTTTCTGTGCCTCTTTAATCTTCACATGTATAGATGGTTGAACATTCATTTGATAAAGATAAGATTTTTCCCCTTCCATTATAATTCTAAGATCCATCCTTTGTAAATACATAAATATTGGATCTTTTGTGATCCTCATCATGGATAAACTAGCATGGTCTTGTCGACTTAATGCATCTTCCACCTTGTTTGCTTTCCCAGGGTGGTAATGGATTGAGCAATCATAATCCTTAATCAGCTCCAACCATCTTCTTTGGCGCATATTCAGCTCCTTTTGTGTGAAAATATACTATAAACTTTTATGATCAGTATAAATATCACACCTTTCACCATAAAGGTAATGCCTCCAAATCTTTAAGCAAATATTACCGCAGCTAACTCCAAATCATGTGTTGGGTAATTTTTCTCAAGGATTTTCAACTGTCGTGAGGCATAAGCTATCAACATATCATTTTGCATAAGAACACACCCCAATACCTTTTTGGATGCATCACTATAGATCACAAACCTTTCTCCACTACAAGGCAGTGTGAGCACAGGCGCACTGGATAACCTTCTTTTCAACTCCTTAAAATTCTCATCACTTTCTTCCGTCTAGACAAACTTAACTCATTTCCGAGTCAACTTGGTGAGTGGATTAGATAATCGTGAAAAATCGTTCACAAAACGTCAATAATATCCTTCCAAACCAAGAAAACATCGGATCTCAGTTACTGTTGTTGGTCTCGACCATATTTCGATAACCTCTATTATTGCTAGATCCACAGATATCCCCTATTTTAAGATTATGTGACCCAAAAATGAAACTTTTTGAAGCCAAAATTCACACTTGGTAAATTTTTCATAAAGCTTCTCCTTTCTCAGGGTCTTCAATATAATTCTCAAGTGATCTTCATGTTCTTCCTTGCTATTTTAATAGACAAGAATATCGTCTATAAAGACTACCACAAATTGATCAAGATAGTCTCTAAAGACTCTATTCATCAGATCCATGAAGATAACAGGGGCATTAGTAAGACCAAATGGCATCACTATAAATTCATAGTGTCCATACCTTGTACAGAAATCCGTCTTTGGTATATCCTCCCTTTTGACCCTTAATTGATGATACCATGAATGAAGATCAATCTTGGAAAAGCAATGAGCTCCGCGTAGTTGGTCAAATAGGTCATCAATGTGCGGGAGAGGATATTTTTTCTTGATAGTGATCTTGTTAAGTTCTCGATAATCAATGCAGAGTCTCATTGATCCATCTTTCTTCTTAACAAATAGAACAGGTGCTCCCCAATGTGACGCACTAGGGCGTATGAATCCCTTATCAAGATTCTCTTGGAGTTTCTTCTTTAATTCCTGCAACTCAATTGGGGCCATTCTATAAGGTGTCTTTGAAATAGGCAAAGCACCCGGTATGATTTCTATTGAAAACTCAACTTCACGATTCGGTGGAAGACCCGGTAATTCTTCTGGAAAGACATCATCAAACCCCGTACAATGGGCATATTCTTAATCGTGAGTTTCTCACCAACCATTTGAGATAAATAACCTTCATTTATTGGAATCAATACCCATAAAATGGAAGAAATTTCCACTGGAAGGTTATGTTCATCCTTGCATTGATAGACGATCATAGATTGATCTGGAATATGAAATGTGACTTCCCTTCTTTGGAAATTGATATGATCTCCATATAAAGAAATCCAATCCATGCCAAGAATAACATCAAATTCCACTATAGGAAGGATCACAAGATTTTCAGGAAGCACTTTCCCACAAACTTCGATCGGAGAAGAATTATAAACTTTTGATGCGACTGTTGTGCCATTAGGTTTTGTCACATCTAACTCAACATCTAATTGTTGAGGTAATACGGTGATACCATTAGAAAATTCTTTATAAATAAAAGATTGGGTGGATCCAGAATCAAATAAAACATTTGCTACTTTAGAGTGGATGGTAAGTGTACCTTTCACCACATCGTTATCGTACTCCACATCACTAATAGAAATTGCATGTGACTTTCCTTTGTCTTTAGCCTTAAGAGTTTGTTGACGTCGACCATCATCATCAACCCATGGATTAGGGAATTTATTGGCATAATGTCCCATTTCCTTGCACTTGAAACATTGAAGTGTAGTAGGTTCATTTTGTGTATCCCTTCCATTTTTTGCATCATTAGACATCTTCTTCCCATCATCGCGGCATTCAAATGCCAGATGACATTCCTTTCCACATTTGAAACATTTACTTGTCCCTTTAAGACAACTCCCTCCATGTTTCTTTCCACACTTTGAGCATAAGGGAAAGCTCATCTTCTTTTCAGTGTGCTCTTTAGATTTTCCTTTGAATTCCATTTTCCTCTTCTTATCAAACCCATATGACTGATGGGTTATTCCAATCTCCATATCAACTTTGAGAGAACATCGAATGATTTATTCGTAGCTGTTGAAGTCCCTTATGGCTAACGCCCTTCGAAAACATGGTTTTAAGCCACTAAAGAATCGATCGATCTTACTCTCAGGTTGGATAATAATACCAGAAGCGTACCTTTCAAGTCTTGTAAAATTTGCTTCATAGGTACCAACAGATTCATCATCCTTTTGCTTCAGTTCATGAAACTCTTTCTCCATCTTTGTTTGAAGAATTCCAGGGAAGTACTTATTGAAAAATAATTTCTTGAACTTGTCCCATTCCATGGACTCAATTTCATCCCTTTGCCTCATATTCTTAATAATATTCCACCATTGATCAGCATCTCCTTCCAAACGATAAAATGCTAGAATGACTTTATCATGTTCAGAACATTGAAGAACTGAACATATCTTTTCAGTAGTACTAATCCATTGTTCAGCAACTAATGGATCAGTAGACCCACTGAAGGAAGGTGGACGCTCCTCATGAAGGATTCAACAGAATGTGGCTCCTTCCATTGCTCGTTTGGAAGTCTTGCATGATTCATAGCTTGAGAAAGTTGTGTGAGCATGGCTACAAGATTTTTCATTCCATCTCCCATAAAATTTGGTTGCTCGGGGGGACAATCATTGCATTGACCGTCACATTCCACATTAAAACGGTTCCTTCGGGTTCCAGCCATTGACTAAAACCAAGAAGAATAGTATGAGCAACACTAATTATAATAGGAAAACCACATAATCAAGAATAAAATTTCACAATTAAGGTCTTATCCTAGGTTATTCATGTCCATTTCTAAAACACTAAGACTGTGTTCTATGCATAGCCTTATCCTTAGGGTTCTTACTAAGGATTTCACATCCTAGTTTCCAAAGGTTGAGTATACCTTTCCTCTAATACCAACTATAACGACCCATACTTTACATACATTGTTAGTACTTCAAAATTGAAGCATACTTATTACAACATATAACAAAACCACGAAAGGACCGTATAGGTATAGTGTCTTTAGAAACTGGGAAACATAAACAACTGGTTCATAAAGCCTCTACACTGTCTCCCATTTATTTCATCATATCTATAGTCCCTTTTGGCATTTCATACTTAATAACTTTCTTCCTGACCCGGGGAAAGAAAACATACAAAGGGGTGAGCTCAAATGCTCAGTAAGGGTAACCAAAATAAATATCAATCACATCATTTTCATAACATTTTAGAAATCTTAACCTGCAAAAGAGAGCATAATTTCATAACACGGGATAAATCATAGTAGTGAAATGAAATCACAATAATCATAACTTAAAACACGAAACTTTTTGGCATACACACATAATCATAGAGAATCATTTCTTGTTAGTCAAGGCTCATTGACAAGACTTTCTTAGTGGACAAAGTCCCTTTCTGAACCGAGTCACCCTCGTTTCAGTCATGTTTCACTGAACCGGTATAACCTACCGTTCCAGCCATGTCTATCTCATGAGATATAAAATATTTAACCAATGCATTGGAGGGAGATATAGGTCCCACCCATCTCATAATGATACCACTCTTATGTGTGCCATGAAATCATAAACCATACATCATTGCATAACCCATGTAATAAAAATGGGAATCTTAAACATCATGACATCATAAAACAATTCATATACGATAAAGGAATTCAGAAAAATAATTCCATCAAAACATAATCAAATCAATGTAATAATAGGGATAAAAACAGAACCCTTAATTATCTTAGATTGAAAATAATTTTTATAAAACACTTGAACTTTATTCTTGGGGAAAATATCCTTTCTACTTCAAAAACACTTTTCCTTTCTTAACATGTCATACAATTTTAAACTAAAAGTAGTTGATTAAAAATAACCTTGAAAACTTGTAAAGGATGATTCTTGAAAATAATGTTTTAAAAATACATTCAATCTTTATAAGTTAAAAAACATTCTTGTCATACTTTTGTCGGAAAAATTCAAAATGTACCTCGTACGAAGAACAACAAGAGATTCCTTTCATATTATTTAATAAAAACTCACCGAAGCATAAAATTGGATTTAAAAAAATGTAGGTGGATGGAAATAATATTACATATTGAGGAAACATGGATGTGGATGATAAAATACACCCCAGTAAATACCAAAGTATAAACAATCTCGGATAAAAATGAGATTGTGATATTTCCCTTACCTTATGTCTGATATGCTTTGTACGTATCTGAACCTCCTCTCCTTTGAAGTGCTTCTTTGAGACATTCTTTTAGGGCACTAAAATTGGTCTTTGAAGAAGACCAAGACCTCTAAGATGTCTCTAGGGAACTGGAGAGGAGGAATGGTCAGGGTTTGGCTGAGTTTGAAGGCTCAAAGTGGTGTGAGGAAGAGGGGGAGGAGGTGCCCTTTTATAAGGGAGGAGAGGGGCACCTTTGGGAAAAATAAAAATATTATTTTATTATAAAGTCACGTTCGGTTTTAAATAGCTCCAAATTGATATATTTCAAAGCTAAGGTGGGGATGGGTCTAAATCCTCTAATCCAATAGAATTTAGACAAGTTTAGGTTCCTATTTTAACCTTATCATTTAGATTTAACATTAAGTTAAATAATTTTACTTTTACCGTGTCTTCTTGTGTTCTTATACTATAAGGTTAATAAACTTACTTTAAGCAGCCAAACGAACCCTAAGTTGTTTATTATTAATATATATAACCTTATCTATTTCATTTGGCTGAACCCTAGATTTTTAGGAATAAAATAACAATTACTAATATAATATTTGTTTTAAAAACTATTTTATGTCAATTTTGACACTATTTAGTAATTGATTTTTGTGAAATTCATAACAGAATTATTAGTTCGAAAAAAGTTAATTAAATCAATACTAAAATGTCATATTAACGTAGAAAATTAGTGTAATTAATAAGAAGTCTCAAATTACATTTATTTTGGTGTTTATAACATTAATTATGTCAATATTTCATTAATAAGATAATTACTGCATCATCTTTGTGTCATAAATAAATTAAATTATATAATGTCTAAAAATTACAAATAAAATACCATTATGTAGGAAATCTTTTTATCTTTCTAATGAATATTTTTAGTCGAATTTATATTATGTATAACCCCATATTAAAAATTATTTACTTATTAGACTTTGATTTTAACTATTTTAACCTTTCTTTAAATAAATTAATAATAAATGTCCTAATCTAATCCAAGTGGGCCTAATGGTCATATTTTATTCCTATGTTTGTTTTTGGTCGAATTACACTTGTACAATAGAATTAGGACATGTGTTAGGGTAATAATAATACCATCTTTACCCTTAATTACCCTATTTACTTTTAACCGTGGTAAAAAAAGTAAAAAGTTACTATTCACCAAAAAAAATATTTTCATCTCATTGAACAACATTTTATATACTGACATCAACCGTGTCTCTCGGATTTTTGAAATTCCACTCACAGAAGCTGTAAAATTAAGTTTTATGAAAAATTCAGTTTTTTAACTACCACTTAGTGGTTTCACTATTCATAAAAAATTTAAAGTTTTCAGAAAAATAACAAAATTTCACCCTAGGATAATTTTGATATTCCAAATCCAAAAATGAAGTCCATTTTGAAAAATAAAATTTATAAAATTTCAAAAAGTGGTTATTACTATTCATAACGACTAGTTTTAATAATATTTTAATAGCATATCGTTGTTTAGTGAAACTCGGTATTACGTATGACACAAGCTATTGAGGAAGGTCGCAATTTCGTGTAAATCAAGCCAAGAAAGTGTTGTGTAGAAAAAGATTCCTTTGATGATTTATATAACATAAATGTCTCGGGTGTCACAATCAAGATGCTAAACTTGTTAGCATGTGAAATCAGGTCATTAGAGACCATCTGGCCTACTTCATCTATTACCCATTCCTACCTGGAAGTGGGATGATGTCACCATGGACTTCATTATTGTCTTTCCACGTACACCTCAAGGATGGAATGATATTTTGGTAGTGATTGGTCATTTTACTATGTCATCTCACTTTATCTGAATCAAAGATACAATGATGGTGGATGTGCTAGACCATTTGTATGTGTAAGAGGTGGTCCAACTTCAGGATGTGCCATCAGTAGTTTCTTCTGACAGGGACCCCAACATAAACTATCATTTTTGGGGAGGCCTATTGAAGGATTTGGGATAACATATTATGATGATCATGGCATACCATGCTCAAAAGGATGACTAGACAAAGTAGGAGAATCAGATTCCGGAGAACATGCTTGCCCATGGGTGTTCGATTTTAGAGGTTCATGGGATAACCATTTAAGATTGGTTTAGTTTTCTTATAATAACCATTACCAATCTTATATTATAATGGAAAACTTTGATGTGCTCTATTTTCGTCTGTGTTAGCCTTTTTTGTTGGGATGAGGTAGGTGAGACCTCACTTTTGGGACCAAGCATTGTGCAGCAGACGTCTAAGATAGTCATGTTCACCAAGTAACAGCTCAGAGTCACCAAAATAATAATTGATGATCATAGGGGCCATGATAGTGAGTTTTCATTGGGTGACTAGGCATTCATGAATATGTACCCTCCCATGGGTCAACACTGCTTGGGAATGCAGGGAAATCTGATGTCAAGGTATTTTGGGCCTTTCTAGATTACTAAACGGATTGGCAAGGTGGAATACAGGTTATCTTTTACATGTCAATTGAAATAGATTCATAACATTTTCCGTGTCTCCAAACTAAAAAAGAAAAATCTCGATCAGTCAAATGTGTTGAACTGTGAGGAGTTGGAGATAGAGCCTGACTTATCAGTATTTGAGCGGCCAGTGCAAATAGTAGAATCTCAGGAGAAGGTGCATCATGATAATCATATTCCCTTGGTTCAAATTCCTTGGAAGCATAGAAATGAAAAACACGAGACATGGGACTGGTATTCAGGGGTCGAGCAAGAGTACCCATTTATATGCTCTCATCAGGCTTCAAATTGACTTTCCCAGGGCAGAAATCACAATGTTAGGGAGAATTGTCACACCCGGACATCGCATTTCTGTATATTTTTATTTTTTATCTCATAAGTATATCATCATTTTTTAATAAATTTTTGGTTGAAATGACAGAGTAACTGATAAGTGTTTTTAATTTTTTTCACTGATAAATGTGCATCATCTTGACATTGTCCGATGCATGGGAAGGGCACAGGCGAAGCCGTGTGGCTTTGACAGATTTTCGTGCAGCCTACCTAGTGCACGAATGGTTAATTAACCTAATAAAAATAAAATTATTATCATTTTAATTATTATTTTCATTATTATTATTATTATTATTACTATTATTATTACTATTATTATTACCTCAACTAAATTTTTAACCTTATCTTATAATGTTATTAACCCATTTATTAAGAACGATTTAAGTAGGTAATTATTATTAAAAACAGTATTATTTTTATTAATCATTTTTTTCCCTTATTAATATAGATATTATCATTTTTATTTATCATTTTTTTATATTGGTTTAGGTTTTATATTATTTTAATGTTTCTATTCTACCTTTTTTTTTATAAATTTTTATTTATTTTACATTTTCCCTTTTTTATCACTTCATTTCTATTTTTTTCATTTATTTCATCTCTCCCTCAATAAATCTCCCCCATCACAGTAGTTTTCATCCTCCCCTCTAACATGGATCGCACGGCCTCCAGCATACGCTAGAAAATTTTTCCTTGCTGCTTTGTACCCAGCCGTGACCCCCGCCCTCCTTGTTGCCTCGCACCCATCCTCACGCCGAACCCTTGCCCCACACATCCTTTGTGTCAGACCAGCATCGCACTGAATCCATACCCCACACAACCTTTCGAATAGAGCTCTCCCTTGGCTGAGCCTCCTCCTATAAGCGCTATCCCCTTTTCTATCCAGTTGTCGCGCACCACCTTTTGGTTCGGCTGAAGACCCAGACACACCTCCCATTATTTGGAAGAATGACCAGAGGCCTCCCCCATTGTCCTTCTGGCACCTCAAAAGCTACGACATTCCTCTTAGAATCATCGTCGTAGGTGCAAAGTACCCTGGTTTTTCATCCTTTCATTTTTGGTGGTGTTGCGGTAAGGGTTTAGGTTGTTTTTTGTTCAATTTTAATTCAATTTTGTAATACCTTGATTTAGGTTGTCTCTTTGGTATTTTTGAGTTTCCTGTGGTGTGTAGGGAAAGTTACGAATTGTTTCTCAAAGCTTGATACACCAATGTAGGTGATTCCTCACACAAATAATTGTTGATGATCATTTTCTTGTTTTTTTAATTAATTTTTCACCTTTTTAATTAGTTTTCATGCTGTAGAAAATATTTTTGATTAAGTTTTGTTGTTCATTTAATTATTTAGAAGTGTCCCTACGTGATGTGAGTCCATTTTTATTTTTAAAACCCACTTTTTTCCATTTATAATTGTTTTGTAAACTATACAGTGTGTGTGTTAGGAAGTGTGAATGATGCGGTTATGTTTTGGCGTGTTTTCAAAATATTGTTTTCTATTGAGAAGGGTTTTGAGATACCTTTGTCCCATTAAAAATATTTTGACATGTTTGGAAACTTCTTATTTATTTTTTATAGTGGTTTTCTTAATTATAAAAAGTACCTTCATAAACTATCCAGCTGGTTAAATTTAATGAGAAAGCAGTGCAAATTATGTTCTCAATGGTTTTTGGTGTGCGTGTGGTTTTAAAAGAGGGTATCTGTGTGTAAATGGTGTGTTCTTGTGTGTAATAACACTGTTTGGTTATTATGTGTTAACATGACATGTGATGTGAACATGAAATTTAATTGATCACAAAAAGGAAGCCTATGATATTAGGTGGGTAGACTATGACAAGTGGGATACTGTTCCGAATGTGGCTTGCCCTGGTTTTACATGAAGGATTGTTCATTGAATCACTAACAAAACATATGAATGATTGAGGATTATGGTTTCTAAGCCACGTTTTCTGAGGATCATAATTTCTATGCCACAGTTTCTGAGGGTTGTGTCTTCTAATCCACGTTTCACTAAGAAATGACTTTCTAGGTCCCCCTTGTTACTAGTATTTTTAGGGCCTCTCCCATCAATTGGTTCTCTCGGTTACTTTGTACACACCAGTGATATGAGATATTTTACTGGAGTTACTAAAAAAGAATGTATGTTTCTATTTAAAACTTCAATTCATTAATTTAGTTCCATGTGAAATTTTTTCACTAATGTTTTTCAAGCATTTCTTTCTTTCCGTTATTTATTGTTACAAATGTATTTGAATTCTAATGCTTGTGTGTGGAGCCTTTTTATTTGGTGTCATCCTACTAGGTGATTGTTCACACCATACATACACCATTGGGTGTATGTATATTTGGTCATGTTAGATGTAGGTAAAGGTTAAGCATTTGTAAGTGGTGGTTCAGGTTGATAGTTGACTACTTGGTGCAGCGTTTTGGGGATGTCTTAAGAGTGGTGTCCTCTCACCAGGTGGAGGATTTGTTATCGGTTTCTAATCACCATACCAAGCGGTATATCATTATTTGTTTTTAGTTTAAACATGAAACTCAAATTTTGGTTTCTAGTTAAAGGATTGTTTGTTTGTGACATTCATCCTTGGTATATTAAATATTGTCGGTTGATTTGTTTACATTTTTTTATTTAGGTAATTCATTCCCATGTTCTATTTTGATACCCAGGAACTTGTGCAAGCCCATGGGGATTGGGAATGCCCTTCGGGCCGTGCTGTGGGTGGGGTTAGACACTGGTTGGATGGCAACCTATTTTTTTCATGAAAAAAACTATAATCAACATCAAATATAAATATGTATAAATTTTTCTTAAAAATTAATACATTCATAAAATATATAAATCGACTAAATAAAAATGAATGAATGAATATTAATAATGAAAACCTAATTTTGTTAAATATAAAAAATTTTAAAAAAGGTAATTTCTAAGATAAATTACATAAATTAAAACCATATAGAAAATGAATTAAAATGATCAAATAAATAACAGTATTAAGGATGTTAAGGATTGTGGAAAAAACCCACCCATTCATTAGTAAGAACAAACAATACAAGAGATTTAGATGTGATCAAACTATTTAAAAAATTTCCACATAAAAGGAAAATAAAAAACATAAGATCACATATGTTACCATTTAGATCCAATACATTTAGGAAACCTACCTCGTTAAAATGGATAACTACCCAATCACCATGTACTAGGTTTCTAAGTGAGGTCCAAATCATCATATGATCACAAATATATATTTTCAAATTGAATGGTGAAAATCTTAAATTTATTAGGCATGTCATGATAATTCCGATATGGATTACAAAGAGATATTTCTTTAATATTGATAGATAATAATATCAAAACTATAATGTGGTTCTCAAATCCAAAAATATCTGGTTCCATTTCGGAAGAAAGAAACTAAACTAATGAGTGGAACAAATCATTGCCATAATATTAGAGATCTCAATTAATCCTTCCACTCTCACTATCCACAAATGGAATTTCGAATTTAAATTTTTTGACCATTTCTTCTTCTCATTCTTTAATTGAATAATTACCAAAATCATCATTTGTATTTTTCATAATCATGGAGAAGTGATAAAGAAAAGACTATCAGTCTGTCTTTTCTTCATCAGATTCAACAACCATTATCATACTTGATAGAGAAATAGTTTGAGTCTTAATCTGAAGAGGGAGAGTAGTTTCGAGTACCGGATCACTATGTTGATCCACTTTTTATGTCTAAGATTTACTTAGAGAGATGAAAATTATATACCATTATATTTAGGCCTATGAGAGCTGAATTTCATTTGGTGATAAGTAGAAAATCATCATCATCCACTAAAATATTTTTTCCCATTGTATATGATGCACTTCATGCTTTAAATGGATGATCCATACAATGGCTAATATGAGTAACATTAGTATAACTAATCAACCTAGATTTGTTAAAGGAAGTATCCACATTCTAGACTTTTAAATTCCCGTTCACCATGGATTATAATTTATCATGTCACAATTCTTTATCCACTTCAATATTCATAACATTAACACAATATGGATTACCATAAAAAGAATATGTTTTTTCAATCACAAATTTAGAACTCCTACATGTTTCCAAAATATTCTTGGCCACCACATCATCATTTATATCAACCCATGATTTTTATGAGTTAAAAATTTACCTATCACTCTATCCTATAACAAGATGATTAAATTTTTGACCTTCTTCACATGTATTTTTAATCAAATCATGATCCTCCATATCTTGGTGTATAGAAATCAATCCAAATTTATAGTCATCCATTTGGTAGGAAAACCCCTCTTACAGCATATCAGCAGGGGAAAAATGATCAATGAATCTTATTGGATCACAGAAAAAATGGATTTCAATATTATTCATGATGTCCTACATTGAAGAAAGAACATATTTATTGAATATAAAATACTCAATAGGGTGACAAATAATCCAGAAATTATTGCATTGAAATTCTTATGAAAATATCTATTGTGGTGTCTAATGATTTCAAACCAGAAATATAAGAGAGGTATCACTTCTAGTGTAATAGCGTTTTCATATTTTAACTCACCAATAACTAAAATCACAATTTCTGTTAGGGGAG
This sequence comes from Viscum album, assembly GCA_963277665.1. Taxonomy (NCBI): domain Eukaryota; kingdom Viridiplantae; phylum Streptophyta; class Magnoliopsida; order Santalales; family Viscaceae; genus Viscum; species Viscum album. The sequence goes on along the minus strand of OY728147.1, from coordinate 601,176,461 downwards.
TTTTAAGATGAACATAGATAATGATTTTTTCATAGCAGACATATATCTCCCTCTCAATTTTTTATGCATAATGCCTTGAAGTAAATAAGGGTTATTGAAAAACTAAATCATCCCATTGATCTTAAACTAAATGTGGAAATTTATATTTTTTTACTTTATAGGGATTTAATAAAATATTTGAATCCAAGATTCTCAATCATATTGGATTAAGGGGAACAAATTCATACCCTCCCCCACCCCCATGCACTTGATTTGAGATCTAGTGAAGGGAATAAAACATGAAGAAATTGCATTGCTATTGAGGTTAATTTCCAATAATTGAATCCCCAAATTTGAGGTTGAAGGTTGTGTAGATCATCCACATTTTGCAACCCGTAATCCATACATTATGTTCCACAACCAATGATCGAACACCGATATGCCTTAATATTTGGACCCTTGATGGAGTAATCCTATTTGACAAAGGATACCTTCCCGTTCTTATTTACCATGTAAGAGGATTTTTTGACAACACAAAAAATATACTTTTCATTGTTTTCTGAATCTCTTCATATAAACTAGGGGTTTAGGAACGTAGTGAAATCCTATAAAAATAATCACCTCTCCTATTTATTTCAGACCACAAACTAAAACCTTAATCAGATCAAAGTAGCATTCCCATCAAGATTATGTGGCCATAAATCAATAACCATCATCATTATTGCCAGAGGGTTCAATCAATGACCACATTATGCCTCTCTGGAATAAAAAATAGTATTTATATAAATTAAAAAAATATTAAAGAATATTTAAATTTACAATTTTATATAAATTCATAATAATAATTCATTTAAATATATGAATCTATAAATTTGAAACATAATAAAAAAGTAAAACAAAATAAATAAAATTGAATTAATATTAAAAAAATAAATTTCAAACATATTTTAAAAAAATTAAAACACATTAACTTTTTTTATAAAACTAGATGTTAATGATGAATAAATTCTAAAAAAATTAAAAGTGAATAAATAATATTTAATGAAACATTATTAAAATTGAATAAAAAAATTGATAAATTACAAAAAAATTATAATGTGGAATGAAAAAATAACTTACATGAATTACCTACATAGGTCAATAAGGATTAAAAGTGAATAAATAAATATTAGTATATATATATATATATAAGTATTCAAAATTAATTCACTTAAAAAAATAAGTTATAGACACATTTAAAATGCACTTAAATAAACAAAAAATATAAATTTTAATTATTTTAATTATTTTAAAACTAAATAAATAAAAATGGATTAATATTAATCTTATAAATTGCAATAATATTGAAAACATTACAATATAATAAAAAAATATGTATAAATAATCTTAAATTTTTTTATAAATTCCAAAAATATTAAAATTTAATAAAAATTTAAAATGATTAAATAATATTAATGGAAATTATATTTAAAATGGATTAATATAATTTATTAAATTATAAAAATATATTAAAATGTGAATTTGTAACATTAATTTCATTAATTTATAAAAAGTCAAATATGAATAAAAAATAAAAAATAATAATATTATTTATATAAATAATAAAATTATAAGAGATTAATTATATTAAAATTTTAAATTATAATTATATTCAAAAATTAATTTGTATAAATAATTTATATAAATTTAAGAAATATTAAAAAGAGAAAAACTGATGAATTAAATATTATTAAATATTATTCATATAAGAGACAAAAATAATGAAAATATTATAACATAACAAATAAGTATTTATAAATAATAAGAAATTAGTTACATTAAAATTTATTAAAAATTACTCAATATTAAAAAACAATGAATAATATTAATTGAATGATGGATGAAAATGAATAAATAGAATTGAATAAGTTACGATTTTTAGAAAAAATGTAATTTACTATGATTAATTACATGAATGAAAAACATAACAAAATAAATGAAAATGTATAAATAAATAATAATATTTTTTCAAATTAATTATTCATGTATTTTAATTATAATATATCAAAATCACAGTTAACTATTAACCACTGGAATTTTTAATAATAATAAAAATATTCGTTAATAAAATGTACAATTATTTTCAAAAAAAATTATAAACTACTAATCAATGAAATTAGTATATATAAATATGTGTGAATAGATTCAAATGATAGATATGTATGGCAGGTCGTAGAAACCTCATGCATGATAGGATGATCTGTCATTCAGTAAGACAACCCATTTAAAATATTAGTGGTGACACCATTCATTGATTTCATATAGATGAACATTCATTATTTCTACATGATTATTTAGAGTATTTATTCAATTTATCCCTTATATTTATAATTATAAATTATTATAAATTAATATATATATATATATATTTACACATTGTATTTAAAAAAAATATACTTATTATTGTATTGATCACATTTAAAAATATATAAATATGCATAAATAAATAATATGACTACCATGACCCACCTTCTTGAAGATGAGGGAAGGGGCAACAGATTGCCAGAACCATCCTTTCTCAAGTCGAAGGAGAGATAATGACACCCGAAACCCGCCATCAATAGATCCTGGAGTGGCGACTAGCCCCAATGATACAGGATGCCAAACAAAATGGAAGGCATCACCATTTTGATTTAGTAGGTTTGGGATATAAGATAGTAAATACCAAACAACACCAATACTAGAGGTAAAATTAAAGCCAAAACAAACCATTATTATATGAATGTTCAAAATGTATGTGCTATAGAAGTAGAAGAAAACTCCAAAGGAAACTACCAATGAAAAGAAGAATAACAACAACAACAACTGTCCAAACGTATGAACTAGTACAGTCCCGCACTGTCCTCGAAGTCCTCCTTGAATCCATAATGTTGTTTATATACATAGGGTGAGTATACATGTACTCTTAGTAGGCAAAACCAAAGTCCCTTGTGCCCAAGTGGGGAGGCATTCCAATGCCATGCGGGAAAAGGAGATAACCAGAGAATCTATCTAGGAAACTATCCACCCAATCCCTACCAAGTCACACTCCCCAAATAACGTAAGTCATGTAGGTGATAATAATAACATAGTGATGTTTGGGTACCCCACACCACATTCCCACTAATTATTAAAGTCATATTATGCATCAAACATCCCCCACCATTCTCACCGCAGTCCCACTGTCATACCCCGCCTGCACAAACCTGGGATACCACATCCTCAAATCCTACTAGCAAACACATGGTATACCACAACTGCATGTAACCATTCCCACAGACACCTGTGCTAGAACAACTACCACCACACCCAAAAAACCTGGACCCGAACAACTACTGACATGCCCAGAGACACATGTGCCTCATCCCAAAGACACATGGGAAACAATCTTCCTGCACACCCTAGGAAAACCACAAAAACTACCCTGACCGAGGAATCATGGGCTATAATGGACCTCTGGCCATCAAATCCTACATTAAAATCTTGGTCAACTTGGGAAATGGATCAAAAAGGGAGCTTATAACCAGCCACACATAGAATTGTTGGGGAAAAAACCCTCCACTATGAAATGGGGGTGTTCGGCACAAAGTACTAAACATGGGTGGGGTGAGGATAAAAAACATAGGGAAAAAATTATACCAATTGGAAAACAATTACTCTTCCCAACATAGGGGTTCCAAAATCATCCCATACACAAACACCCTTGTTACTATTCATTCATAAATTCACACCAACAACCACCGAGTCACAACTCATTCCTAGAAAACGATTTCGCATTGAACCCATTTTGCTAAAAATATTCAAGTGGTTCCATTTAAATAATTATTCACTACCAGGAAACTAAAAGTCAAACCCACAATACAAGGAAGGAGAAAATAGCCAAAAAAATTTAAGCATTCACAACTTGTTCTCTTGTAACGTTACAATAACAGAAGAGATTATTCGGATCCCTCAATGCACTGGAAGCTAAACACTCCCCAACATATGGACCATCGTGGACTTAGATCCTCAACCAATGACTGCACAATAGCATGGGATCCCATCCCCATCCATGTATGCCCACAAACATCAATCATAGAAACCCCACACATTTCCAAAACAAAGATAGGGGGTTTCCAGATTCATGTACACCATTCATTAAGTTCCTTTTATCTGTTTGGTAAACCAGGGTGTTCACAAAAGGATTGTTGTTCAATGGAAATACATTTAATTAACCATGTTTAAGTGATTAACCAATTTTCATGTTATAGTTATTCAATAATCATAGAATACATGGGTTCATTACTGCCCAAGTAAGGACAACTAACGACCACAATTTTCAGTGGACATAAGAACATAAAAAATTACAACATATAGAGGCAGATAAAACAGTTTGGAAGCATCATAAAACAAAACCCTTAATTTTTTGATAAAAATTTATTATCTTCGTTATGGTTTGGTTTCATCCATCCCTGAATGAAACATTATCATACCCACCCATCATGATACACGGTTAAGAGAGTCGAAGGAAATATTTACAAGGATGATCAACGATCAATGTTTCTCTCCACACGCCAGGAATTGGGGATCCACGACTTGCAGGGGAAGAACTCTGAGGACTCCAGGAGAGTAGAAAATATCTAGCATAGGTTCACCAAATTACTTGGGAAAGGGGGAATCCAAATTAACCAAGAATAAGAAAGAAATAATTCAAGTGCGATAAAAATGTTAGATCATGTTGTTACGGGATATGAAAATCTTGAATGTATTTAAAAGAGGATCGGGGTTTCACCATGTTGTTGGGTGGTTATGAATGATGGGGTTAATTTTAATTTAATAATTCCCATTGGAGAGGTGGCCATAATGGTTGGGTGCTAAAGGATTTCCTTTAAATAGAAGGAAACAAGTGTAATAGGGGAGGAATTGGAAAGTACTGTAAAATGGTGTGAAACTGAGGAAAAGGCCACACGTTTTGGTAAGTCAAGGGACACCCGGATCTTGGGGGATTTAATATATAATCTATGGGAACTAAATGGATTTTAAAGGGTTATTAAATAATTTTTATGACAATAGATATGTTGAAGGCGTATAAAAGGTTAGAAACTGGAAAATGAACGAAGGGTGGGACACTGTTCGGTGAGACACCGTAATAGTGCCACTCTCACGGTTCCACGAAAAGTGGTGCCACCATTTCTGTGTGAGACTGTGACTATGCGACCATCATGGTGAAACCAGTATGGTGGAACACTGTAAGCGGTGTCACTGTCATAGTGCAACCATCACGGTACCACCGTTTCGGTGTGCCACTATGACCGATGCCACCTTCATGGTTCCAATGTGACCGGTACCACCGTTTTTGTGGAATCATTAGATGGAACCAAGATTTTGGAAAACTACTCAATGAGCCAATACCCGATCCATTACATGAGATTTCTCTCAAACTATTCCCGCACCCGAGAATTGAAACTAGAGTAGAAGGAAATAGAGAGTTCCGAACAACCAACTCAAAAGATACCTCTCAAGAGTAAACCTCCATAACATCAAGGAATACTTATTCCTCATATATCTTTTGAATGACTATAGATACACTACCGCTACTCTTCCCCAAGTACCCACACAAAATATCTATGGTCAAACCATCCAGTCATATGGATTAGGGATTCCCTTCTTCCATGTCAAGATACAATCCTCCTAGGGTGGTACTGACTCATCGACACGGGTTTAACTGCATCCACTTTAATGCATCTTGATTAAAGAGTAGGTCCTCCCCTCCCCATAGTCAGGACACTTCACACAAATTTATAGAATAAGGAAAACAACCCCTCTCATTGTTAAAAAGTTCAAGAACATCATAACAATCATGTACAAAACAAAACATAAAAAAATAGACCAAAACTCAAAAAACTCTGGGAGTAGGCTCACATTTGTGCTTACATTTCCCAGGTACTCTTCTAAAGGCCACCATGCCTCCATAACACATGAACCAAGGGAATGAATCATCCATGAAGCCCCTTCTCCTCACGATCTTTGATCATCACCGATCACTCAAAAAACATCACGTCATCCTCGATATCCATCTTACCCATGTCGAGGACGTGTGAATCATAGTGGAGATACCAAAGAAGTTAGGACACATTGAAGGTGTCATGAACCCTCTGTAGCGGCAGTGGTAGCTCCAGCTTATAAGACACTTCTCCGACCTGCCATAATACCTCAATGTATATAATGAACTTGGGAGAAAAATTACTCCCCCTACCGAACCTCTGTTCCCAATGCTGAGGGGAGGTCTTCAAGAACATGTGGTCCCCGACCACGAACTCCAAGGGTCTCCTCCAATGATCAAATATGACATTTTCGGGTCCTAATCTTCCTTTATCCGTTCCAATACAAGGTGAACCTCATATGTCATGCTCTGCACCACCTCTAGGATAAAAAAAACCTTCTTCCCCAACCTTGGTCCAGCACATGGGTGAGAGACACAACCTCCCATAAAGTTCTTTGAACAGAGCCATTCTAATGGTAGAGTGATGGTTATTGTTGTAGGAAAACACTACCGGGGGAAAATGTCACACCCATGATCCCCCAAACTTCAAAACACATGACCATAGTATATCCTCCAATGTTTGCATAGCGATCTCTATCTTGCCATATTCCTGGGGGTGGAAAGAAGTATTGAGGCATATCTAGGTGCCAAATGAATGTTACAATACCCTGCATACCCATGAGGTAAATCGGGTATCCTGATCAGAAACTATGGACCTATGAACCCCATGAAACTGCACCACCTCATCCATGTACCTCTTTGATAAGGCATCCACCGCACTCAACTCCTTGATTTTTAGGAAGTGAGATTTTTTTTTCATTTCTTCCACCACTACCCAGATAACATTGTGGCCTCCATGAACCCTCAGTAGTCTTGTGACAAAATCCATCGATATTTCATCCCACTACTACTCGGGAACATATATAGGTTGCAATAGAGATCCTTGGATGCAATGTTCATCCTTCACATGCTAACAAACAAGGAACTTCACCACAAACTCTGCCACTGCACGCTTTATCCCAGGCCACCCATACCGACCCTTCAAACCCTACTACATTTTGAGAACTCCTGGGTGTACCTCCAGGGGTGAGATGTGGAAGTCACCAAGAACTCTCTTGCGCATTTCCACGGGGATGAAAAATATAAATGAAACAATAATAGATTCTACCAATCTTCCGAACACCCTTGTTGAGCATTTCCTTGGTTAACCCGATCATGCATAACTTCACTCTCTAAGTCTCCCCACCGAGACTCCTCCACCCACCGCAATAGAGAAAAATGCATTGTCATATAAAATAGAATACCTCTACCACTATCCAACCTTGCATCCAGGTGTAGGGAAACCAACTCTTCCATCACCTTCCATGCATCCGCCGAAACTCGAACCACATCGTTCTACAACTTCATGCACAAGGAATAAGCCAACATGTTCCCATTTCCTAAGGTGTAGGAAATTTCGATGTCATAGTCCTGAAGAAACTCTATCCACCTCCTCTTCCACAAGATCAGGTCCTGTTGTGAGAAGATATACATCAATCTTTTGTGATCCATGAAGACCATGAAGATCTCCCCTATGATGTATGAAAACCACTACATTTGTGAGAACACGACCACTTCAAGTTCCAGATCTTTGGTGGCATAGTTACGTTCATGGGGACATAAATTCCTAGACCCATAAGAGATCCCCCTACTGTTGCATCAACATACACCCCAGGACTTGGCCTGAATCATCACAGAACACCTCAAATGTCAACTCCCTTCTTCTGGAAACCTTAGTACTGGGGCACTAACCAACATCCCTTTCAGATAACTGAAGGATGCCTAACACTGCTCACTCTATATAAAATCCTCGTCCTTCTTGGTTAAGGCTTTGAATGGTGCTGCAACTTCGGAGATGTTGCGAATGAATCTCCAATAGTAACCAACTAGTCCCTAGAAACTATTAACCATTTCCACATTCTCAGGTGATTCCATAGAAACAATCGTTATGAAATTTGATGAATCAACCACTATTCTCTGATTATACATCACGTTTCCAAGGATGTGAACCCCTCGTGTCCAGAACATGCTATTGGAAAACTTCTTGTAGTGCTGGTGCTATCAAAAAACCTCTAAAACCATTCTCAGATGCTCAGAGTGATTCTCCTCTGATCTTGAGTAGATCAGGATTTCGTCAATAAACATGACCACAAACCGGTCCAGATATTTCTAGAAGACGGAGTCATGATCCCCATGAACATGGTTGGCACGTTCATAATACCAAACGATATGACAAATGAACTCAAAGTGCCCATATCTGCACCTGAAGGAAATCTTCAAGATTTCAACCTCCTTCACCCACAACTGGGTGTATCCGGACCACAGGTCGATATTAGAGAACCATCATGCCCCTTAAACTAATCAAAGAGGTCATCGATCCTCAGGACGGGGTAACAGTTTTTTACCATTACCTGGTTTAGCCTTCGGAAGCCAAAGACAACTGTCTTCCTTCTTTTCAAAATGAAAAAAGCACCCCATGGTGATGCGCTTGGTCGAAGAAAACCCTTATTCATCGGATCATCAATATGAATATGAAACCCCCGCAACATAGAATGTGCCATCAGATAGAGAGCCATCGAAATCAGGCGGGCACTGGGTTGCAAGTCTATCCTGAACTCATAATCGTGTCGATGGGGTAGAATCGCCACCTCTTCATGGAAGACATCCTTGAACTCAATGATGATCCCATGGAATTCCCCAATATCTATATCCACCGACTCCACTAATAACACAGCTAATAATGAATGGAGAGGCTCCACTCACCAACTGCCTTCATGGATACCCTGCTTGCCGACGAAAGTTACACATCAGTCGCCCATCTATGAAAACATGATCCTTCTTCGGAAGTAGTCAATAATGGCACATACATAGAACAAACAGTCAATTCCTGTAATGATATCATATGGCTGCATCCGCAGCAAAAGAAGTTCCCCATAAGACTGATGTGGTCCCAATACCAGCCTACATCCTCGGCAATCACGAGACAAGCTGAACTGACCTATGATTGGTGTACTCAAAACCATATCCATATGAATCCTCTATGTGTCTAGACCCAAATCATGGTCTAGAATGGGTGAAAAAAGGAGTGTGAAGCTCTTAAATCAAACAAGGTAGAAACAATAGTGCTGAATAGATAGATTGTACATAGAATGACCTCTGGCCCCACTGGAACTACTGCCTCAATAGTGTGCAATTTTCCATGCCCACTTCCCCTGCCCTCGACTATCAGCCACCTCCCCAACCACACCCTGGTCGATGTCCCTGAAGAGAGTACTATGGTTGGCCTCCTACTGCAACATCTATTCTTGGGGGAGTGGGAGCTCACTGTCCCTGTTGCAGCTGAAGAAAGGGTCTGGGTAGAAACTAATGCTGCTGAGGTGGGCGACAAACCTTCCAACCCCCACTATACTGCACTTGGTCCAGACACTAATTCTGAAGATACTCATGACTGCAACAAATGAATCATCTCGGTCCTGGGCCCACATGGAAGGGGCGAGGACTGTGAGATTGAAACTGGAATAGCAGGGGCCTACTCCCCACTGACTGAAACCTGGACGACCCTAACACTAGTGTCCTGCTACTGACAACATTCCCCTCCGATGAGCCCAACTTGAATCCCTCTCATTGTACACCTCCCAACATGTGCATCCTCTCCACCACTTCAGCCTTCTTCTGGGCCACCATGTATGTCGCTAGTGTGAGGGGAGTAACAACATACTAATGGGATGGTCAGTGTTCCTCCTCTAAACGCCCCGCACGAGACTCATCATCTGGAAAGAGGTCCGGAGTAAAATGAAGTAGATCCGTGAACTAGATCCCTAACTCTCTTACAAACATGCTCCCCTACTGTAGGGAGAGTAGATACTACATCTTCTCATCCTTCATCATGAAGACAAGAATTTCACATAGAACATCATCTCGATGTCATTCCACGAATCCTTAACCTCCCTCTTCTCCCCATGATAGAGCATCCACCACAGAAGCGCTGCTCCCCGAAACTGGCTTACAGAAAGAGGTACCAAATACTCTTTTGGGGCCCTGGTAAAGCTGAAGGTTATCACCATCTCTTAAAGATAACTCTCTCTATCCATATACGAGACACATCCCTCGTAATTCCAAGGGTCTTCTACTGAGAGGCACGAAACATTCTCTACCACTAGACTTCCTCCTCTTCTCGGTCAGCCCTCTGTCGATCAGCCAAATAAAAATATTGGTCCTTGATCACTCTCACTACTCATGGTCATCGTCCGGGTGCCATAGTTGTAAGGTAAAAAAAGAATTCCTAAGCCCAAGTAGTGTAGAAGATTGATTTTAAATTTTACTTAAACATTCTATTTATTTTAAAATCCCCAAAGTACCCAAGACACAAAATAACACAAGTTATTATGATGGATGTACATTTCCTAGGGTCTCTAACCTGTAATTAGGGTAGCCTCACTTGGTCGTTCGGTAGGCCAAGAGTCTTCGCTTTAGATCACAGGGGGGCTCTAAAATCTTGTATCTAGTCGGTATTCATTTCCAATATCACACGCCATTATTGCCTAACTTTATTTCCCTACCATCCCATTCAATTATTTCTATTCCTAACTCTGATCTTCATCCTATCTCTCATCCTCTTGCCTTTGATACCATTCTATCATGACCCGCCTTCACTAAGATAAGGGAAGCGACAACTGATTGCCAGAACCATCCTTCCTCAAGTTCATGGAGAGATAATGACCCCAAAAACCCACCTTCAATTGATCCCAGAGTGGCGACTATAACTAAGGGTATATAATCACACAAATAATGGAAGTCATTAAAATTTTTATTTAGTAGGATTTAGAGATAAGAGAGTAAATCCCAAACATAACCAATTCTAGAGGTAAAAGTAAAGCCAAAACAAACCATTCATATATGCATGTTCACAATGTAACTGCTACAGAAGTAACAGAATACATCAAAGGAAAGTACCAAAGAAAAGAAGAATTCCAACATCAACTGTCCCAACGTCCGAACTAGTATGGTCCCACATGGTCCCCAAAGTCCCCAGGAAACCTGAAAGTAGTTTATATACATAGGGTTGACTATAAAAGTACAATCACTAGGAAAAAAGGCCCTCGTGCACAAGTGGGGAGGAATTTGAATGCCCTATGAGAAAAGGATATAACCAGAGCACCTTGCAAGGAAACTATCCACCAAAACCAATCCAAAGAACACTCACCAAATAATGCAAATAAAGTAGGGATATAATAATAACACATCGATGTTTTGGTACCCTACACCACTTTCCCACTGGTTATTAAACACATCCTACACATCAGACCTCCCCTTCCATTCTCACTGTATTCCCCCTACCATACCCAGACCACACACAATTGGGCTACCACAACCTCACATCTCGCCCACAAACACCTGGGCCACCACAACCACACATAACCACTCCTACAGAAAACTAGGATAGAACAACTTTCACCATTCTTGAAGACACTTAGGCACAAACAACTACTACCATGCCCAAAGAAACCTGGGCCTCATCTCGAAGACATGTTGGAAACAACCTTCCCACACACTCTGGCCCAACCACCACAACTACCCTGATTGAGGAATCTTGGGATATAATAGACCTCATGTCGTCACATCCTACTGTAAGAATCTTGGGCTAATCGATAAAGGGAGAAAAAAAGAGCTAACAACTAGCCACTCATAGGAGTGTTGGAAAAAACACAATCCCCCATGAAATGGGGGTGTTCGGAAAAATATACTCAACTTAGGTGGTGTGAGAATAAGAAAAATATGAACTAAATTATACATTTAGGTAAAAAAGATCTCTTCCCAACCTAGGGGTTCTAGAACCACCCCGTACCCAAACACCCTTGTTACTATAAATTCATATAAGCACAACAGCCACAACCACTTCACAACTCATTCCTGGAATACAATTCAACATTTAACCCATTCTGGTTATCATATTCAATAGATTCCATTAAAATAATTCTTCACTATCAGACAACTAAGAGGAACAACCACAAGTAATAGAAGCAGAAAATAGTGAAAAAAATAATTTAAGCATTCATGCCTAGATCTCTTGAAAAGTTACAACAACAAAATGGATCTGTGAGATCCCTCAAAATACTGGAACCAAACTAAGCCCCAACATATGGACCCACACAACCTCCAATACAGAACCAACAACTGCACAATGGTAGGGGATCACATCCCCATCCATGTCACCCCAAAAGTATCAAGCAGAGCTACCCCACACATTACCAAAACAAAGCAAGGGGATTCCAGATTCATGTACACCATTCATTATGTTCCTTATTTAGGTTTGGTTAACCGAGATGATCATACAAGGATTTTTGTTCACCTGAAATCCATTTAATTAACCGAGTTTACATGATTAACCAATTTCCATGTTAAATTCCTTCAATTATCATAGAAGACATGGGTTCCATAGTACGCATGGAAGGACCACCAATGGCCATGATTTTCAGTGGACATAATCCCTTACAAAAATCACAACATATAGAGGAAGAAAATAGAGTAAAACAACATCATCAAACACAACCCATAATTTATTAAAAAACATTTATTATCTTCATTAAGGATTAGTTTCATCCATTCCAAAAGGAAATATTATCAGACCCACCCTGCATGATACATAGTTAAGGGAGATCGAGGAAAACTCAACATGGATGATCAATGATCAAAGTTTCTATCCACGTTCCATGAATTGGGGATGCGTGGCCTACATGGGTGGAACTCCTAGGACTCCAAGATAAAAGAAAATATCTAGACCAAGTGCACCCCTTGTATAGTGAAGGGGGATCCAAATTCACCATGGAGAAGAAAGAAATAATTCTACTGCGATAAATTTTTGAGATCCTGTAGTTACGGGATATGAAAATATTGATTGTCTTTAAAGGAGGATTGTGGTTTCACCACGCTATTGGGTGGTTCTACATGAAGAAATTAATTTTCTTTTAATAATTCTCATTGGACAGGTGGCCATAACCACTATGTGTTATGTAATTTCCTTTAAAAAGAAGAAAACATGTGTATCATGGGCGGAACTGAAAATTATGCGAAAAATATGTGACACTGAGGAAAAGGCCACACATTTTGGTAAGTCAAGGGTCACCCAGATATTGGGTAATTTTATATATCATATATTGGCTTTAAATGTCTTTTAAAGGGATGTTAAATCATTTTTATGTCAAAAGATACATTGCGGGAGTGAAAAAGTTGAAAAATGGAAAAAAAGAACGAAGGGTGGGACACCGTTGGTGAGACATCGTAACTGTGCCATGGTCACAGTGCCACCGTAAGCAGTTCCACCGTTTTGGTGTGTGACTGGGATGGTGCAACCATCATGGTTTCACTGTCACAGTGCCACTGTCATAGTGTGACCGTCACGATGTCACCGTAATGGTGCCACCGGATTGGTGGAACACTATGAGCGGTGCCACTATCATGGTGGAAACGTTTCGTTGGGAAACCGTGACCAGTGCCACCATCATGGTGCAGCCATGACCAGTGCCACTTTTTCTATAGAACCATTTGATGGAACACAATTTTTTAGCAAACTCCCTAATTAGTCATTTTCCAAGCCATTATAATAAATCTCAAAATATTTTAACTAAGATATATTGGAATCATAATTTTATTAGATAACGGTTTATCCCTTGTGCAAGTTTGAAATGCCCATGGACTATGGATATGAACATACATGAAACAATTACCCACTAATAAAGGAAAACAAAAATTTTTAGGCTGGTAATGATTATATATTTCAATTATTTTCTTTTATGGATCTCGGTTTGAACTAATAACATGAATTGTAAGTGTTTTGATGATTTATTATCAATACATGAATTTTTTAGAATAACATTAAATCCATTATTTATGTATCTCTTTAATTGAAATTATAACTCCCTAAAATATGTTCAATAAGAAAAAAAAACAATGATATGCAATTTTTAATTAATACAATGTAATAAATAATTATTTTGAAATTTATTTATTAAATCATGTTTACTATGGACTATTAAAGAAATCATGAAATGCATTATTAGCCAATATGAATGAGAAATCAATAATTATTGTTATAAAATTGGGTTATTAAATATGTTTTATCTAAAATGTTTTCAAACATTCATAGTTTACCTATGAACTAGAAATAATTTTATTCGATTGATTAACTAAAGTAAATGGATGATTATTATATTTTTTAGATATTTATATTTATAGAGATTTAAATAGGAGTGTATTTTTTGGAGAATTAATAAAAAATGTATTCTTTATTATAATTATTATTATCAACTTCCTCATTGTTATTATTTCTATTATTATTATTATTATTATTATTATTATTATCATGTAGCATGCATATGGGTTTGTTGCATCCCAACGAGGTCTCTAGAAGGGTTCATGTCTGAATCTCCTGATGTAAGTATGTATGTGTGTGTTTTATTGTGGATTTTTATTAGAAATTTACTTTCTCCACTTCATAAATGTAAATTAATATTGTTAGTAGTATTATTAAACATGACTTGTGTGGAGAAAAATAAGACAACCAAATTTTCCCATTCATATTAATAATAAAAAATAGATAATATTCTACACTACCCTTTATATTCGATAAAAACATGTTGATAGTGAATAAACATTTACCATTGTTAACTAAAAGTGTTTCTCAATAAACCTTTTATTACAATAAAAAATTACAGTGAAAGGACTATCATTATCAGTTTTTTTTAGTACAGATAAAGGGATTATTTATTTAAATTTTAGTTATCATTGAGAAAAAGAACTATCGTTAATTTAATTTATATAATAAAATGTAAGTACTTTTTAATATTTTTTATATTCCAATATGCATACATGAAAAACTAAAATTGGTTGATTTTCGACACTGGAGTTTATCATCTCTTGAAAAAAGAAATGATAAAGGGGGAGCCTTTATCAATGATTTCATAAAACACTAATTATTTTATATTTTATCATTTCTAGAAAATGTACTGAAAATGAACCCTTTGTCAATATTTTTTTACCACTCATAAATGTCATAAAATTATCATCACTTTTTTAGTGCTGATAAATGTCAAACCATTATTAGTGTTTTTTATTTTGTACTATTATAGGTCGTAAATTTATTTTCTATTTTAATGAGTATATAGGTTCAAATATAATATATAAATAAGTATTATATTTCTTTTAAAAAAATGAATCTTATTTGAATCATTATATATATATATATACCAAAATTACAGATATTACTCAAAATGTTTAATTGTATATTTTTTTATATAATTATAAAATGTTTTTATAATTAAAATGAATGTAATATATTAATGGTTATTTATATAAAGTAATTAAAAAAACATGTATATAATTGATAGAAATATGATATATTAATAAATATATATATATATATATATATATTAAAATTTTCAAAAATTATATATATATAAATGATGCATTTCAAATATGTGATATTCTTATTAATATATTTATATCAATATCTATTGTGATATATGTTTATGGAGTATAAATGTATTTGAATAGATGTATGTATGTGTACTTATGCACAATTACATTTGATTACAAAGTATAAAAGATGTGTACATGTGTATTCTTACATTTTCAATACATATTTGTATTTTACCGTGTACTATTTTTAATATATTGTATTCCATATGATCAGTATTTATTCAATTTAATATGTTACGTTGTAACATTTAAAATATGTTTAAAATTTATAAAATTAATCATTATAATGAATTTTTAATGATTGTGTAGTTTATGCAGTTAATATGTTTTCAATTTATTTAAATTTATTCAAGCATATTTAATAATATTTCACTAAATATTTTATCATTTCATTTTTGATATTTAATATTTTCGGTTATTTTTGAAATATATTTATTTTCTGAAATCAATGTATATTTATTTAGTAATTTTTTATATTTTCAATGTGTATTCATCTTAATTTAAATATATATATTTTTTTTAATTTTATATAATTAATTAAACTTATATCCAGTTTTTAAATATTTTTTAAGTAACATCCCTTTAAATTATTCAATTTATGTCAATTTGAACATTCATTTATTGATGTTTATATATTCATTAACAACATTAATATTATAGTTAAAAATGTAATTTTAAATATTTATTCATAAATAAATATATTTCTATTAATATACAAATACATTTATAAATTAATATTTAATATATTTTTAAGATTATTTATTTATAATTATATATAAATATAATTTATTTTTAAAAAAGTAGTAATATAATTATAAAAAAATAAATATATATTTAAATAATAAATATACTTATTATAATTATAAATTTATAAATTTAAATATTAATATATATACACAATTATATTAATAAATATTATTATATAAATATATATAATTAGATAGATAAAAATAATTGTATAAATATATTTATAATTGTATAATAATATTTATAAATATAATTATACAAAAATATCTATAATTATATTAATAAAAACATAATAACAATTATTTTATATATTTTTTATATAAATAAATATATGTTTATTATCATATAAATTTATGTTGATTTGTAAAAATATATATAAATAATTATTTATAATTCTATTAAATATATTTATAGTTATATAAATATTTTATTATAAAAATATACATTTAAATTTCTTAATTATATTAATTATATTATTCAAAATAATTATATAGATATTTATCAGTGCTAGAAAACAGTGAAAAGTGTGATTTTATCAGCGCTTAGCATTGATAAAACCCCTCATTTGCCATTGGTTTTTAGGACCATTGATTAAACCATTCACCATATTATAAATTTAACCCTAACCAAACTGATTCTCTAGCATTTTTTAATATTTTGACAAACTTAAACCTCACAGCCACTCTCCCACTATCACTACCTCTCTCCCTCCTTCGCCTCCACCCTCCCTCACCATCACTCTCCCTCAGTATCCATCGCATTCCCTTTCACTCTCACTTCGCACTACACACCTTTTTTCGCTTCTCTACCTCACTAGAGTGTTCTCTCTCTCTCTCTCTCTCTCTCCCTCAAAGAAATTTTCACATTCAAATCCCATAGTATGTGAATTTTCTCCCCAACCATGCTTTCAACATTTTAGGTTCTTCATTGGGTGTTTAAAAAATTATACATGATTTTATTGAAGTGTCACCTCCCTCGTACATATCTGACATGACACCACCATCACACTCTACATGGATATCTCATAGTTCACATTACATATTGGTAAGAGTGTATAATTTTGGGTGACACATACTTTTTATACATGACATGTCACCCTAGATAAGTGTCAACCACCTCAACATTCCCACTCCCTCAAAATTTGGAGTTAATTTTAGAGTGGAGGGTTGGATAAATCTTTAAAAACGAGGGACATGATTTTGGGTTTCTTGTCTCATTCATACTATATGGATTAAAATAAATAATCCTTCCAATTATATTCCATATGTAGATAATATAACATCAATCCAATTTATATTTCCATTGTTGATATATTCTTCTGATCCCATTGGGAACTCAAAATATCAACTTTTTATTCATTTTCATCACTATTATCTTTGTCACAAGAAATAAATCTTTGTATATTGTTTAAATTAATAACCTTGGCTCTGATTAACATAATGTCTCAACTTAATTAACATAACCACCACTTACCACATCATCTAATTTAAATAAAAATAATCAATGTTTTGATGTTTTATAAATTCTTATCCATTCTCTATGTAGGGAAATTTATACTTCTAAATATTTTTTTTATTCTAACTTGAACTTCATGTTAAATTTTATGTATTATCACATTCAATTTCAATTAAAATGGAAGATTGTTAGTGAAATGTTCTATATATAGACATTTAAATAACATTAATGAAAATATAAATTACAAAATTCCTTTTCCATTTTGAAAAATCATTAATAGTTGTTTCAAAAATTTTAGATTTTATTCTAAGTGTATTTAAATATTTTTCATTTTTTCGCGTGGGGTTTTACCCCATCCATGTGAATTTATTAAATTTTAAGCAGTTGTGAAACCCCTATCAGGAAATTCTTCATTTTTTCCATTGATTTTGAAACCAATACTATGTATTTTAATTCATTGGATTTAAATTAAATTATTTCGTCAAAAATTGGGATATGAAGGCATTGTTTTTAACCATATCTTATTTTATCTTATGAAAAATATCATCATCAAATCCTAATAATCCTATCATGGAATCACAACACGGACCACCCCAAACCAAGTGAAAAAAATGTGAAAACAACAACTCCTCCTCCTGTTGTACTCCCACAAAAAATATTTATAAAAACTATTCATAATCTCTATGTTTTGAAATAGATGAAAATTTTGTTTGATTCCTTTTATCATTATATATATATATATCACACATTTCATTCATTGAACTGTTTACACTAAAATAAAACAATCCCCTGACACATCATCTGGCTCCTATTAATATAGAACTATAGCTTCATATATCTTAAATTATTCTCTAAGAATGACATTTTATGGGTTTCAACTCATACAATTTATGTAATTTTTATATTATTATAAATAAATAAAATAGGATTGATAATAATTGAAAGTGTACAGATAGAAATCATATGAAAAAATATAATGAAGATGGAAAAAAATGTTTATAATGTTTGAAAATTAAAATATATACGACCCTAATCAAATCCATTTTATATGTTTAGGTATTTTTTATTCTAGCATAAATAGTCCAATGGAGGTGGAAGAACACTAAACTAATCCCCAAAAGAGAGAGGATATAAATATTTGTCAAATAATTGGGGAACAGTTAATATAGCTAGTGGTTGGGATCGAAATTCGTTTTATAAATCATCTAATATGATTATATTTGTGAATAATGATGAAGACTATATCAAGGATATGATTACATGTGTGAATTATAATGTAGATCGTATTGAAGAAATGAAAATGATAGTTAAAGGTGATCTTAACGATTTTCCCAAAACATAGAGGTTAAATTGTTTTTCAAGGAAACCATTATAAGCTAGTTGTACTAAATTTACATCAATGTCACCCATAATAGAGTAATATAATATAAAATAGTGCAATGGATGGAGTGACTCGATTTTTAATGACATATATCCTATAATTAATGATATTCTCCTAGAAGATAATGTGATTACTCTCCAATAATAAGATGTTAAATGAATTCTATGTTCAATGGATGTGATATTTTATAGAATACATGCATATCCAAATGATTGTATACTATTTTTCGACGATTAATAATCAATGAAAATATGACCAATGTTTTTTGTGTCTCAATGAAATATAGGTGAATAAGGTTTTATGAATATTTTATTGAAATATCAAATCATTACATGGTTTTGGAAGCTATATGAATTGGAGGAGACTATAAGGAAATTGACATGAAACACTGATAAAATAATTAATGATGGGATATTTTATCACCAGATAGACTCTCATAGGTTGATGGAAGTTGACCTTGAGTATTCCTAATTTTTAAATGATCTATGATGACATTGTCTTGCACTATCTACATATGGATTGAATCATTTGGGTTCTCAAAGAAGCTCTAATTTTTCATGGATTATTATATTGGTAAAATATGACTTTCCACCATGTTTTTTTCAGAAGGATAATGAATTAAGTTGTCACTTATTATAACAGTATCAAAACAACTAGGAAATTATATTAATGATTATTTGGATCCATTGATTGATGAATTGATGTTATTATAGGATTTGTGTGTTATGTTTAATTATTTTAAAGAAAATGATTATTTAATGTGGAAATCCATGTTATATAGGATGATAAATGACATTTTGACTTAATGAAATTTTTCAGGATATAGAATTAGAGGAACTCAAGGGTTTCCTATTTGAGAAAAGGGTACAATGTCAATTGGAAAGAGACATTTATCAAAGACTATAATTCTACGAAATCATATATTTCATCCCCTGTGGGGAAAATACATATCTCAAAAGATTCGAGGACATCATATATTTCATCCCCTGTGACAGAAATACAAATCTACCAAGACATCATTGTATGTGATTTAGTAAGAATGTGAAACACTATTCCCAAACATGTGAGGAAATATTTGTGATTTTAAATTATATGGATAATTTACTTGTAAATATTTATAGAGAAACCATACAGAAACTAGTTTGATAATGAGGTTATCATTTTTAAATTACAATACATTAATTTTTTTTACATTATAAATTTTATTGAAATTATGTTGTTCGAGAAAATAAATACGATATGATCATTAGTATGTCACAAAATGTACCAAGAAAAAATGATGGAATTAATTCTATGTTGAATGTGATAGAAATGGGAATACATGAATATTTAGTGCCAATGAGCAGTGAAAATGGTGCATTCTTCCCCCAGGTGGTTATAATATTCTAGGAAAGAGATATATAGGTTTTTCATATCATTGAATAATTTGAAGGATCTATATGGGTATTCCTAAAATGTGATGTATACCTTTTCATTGATTGATTTAATGTTAAATAGTGTGAAATCACATATCTTTCGTGTTTTGTTATAGTGCATGTAGCATTACATTGCATTTTTCTCAATAATTTCTATAATAAAATAACAATGCTCTATTTTTTCACTTCTATATGTATCCAAGTTACAGCCCTGGTTAAATTTTATATTATAGAAAAAGAAATTGTTGTCATATTATGTGAATTTTATATGTTATTCTCACCTATATTCCTTAAAATGATGGTTCACATGATGTTTTAGTTGGTAATATATATTTTATTATGCTTAACGGTACATCATAGATTGATGTACCACATTTACTAGAATTTTAAGATCATAAATCTGTATATCAATAATCTAGGATGACATGATGGTTGTTTTATGGAGAGATATGTTGTTGAGGATCCCATTGAATTTAAAACCAACTACGTGCCTGATGTGGAATGCATTCATTTTCCAAAATCCCATCATAGTAGGTGGCTTGAGGGTGATGTAATTCTTGGAATATATGTTATCACAATCACTATTAAGTAGTCAGAGTAGGATAACTATTAAATTATGTATAAAAATTTAAATTTTGGCCCATATTTTGAATCCCACAAAATAATTCATAGTCATTTTAACAATTACAGGAATGAAATATGGATATAAAATAAACATAGTAAATATATTATAGGATGGTTTAGAGATAGTATTTTTATAGAGTCAACTACAAGTCCATAATTAATTTAAAAATTACTTCCTTTGCTAGCCAAATTACGCATTGTCTATGTATTATCATATAATTTGTATGTATATAATGGTGATATGATCTATAAAAAAATAATGATGGATGTAGTAAAATGGAAATTTGTGTAGTATCACATATGGATAGAGTGAATAATGTATCTGGATCCAAGGAAAGTAATCCAATTTATTATAATATTTTATACTTCATAATCAGTAAACAAATTTTTGAGTAGGACTATACATTGTCTCAAGTGTCGATTCATCAATTCCATTGGGCTGATAATAGCATTGCATTTAAAATAGATGAACTTGGGTTCGTGAAAGTGGATTTCAGTTTGAAAGTGAAAAAAATGAACTTTTTATAATTGAATCATAGGTTGTATAAGTATTTTATATTCTTAATCCTACAAATAAAAAGTTTTCCATTGTCTGGTTATCCACAAAACCATAGAACGATGAGATGTCAATTAAACATTGTATAACCCTTTCATTGAGACTTTATAATCTTTTTTAGTATCTCCAAAATATATTTGGGCATTTATGTTGTTGGAGACCACAATAAAGAGATTCAGATGCTCAATAGAGGGGTCAAATCCTTTCATCATTCTAAAAAAATTATGTTCAATAACAAGATTAATTTTTTTTCAAAATATTAAATAAGTTAGATCATATTATTATCTTTTCACTAGTATATTTATGAAAATAATATTTGATTTTCAAAATATTATACAGGTAATAGCTTTTATACCTATCAGTTCTCCCATTCCTAAGGAACAACAGGTCTCTCCATAAGTTGATACTCCCAATGTAAAGGAACAAAAATATTCTGAACAATCTGATGCTACAAATCTAAAGGAAAAACATATTGGATATGATGATGTTGAGGAAATGGAATACAATGAAAAACGTATGTACTAGAAAAAAATAAGAGCATTATTGTGTGATGATGATGAAAATAATATTCAGAAGAGAGATACAGACATCAATGTCAAGTTAGATGGAAAGCACCTGGATAGCATGTTAATCCCAATATATCAATGTCATACTGCAACATTAGGTTCACCATTCAAATTCATGTGTCGGTTGATATATATTCATTACCAAATATTGATCCAATTCTTATGGAACTAATTTGGGATGTGATTATGGTAACAATATGATGTAAATTGTTTATTCCACTAGAAGATAAAATATATTAATTGTTATTTTACCTTTTTTAATATCCCTTTCAATGTGCATTTATAGTATTATATTAATGAATAAAATCTGAATTATCTCTCACTATAAAGGCTCATAGTGGTGTATGAATAATTTTTATTATCTTCCATTACAATATTTTTTTACATGAAAATAATCTTGATCCCACTACAGATGTATGAACACATGATAAATTAAAAAATATAGAATGTGATAATTGGAAATTATGAGGAGAAAACATTTAATGAACAATTTTATTGGTAATAAATTTCATGAAAATACATGTGTTAATCACTTTGATTAAGAATTAGTAATTTATGAAACAACAACTATGTGGTGAAAATAATAAACATGTAGTAAAACCATCATACCACTACTATAAATCAGGGTTGGGGTATGCATCACTTTGAGAAAATGGTATAAAATTTAGATCTAATGTAACACATTTATGTTACATTAAACAATAACATTACTATATTACTTTATTTATATGCATACTAAATAATCAAAATACAAAGCCACTTCCATCCCATTTCATGTGATATGGAAGGAGGCCCTTGTAAATAATGTAGGGATACTAATAGATGAAAACACACAAAAATGGTTGAAATCATTTTTAGTTATGACATAAAAAAATATTGTTCAATAAATTCGTATTACATAATAATGATTATAAATTTGTTATATTTTTTATCAAATATAGGCACAAGAATCATCACCAGATGTACCAAATGAAAAACTACTATTATTGGACTAGAAGTGCATAGAATTGTATGGCCGCGACAGAGTCATGGTTATTAGGGTGATACCCAAACAAAGTTTGAGAATAGAAATGAACTAGTGGACAATGATATGAAAATGTACAAGATTTATGCATGATTATATTCTCTATAATAGAAACACAATTGGCAGTATCAACCCTTAAAAATTATCTCAAAAACAATCTACGAGAGAAACAATGAATGAACAACAACTATGTGATGATATATCTAGATTTACACCACCCATACCTATCGACCCCCACCCCCACCCCATACCCCCTCCAACCCCTAACCCCTCCACCAAACCCCCTCCCCCTCCCAACCAAAAACCTTCTACAACCCCCACCCCCTCCCAATAATAAAAACCCCTTGCTAACCCATTTAGCCCTATCCCACAACCATCCCGTCGAACCTAAACATAAACCACCCCCACCTACACCCACATACATAAACCTACCCCAAATATAGTCCCCTATCCCAACGTAACCTATACCCCTCGATTGGATCCCCACACCCCTAACCACAATGCCCACCTACCACACCTACCTACTCCAAACCCCACACCCCCTCATTGTCTTAAAAATAAACCCCACCTACTTCACTTCCCCTTACCATACCTACCAAACCCCCCCAGCTAACCTACCCATCCCTTTCCCTAAACCTACCCCCATCCACCCCTACCCCCAACCCAAACCCCACTCCCCCAACCCACCCCTACCCCCTTTTCTACACCCAAACACTTGAACCTACCACCCCTACCTCCCCCTCCCTCAGCAGTACCCCATACCTCTACCCAACCCCCACCTACACCCACTGTATTAAAAATACCGCTGATAATTTCCTAACACCCACTCCCCAGCAAACTGATCAACCCCAAACACTAATCCCCACGACTACCTGCACCCCTACCCCACAACCACAACCACAGCCACGCTACCATACCCCACCATATCCCCCACCCCTACACCCCTAGACACAAACACACAATGAAACTTAAACCCACCCCCAGACCTAGCCCAAAACCGCCACTAAGCCTGCCGACCAAACAATCATACCCATACCCCCATCCCCACACCCTTTCCCCCACCCCTACACACATGACCCACCAACCCTACCCCCATGATCCCTACCACAACCCCAACCACTCTAATTCCTAAACATATATCCCCACCTACCACACATATTGATCCCAACACCCCCACCTAGTGATGGCCCTAAACCAACCCTCTTCTGCCAGTCCTACCCCTATACCTACACCGACATCCCTAAACTGACCCCTGACTCTAGACCTATGACACCAAAAACCCTACATCACATGAACTCCCCCACCACAACCAACACTCATACCCCCTATCCCATACCCCCTACACTTCCCCTCCCCTAGCAGTCCAAATAATAACCACCACCATCCTACCCCCAACAGTATCCCTACCCACAACTAAACCAACCCCACCACACCTCCTTCACTAGCCCCAAATAAACACCCCACATAAACCCCCACCCCCACAAATATCCCCTAACCAAACCCCCCACCACAACCCACACACAATCTGAAATCAATCTCCAACCCTATCCCAAACCCCCTTCCCCAACAAAACATAACCCCCAACCATAGCATGAATCACCCCCCCCCCCACCATACCATGCACCCCTACCACCATTTCTACCCCCAAAAAACCCCAACCCCTATCATACCACCACCTCACCCCTAACCCCTCAACCCCACATGCATACACCGCTACCTCCCCCAAACCCCACCCTGATGCCCTTTTCTACACCAACATCCCTAAACATACCCACAAGATTGACCACTACACCCACACCAAACGTACCCCACAATCCTCTCTCTAAACAATACCCAATACATTATCTTGGCCCAAACACTACCCCCATACACCCATAAGCCTATTCCATCCCTAGAACCAACCCCCATTACTACACACCTTCACACATACCATGAACTAACCAATTCCACTACACCCCTCCAATTCCAAAACCTACCCCCAACCCCCCAAACTACACCCCTTTGACTTATCCAAAATTAAATACCTGTAGAACTATCCCAAAAATAACCCCTAACCTACAAGCACAACCCTAAACATACCACAAGGTCCTAGAACTACACTGCTACCACCCACCCACCCCCCATCATGCCTACCCTAACCCCCAACCCCCCTCACTATTATAAACCTACACCTCCATGTCCCCCGCCCAATTCTAAAGCTACCCCACCTACCCCCTAGTCCCTAACCCACCAATCCTCCCCACAATTCTTATCCATAAACATACCCCCTCCCCCACCATCATCCATAGACATAATCTTACCCATGACTATAACCCTAATACTACTCCCACCTCCACGCACACCCTTAATCCTGCCCCTAGACCTATCCTACACCCCCACCCCCAACCCACACCCATTCCCACACCCACAAACCTAAACCTACAACCTAGAAATGAGAGTAAATTAATTACCCACCCCTCATGGTCTTAAATACACCACCCTAAACCCCTCGTTTTTATCATAAATCTACCAACCCTCAACCCCCATGGCCCTATCCCACTAAACCAACCCCCACTATAGCCCCACCAAAACCACCACACCTTTACCCACAACCCTAAACTGATCTACTAGACACTATCTATAAATGAACTACCCCACATAAATGACACTAGTAAATCGACCCCATGACCCTAGCCCTAAACCATGATCTATTACCACTAGCCCCATCCCTAAACCAAACACCCTACTTCCACATACCTAACCCTACCCACAACCCTAGCTCTAAACTAACCTCACTACCTCCCAGACCTAATCTTACCCCATGAAGTCTTAAAACTACCACCTTCACACATACACCCCTCATCCCTAGCCCTCCAATCCTACACCCTCCCATGACAAAAACCAACCACCACCTACACACACATCCCTAAACATATCACATCAACCTTGACCCTAAACCAACCCCCACCTAAACCTACTTCCCAATACCAACCACCATATCCCTAGCCTAATACTGCCACTGATACCCTTATACCTATCCCTAAAACACCCTTATACTCATAACCCTATAACTATTCACTAAACCTATCTATAAACAAACCCCCTTCCCCCTCATAGTCTTAATCAAGCCTATACCCCCCTTCATGTCCCAAGCCTACATCATCCGAGTCAAAATACAATCCAACCAATCACCCTTAACCCTAACCCCTCATACCATCATAAAATAACCCCTCCATAAACTAAACCATGAACTGTACCCTCGGTCCCTAACCCTAATCCAACCCACCCACCTTTACCCACATACATAAACCAACCCCTATATTTATCCCAAAATGAACCCTGAGAAGACCGCACACATATCCTTAAACCAAACCCCTAGATCCCCAAACCTAGCCCTAAAACTAACCACCTACACCCACAAAACAAAACAAACCCCACACTCGACACTATCCCTAAACATATAATCCAACCCCAACCCCTTACCCTAATCCATCATCCCAAACCGCACCCCACACGGACATACCTCACGAAACCTACCCCTCATCCCTGTCCCTATACCAACCCCTCAATACCACCCAAACCCCTCATGAAGCCCTAAAATAATGCCCCAAAACACCCAATAACCTAATACTACCTCCATGACTAGACCAAATCTACCCCCCTCTAATACCCAAAACCCATAACCTACCATAGACCCTAGCCCCAAAAAACCCCTACACCCTTAGGGCCTTAGTCTTAAACCAACCACACTAACTACACCCATATCCATAAATGTACCCTCTATACCTAGCCCTAAACCAACCCCCTACACCTTGTAACTAACCCACCCCCCAAACTATTGCCCTGATCCGATCCCCATCCCCCCATCTACACCAGCATCCATAAACTCTGCCCTAACCTAGCCTAGAAAAATACTTACACCCTCGACCCTAGCTCTAATCTAACAACCCATACCCATATCCACAATCCTACCCATGGTCCTTTCCATAATCCCCTACCCCCTTCCAGTAATATACCTTCCCCAACCCCCTTCTAGTCCTAATACTACTCGCCCCATAGTCCACTCCAAATCCAAAACTTAGACTCCAAAAATACCCATCTTCTTGAGCCCACCAAACCAACCCCTCCCACAATCCCTTCCACCATAAACACCCAAAACATTAAACCTACCAAAAACCTAATCCTAACAACTTCCCCAAATACACCCACAACCCAAAACATACCCTCCCACCCTAGACCTAATCCAATCACCTTACACCCCCTGACCGTAGACTTGAACTTCCCACCCCAATCCCACTTACACAAACATCTATAAATCGACACCATGAACCTCTCCCTAAACCAACCCCAACCCCCAAACCCCCTAGTCCCAACCATAAACCAACACCTACACTAACAGATATAAACCTACCACATTACCAATACCTAATCCTACCCACCTACATCAATATCCATAAACCTACCCAAATCCCTAGCCCATAACAAACCCAACTACACCCAATCACCCAGCAAATCCCTAATCAACCCCTACCTACACCCAAAAATTTAATCCTACACCATCCATAGACCAAAACCAACCCTAAACAATAACCAAATCTCTAAACCCATCCCGACCCTAGGCCTAAACCAACCCTCAACCCCCAAAATCATAAGCCTAAACGAACACCCACCTACACCGAAAACCCTAAACCTAGCCCATAACCCTATCCCAAAACCATCCCCCTTTACCAATGCACTAAACCGTCCCCATACACCCCCAAAACAGAAGCTAAACTAACTCCCCTAACCCCCATACACCCGCAACCCTAATCCCACCACAAACCTAGCTATAAACCAACCCATGAATCCCCCACATCCCTATACATAATCAAACCCCACCGGCTACACCAGCATCCCTAGAACAACCCCCAAACCTAGCCCAAAATGTAACCCCTACCCCTCCACCTTGCACTAAACTAACCACCGACCACCCAAATACAAAACATATATCCTCCTAGTCCTTTGCCTAACCCTTTCTATCCCAACATGCCCTATCCTAATAAGCAAACCCACACCACCCTTCCTACATCCAAAACCCTAAACATACTCCCGACCATATACCTAAACCAATCCACCCACCCACCAATACCCATTCGCTTAAACCAACCCTCGATCCCTAGCCCTAAACCAACCCCTCTACAACCCTCGGTTGTAGCCCAAAACCACCATGCCCAACTTAATCCACCTCCCTAAACCAACTTCTCTATACCTCATCGAAAAAACATAAACTAACCCCCACCAAAACTCATATTCATAAACATACGCTCGACTCAAAACCAAAAACAACCACCTACACACACTCATTCCCAATCCCTAACCAACCCCCCTACACCCATGGGTTCTATTTCTAATCCTAAAACTATACCTAGCCATAAGGTAGTCCCCCAATAACCCCCAATCCTAAACAAACCCCCACCAACCCCACTCATCCCTTTTCATAAACCAAAACCTACCCTCGTCCCTAGCTTTACACCACCACCCACCCTAGCCTAATCTAACCCCCATCTATGACCACAACTATAAATTTCCACACATACACCCCAATTGTAATCCTTACCTCCCCCCCACACAAATATCCCTCTTAGCCTATCCCCACCAAACATACCTCATGGTCCTATAAATAAACCAAACCATCATATTCACATACATATACCAAATCCTGTGCCACCTACACTGACATCCCTAAAACTACCATACCTTTCCCAAACCACCCCCAAACCTAGACCTAAAACCCCCACATACACCCACATCTCTAAACCTACCTCCCAAAACTAGACCTAAACCAACAGCCCTACTACACCCAGTCCTAATCCTAATCCCCCTACCCCACCGAACCCTTCATCCCTAGTACATCAATATCCCCACCCCCAAGACCTAGCCCTAAAAACCCCATCATAGTTTCAGTTATAAAACTACACTCTCAACCTCCCCTCTCAACCATATTCCTATTCCAAACTCAACCTACAACCACATCCACTAACCATCCCCCATCCCAGACCCTAAACAAATCCCCAACACCTACACC
Source organism: Viscum album (assembly GCA_963277665.1). Taxonomy (NCBI): domain Eukaryota; kingdom Viridiplantae; phylum Streptophyta; class Magnoliopsida; order Santalales; family Viscaceae; genus Viscum; species Viscum album. The sequence continues at coordinate 601,147,118 of OY728147.1, read as the reverse complement.
CACATCACTAAAACTTTCCTATGACCCTATCTCTAAACAAACCCCCCAACACATCCCATCCTATATCTATCACATATCCCAAAATCAACCCCCTACATCCTATTTACCTAGAACGAAAAAATGCACACCTACACCCACATACGTAAACATACCCTAGACCAATCCCTAAACCACCCAACTAAGAACCACAACCCCAAACCTACCCACCTATCTATCCCTAAACCAACTCATACACCCCTAGTCATAAACCTACCCCAACCCACCTAACCCACTTGTCCATAGCCCATTAAACTAGCCCCCTACTCCAAGACGGTAATCTTACCCCAACCCACCGACCCACTCATCCATATCCCACAAAACCCCCATACTTTATCCTTGTAAGAACACCCCTAGTCCTAAAATGTCTCGTAAAAACAACCCCCTCAGCCCTAACCCTCAAAACCTACCCCCTTACATAATTATACCCCAAACCCCATACCTAACCTGACCCCATCCCCTACCCTAGCCCTATACCACCCCCCAACCACCTACCCCAACCCTAAACCCACCATGACACTATTCATATACCTACACAACTACCCCTCTCTATTTCTATATGAACATAGGGCCCTATACCAAGAGAATTTGGTTATTGAATACGATTAAATGTAAGCACATAATAGATTATAAAAATTAAATAACTACACGACATTACAAAAAAATAGTTTTGTCCTTCTATTTCATACATTGGTAATTCAAAATATAAGACATGTAAAAATGTAATCATTGGGTAATACACCATGTAATGAGGTAATAATGTGAATTGAACCTACTATAATAAATTATTCACCAAACTAATTACATTAGTGATAAATTCAAATGATTTTTTTTTAAAATTTTATTCATAATAAAAAAATTATGTAAGATCAACCAAATGGTAATTAGGAGATAAAAATGAATTTATGTAGTTTTTTAGGATATTTAATCATTATGGTAACTTAATATATTTATATTTTAATTAGGAATTTAAAATGATAACATTAAATAAGTTAAGTGATTATGAAAATGAACTGCACCTAATAAGAAAAATTGTATATATTTTACCATAGTAAAAAAAGGTAAATAATAACAATATTAGTTACAGTAATGAAAAAAAGAATATATAGTTTTTTAAAATGAAAAATAAACACTAAAAAAATTAATAGATGAAATCTATTGTACTTTTTATTTTTCAAGATCATAAAATTTTAATTTTTAGGGGGATAAAAAATCAATTATAGAAATAGTTAGCCATTCTAAAATGTGTTATGACAACTAATATTCTTTTTGAAATTAATTAAATAGGGTGAACACCACAATTTAATATTAAATAAACATAAATATTTAATTTTAATAGGTTTAAATATTATTCATGTTCCTGATCAACAAAAATAATTTCATATTACAATAAGTATGGGTCTCTTATTTTCATATGGTAGAATTCAAATGTAACACATTGTCATTAATTTCCATTTATATCTATATTTTTTATTTTAAAAAATTTATTAAGGAACAGGAAATAAATTAATGAGGTTATTTTATGCAACATTACTGGGCTGTTTCTCTACAAAAATATTAATTCACCATTCTAATGAAAGGAAAATAGGATACTGATAACATTAATATGATATATAGACATGGTTTATCCAGAAATGGATGAGGTAGAAAAATATTATATAATGAAAATTACACCATTATCATGTTATAGTGAAGATGTTGTTGGAATAATATATAATATATAGTCCATTGAGTGCTAACAATGGGGCTAATGTGTCTATGGTTGCATGTGAGACATATTTGAATTGAATATGTGAAAAGAATCAGGGATAGAATCAATGACCATATCCATATAATGAAATTCATCATGATTAAATGAATTAAGTGGTGTGTCCTAGTGGATTATTAGAGGTACATCATGATTTAATGGTGATGGGGGAGGAAAATCATTCAAGTTTTCCATGATAGTGTGAGGGGAACATTGGTATGGGTAAAGATCAGTAATGTATTGATTTTTCATTAATATAAAGGTAAATATTTTCCTGAGATTCATCTCGAAGAATTATGACTTGATCGAGATGATTTTTAGAGAGATTAAGAAGGCGTATCAGGGTGTCAATGGATTCATTAAAATTAAATTTAGACATTTAATTTATTTATCAATATATAATTTATTGGTACAATTTTTAGAGTGTCCACAAGGCTTTTTAATTCACATAATTAGAGGTTTCTTAAATATGAAAATTCATTAATGATAATTTTTTTATTCTTCATTATATCTCTTAAACATTTAGTAAGGGTTCCTACAAATGTTTTTGTAATGAAATTTTCATTCCAAAAGTGGGATTCCCCCCAACGTATGTCTATAAAAAAATTTAATCCCGCAAAAAATGTGGTCTTACAATGATATATAACCTAATAACAAAAATATACATTTAAAGTGAGATTAATTTTTTAAAATAAACTTAACATGTTCAACTTAAGAAGAATCTATGTTTTTTCAAAAAAAAGTGCTTAGAAAAATCGTTAAAAATATTACACATTATTAATAAAAGAAATTGAAACTAAATAAATAAATAGTAAAAATTCAAATAATTTGAAAAATAGGTTGTCCAGAGGCTGTGTTTTCAAAATTAATTGTAAAAAATATTGAGAAGTTTCAAAATGTTTCATAATCATTTCTCAAATGACGATTCAAAAGATTCCTCCAAATATAGGAAACCAAAAATATTTTTAATCCATTCGACACTTTGGAACTTGAATACCATGGTACTTTGGAACAACATACCAATCCCCGAAATATTTTTTGAGTTAAAACATATATTTTTGTTAGTATAAGAATGAACAGGTACAACTTAACAGGTTAATTTCACTTTTACTCTACATAAAGAAAATATGGATTAGTTATTTTCCAAAGGTAGTTTAATGTATAAAAAAAGATAAGATGAATATAGAATAAATTCCATTAGAATAAGTGTTAAACAACACTTGAACCACTCCTCCATGAAGACCTACTGGATGACCAAATAATGATCAATAATAAAGAAAGACAATTATAAACATGAAAAATGCATGATAAATAGAAGTATCCAAAATATATAAAAAAATATCAGTCACATAAGTTCTATAAATCCAAATGTCTCTCAAGATTTCTTTATCTCAACAGAAGAAATAACAAAGCTAAAATAAATTTAAACAGAATAAAGGTAATCATGGATAAATATTTAATTCCCAATAGCAGGTGCACTATTTCTTCCATCGATCATTTTTTCCACTATGATCATAATTACCACTCATCAATAGAAGTGAACAAATGTGTACCTAGTCATTAAAACCCTGTTCTTTGTTATATCTAATATCAGCCCTAGATTCATAATGGTTGATATTGATAAAGATATATCTAGGATCAATATCTACCTTAAGTTAGTTTATGTAATGATCATACATCTTGATATCAACAACGTTGATGAGAATCTCTTCGAAAAGATTGAAGAGGGTCATGATATAGGTGGAGAACATGATAATAATTTCATAATTTGTTAAAACCATAATGAATTATTATAGAGATGATATAGGTATTTAAAAAGAGAATGATATTATTGAGTTGAAATTATTTCTGTTATGTTTATTGAATGGTTTTAATAGAGATGTTGTAAATTTTGCTGGTTTCAAATAGGATGGAAAATATTTGGGGTTCACCATAGTGGATGGAGGGTGATTCGTAGATGCAGAATTCCAGTTATATAGATTGAAAAATGGCGAGAGGAATGGGGGAATATAACTTGAAATCATTAATTATGATAATGAGTGACCGGTGATAATAGATATTATATATAGTTGAATGATAATTACTAGGTAGTGGATGAGAAAAATTATCATCATGAGGTGAAATATCATTAAATACAAGTGGAAAAAACAATTGGAGGATTGTCATTGAACAAAATTAAATTTATTAAATATTCATTTTATATTTTTTTTTAAAAATTTAATTAATAAAATTTTAGTGTGTGATTTAAATTAATTTAAAATAAAGAACATTTTAAAATATAAAATAAAAATATGTACATGTTCATCATTTTCATTAATGGTGATGTATAAAGCTCCAAATATTTAACATTAATTGTAAATTTTAAAAAGAAATTCTATTGTCTCCATGAATATTATTTACATTTTTTTTTCTTTTTACGATATATTTTATAAGATTCACTTTCCAATATAATCCTTGTCTTAGGGGAAAAATCTTGAAATTTATAACTGTTTAATTGATTTTATTAAGGAAATAAAGTTTTTCATTTTGATGTATAAATCATAATAAAAAATCATAAATGATTGAGATTTAGGTGAATCTTCAACAATAATTATTAATATATTTATAATAATACTAATTTTAGTATTATCGTGTACACATGATATATGTGCATATTTTTTTCATGATTCCAATTTTCATTTCCATATTCAAAATCTTTACTACTGCCCCCTTGCCTCCACTATATTCTTACCGAATCTTCATTCATCTCCTCATTCCCATCTCTATCACTACCTATCAGTTTCCCCATATCTCACACCCAATACCTCATTTTTTCTCAACATAAATAAATATCATTTCTCCTCTATGGATACGATTCCCATTCACATCGAACATGTGACATCCTTCAATGCCTTCGATTTATTACATCAGGGATACTCACATCACCCTCATATTTTCTCACTTCACAATATGACATTTCACACTCTGTAATTTCTATATCCTCACAATATCTATAGATTTCAAATTTCATGTTTTCTTTATTTTCTATGTTTTTTGTAATTCTGATTAACTCTTGTCTATGATTTCTAATACCCATTTCATAGTGTCCATCCTCTAGAATAAATTCCCTCCAAGGCTCATATAGGTGAGTATACTACAATATCCACTATATTATTTCTTCATTTGGACCTCTTTGATCACCACAGTCTCTACTCGGTAATTTACACTAGTACAAATATTTACAAAAATCACCTGAATCAAGGTTTACAATTTTTATTGAGTATTTTTTTGGGGATATTGGATCTATTAATTTTTTTAAACAATAACCATATGTTTATATCCATTCAAGATTTATTTGAAGGTAGGACTTTGATATTCATTTTTGGTATTCAGTTTCTTCTTTGGTGACACCCTCATTATAAAACAAACAAATTCATATCTCCTATAAAACATGTAGTTCTATGTTCATAGCTATATGAATTTTTTATCTTTTAAGTCTTCAAAATTTTCAATGGTGGAAAATTTATATTTCATTGGACTTTATTCAATTAATTTATGCCATTTAGTAATCTACAAGATATATGTGTATTCTTTTTTTATTCTTTTATTCTAATATATCATTATATATATATTAGAAAACCATTACATGTATATATATAATAATTCTTATTATATATGTCATTAACGCATAATCCATTTATTTTGATCATTCAAATTTAATATCATTTTAATAAATACTTAATTTCCAGTTTATAAACGATAATAATATGTCACTGAAATTCTTAAATTTATAATTATTGCCTTTGTCACAATTCAAATCCATATACAATTCTCTTTTTTTCTGACTAATTGAAAAAGATTTGATTTTTTATTATGAATATATTAAATTTAATAAACTACTATATTTATCCCACTTTAATAAATGTTAACAACTTGGAATATTATGATGATTTTCTAACCACAATCAAGATATACATTTATATATGTTGATTATTTTCAATCTTGTTTTATTCGCATGCCCGGTAATAATAAACGATGCATTTTTTCATTTAAAAATGTGATGATCAGCTCAATGAATTCCAAAAAAACTCTATAAAAACAAAATTTTTATGCTCAAATTTTTTTAGAAAAATATAAATATATGAATTCATAGGATTTGTTTCAAACTTCATCATCTAGAAGCATTCCTAAAATGGTATTTCAAGCTATATAAATTTTGGAGGTTAATTTTTTGTGATATATATTTTTACTATAACAAGTAAACTACAATCATATTTTATATTATTCATTTTTTTATAATAATTTATTAATAGTTAAACAATGAAAAATATATTCTCACTAAATGAAATAATAAATTCCACACTATAACTTTTAATAAGGGTTTTATCAACCAATACATTTATACTAATATATATATTATTGAGGTGCTGTATAATAAATCATTGTAATATTTCATATGATAATAATTAAAATGCGTCATTTTTAACAAATTTAAAATATAGAATCATATAAAACTAAATCAATAATACACAATTCACATTCCTTGGGTACATATAACACAAATACTCATAGAAGATAATTATTTATTTTGAAAATTTAGATCTAGTTTTGTAATTTGGAATATGATTATTATGAATAAATAATTAACATCTTACATAATACTATATTAAGAATAATTAAACATAGATTTTGATATTTTTTATTAATATATAATATGTATATTTTCCATATTAAATTTTCTGAATCCGAATATCAAAAAATTTTATGCACACTTGCTATGAAAATATATATAATTATATTAAATGACTTTATTCCCATTACACATTTCAATGCCACCTTAATTTTCTTCCTTCTTGTATTTTTCATTAGTATTAAATTTTCTTCTAGTTCACCCATCCACCTATAGTCTCCTCACCCCCACTCAGGTTTAAAAGTTTCTATGAAAATTCATATCCTTTTTTTGTCTTATGATGTACATAATGGTTATAAATTTATAACTTCAATATTTTAAGCATCACCTCATCACTAATAACACAATATCCATTCCCATAAACTATTATATTTTGATATTAATATATTCTGATAGTACAAAGAATTTTCAATTTTATATTTATATATTACTTTAATTTTGATTTCACTTGTGTAGGTTTCTTTGGTAGTAAATTATTTCCCTAGTGAGTCTTTATAAAGATAAATAAAAAAATAATTATATACATTTATTATTTCGATTTCAATTTTTTTGTAAGATAATTCAGGCTAATGGTTTATGTGGAATTTTTTAAATTTATGAAGAATTGTTAAAATAGTTTTTAATCATTCATTTTTTGTAGAATGTAGACTTAAATTTCCATCTGATTTTTATAGAAATTTCATTGAGGAGTCCTTACAACCTAAATATTATATAAAAAAATTACATGTTTTAGAATATATTTTATATGTTCCTTATGGTCAGATTTTATTTTATTTTTATTCATATTTTATCTAAAATATAAAAAAAATTCATTTTTCATTAAATAATGCTATATTTTTTAGGAAAAACTGAAACATATAAATATCCTATCAGGGAATCAATGACCCTTTCACATTATACAAAATGAATATATTGTCTCTTTTTCTATGTGCATATTGTATATAAAATATATATTACAATATTGTATATACATTTCCAGTATAAAAAGTTTCTATATAGGAATAATGTAAATTTAGTTTATTCAAATTATTATATCATATATTCATTATCTACATTTTGGTTTATTTAGATCTATAATAATTCATTTTTTCACATAAAATTATTTTTTTATAAGAAAAACATAAATAAAATTGAATTTTTCATTAATATTTAGGATTTTGATTACAATTATTATCTACTTATATAATATCAGAATAGATTATCTATTTATATTGTTTAGTATTATAACATTATTTCACATTTTACTATATCATTCAAATGATGTCACACAAGAATTTAAATTCCTAATCAACTTTTAAAGAAGAAAGATATGAATGAATATTAATGAAATTAAAAAAGGAATATACTAATAATACAAGATTTTGACTCTACATGAATGATAAATTTTAATTGAATATATGATTTTATAGGAAACTGCTACCATTATAGTAATTTATTTCATTTCAACTACTTCAGTTATATGCATTCAACTGAAAAGTAGTTTTATATTGTTCATATGGATACAATTTCTTCCACAAACAAAGAATAGAAATATCTAGTCGGATTCCATTATCAATTATATCAATAAATGGTGTGTTTATTCGAATCATCCATTTATAATGAATTAAATTACTTAAAAATATGTGGTAATCAACATTCTCCTTCATAATTAAAAAAAATACTTCGTTAGATAACGATCACGTTCCATACTATATTTTTGGACAACAATTGTTGGACTAAAAGAAAATAATAACATTATGTTATAGAATATTTCATCAATTTTATTGTATGTTATTGTTTTTTCAAAATATTTTTTTTTCATATATATATTTTTAATATAAAAAACTATTTTGATTCTGTAGTTATTTCAATTTTTCCTATAAAATATATTGTCAATGTTTTTCAAATATAATTTTTTGGTCACATATTATTTATGATACAAGTTCATGGAATTTTACATTATAATGAAACAATGATCATATTTCCATAATGGTTACCTATCCTCTTCAAATATCATTATGGTTTCCTTAACTTAATAGATAATATTTATTCGTCCATTACATATATTAAATGAATTATTTTTGAAATAAATTATATTTGGAAATTTAATTATACTATTTCAATAGGTATATATTGGCATAATTTTGTACAATCATATCATTTACATATTTAAGAAATATATTAAAATTTAAAATGTCACATCATGAACTGCTTCCACTAAATCAGATTATTATAGATCTATAATAACTATTTAACCATCATCTATGAAGATCGAATTAGTTAAGCCGTAATATCATATTTTTATGTTGATTTATTACTTGTCCCTTAATGTATTATTTATTAAATTTTTAAATAAATTTAGAATATAAATTTTATAATTAAATGTATTATAGATCCATTACATTATTTTTATTTCTTTTGGTGATTTATATTTAAAATACAAACACTAATAATTTATTTTATTCCATCGAAATATATTATTATTATTCCATTATAGTAATATCTCAAAATCTATCTTCTTATGTGAATATTTTTACTCATAAATATTTCCACTATAATAACCATTTCCTCCAATTTGAATAAAAATAAAGTAGATAACCCAAAAATTAGACATGTACTGGTAGATGTATAATGTATAAGAAATAATCAATGTTATATAAGATAAGTAAACATTAAATGTTTTATTTCAAAATGTATATGTTTTCTAAAAATTAATATACTATTACATATAGTATATATAATTATAGTAAACTATATTATTTACCAATAATAGAGCGAAGTGTTTTAATTGTATTGCTGAAATCCATAGGTGTACATTGCGCTCTTTTTTCTTAAATAAATTTGGTGGACTCGTCATTTTTTTCGATGCCTATGCATTCTTGGTATATGATATCCCCATACATGTGTAACAATATCCTTAAATATTCCCTCTAATCTCCCCTCCCTTTCATTTGAACTATTTAGATACCACAGGAATAATACATTATATCATTACCTGCAATTTCACTCCCCAAAATTCTTTATATTTGACCATGTGAACCCTATCATTATTAGTGATCCTCATCAACTAATAGTATCTTGAATCAATAATGTTTTATGTGAAATAATATAATTCTACAGACAAAACGCTGTCACTACCACTTTTTTATACTTTATTTTTTTCAAAACTGGAACTTGTGAATTCAATTCAATAACTATGGCAGAATACTAGTTGTTTTGTTAATATCATATACTCTTTTGTATTAATCGTTGTTAAATACATTTTATAATATTAATATTTTTTCTTTTTGACTCTATTGTTTAGAAAAATAATATTTTCCATCCTTATTTCAATTTTATGTACTTTGAATTATATATTCAAATTAAAAACATTAAATGTTCATTAAAAAATATTCTCTAAAAGAAAAAAATTATTTTATAATTCTCTATTTAATTTATTCTTCTATCCAAATTTAGAATACCATTCTTAATAAACTGAACATCAGATGTTCTATATTAATTCAAGGCATTAATCTTATGTTACAATTAATGTAATATAAAATTTTATGCCTTTTCAACTTCTAATTTTTATACTTTATACACCTAATTAAATTTTTTATCACATTTTAATTTTCATAAATTTTTAATTTTCATTCATTTGAGACTGTATTAATTTATAAAATTATCCTTCATTATCTTAAATAATGAATCATATTTTCATGTATTTTTTGATTAATGTGATTGATGTTTCCATTTAATGAAACCAACCATATGTATTAATTATTGATTTGTGAGGGAATGTTTATGGGATGAAATTAAACATTTAATATAGAAGGAATCATCTTTATTTTTTAAAATTCATGATGTCAAGACACATTTTATTCTCACATATTGTAAATAAAATTTGTAATATAATTCATTATGAATAAATTATGAACTAACACTCTATATAGGTTTGTATAATACTTATATGCATCATGACTAGATGATTCTGTAAAATACAAAAATTTAAATGCTCTAGAATCATCACAAGATAAAGGTGATATCATGTACTCTTAGTATCTTTCTCGTAGTGAAAATATGGATTCCTTAAAAACTAACCATACAATGGTTGTTAAATATTACAAAAATATTTTTAATATTCTCAACATTGATAAATATAAATCCTTTATTGAATCTAATTTTTGACGAATTTGGTCCAATGATATTCATTATAATGAGAAATTTTTTATTTTGTTATATTCCTATATCTCTAAGAAAAAAATATAATTGAATTTTTCTATAAACAACAATCAACACAATTCTAAATATATTAGGTAAACAAATGAACAAGTAGTAAGTGAACTATCTTCTAATTTTTCAAGAAAAATATGAGATTGGGTTAAATGTATATCCATGTTTTCATTTTCACGTATATATTTTATTTGTATTCGTAGTACATGATGTATATTTTTCTATTAAATTCATGTTTCACTAATTTCATTATTTTTTTTGTAAATACTAGAATTTCTCAATTTATTGAGAAATAATAAATTCATGCTGATTGTGAATTTAGGACACCTTCCATTTGAAATTTAAATTTTAGAATGCATGTTTACACATTATAACCTCATTTACAACCCTTATAACTCCTCAACTGAGGATGTTCCCAAGTCAATCTTTCTCAATGGATAATTCACGTGATAGAAATTCTAAATAATAGTTCAAACCCACATATTCAATTAATTTTTTTAAAATTTTATCATTTCATTATTTGAAGTGAAAATATGTATTATATACATATGTATTTATAATAATCGGTCCCTTTGTATTAATTATTAACATTTTAGTAATTATATTCTAACTTTGTTCCTAAAACTATGATTTTCGAATACATATATGATCTGAAGTAACTCCACTTCTAAATTGGTTGATATACTAATTTAATAAATCATTCTCCCTTATCCAATCCAGAATCCAATTAATAATAGGATTCTATATGGACTAATGATTCATATGCACATTTAATTAAAACATAACCAATTGTTACTCATAATTGTGTGCTTTTAAATTCATCAGTTTACATGTCTTATATGCAATATTTGGACTTGTTAAAATTGAGGTGATTTATCCTGCTAATTTTTTTACATGTTTAATGTATACATAAATAAACTCTATATATTTATTTATTCAATGTTCTCATATTTAGTTTAATGATAGAGAATACATAATTGTATACACATTATATAATCAACATTCATATATTTATACATTTATGCTATTATGTTTTAGGTTAACACCTGTGCTATCTTCTTAACAAATCAATTGGACATCTTCATCAACTATGATTTATTATTCCACTACACTAATATTTTAGAATCACAAAGAATCTATAGATGTTATCAATGAATGTTTATAGGTGACTATTATCCTCATGCATGTTTCATTTATTACATGAAATTAACACACATTAATTATTTCACATTCATTTTTAAATATTATAAAAAACAATTTCCTATAAGTACTTTCAGAATTTTTATCCAATGTTTTAATTGATACTTGTAGGAATGATTAATTCTTTTCAAAGCCACATTATATTACAATAGAAACTATTTCTATAAAAAATATTTCCACACATCTTATTGAAATATTTCTAGAGTTCTATTTAAATAATGTTTCAATTAGAATCTAAATATGTTCTTTATTATTAATTGAATCTTCTAGCCTTGTAAGACCAAAATAAATTTTTCAACTTGTATTTATTATTTTTTTTAAAAATACTTCCATTTTTATGTATGATATTCGATTGATAACCCTGGGATATTGTTTTTAATCAATATTTTTTCTTCTACATGTTTATATAGGTAACCAATACATATAATAATATTTGAATTATAATATAAATTTAAAAATATTTAACCATGTCACTATAAAATTACAACATATTAGTTTCAAATCACTTATCTCTAGTGAAAAGGTGTTCGGAAGATACTACTGGTCAATTACGGATATGATATTTTCTTAGTATTTGGTTTTCAATATCTATTTTAAAATTTTTAAAAATAGCTACATCAAACTCTTATTCAATATATATGTTTGTAATTTAGTAAAACAAAAAACCATTTATTATTGATCAATTTATTTCATTTAATATCAATTTAATATATTTAATTTTATACCCAAATATATATTTATGTTTTTTTATTTAAAACCTCATTAAATACAGTTTTTCCATTATCAGGTATGAACTTATAAAAATATGAAAAATGATCAGGATTTTTATAACTACATAATGATATGTGTTTACTGTATAATTTAGATTAAATAGTTTTGACCACATCAATTTAGATGGGTGACTAGATGAACTCATGTTATAGCATAAATAACTTCATTTGGTATTAATATAGTGCTTAAAAATCTATAAAAAATAACTAATATTTATTTTAATTCCCTAGGTATATGTTTCGACTCTCAATTTCTACATTTCATTATTCATACAGGCTATGAGGGCTCTCTAACTATATTTTATATCACTATCTATCCTATTTCTTTATCAATATTTCATTATTCCACACTATGATTTCTAATATTCTATATTTTTTGAGTACATTGAGATTTGGTTATTAAATATAATTACAAAAAATACATTGAAGACATTATATTGTGTTTATTAACCATTCAAAAATGAAATATTTTCAAAAGGGTTATTGTTTTATGAATGTTTGGAAAAGTGGGAAGAATTCATATTTGGTGTAGGGTCAAGAACATTTCGTACAAGTGATGTTAATTCAAATCATACTAAATATAAAATTTTAATTTAAGCATCACATGTCTGTTCAATTATAATATTGAAGTATGCATAAACAATTTTGGTATTTGAATTCAATAGATCACCAGGATTTCGTTTAGAGAATGTAATTTTTTTGAAGAATTATATTTTTTATACATATCTATACTTCATTAAAATACATATAATTCATTAAAATATTACTATTAGAAATTAATTTTTATTTTTTAAATACTAAAAACTTCATAATTATTTCATGATTTTTTATTTTAATCTTTTAATGTGTGTGCATTTTAATGTAAATTCTTTCATCACAATCTTCTGTAATGGACTATTTTTTCTAGTTTAACTAATGGTACAAAAACTTATTAATTGATAATTTATCATTCCTTAAATTTAAAACATTTTTCTTCAATTTAATTTAATAATTTATTTTATCCAATAAATGATAATATAATTAATAATAATAGTAATGTGATTACATGTTGTATTATCGGTAATATGTATTTTGGAATTTATATGTATTTATATATTTTATTTGTCTATATTTTTTTATAATAAATATAATTTTTTATATTTAGTAACTATTATACCCCTTGAAAAAGTTATTTTCCATTTTTATTATGACTTTACTCTTTTTTCATTACTGAAATCACTTAATCTTATAAATTCTATTTCTTACCTCCTATATATCTTCTTTAATTCTTGTTATTAAATGATTTTTTTTCTTCATAAAATAAAATCATGAAACTATTTCAAGAAGTGCATCACATCAAGAATAGATATTATTTCATTACAATTGTATTAGTTTTTATTTTAATAATACACATAAATATTTTAATTTTTTTCATGTTTTAAATAAGGATTATATTGAGATTGAAAATATGTGTCCCATGTTTGGTGTTTCATCAAGTAGAACTGATGTCTCACAAATTATCCTAGTATAAAAAGTAACTATTCCATATGAATTTCATGAAAATGGATAATAATCATGTATTATTATTTTTCTACATGTAATTCTATCACATTAATTTATTAAATCATTTACATTTAAAACTCTGTTTACTCTGAACATGTGGATTATAGTGAGCATGATCATATTGTAGTGATAATTTCAATTGTAGAGAGGATACTAGGCTCAATAATATCATCATGGATGGAACCAGACTACACATTCTAGATTGAGGAATCCATTAGAATCTTATCCATGTATTTTCAAAATTCCCTAAACTTCATATACATTAGTTTTATTTTTGGATTTTTATATTACAATATTAAAAAAGCATTTGAATATATAATATTTAACATTGTTCATACGACTTATGGATATAAATAAGAAATAAAAAATGAGATAGATATTCTAAAACTATATATCAATGTTTCCCATAGTAAAATTTATTGTGTTAGTTCTTCTCACCAATGAGAAGATGTGTCTTTGAAGACATGGAAAATTTCACTTACTTCATTACTGTGGTCTTCGGGCTTTATACAAAATTCATTTTCATTTTATTTTTATTTAAATAATTTTAATTTTTTATTTATTAGATCTCATTTACAATGTATTGTTTGATTAAATTTATATGATTTATGAAAATTATCTATTTCAATACAAAATCTTGATATTTTAGGGTTTCTAATTTATTTTGTTCACTTAATGAATATTTTTAAAACTAATCAAAATTTTAACCATATTAATTTCAATTAACACTGATTTTTTAATGTTTTTTGAGAAAATGATCAGTATAATATAATAATAAAAAATATTCCAAATTCATAGTATCATGTCAATTTAAAATTACTTGATCACGTGAAATCTTTTAATACATTGTTCACAATTGAATAAGTAATGTGAATTAATAATTCCATACCCGCATTCATCTTCAAGATCCACACAATCTGTAATTACAATATGCAAACATTGTTTATTGTATGTTTATAAGAATGTTCACTATACATATAACATGTGTATAGTATGTATACATTAGTATACAATATTTCAAATTTCATACATGTATACGCAAAAACTATGATTACATTTCTAGAAATTACATTAACATACATACATATATTTATATATTATATTGTATAATTTATATTTATGAATAATCCCATTCTACCCTTTCCATATTCATATCAACAAACTATGTAATTATATTATTCATACATTATATATAAAAATATTGTTACAATATGCATACATTGTATACATTATGAAATTATGGTATTAACAACAATATGAATTGAAAATGAATCAGATTTATTATAGTATGCTCAAAAATTTAGTTGGTATAGTCATATTCATACACCCATATTCATATTTTTACACCTATATGTGCATTAATCATCGCGTGCAATTACATCTATATGCATAGTTTTAAACATGTATCTGTGAACTTGAATTAGTTCAATTACACCTATATTCATAATTTTTTTTATTCAGTTACATTTTATACTTTATGTAATTACTATATTCATAGAATATGTATTTAACTTAAAATAAATGCAATTTTTTATGATTTAATTGTTTAACATTCGTTCTATAATCTGTATCTTTTTATATTACATCACTTACAAAGAAAAATAAAAATTTTATTTTGATTTTATTCATAATTTAGAAAGTTCATGAGTGAGGTATACTAGTGTAGAATATGTGACACATGTTTTTTAATGAAGATTTAAAATTACAATGGTTATAAAGTTTATTTTATTAATTTTTTATGATAATAAAAAATATATAATATGCAATCCAACAATGATATTGATCATGTGAAATACACTATTTCTATAGAAATGATCTCGATTGAAAGAAGTTTATATGATAAAACGAATTAAAAAAATAGTTTACAATTATTTTTTCCATGATTTTGATGTATATCAATATTTTAAAGGATTTTGAATGAAACATAATTGATGTTAATCATAAAATTTTTGGGCATCTAAAATAATAGTGGAATTAAATAGTAATCATATTATCATATGATATTTTGGAGAGATAGATTTTTCTTTTTTAACGAATAAGGGTGAGTGTTCTATATAAATGATGAAAACGAAAATGAAAAAATAAGTTTTACACATCAAATTACAGTTTGTAGTTATGAGATAACACATATCTCATAGATTTATGCTCTGAATGTATAAAAGTTGTAATATATATAAATGAATGTTATATTTACCTATCTATACATATTTATACTATATGATATTACTGCTATAAAAAGTATGTGATACAGAATCAGATACATAATTTTCCAAATAATATGCCTTGGAACAGTTTTAGAATTCACTAAAAAAGAATGATGTATTTACAAAACAAAAAATAATCATTTTCAATTATAATATATAATTGGCATTATATGAGAATAAATTGGTATAATATTTTATTAAAAATAAAAGGTACAAATAAAATCATCATCTATCCTTTCTATAAAGATCTAACAAATATTAACTTCTATAAAACACCCTTTGACACAAATGAACTAAAAAATTTAATGAAAAAATATTATTTAAAACTAGTACAATATTAATATTACAATAAAACCATAATACATCTTAAGAAACATAATTCAAATTTTACAATTAATCACAATTAATGAAAACATAATACGTTGCACCATACCAATAATAAAAAAATTTACATTTCCCAATCATTAATTTTAATCTATTCCATAATTTCAATTCATATAATTTGTTAAACTATAACAAAATTACATTATTACTAAATTTAGTTACAAGAAAAATTCTATTACAACTAATTAAAAAGATTCACTCATGTAACATGATTTCTCTAACAACCAATTGGATCCCAATAAAAATAGTGTACCTACAATATAAATAATATTTCTAGTCACTTTGCATAAAAATAAAACCAAATCATATTTTCATTTTATAAAATCCAAGAAACTGTTCAATTCAAAATTTTGTTTAAATGAAACATTATATAATATTGAGAAATCTGTGTATTATATTGAATAGTGGATAATTCCTACAAATAGATAATTAATTCTAGATCATTTCCCTATGTTTCTGAAATAATTTATTCATTTTTTGGTTATAACCCATATACAGATGATTTTTTACTTGTTAATAAGTGTTAACAATATAAAATAATATATTCAATCGCAACAGGAAATCTATCCATCATATTGATGTGTGATCATTTCTTAAAGAACATAAATGATTCGATGATAATTGATATATGTTTCAATTCCTATAAAAACTCATATATTTTGTTTTGACCCCAAGATGAGTGATATGTTATTGTTAGTAAAATTACAATAGAGAAATTTACCTTTGGATCATACTCAGAATTATGAGAATAAAATTGATGATAAAAGGATTTATATTGATTAAGAGTAACCAAGGGTTCATTTCACTAAGTTTTTATAAAAATATATTGTTGTTTTAGTAGTTTTTACCCCATAATTTGTGATATTTCATTTAGAAAAACAAAAAGAATAAACGGATAATTGGAACATACTAAGAAATATAAGCATCAAATTGATGATTGATTGTTTCTATATTTATTACTATAGATGAAAAATGAAATAGAGATAATTTTCCTATGTTTTCATGTAAACATGAGGTCATTCTCACTGATTATTTTCATTGATGGATTATATGTCAATTAAATATAAATTATAAGGTGAAATGGATTGTTAGATCATTCCAAGAAATATGTACATCTCATTGATGTGAGGTCATTTACTAAAAATAAAAAAAAATCACAAGGATCATTATCTGATGTTTCCCTAAAATAAGATATTATTTTCTTATTTATTGACCACCTTTATGATATTTATTACATTAATTTCAAAAAAATGGTGAATCAACACATTTTATAGTGTCGCTAAATTTTGGTACTAGATTAATATGATGGTGATTGCAGTAGATGATAATTAATATAAAGATATTTGTTTCTTATGTTTTGCACCAAAGAGATCTTGTTTTCTTGATTTTTACCCCTACACCAATGATTTTTCAACTATTAAATTTTTTAACAATATAAAATAATAAATTCTATCATACTAATAAAATATGGAAATCCAATTGATGTGTACTTGTTTAATATATATTTATAATCATTCTAGGAACATTAGAAAATTTTTCACATAACTATGAAATATTCTAGACATTTTTTACCCATAAATTGGTGATGTGAAATTTTGATAAAAAGAGAAAGGTGAACTAATACATTTAATAATATCAATAAATTAACTCATAAGATTGACGCCTAATTAATATTACTGAACACTAATGATTTTATAATATTATATATTTGTTTTCATCATAATATGAACACATTTTTTTTATTTGATCCCTTTAGAGGATCTATCAATTTAATAATTATATTAATTTATAATAAAATATTCTATCATACTAATCAATTATGTTATTGGAGTGATGTGCATCAGATTCCTATAGATATGAAATGAAATTACGATTAATGAAAAAAATATTTTTATATATCTGAAATGATTTTATAATTTCAACCTATACACTGTGGATTTTTCATTTCATAATTAGTGTTTATAATGGGACATAATATTTTCCATCATACCATAAAATCCATATATCATATTGATACTCGACTTGTCACACACGGGTTTTTGTCTTTGTATTGATCCGGCCCATTAGAAATCATGATCCTTTCCATTAGTATTTGATGAGAAGAATCTGGAGTATTGAAGTTTCATATATTTCTAACCCCTATAATTTTGGATCCCCATTGCTTGTTTAGGAGTTTCTGAAGAAAGGGTGGTTACTTCATGATTTGGGCCAACCGTGAGCCCATTCCCAGTTTTAAAAGCTGAAATTGTTTCTTTTATAACTCTTTTGTTTTTCATCCTTTTTCATCCATTCAACTTACCACTTGTCCTATACTGATATAGTAAAATTTATATATCCTTTTGGACCCATTAGAAATTCATAAGCCGGGTGAATTTAGGTTACATATTTAGGTATTGGGCCAGCCCATGGGCCCATTTGCTGTTTTAAAAACAAAATAATTTGTTTCATTTATATATTTTTCATTTTTTACTATTTTTCTGTGCTTTCACCTCCCCCTCGAATAAAATAACCCTATCCTAACCCTCATAATCTATTTTTCCTCTTTAGAGCTCATGTGGGTCGCAGATTAGGGAGAAAATCCTCAGGAAACCTCAAATCGCCCAGAATTGACAAGGTAAGTTTTATCATTCACAAATCAATCAATTCGTACTCTTTTGGCCACCAATATTCTTCACTTGGTTCGTCCAGACATTAGGTGTCTCTACGAGAATTTTCAAGCCATTACCTTTTCTCTAGGGCTTCAGATCTATTGGAAGACGAAGAGTTTTCTAGGATGAAAGGTGAGATTCCTTCTCCTTTCTTCTTCCTCTTCCCCCTCCTTTCATTATTTCTTGATTTTATATTATACCCTAGTCTTGATAGACCTAGGGTTTTGTTATACAATGTTTTTTATGGGTTTTATGTTTGTTTAGGTCTGGTATTTATAGTTTTAGGGTTTATAAACCCGCGGCGGGTGATTTCGGGTGTGCGTTTCAATTACGCCAAAGATTTGAGGTAGGATTTCCCTTGAACATGCCTTTATCATTCAAGTTTCATCATTTTAATATTTTCCTAAACTGATATAAATGTTCATTATTGTTTTTAATCCTTTTTATAATTTTCTTGGTGTCCAAAGTGGTTGTTTAATCATTGTTTTGTGAAAGGCAGTGTTGTTTTGCCACGAAATTTCTCAACAAGTGTTTGTTTAAATGTTCCGTTATCTTTTGAAAATATTTTGTGAGGTTTATAATCTGGTTTATGAAATTTTTAACATGTTACAGTATCTTGAATGAAAATATGGCTTTCAATTGGTGTTTTATTTCTTTTCATGTAATTAAAATAAATTGTTTTGTTTAAAAAGGGCATGTCATGTGTTCGATAAATTGCCCGGTTGGCTTTTATGTGTGATGTGTGATTTAAAAGTTATTTGTTTGGATTTATAAAGGAATTGGAAGAATGATAAATGGTATTTTTGGGTACTTATATGGATTTCCTATTTGTATTTGTTTTTACAATCATGTGGGTTTTGATTTACAACATATTTTGGCCCGAGTTTCCCAAAAATGGACTGTTTCACATCTTTATGAAAATGGTTGTGTTTTGAATATGTAACCTGATTATTATAAGACATTTATGAATGTGGTTTTATTCTATAAATGTTGTTTATAAATATCCTTAATAAAATTAAAATTCATACCTTCCTCAAAGGTTAGTTTTGAGAAAATGTTTAAAGGCCCATTTGGCATTTCCTAGAAATGAAGGAGTGTTTTACTTGTATATAACAAGTTGTGCAATTGGGATTGTTTTATGGTCCATTAAATGATTTTATTAAATGTTTTTTGGGATGAAAAATATTATTTGGTTTGGTTATGATGTGTGTTTATAATTTAAATAGTGTTTTTGAAAGAGTTTTATGTGCAAAGCCTCAATACACTTCATGAAATTGTTTTACCAAAATATTTAGCTGTTTGTTGATTAGTGTAAGAAATGTGAAGAAAGATTATGTGATGTTTGTGTTTTTATGGTTTTGGAATGGAATGTGGATGTTAAATGTGTATTTTATAACATGTGTAACTTTATTGAGCACTAAAGGGAATCTCGGATATCTAGGTGGGCGGATGTGTACTAGTATGCTAGTGATTCTGTGGGGGTTGGCCCCTATTTCACGTAGCAAGTTTGACGATGACAACACTAACTAAAAAATGATGATGATGATGATTTGGGATTACTAGGTTATGGGTATGTTCCCTACTAGTGGCTCATGCACGAGAACAAATATTTATTATGGTTACTTTCACCGAGATACGAGGTACCTGGGGCTCACAACTAACTAGTGCCTTGGTGTATTCCCGTGACTAGTGCTCATTGGCTATTTTGTACTCACCGTCGGCATACAATGTGTTTGATTGTTAAATTCAGTAGTATGTGTTATTTATTTGAATTTTAAAATTCTTTAAATTAGCCCTCTTGAAAATTATTTTCATTTTGAAGTTTCACCTCTTTGAAAAGAATTGTTACTTGCATTTTTGTTTATTAAACATGCATGTTTTTGTTTGATAATTATTATAGCATGAAACCTCATTTGAAAACCATACTTTCAAATCTTGAATTTAAAACTATAAATTTATGTTTCTTTTATTTTAAATTAATGTGAATTGGGAATAGAATACCGGGCTAACCTACTGAATTTTAATACTCACGCCTATAGTCTTCTTATTTTTTTAGCCCTTGTGCAGGTTTCATCTTTAGTTCGATCACCTTGGGCGACATTTTATCATTGTGTTGGAGAGTGAACAGAAGTGTCACATGGATTTAGTTGTTCATCGGGATTGTTTATTTGAGTTGTTGGTTTTGTTCTAATTTTATTTTCTTGTACAAATAATATTTAGTTCAATTTTTATACTAATTCATTTTGGGCTGTCCGTTTATTTCCGCTGTTTGTTTGATTGTTTATATATGGGCGAAATCGTTCCCTTGTGTACTCTATTGATGCCCTTGGTTCTTGTCACCATCCCGGGAGGATCGGGAACGCCTCTCGGGACTTGTCGCGGGCTAGCCTGGGTGACCGGTTCAGGGTCGACTCGGGCTGGTTCGTGACAAAATGGTATCAGAGGAGGTCAGCTATTAGCAGACCTTTCTTTTTAGAGTGCCCTTGTTATTTTGGGGATGTCAAGGTAGATGGACTAGGATTGTTGGTACTTGAGGGTTATGTACAAGAAGAGCGGCGTGAACTCTTTCTTGTTTTAATCCTCAGGTTTCCATGGAAGTCCGGTTTTATTAGTGTCTATTGTTCTAGTTGATTGTTTAGTATTGGGATATGACAAGGGGAGTCTGACCAATGGCCTTCGTGAGCTCACAGGGCCTTGCAAGCCATGTGGAACTGGGTAATGGTCCTAATAAGTCTCTCTGTGTTGGTGTTGTGTTTGGCATATGGCCTCAAACCATATGGTCAAGTCACCCACCGACACTAGTTCCTTTTTTTGGGTCTCCTGAACCATTCTTGAATTCTGAATTTTTGTTTTTAAAATACTTGTGTGAGAATTGTGGAAATGGGTTTTAATGTAAGGATTAGATTTTGAAAATTAAAAAAAAAGGTGTTTTTCAAAAATTAAATATAAGAATGGTTTTGGAAGGTTGTGTTTTTGTAAAAAAAATGGAGGGATGTGGAAATGATTTAAAGGGATTGGATTATCCATAATCTAATTTTGTGGTTTGTTGAAATAAAATGTTTTGAAATTGTGAATCATTTTAAAGTGATTCTGGATCTTTTTTTTAAATGGGGTATTTTAGTATGTTATAAAGTTTTTGAATCGGATAAATTAATTTTGGAAATTAGTTTTGATCGGTTGGTGTTTTACTGGAAACGTTATTGGTCTCAATGGACCTCGGATTATGAAAATATAACTTGCTGATTTTTTTTAAAAAAAATTGGAAGGGGTTGTTTGGAGTGGCTTGGTTATTTAAAATGTTTTTAAAAATGAAAAGGGGTAGGTTTTTTAGAAAATGGATCTTAATTAATTGTGTTTTTTTGGGAAACATGAAAATGTTTTTTTGACTTGGTGGTTGGTGTTCCTTTTGAAGGTAATTTTTTTTTGAATTGTGATGTTTAATTTTAGCCTTTGGTGTTTTCATGGGTGCTCACATGCATGGTTTTATTTATATCAGGAAGTATGGCCTATATGGTATGGTGGTTGGGTGCCAGGGGTGGCATGGAAATGTGTATGTGGGTGATACTTGATGAATCACCATTGGTGAATGTGGAAACCCACCAAGTTAGTTTGATTTTTCAAAATAGTTTTGAGTTGAAAATTGTGGCCTTTTTTTAAAACCAATTATTATGTGGCTTGAATTTTCTATGTCTTAGAAGCGTTGTTTATTTGGTTAGCTTCCACGTGATCTAGAATTCATACTCTTGTTCTATCTAGTGATGAGATCTTGTTGGTGGCTCTGTTTTGGATTAATTTTCATTGGGTTTCTAAAAATGTGTTTGATGTTGTGATGTGGCCATGGATAGTTCTGCGTTGGAAATCTTTCCTGCTGATCAACCTAAGGATTCCTTTCAAATTTTAAATCCAACTCTTTTGATGATGCCTCAACCTGTTTGTTGGAATAGAGAGCTGTTTGAGATCTATTAAATGTTCTTCTAGGTCATGATAATTCTTTTGGACAGAGCAGTTGTGTTCGGTGATGTTGATGTATTTCGTCATATTCCTTATCCATTCTGCCCCTCGTTTGGAGTGAGATAGAATTTTGATATGTATCTATGAGTTCCTATTTAGATGAAGGTTTTTGTTTGGTGATCAAGTGAGGTATTTTTTGAGTGGTGTGATCCTTATCAACTGACTACGGTGCAGCAAATGCTTCAAGAATCAGGGCTCCAACCATAGGCCTCGGAGTGAAGCCTTTCACACAGTCAGAAAATCGATAGAGGTGTGGAGTGCTCTATTAGGATCCTTACTCCTCTATTTTGTTAAGTTATTTTCTATGTCAATGTTTTTGATCTTCATTTTTCTATGAATTTCCCTTTGTCGCAACAAGCGTGGTGGACTTAACCCCTCACACAATGTCTATGGTTATTCCTTCATGGATGTGGGTTTTCAATCAATGTCCCTGTGTAGACCGCCTGTAAAAAATAAGGCACAGTATTGGTGTTACCTATTCATAGGGGGATA